>OX359277.1:27891363-28573863 GCA_947179155.2 Hedera helix | reverse complement strand
ATGAGATTGCCAATAATCCCATTTGGTAAGAGTGCTAGCTCAGAAATAATCAATGGGTTTAGTGAGTCTCACAATTGGGTTCGGAGAAGCATATTTTGGGAATTACCTTATTGGTCTACAAACTTGATTCGTCATAATCTAGACGTCATGCATATTGAGAAGAATGTGTTCAACAATATATTTAACACCGTGGTGGGTGTAAAAGGCAAGACGAAAGATAATAATAAGGCACGGTTGGATATGAAAGATATTTGTAAGCGTCCTGGTTTAGAGCTTTATCAATCACCTAATGGAAAGATAGTCAAACCTCATGCAAAGTACACCTTATCCAAAAAGCAGGTAGAAGATGTATGTGCATGGATTAAGTCTCTGAAACTACCAGATGGATATGCGTCAAACATTGCAAGGTGTGTTACAGGTGGGAAAATACAAGGGATGAAGAGTCATGACTGCCACGTGTTCATGGAGAGACTCATGCCTATAGCATTTCAGGACTTGCTTGATAAAACAGTTTGGGATGCGTTGACTGAGCTTAGTCATTTTTTTAAAGACATATGCTCAAAAACGTTAAATGCAAATGACATGGACGTACTTGAGAAGAACATCATTGAGATCACATGTAAACTTGAAAAAATATTTCCACCTGGGTTTTTTGACTCCATGGAGCATTTACAAATTCATCTACCTTATGAAGCTCGTTGTGGTGGTCCAGTTCAATATAGATGGATGTATCCTTTCGAGAGGGTGATGGGAAACCTTAAGAGGAAGGTAAAAAAGAGAGCTTACATCGAGGGGTCGATATGTGAGGCGTACAGTTTTGATGAGATATCTACATTTGTTTCAGACTATTTTCCCAACGAGGTCTTGACAAAGGCCAATTGAGTTCCAAGACATGATGATGGGGGCAACGTTGAACTTAATGGTCAACTTTCTGTATTTGGTCTACCTGGGCGAGCTTATGGTAAAGGAAAACGCATATTCCTATCTGAGGCAGAATTACATGCGGCACATACTTACATTATTCTCAATTGCGAGGAGATTGACAACTTTGTGAGGTATGCATGTAAAACTCATATTTAACTTAAATCTCATATACTGTAATTTCATTATTTAACATTCGATGCCGAGTTAATAATATGTATAATGTACATGTAGAATATACGATGCTGAGTTAATAACAAATCAGCACGACATCACTGATAAAGAAGTTGAACTGAGTCGTGATCAAAATTTTACAAAGTGGTTGAAGGACAAAGTAAGTTATTTAACTTAATTAAGTATGACTTAATTAGTACGAATTCATTTTATTTAATTTATGAAACACTTATAACAATATATTTAACAATTGTAGGCTCTTAATAATGGTACAATTAATTCAAATGTATAAGTCTTAACCATGGGCCCAGACAGGGACCAAGTCACTCGCAATGGTTATAAATTAAATGGCTATGACTTTCATACGAAGCCATATGCCATCGGTAAAAGAACAACCAATACTGAAGTGTTTGTTCAAGGAGATTGTTACAATGAGGTTGGTCGTGCCTTTTATAGGGAGTTGGAGGACATTATTGAGTTGTCGTACAAGGGTACCTACGGAGATCAGATTAATCTGTTTAAGTGTCGTTGGTTTGATTCAGAAAAAGGCATACGTGTCGATCGACATGGAATTGTCGACATTGACCTCAACAAAAGGACATATATGAATGCACCATTTGTGTTGCCAACTCAAACACAACAAGTATATTACACTCCTACTCCTATTCAAAAAAGGGATAGACCGCCTACAGATTGGCAAGTTGTCATTCATACTCCCGCACGCAATCGTGTCCAATCACTAGACGGAGAAGTCTACCAAGAGGAGACGTTACATAACCCTCCTATAATAAATGTCGATGACAACAATCAACTCAACAATTTAGAGGGTGGAGGTGATGATGATGAATTGGATCCCGATTTAGTACAACAGTTAGATGACATTAATACTGAGGAGGAAGAGTTTTTAAGTGACACCGACACTGAATCTGAAACATGCGATGGTTATGATTCTCCACATATTGGTGAAAATAATTCTAAATCTGACAGCGAGTTTCATTAAAATGTATGTTTAATATACATGTTTTATATACACTTGTCATTAATAATTGCACACATGTTTTATATATTGTTGGCCTGCCATAAACCATTGCACACATGTCATAATCATTTACATTTAATATGTCATTTTTTTAAATAGATGTCATCTTCAGCACCGCCTAGAAAGCGCGGTTTGGGTCGGGGTCCAAATCAGATCCCCAAGGCCCCAGATAATCTAGATGACTGCATTCCATTGCAGATTCGCCCTGATCCAGACAACACGTACGTTATTAATTAACCATATAGTAGTATAATAAAAATGTATTATTGTTGTATATATATTAATATAAATTATTGTATATTTCAGTGATTTTGCAGATATTAGGGTTGTTAAATGTATTGCACAACTGTGCCTGCAAAACTGCCCTACCCCAGCTGTTACGTGGGCCAGCACACCGCTTGCCCACAAGGAGGCATGTTGGCAGGAGTTTCAGGTATTTTTTCCTAAGTTACAGATATTCTATTCACCTAATGTTTACTATTATCAGATTATAATAGAACTATTTTAATGTTATTATTGTATTTTAATTTCAGAAAAGATACAAATGGGACGAGGCACATAACAGTGTTATACAGACACTGTTCTTGCAAAAGTGTGTTGTTCGAACAAAAGACAATATAAAGAAGGAGCGGGAAAAGGCACTCCACAATGCTGGCATAGACCATCCTGGCCATGTTGAGGAGTATATGCATGAGTATGCCCTGAAAGCTGTCGTTATCACTCCAAAATTATTCCTTACTTTCACTCTATCAATATGAAATTGGTATAATGGCAAGCAAGAGTCGAACCCACGGGAAGTGTATTTTATGATTTATCTGAATGTTTCTAACAGTAAATAACAAGTAATAATAAAAAGGGGATTTTTGTAACTATGATTCTACTAGAAAACAAGAAATATAAATGAAGATTATCCAATGATTTGCAAGCTTCAGTTCTTCAGTTCAGTATCATCTTTTCATAAATATGATATAACCAAGTTAATTAATATCTTTCCTTCAATGAAATTAATAACCCTAGGTAACCACGGTCCGCGTTACCCGAAATTCCCCTTTAGTTTTAAATCTAATGTGACGATCGCCCCCACTAGACCCTAATTATCATACAACCTAGAACTATCAGTCTAGATTTAATATGACAATAGCATTAAGAATTAGGGAATTAGGTTATTCCAAGCAATAATCGTACAATCGCAGACTATTTAACCTGTCTCCTTGATATCATAGCAATATTCAAAAGCTTGACCACAATCAAATACCACTATTCGCTACTTATGATCAGATATAACATCGTTTGCTTAATATTATACCTTAATCTAGCATATGATAATAATCGAATCAATTCAATGGGCCCTTATCAAATTAATCAAACCAATCATCATTAAGCAATTCAAATAGATCATCAAGAATAAACTCCACAGATGAAGGAAAAGAAACTAATAACTCAATTAATTCATAGATAATAAATAAGATTCAACATCTCTTAGAACTGAAAATAGAGAACTTAGCCTGACATAGTCAAAAACGCCAATCAATCTTCAATGGAAATCCTTCTCTCTAAGTTGTTATTAAAAACATCCTAATCCTATCTATTTATATCTCTAATAACTCTACTAACAACTCCTAACTCGTAACAACATCATAATCCTTCTTTTGCTCAACTTCTGGAGACGCACGGACACTTAAAATCAAATCCGCCGACCACGGCCCCGGCCACGGATTCCCTTGTAAAAGCCGGCCCCGGCCGCGGTTACTGTTCACAAATTACAAAATTGCCATTAAGCTATGTTTTTACCGTTTTGACCCTCCAAAGCTATTTTCTGCAATATAAACATAAAAACAAGTAAAATGCAAATAAAAATACTCAATGATAGCAATATATTAAGCCCAAGAACATCGATTCGTAAGTATAAACTACACTCATCAAATACCCCCAAACTTAAGACTTTGCTTGTCCTCAAGCAAAAATACCAATAAGAAAAATAACTACATTACTTATACTAACTACATGAATGCATATGCAGATCCAACTAATGCCTTGAGCAATAAATCAACACAATTCATGAAAATCCAGCCTCAAAGATCCTTAAGTAATAATTCAGCAAAATCTCAAATTCATGCATTATCAGAAATCCAACGTATCACCAATTTCATTCACTACCAACCCTTGTGTGTGTGTGAATTCAATATATCAATTCAATCAAAATTTTAATACAACTCATGAACCAATGTAACAAATCAAAGATATCAACTCAGACTTTTCATCCCCTCTATACACTTGTCTTCACATTTTTTCCATTTTTTTTTTTCTTTTTTTGCTTCTTCATTTTACGAGTGCGTTTTACGCTCCATCTCGTGTAAAATTAACTTAGCATGTGCAATGTCCATTTTTCTTAGGCTTTTCAAAATTACCCATGTAGCGAACTTTCCACCAGTGACTCCCAAACCAGTTGGCTTTAGGGCACTGAGTGTAGAGACACTCCTAAGGGCTTACTTGTTCGAGCAATAGAGGCCACAAAAATAGACTAGCTAAGAATCTGCTCATATCTGTCTATTTTTCTTTATTTATGTTTGTTTTTTTTTTTTTAGTTAAGACAGACATCGAAGCAATTGTGTATTTCATCCTTCATATCATATGATCCAACACAGTATATAGGTCTCCACTATCTTCAATTAGCACCTAATCCATTAAATTGAACCAAAACCCAACTGACTTAACATATCGAATGTGCAATAAAAAATTAAGGGTCTCGAGTTCAATAAAACTAGCAAATAGTTAGAATCCCCAATTTTAGCAGTCCTTATCCATCTTACTTAAAATTATTACAAAATTCATCAAATTTGTATCATCGGCCATCATTAATCTTCATGCATCAATTACCGCTCAAGGTATGCAATGAAATATGATCCTAACTACATGCAACGAACTAATTAACACTAAATAAAACACAACCATTTTTTATGATTTTTTAAATTTTTTTCAAATTTTTTTTATTATTTTTTTTATTATTTTTGTTTTTACTAAATGCTACACCAACTAAACAATGTCCTAAAATATGCAAATGCATCATAATATTCCTAAGACTACTATATATATGCAGAGTAAATATGCAGAGTAAATGCTTTACCACCCCCAAACTTAAAGCAGACAATGTCCTCATTGTTAAAGAAATAAAGAACTGAAGGAATAAGAACAAGAGGACTCCCCTGATAGGTCAATCGTCGGAATCGGAAAAGGGACTGGAGCGGTCATCATGGTCATCAGGAGGCGGGTACACCGGCAATGGCTGTGGCTCAGGAAAATGGACTGGATCGGCCGTGGGATTCATCCTCGCGAACATCTCAGTCAAAGCCATGTTAAAGTTAGTCTGAGAGTCAAACATATAGGCTTGACGTTCGGCGAGTTGTGCATTCTGCCTTTCTAAGCGATCCATCCGAGTATCGACCCTCAACTGTAAATTCCGGAGCTGAGTGCTGAATTTGGCCTTACGTGTACCGCCAGAAGTAGATGGTTCACCAGTTTCAGCAACAGGATCGTTGTGGATGATAAAACCTAAACCACGGGGATGTGATTCACCTCCGTCCCAGACTTTATAGCGCTCAATCAAGCCATGATCCAACAAAATCAATGGCTGCTGTATAGACTCATCTGACCCCCATCTAACACCTGCTCGCCTACATAACCCACAAATTAGCGAGGGATGTGGCAAACCACTTTGAGTAGGACCGCGCAGATTCTTTCTTAACGACGCCTCGATCACATCCCCCACATTGATGTGTTTGCCTGTCACGATAGCATATAGCAATACCGCCCGTTCTTTCGAGACATCACTCAGGTGCGTAGATGGCATCAACTTGGCACATATAAATGCATACCAGATTTTGCCATAACGGATCAAGCAGTTAAATGGGAAAATCATGGAACCCTGATGGCCTCTAGTGGTCCAAACCGTCCCAGGTTTGCACAAATCGCGAATGATCGTGTCGTAATTCGGCTGCTCAAGAACAAACTTCGCGTATTGGCAAAAGACGGACGTCTCTATGTTATAAAAGGCATTAATCGTAGCACCACTAAAGGAGACCATCTTCCCCCGAATCATAACAGTACAACGCGACGTATCTTCAGCGTTCGCATAAAATTCCTTGACTATTGAGATCACGGCAGGATCCGGTTGATCCGTGAAGGAATCCCATCCACGCTCCATTATCATCCGAGCCATATCACCATCAACTAGCTCCTCGAGACGAAGACCGCGCTCGGGAGTTAGAGCTTTACCCATTAAATAAATATCAAATTTGTCCGCCGCCTCCGCACTAATAAACTTCTTCTTATCATAAGCACGGGTCGACGGTGTAGAACTTTCACCTCGTTGACGTTTCGGTGGCATATTGAACAGAAAACCAAAACCCTAACTCGCAATATCCCACCACAAATGTGTAGCACAAACCGAACAATCCAAAAATTGGAAAAACGGACAAGTTGTGTCTATGAGGCAATTCAACAAACACCTGGCGTGCAATATTTTTGGTCCCAAATTCAGAGCATACAAGCAAGGCTAACAATGGCAGAACCTGCAAGCTCTCTGTCACACACCACACAAGCATACAACTCCCACCAAAACTCCTCCAGTTGGCCAACACAAACCAACTGGGTAACCAAAAGAGGATGCAAAGAAGAAGCAAAACCAAACGGAAAGACGAATGGAAACTGAAAATGGTACCCGAATGGGTAGGTAGCGAACTACTCGTGACTCAAATTGGAAGCCTGGTATGACAGGGATCGACCCCCTTCGTGGCAAAATCTAACCCCGTAGCGGAATCGGTAGGGAGGCAGTCTCGGTTGGGAGGAGGTGATGGAGATGGTTCGTATCTGGGGATTTCGGTGGGTCTCGGCTGGAAGGGATTAGTTTTGTGGTGTCGGCTGGGAGAATGAATCGAGAGAGAGAGAGATGGTGCGTATCTGGGTGTGGGTCTCGGCTGGAAGATATAGAAGCTGACCCGACCAATTGGTTTGGTTTTAAATGTTTTATTTTTGTTTTATTTCCGTGCACGGCCGGGGCTGTGAATCCTGGGCGAAAAGCCGGTCGGGGCCGTGAATGACTGCAAGTATCTGGCCGGGGCCGAGCTGGCTCAAGCAAAATTCTGGCTGGGGCCAGGGAAGACCGAGAGGAACCGGCCGGGGCCGGTAATGGCTAGGCTTTATTCTGGCCGGGGCCAGATCGGGCTGAGAAGAGCTGGCCGGGGCCGTGTAATTCGAGGCTAAAAGCCGGTCGGGGCCATATGTGACTGCGAGTTCCTGGCCGGGGCCGTGCTTTCCTGGGCTTATTTCTGGCTGGGGCCGTCTTTGGCTGCGAGGAGCCGGCCGGGGCCGGGCTTTTCTGAGCTAAAACCTGGCCGGGGCCGTGTAGTCTGTAGCAGAAAATGTGCTGCTTTTCTTTTATTTTTCCGCTGTGAGTTTTTGCAACGTAACTCACCCATACCTATAATGACACAGAAAATTCCCAAGGATTAGAACGGTTGAACATGGCGAAATATATCCTAAGCTAAATAACTTTGAAATCCTAAATGAACTAAGCTAAAAAAAACGTAGAAATTGAAAAACGCATGAAATGACTAATTTAAAGTCGGGTTGCCTCCCGAAAAGCGCGTTTGTTTAATGTCGTTCGCGCGACATGTTGCTACTCAAGTGTGATAAACGGGGTCCAATAAGTCCACGAGCTCGACGTCCTCCACTTGATATCCATCGTAAAACGGTTTAAGTCGATGACCGTTCACTTTAAATATCCTTCCCGTGTGTGGGTCGTTAATCTCTATCGCACCATGAGAGGAAATGTGAACAACCACAAAGGGCCCTTCCCACCGAGAACGCAGCTTTCCTGGAAACAGTTTCAAGCGGGAATTGTACAAAAGGACCTTTTGACCAATTACAAACGTTTTTCCCACAATTTGCTTATCGTGAAACGCCTTTGTCTTTTCCTTGTACAATCTTGAGCTTTCATAGGCTTCATGGCGTAATTCTTCTAACTCTTGTAATTGTAATTTCCTATGTTCGCCAGCTTCAGTCATGCTCCAGTTACATCGTCTAATGGCCCAGAAAGCCTTGTGTTCTAGCTCGACGGGTAGATGACATGGCTTTCCGAAAACGATCCGATATGGTGACATTCCGATAGGAGTCTTGTATGCAGTGCGATAGGCCCATAATGCATCTTCTAGTTTCAGACTCCAATCTTTGCGGTTAGGCTGCACTACTTTCTCCAGAACGGACTTGACCTCACGGTTTAAAACCTCTGCTTGGCCATTGCTCTGCGGATGGTAAGCCGTTGAAACTTTGTGCATGACATTGTATTTCTTGAACAGTGCTGTTAATGTCCTATTGCAAAAGTGTGTTCCTTTATCGCTGATGATAGCTCTAGGAGTTCCAAACCTGACAAATATGTTAGATTTGACAAAATCTGCAACAACTTTAGAATCGTCAGTCTTGGTGGCTTTAGCCTCCACCCATTTGGAAACATAGTCAACAGCCAGAAGAATGTAAACATTACCATAAGAGACAGGAAATGGCCCCATGAAATCAATGCCCCAAACATCGAAAATTTCAATAACCAAAATGGGTGTTTGTGGCATTTGATTCCTACTGGATATGTTTCCGGTCTTTTGACAATTAGCACATGATTTACAAAATAGATAGGAGTCTTTAAAAATACTAGGCCAGAAGAAACCGCATTCTAAAATTTTACGAGCTGTTCGTTTTGGTCCAAAATGACCCCCACAAGCGTAAGAATGACAGAAAGTTAAAATGGATGAAAACTCAGAGTTGGGGACACATCTTCTAACTACCTGATCAGCACAGAATTTCCATAAATAGGGGTCATCCCAGACATACCGTTTCACATCGCTCTTAAGCTTCTCTTTCTGCATTTTGGAGAACTCACTAGGAATATAAGCGCTGACTAAATAATTAACAATGTTTGCGTACCAGGGTGCAGCCTTATCAACGGAGAATAGATGCTCATCCGGAAAGGAGTCTCGCAGTGGAAGTGCTTCTTCATCTTTTAGCAACCTGCTCAAGTGATCTGCCACTAAATTGTCTGCTCCTTTCTTGTCCTTTATTTGCAAGTCAAATTCTTGGAGCAGCAGGATCCATCGTATGATCCTTGGTTTGGAATCCTTCTTTGTAAGCAGATACCTGAGAGCAGCATGGTCAGAGTAAACTATGACTTTAGTACCGAGAAGATAAGATCTAAATTTGTCTAAAGCAAAAACAACAGATAATAATTCTTTTTCTGTGGTGGAATAGTTAATCTGAGCAGCATTCAATGTCCGAGAAGCATAATAGATGGCATGTGCAGCTTTGTCAACTCGTTGGCCCAAAACAGCCCCTACTGCATAGTTGCTGGCGTCACACATGATTTCGAAGGGTAAATTCCAATTCGGTGGTTGTATCACCGGTGTGGAGGTCAATAGGGTCTTTAATTTATCAAACGCCTCTTTGCACTCATCGTCAAACTGGAATTCGACCTCTTTTTGCAGCAACTTACACAATGGCATAGCTATTTTGGAGAAGTCCTTGATAAATCTTCGATAAAAACATGCATGACCAAGAAAGGAACGAATCTCCCGCACGCTTGCGGGGTAAGGTAAAGCAGCAACAATTTCTATCTTAGCTTTATCCACTTCTATTCCCTTAGCTGAAACTACATGACCTAAAACGATACCCTGTTCCACCATAAAATGACATTTTTCCCAATTTAGAACAAGATTCGTCTCTAAGCATCTATCCAACACACGAGTTAAATTATCTAAGCATGCATCTAAAGAATCACCATGAATTGTGAAATCATCCATAAATACTTCAATGCAATGTTCAAGAAGATCAGAAAATATACTTATCATGCATCGTTGAAACGTACTGGGTGCATTACAAAGTCCGAAGGACATCCTACGGTATGCAAATGTACCAAATGGGCATGTGAAAGTGGTCTTTTCTTGATCTTCAGGTGCAATCACAATTTGGTTATAACCCGAAAAATCATCTAAAAAGCAATAATAAGTGTGACCTGCTAATCTTTCTAACATTTGGTCAATAAAAGGGAGAGGGAAATGATCTTTTCTAGTTACGGCATTCAACTTCCTATAATCAATACACACTCTCCATCCTGTTTGCAAGCGAGTAGGCACTAACTCATTATTATCATTTTTAACGACAGTTATGCCAGCTTTTTTAGGAACTACTTGAACTGGACTGACCCATTGACTATCTGAAATAGGATAAACAATACCTGCATCGAGCAATTTCAGAACCTCTTTTTTCACAACTTCCATCATGGGTGGATTCAGTCTGCGTTGAGCATCTCGCTTTGGGGTGGCTCCTTCTTCCAAAAGAATGCGATGCATACACACAGCTGGGCTTATACCTTTGATATCTGCGATTGTCCAACCAAAGACTTGTACGTGGTCCCTCAAAACTCGAAGCAACTTTTCTTCTTGGACTTTGGTTAGATTATTAGCAATTATCACTGGCAATGTTTCCTCTTGCCCTAGATATGCATATTTCAAATGGATTGGTAAAGGCTTTAATTCCAACCTTAGAGCCTGCACAACAGAAGGTAACAACCTTTCATGAGTCACTGGTAATTGAATGGACGAAACTGCATACTTATCTGAAATTTTCGGTAACGAGTGTAATGCGGCTATAGTATCCTTTAATTCCGCATGTTGTTCAATCTCGTCTTCCTCTTCCAGCTCCAAACTATTCGTGATAGCATCCTCCAAGGTTTCCATGTGTAAGTGGTCGAAAGATTTCTGCACCAAGGAATCAAGGACATTAATAGAAAACACGGAATTGACATCACTAGGGTACCTCATGGCCTCGTAAATGTTGAATTGAATCTTTTCGTTGTCAAACTCCATGGTCAAGGTCCCATTGTGCACATCAATCATCGTTCTTGCTGTTTTCAAGAATGGCCTCCCTAACAAGATATGAGCAGGATTCAGAGATGTATCGTCGTCCATGTCCACAATATAAAAATCTGCAGGAAATATTAGTTCATTCACCTGCACCAAGACATCCTCAATTACCCCTTCGGGGTATGTGTTAGTACGATCAGCTAATTGGATAATGACACCAGTGTTTTTCAAGGGACCTAGATGCAGAGAAGCATAAATAGATAGTGGCATAACATTAATTGATGCTCCTAGATCTAGCATAGCTCTCTCAAACCTGGTATTACCTATCTTGCAGGGAATGGTAAACATACCCGGATCTTTACATTTTGGAGGCATTTTTCTTTGCAGAACAGTAGATACATTTTCTCCAACAGTTATCTTTTCATTTTCTTGTAATTTCCTTTTATTAGTGCATAATTCCTTCAAAAATTTTGCATACCTTGGAACTTGCTTGATTGCATCTAATAAAGGAATGTTCACCTCTACCTTTCTAAAGGTCTCCAGAATCTCTTTCTCTTGCTCGTCCTTCTTTGAAGTTCTAAGATTCCTAGGAGGAAAAGGTAAAGGGTTAGACTTAAGCTGAATAGGAGATTGAGGGATTACCTTTGAGATCTCTGCCTCCTCCTTAGCTTTATCCTCATCAAATTCAACCGTAGCCCTTGGTGTGTCCATTTGTTTTCCACTCCTTAAAGTAATTGAACTTGCGTTTTCCCTCGGATTGATCATTGTTTGAGAGGGCAACTTCCCAGAGCCTTGAGAATCCAATCGTCCAACTGTGGTAGCTAATTGGCTCATTTGATTTTCTAAGCTATGAATGGAAGCCTTTGTATCTTGTTGGAACTGTTGGGTCTGATTTATGAACTGTTGAGTATGATTCATGAAGGTTTTAAACATGTCTTCCAAAGACGCTTCAGATTTTGTAGGTGTTGCTTGTTCGAGGTGGATACTGCTGTTGAGCTTGTTGAAACCCTTGTTGTCGATTCGGAAAAACATTCGACATTGGTGGCCTGTTTCCTCCGTAGCTCAGATTAGGATGATCCCTCCACCCTGGATTGTAAGTATTAGAGTAAGGATCATATCTTCTCTGAGGTTGTCCTTGAAAATTTCCCGCTACATTGGCTTGTTCTATGGTGCCATCTTCTTGCAGTGTAGGACAAATATCTGTCGAATGATCCGATGACAAGCATATTCCACAAGTTCTTGTAACTTGCCCGTTCCCCACCGAGAGTTGACGAACCATAGCAGCTAACTCCGAGAGTTGTTGTTCAATGTTGCTCGAGCCAACCTCATTCACCCTTTTCGGTGCATGGTCCATCCGAGTTCCGTATTGCTGTGAGTTAGCCGCCATGTTAGCAATTAAGTTCCGTGCGGCGTCTGGAGTCTTATCAACCAATGCTCCTCCACTTGCAGCATCGATCATACTCCTATCCATCGGTAGCAATCCCTCGTAGAAGTACTGAATTTGGTGTTGATCGTCAATTTGATGTGGACAACACGAACACAGCTTCTTGAACCTTTCCCAATACTCGTGAAGAGTTTCGCCACTAAACTGTCTGATGGCACATATCTCCTTCCTTATGTTGGCAACCCGTGAAGGAGGGAAATACTTCTCCACGAATAGCCTCTTCATATCATCCCATGATTGGATCGAACCGGAGGGAAGATAGTACAACCAATCTTTTGCCAAATCTGCTAAGGAGAATGGAAAAGCCCTAAGCTTTATGTGTTCTTCCGATACTCCATGTGGCCTCATTGTGGAACAAACCACGTGGAATTCCTTCAGATGCTTATACGGATCTTCACCTGTAAGACCACGAAAAGTAGGCAAAAGGTGAATTAAGCCAGATTTCAATTCAAAAGCAGCATCTAAAGCAGGATATTCTATGCATAATGGTTGTTGGCGTAAATTAGGAGTAGCCAACTCCCTCATAGTCCTATTATTTGGTGCAGCCATTTCTTCTTCTGAATCGCTGGAAGAAGTCAGTAATGCGAGTGCAACGTTTAAGCCTGGTGATGTAGTAAAATCGTCTTCGAACTCCGAAGTTATGTTTCGTGCTCGACGAGTCTCCTTCCTTATTCTTTTTGCAGTTTTCTCTATCTCTGGATCAAATTTTAAATCAGGAGAGTGAGAGGATCGAGTCATAAACTGAAAGAAAACAAAGAAAATTTATAAAAACAATCACTTCCCCGGCAACGGCGCCAAAATTTGAAAGCTGTCGTTATCACTCCAAAATTATTCCTTACTTTCACTCTATCAATATGAAATTGGTATAATGGCAAGCAAGAGTCGAACCCACGGGAAGTGTATTTTATGATTTATCTGAATGTTTCTAACAGTAAATAACAAGTAATAATAAAAAGGGGATTTTTGTAACTATGATTCTACTAGAAAACAAGAAATATAAATGAAGATTATCCAATGATTTGCAAGCTTCAGTTCTTCAGTTCAGTATCATCTTTTCATAAATATGATATAACCAAGTTAATTAATATCTTTCCTTCAATGAAATTACTAACCCTAGGTAACCACGGTCCGCCTTACCCGAAATTCCCCTTTAGTTTTAAATCTAATGTGACGATCGCCCCCACTAGACCCTAATTATCATACAACCTAGAACTATCAGTCTAGATTTAATATGACAATAGCATTAAGAATTAGGGAATTAGGTTATTCCAAGCAATAATCGTACAATCGCAGACTATTTAACCTGTCTCCTTGATATCATAGCAATATTCAAAAGCTTGACCACAATCAAATACCACTATTCGCTACTTATGATCAGATATAACATCGTTTGCTTAATATTATACCTTAATCTAGCATATGATAATAATCGAATCAATTCAATGGGCCCTTATCAAATTAATCAAACCAATCATCATTAAGCAATTCAAATAGATCATCAAGAATAAACTCCACAGATGAAGGAAAAGAAACTAATAACTCAATTAATTCATAGATAATAAATAAGATTCAACATCCCTTAGAACTGAAAATAGAGAACTTAGCCTGACATAGTCAAAAACGCCAATCAATCTTCAATGGAAATCCTTCTCTCTAAGTTGTTATTAAAAACATCCTAATCCTATCTATTTATATCTCTAATAACTCTATTAACAACTCCTAACTCGTAACAACATCATAATCCTTCTTTTGCTCAACTTCTGGAGACGCACGGACACTTAAAATCAAATCCGCCGACCACGGCCCCGGCCACGGATTCCCTTGTAAAAGCCGGCCCCGGCCGCGGTTACTGTTCACAAATTACAAAATTGCCATTAAGCTCTGTTTTTACCGTTTTGACCCTCCAAAGCTATTTTCTGCAATATAAACATAAAAACAAGTAAAATGCAAATAAAAATACTCAATGATAGCAATATATTAAGCCTAAGAACATCGATTCGTAAGTATAAACTACACTCATCAACGTGGTGGTGCTCACACGATATCTGGGCTGAGATGTGCTAGCAGTGGCGGAGTGAGGAATGGGCAAGGAAATGTAGGACTGCTGCCAGGAACAGATCCGCTGGTGTACTTGAAGGGGAAAAGCCAAAGGATACATATAAAGGCGGTAGTATATCACAGGCGGAACATTTCGCTCAAAAGGTACGGAGTTTGTTATATAGTAGTTTATTTATGTTTACAGTCATATATTTATTTTATTAGTATGCATTCGCATTATATAAACATATATTTATACACTTGTCATATTTGTAGTCTTGTGGATCCGAAAGCCAAACTGTAAATTGGTTGGATGTGTATGTGGCGACCCGTGATGGTCTGCCTGATGCTTTGCGGATACGGGTATGTTTTTATCTACGTTATATGTTTATAATTCTTTGATGTTATTATTAATGTTGATTATTTACTTGTAACTAATCAATGTATAACTTTATTATAGGACACTTACAGTCAATTAATGGACGAGCGGTATCCCCCTGGAAGTCCTCGTCCGTCAATTGATCAAGAATTATGGGAAAGGGTGTCAATTGTAAAGAAGAATTTTGTCAAGGGCTAAGGACAGCGAAGACGGCCGATTATTAGTCCTTCTGGTAGCTCGGGTAGCCACTCTACGCAAGCATCATACAATCCGACGACACATAATGCTGCGGAGTGTGTTCGAGCCATATATAGAGATCCTGCCCTCCTGCGTGAACTGCAAGATCATTTGAAGGCGCTGAGTCCCGAGTCCTTATCTAATGCAGTGGCGACAGCAAGTCAGACAGACCGGGAGGAGGCTTCGCATGACGAGGTAATCTTATCAATTGCTATAATTAAATTAATCACTCAAAAGTACTATATATATATAGATGTTTCGATTCAAAAAAGGTTTTTTTTTGTTACAGGAACGTACGTAACAGCCTTATATCTCGATGATGCATGAGCTACATATCTTTCCTGTATTCCCCTTTGTGCTCATTTTATGTTGTACCATATGCACGATCGAAAATATTATTGTAATTTTGGGATTTATTGTATATATATATATTTAGATTAATTGATGTTGATTTTATGTCATTATTTGGAATGAATTTAGTATTTGCTTGGAGATCTAGATAAGATCTTATTGTGCTGTGTGTTGGGATTTGAATACAGGTTATAAAAACTAGGGAAATCAAAAAAACAATTTTTTTTTTTATTATCATTATCTGCGACCGAATTCGGTCGCTAAATATCGATCGCTAAATAGTAATTTCCGTCGCTAAAATAATCGGTCGCTGATGACGGTCGCTGACATGTGTTGGTCGCTATTATTCCTAGTGGTCGCTAATAAGCGGTCGCAATTCTCATCGCAAAAATGTCGGTCACTAATATCGGTCGCCATTACGTGGTGCCACGTCAGTACAATGCTGATTAGGCTCTAGCGACCACGTCGGTCGCTAATGGTCGGTCGCTGTTGTCGGTCGCTAATGTGTACTCTAGCGACCAGATTTTATGAGACCCCATTTAGCGACCGAAGTCGGTCGCTATTTGATATTAGCGACCGATTTCGGACGCTAAATGTCGGTCGCTAATAGTTGTTTTTCTTGTAGTGTAGCCTACACGTTTACATATGATAGAATTTGAATTAGTTTTAATTGACTCTGGCAATTAAATAAAAGGTCAATGGCTAACAGTCGCAACATGCAACGTATATGAGGATGATGTTAGGGATGACAATGGGGGAGGTTTTAAGGTACCCACTCAGTGGAGTCGGAGTCGGAGTCGGAGTCGGAGTCAGGCAATATTCATGCATTTAGAGGTAAATTGTCATCTCTAATTAATTAAATGATGCCCCGATGGAATGATTAAATGATGACAATTGAATTACATTGAAATTAAAAAGAAGTAACATGTTGATGCTAAAAAAAATGGAGTAATAAAATAGTTGAATATTATTATACGTTAAAAAAAAAGAGGGAATGAAATCGTAGTTTTAATATAAATAAATAATGACCCGTTACTTTTAAAATTATAAAAATGTCGAATGTAACTAAAAAGACTGTTCAGATGCAGTTGTAATTAATGAATAAGATTTAAATGTTTGACTTTTTTATTAAACGATGTTAAGGTGGTGTTTGTTTCAATATGAATATGAAAGATAGAAGTGACATTTAACGAAGAATGTGACACCCCCAAATTTGGGTCCACACAGTTCAAATTTGAGTTGTCAAAAGATTATAACAAAATTATTATAAGGTAGTACAACATTTAACAATACAGTGTATAATAATACACAACTAAGTCCTCACTATTATTGTCACACTATTTTACAACACGTGAAGACTACGATAGCTATTCCTCGGACTCTCACTCCATCCTCCGGCTAGACCCAGCTACGTTCTCATCTCCTGTTGAAAAATAATGGAACGAAAAGAAAGAGTGAGCTCAAATAGTCCTGTAAGAAATATCATGACTAAGATAATGACGAATAAATTATCATTAGCATTCAATAGTTAAGTTCTTGATAGAGTACAATAGACTACAAGGTTTATATCAAAAATTACAGTTAAATTCTTGAACAACGTTCAGATTAATAATAGTAGCGGAATGAACAATCTATTAGAAGAATAATGCAGACTATAATGTCCACTCGCTTCTCTTTTTAGGAAAAACATAATCAACTTTTATCATCTGAAACACCATTAGTCATGATAATACAAATTCACAGTTCCTGGTCATAATTATACAAATCAACAGTTCATCTTTGCACTACGTGCCAAAGATATTCAATATAACACCAACGATCATGATTATACCAGTGTTCAGCATTTGGTCATAATCATACCAAACAACAGTTCATCTTTGCACTATGGGCCAAAGAGAACTTTCACCACGTGTCATAAAAGACACCGAGCAGATGTATCGCCTTTAACCTATTATATCGCCTTTAACTTATCATCTGTTCAACAATTATATCGCATCTGTGATCTCGGCCACAGATATTTACAACAACTTGATTCTTGATGATTAGTACAAATAACGGTGATACAATTGATGAACAGAAGAAAGAAGATAAACAATGTGTATCGGAAGTTTACTTTGTGTAGATTCAAATAATGTCCAAATTGTCAACATGATGTGGAGTGAAATTTAAAAATGATATTCAAGATCCATAGTTCAGAATAACGGTTACAATTCAATAGGAATGTTTAGAAAAATAGGAAGGTTCATTTGAAATGATATTAGATGAAGCACAAACTATTAAGAAACATATAATCATTTCAGAAAACTTTACCAAATAATGCTTACCATAGTAAGTTAAGAGTATAAAAGAAATAATATCCCTTACTATAGTAAGTTTGAATAATGGAAGATGAAAAAGATGGTATCCCTTATGAGTACAAAGGAAAATAATATCACTTACGAATATGAAAGAAAATGATATTACAAACGAATATGGAATAAAAGTGTCATATGAAAATTCGTGTAGACAAATTATTTCCATAAGAGACAAATAAGAAATTTACAAAGGGTTATTCACCAACAGACGGTAATCCGCGCAGTAAGGTTATTCCCACAATTTAATAAAATTTGAATACGAAGAGTTATTCAGCAAACAGGCGGTAATCCGCACCGTAAGGTTATTCTCAGAGATTAATAAGGAATGAATACAAAAGGTTATTCACCAACAGGCGGTAATCCGCGCTGTAAGGTTATTCCCACAATTTAATACATGAAAATAAATGACACATCTTATAAGTAAGAAAGAAACGATATTATTTTCGAGAATCAAAGAATGATAATCCCTTAAAGTAGTAAGTTTAAGAGTATAAAAGAAAATGACATCCCTTACAAGTAAGAAAATAATACCATTTATGATGATGAAAAGAATGATACCCCTTACCTTATCACGTGACTGGATATTGATAAAAATGAGGTTGATCAACTTATATATTTATAATATAATTAGTAATTACCACATATAAATTTCAAAGTGTATGATAACTCGTATAATATGAACTATCAAAATTATATATATTTTACATAATTTTTGTAGTATAATATAACAACTTTAAAACAGTTTTTTAAATAATATTCCAAAATAAATCTTCCAAAGAAAACTTTTAAAAATGAATCTTCTTAAAGAAGAGTATTCTAAAGGAATATTTGTGAATACTGTGAAAAATAAGAATTTATGAAATTACTACTCTTTAATAAAAGATTTTCTTGAAAAATTTCTGCACTCCTTTTGGCTTTCAAACACTCAAGACAGCCTTACTATTCTCAGAGAAAACTCATAAAATTCTTATAGAAATTTTTTATGTTTTAGGTATGATTTTTCTATTCAGCTGAACAAGCTATTTATAGGGGAAAAGAAGCTAATATGCGCGGTAGGTGAATTGAAAAAAAATTCAGCAGAGGCTGCTGCGCAGCCTCCACCAACCATCTCAGCAAAATACATTTCTCACATTTCATGTGGGCCACACAGTGGGTCCACGTACTATTCACGTTACTATTCACATAAAATAATAATTAATTTTTTTTAATTTTTTTTCTTGCTGTGGGTCCTACATATAAAATAAAATAATGTCACAATAATAATTCAATAATAATGTAATAAACACGTTACAGATTATTATTAATTTAATAATATAAATTACAGTGTATTTGCTACTGTGACAATTATTAAGTTCAATAATTTTAAACTACAGTGCACCAACAATTATTGAGTCAATGATATGAAATATAGTGTAATTATAATTATTAAATCAATAATGCAAAATACTGTGCAACAACAATTATTGATAAATATTGTGCAATGACCACGTTATCAGATCAATAATATGAGATACAGTGTAATACCGTGTGCTACAGTAAAATATCATGAATTACCGTATGCTACTATTTTTTTATCACCGGTATTTTAACAGTTAACACCGTTGATTATTTTTATTTAAAAAGGTTACTTTTGTCGTTTTCTATATTCGACAAATATTTCGTTGTGGGGTCCACCAATAATTAGTTATTTTGGCGCCGTCGTACGACACAAATATTTCCCGACAAAACGAATATTGTCTGACAAAATAAAATTTGCACATAACATGCTTAACTTTTAACTTTATCAATTTAACCACTTACTGTTTCAGAAAAATATATATGAAGAAAAATTAAATTTTTGTATTTCATAAAATTCGGGGTCTTACAACCTCTCTTCCTTATGAAATTTCGTCCCTGAAATTGACGTACCTGGCATTTTGAAAAGATAAGGATACTTAGATTTCATCTCTGATTCTAGTTCCCAGGTCATTTCCTCAGTATCTTGGTTCCTCCATAAAACCTTAACTTGAGGTATAACCTTTGAGCGTAGGATCTGCTCCTTCTTATCTAGGATCTTAACAGGTATCTCCTCGTACGTTAAATCCTTTGCTATAACGTTTGGTTCTAACTCAATGACATGGTTTGGGTCCTTCACATATTTACGTAACATAGATATGTGAAAAACGTTATGGATACGAG
This sequence comes from Hedera helix, assembly GCA_947179155.2. NCBI lineage: Eukaryota > Viridiplantae > Streptophyta > Magnoliopsida > Apiales > Araliaceae > Hedera > Hedera helix. The sequence goes on along the minus strand of OX359277.1, from coordinate 28,553,846 downwards.
ACATACTTAGTCGTAGGGCTAATCTGTAGGCTACGGTTTCTACTCGATCGAGGATTTCAAATGGGCCAATAAATCGAGGGTTGAGCTTTTCTCTCTTTCCGAATCTCGTAACTCCTTTCCATGGAAAAACACGTAAGAATACATGATCTCCGGCGTTGAATCTCTCATCTCTCCGATGAAGATCAGCATAACTCTTTTGTCGTTCTTGTGCGGTTTGTATTCGTTGTCGGATCATTTGGATCATTTGGATCTTTTTTGTTGTTAAGCGTACCAACTCGGGTCCCAACAGTTTTGCTTCTCCTACCTCATTCCAACATACTGAAGAGCGACACTTGCGTCCATATAAAGCCTCGAATGGAGTCATACCTATACTTGTTTGGTAACTGTTGTTGTAGGAAAATTCAACCAATGACAAGTACTTATCCCAACTTCCTTTGAAGTCCAGTACGCAAAGTCTCAAAAGATCTTCGAAGGTCTGGATCATCCTTTCTGATTGTCCGTCCGTTTAAGGATGGTATACAGAACTAAAACGTAGTTCAGTGCCCATAGCTTTTTGTAGACTGATCCAAAAGTGTGAAGTGAATCTAGGATCTCGATCAGAAACTATGGAAATTGGCATGCCATGCAATCTCACAATCTCATTTATGTACATACCGGCAAGACGCTCAAGTGAAAAGTTTTCTCGTATAGGCAAGAAATGAGCTGATTTGGTTAATCTATCTACGATGACCCAAATTGCATCTAAACCTTGAGAAACTTTGGGAAGACCCGTCACGAAGTCCATATTAATGTGTTCCCACTTCCATTCAGGCACCTCAAGTGATTGCAATGGACCTTTAGGCACTTGATGCTCTGCCTTAACACGTTGACAAGTTAGGCACTTTGAGATAAACTCTGTAATCTCCCTTTTCATATTGTTCCACCAAAATGTATGTCGAAGATCACGATACATCTTGGTACCTCCTGGGTGGATTGCAAATGGCATGTTGTGTGCCTCCATCATGATTTTATGCTTCAATTCAGGATCGTTAGGAATACAGAGTCGAGAGTTAACTCGAAGTATTCATTTCTCGTCGATTCTTGCCTCAGGAATAGCACCTTCTTGTACTTTCTTCATCATGTTCATCAGTTCCGGATCGGTAGCTTGAGCTGCTTTAATTTTATCGATTAAAGCCGGTTCTACTCGCACGTGCGCAATCTTCAAGTAGGTCATTGGTGTTTTTAGCTCTATCTCCATCTTTTGCAAGTCGTACAAAATACACTTTTGTGTTGTCAGCAGTGCACTTGTACTCGCATAAGATCTTCTGCTCAAAATGTCAGCTACAACGTTTGCCTTTTTAGGGTGATACTGGATTGTGTGGTCGTAATCCTTCAACAGCTCAAGCCAACGTCGTTGTCGCATTTTGAGTTCCTTCTGGGTGAAGAAATACTTGAGACTTTTATGATCCGTATAGATATCCACTTTCTCTCCGTACAAGTAGTGTCTCCAGATCTTTAACGCGAAAACGACTACTGCCAACTCTAGATCATGAGTAGGATAATTTTTCTCATAATCTTTGAGTTGTCAAGAGACATAGGCTATAACATTTCCATGTTGCATAAGGACACAGCCTAGACCTTTGCCTGAAGCATCACTATATATGACGAATTCTCCTGATCCTGATGGAATAGTCAGAACAGGAGCTGAAATAAGTCTCATCTTGAGTTCTTGAAAACTTTTCTCGCATTCCTCGCTCCATACGAATTTTGTGCTTTTCCGAGTAAGCTGAGTTAATGGAGTGGCGATTCAAGAAAATCCTTCTACGAATCTCCGATAATAACCAGCTAGGCCCAGAAAACTTCGGACTTCGGTTACTGTCTTGGGTTGTTTCCAATTTAGTATTGCTTCAATCTTCACAGGGTCAATCGATATTCCCTATCTAGAAATCTCATACCCAAGAAACGTGACTTCCTCAAGCCAGAACTCACATTTCTTCAACTTGGTATATAATTTGTTCTCACGGAGCTTTCGGAGTATCAATCTCAGGTGTTGTTCATGATCCTCACGACTCTTGGAGTATATGAAGATGTCATCAATAAAGAACCACAAAATGATCCAAATATTCTTTGAATATTCGGTTTATCATGTCCATGAAAGCTGTAGGAGCATTGGTTAGTCCAAAAGGCATGACTAAGAACTCATAATACCCATAACGAGTTCTGAAAGCAGTCTTTGGAATGTCCTCAGCTTTAACCTTTAACTGATGATATCCAGAACGGAGATCAATCTTTGAGAAATGTTGAACACCTTGTAATTGATCAAACATGTCATCGATCTGAGGTAACGGGTACCTGTTTTTTATGGTGACATGGTTCAATTCTCGGTAGTTAATACACAATCTCATACTCCCGTCTTTCTTCTTTACAAATAAAACAGTAGCATCCCAAGGTGATGCACTCGGACGAATGAAACCGGTATTCAATAATTCCTATAGTTGGACTTTTAACTCTTGAAGTTTAATGGGAGCCATTCGGTATGGAGCTTTGGAAATGGGCTTAGTACCGGGTTCAAGATCAATACAAAATTCAATTTCACGGTTTGAGGGTAAGCCAAGAAGTTCCTCAGGAAAAACGTCAGGAAACTCATTAACAATGGGAATATCATTCAAGTTTGACGTGTTTTTGTTCAAATCAGTGACATGAACTAAAAAGGCTTGACATCCATTTTTCAATAAACGAATGGCTTTATGGCTAGAAATAACAGTTATAGATTTCAATGGTTTAGTTGCTTGAATTTGCATGACAGATTGATTAGGAATATGAAAACTAATAATCTTATGAAAACAATCAAATTTAGCATGATGGGTAGTCAACCAATCAATTCCTAAAATCACATCAAATTCATGCATCTCAAAAGAAATAAGGTTAACAGGTAATGTGAGGTTGTTGATTTGAACTAGGCAAGATTTATAGACAGTAGATGTAATGGTCATTTCTCCTAATAGGGTTTCAATTGATAAGTCAAAGTCTAAATTTTTAGGAGTTAAGTTTAATCGTTGAGCACATGTAGGTGAGATAAAAGAATGGGTAGAGCCAGTATCTAACAGAGCGTAGATTTCACGAGAATTTATAAATAGCTTACCGGTTATCACTTCGTTCGAGTTTCGTGCCGTATGGGATGTTACAACAAAAGCTCTCCCTTGAACTACCGATTTTCCTTTATCCGCGCTAGCTTTTGGTATTATCATTGCAGCTGGACTTGATTTTGTGGCAGGACAAAATCGCGCAACATGACCTTCTTTCCCATAACTGTAGCACTTTTTGGAGTGTTGTGTACAGTTTGGGTTGATGTGACCTTCCTGACCACACCTATAGCATCTCACTGGTGGTCGATCTTCTCCCCTTGAAACTGGGGTCGGTGCTGGTACCGGTGCCCTTCCATAATTATTATGGAATCTCTTTCTTTTGAAATTATTCCCACTGGAATCTCCTCTTCTGTTATTCGATGCAGGATTACCACCGAAGTGCTGGTTACCTCCTCGATAGTTCTCGTTCCTGTGGTTGTTGTCATTCCTCTCTCTATGCTGATCATTGACTCTTGGCTGCAATATTTCATCTGTTTGCTCTACCCTTTGAGCCCTATCCACAACATCTGAATACAAACTAAATTTATGAGAGCTGAGTTGTTGACGAATTTTAAATTTTAAACCTCGTAGGAACATCCGACTCATTCGTGCTTCGTCATCCACCAAATGGGTCGCGAAACGAGATAATTCGGCAAACTTAGCTTCATATTGAGAGACTGTCATGTTTCCCTGCTTCAGTTTAATGAATTCCACCTCTTTCATATGGCAGATGCTTTCTGGGAAGTACTTTTCATTAAACAACTCTTCAAATTCTGTCCAAGACATCTCGAGTGCTGAAGGGTGGATACGTTTTACTGTTTCCCACCAATGATCCGCCTCACCTCGTAACATAAAAGTGGCGAATGACACATTCTGATCATCAGCGCATTGTAAGACATCAAATATTTTTGTCGTCTGCTTCAGCCACGCCTCCTCTTTGAGTGGGTCAGGCTTCCCGTGGAATTCAGGTGGTCCCAATTCTTTAAATTGCTTGACAGTGACCGCCCTCGAATTACCAGCGTTTCTACCGTTATTATTGACTGGATTTCCTCTTGCTTGATTCTGCATGAACTGCATGAAATTCCTAAAGAATCCATCGTTCATCATGTTATCAGGAATATTATTTTCTGAGTTGGCAGGAGGATTGTTTGGAGCCTCTTGATTCTCGGCTACATTCGCTTCGGGCATTCCATAGTTAACTTGCTGATTTTTAGATGTCATACTAAACTGTGGTCACAAAATAAATGTTAGTTTAAACAAACTGACTCATCACTTCATGTCCCTACATTCAAATCGACTCATTACATAATAAAATCTAATTTAGGTAGGTCACATTAGTGATTGATTCTATTCGTCTCTCCTCTCCTAGTTCTAACCTCAGATCTCCATTAAAGACCATATTCTTAAGCTCTGATGTCAACTGTGACACCCCCAAATTTGGGGCCACACAGCCCAAACTTGAGTTGTCAAAAGACTACAACAAAATTATTATAAGGTAGTACAACGTTTAACAATACAGTGTATAATAATACACAACTAAGTCTTCACTATTATTGCCACACTATTTTACAACACATGAAGACTACGATAGTTATTCCTCGGACTCTCACTCCATCTCCCGGCTAGACCCAGCTACGTTATCATCTCCTGTTGAAAAACAATGGAACGAAAAGAAAGAGTGAGCTCAAATAGCCAGTAAGAAATATCATGACTAAGATAATGACGAATAAATTATCATTAGCCTTCAACAGTTGAGTTCTTTATAGAATACAATAGACTACAAGGTTTATATCAAAAATTACAGTTAAATTCTTGAACAACGTTCAGATTAATAATAGCAGCGGAATGAGCAATCTGTTAGAAGAATAATGCAGACTATAATGTCCACTCGCTTCCCTTTTTAGGAAAAACATCATCAACTTTTATCATCTGAAATACCATTAGTCATGATAATACAAATTCACAGTTCCTGGTCATAATTATACAAATCAACAGTTCATCTTTGCACCACGGGCCAAATATATTCAATATAACACCAACGGTCATGATTATACCAGTATTCAGCATTTGGTCATAATCATACCAAATAACAGTTCATCTTTGCACTACGGGCCAAAGATATTCAACATAACACCAACGATCATGATTATACCAGTATTCAGCCTTTGGTCATAATCATACCAAACAATAGTTCATCTTTGCACTACGGGCCAAAGAGAACTTTCACCACGTGTCATAAAAGACACCGAACAGATGTATTGCCTTTAACCTATTATATCGCCTTTAACCTATCATCTGTTCAACAATTATATCGCATATGTGCCCCCGGCCACAGATATTTACAACAGCTTGATTCTTGATGATTAGCACAAATAACAGTGATACAATTGATGAACAGAAGAAACAAGATAAACAATGTGTATCGGATTGTGTAGATTCAAATAATGTCCAAATTGTCAACATGATGTGGAGTGAAATTCAAAAATGATATTCAAGATCCATAGTTCAGAATAACGGTTACAATTCAATAGGAATGTTTAGAAAAATAGGAAGGTTCATTTGAAATGATATTAGATGAAGCACAAACTATTAAGAAACATATAATCATTTCAGAAAACTTTACCAAATAGTGCTTACCATAGTAAGTTAAGAGTATAAAAGAAATAATATCCCTTACTATAATAAGTTTGAATAATGGAAGATGAAAAAGATGGTATCCCTTATGAGTACAAAGGAAAATAATATCACTTACGAATATGAAAGAAAATGATATTACAAACGAATATGGAATAAAAGTGTCATGTGATAATTCGTGTAGACAAATTATTTTCACAAAAGACAAATAAGAAATTTACAAAGGGTTATTCACCAACAGGCGGTAATCCGCGCAGTAAGGTTATTCCCACAATTTAATAAAATTTGAATACGAAGAGTTATTCAGCAAACATGCGGTAATCCGCACCGTAAGGATATTCTCAGAGATTAATAAGGAATGAATACGAAAGGTTATTCACCAACAGGCTGTAATCCGCGCCGTAAGGTTATTCTCACAATTTAATACATGGAAATAAATTACACATCTTATAAGTAAGAAAGAAACGATATTATTTTCGAGGATCAAAGAATGATAATCTCTTACAGTAGTAAGTTTAAGAGTATGAAAGAAAATGACATCCCTTACCGTAGTAAGAAAATAATACCATTTATGATGATGAAAAGAATGATACCCCTTACCTTAACACGTGATTGAATATTGATTAAAAATGAGGTTGATCAACCTATATATTTATAATATAATTAGTAATTACCACATATAAATTTTCAAGGTGTATGATAACTCATAAATTATGAACTATCAAAATTATATATATTTAACATAATTTTCTTAGTATAATATAACAACTTTAAAATAGTTTTTTAAATAATATTCCAAAATAAATCTTCCAAAGAAAACTTTTAAAAATGAATATTCTTAAAGAAGAGTCTTCTAAAGGAAGATTTGTGAATACCGTGAAAAATAGGAATTTATAAAATTACTACTCTTTAATAAAAGACTTACTTGAAAAATTCCTGCACTCCTTTTGGCTTTCAAACACTCAAGATAACCTTACTATTCTTAGAGAAAACTCATAAAATTATTATAGAAGAATTTTATGTTTTAGGTGTGATTTTTCTATCCAGTTGAGTAGGCTATTTATAGGAGAAAAGAAGCTACTATGCACGGTAGGTGAACTGAAATCTTTTTCAGCAGAGGCTACTGTGCAGCCTCCACCAACCATCCCAGCAAAACACATTTCTCACATTTCATGTGGGCCCCACAGTGGGCCCACGTACTATTCACGTTACTATTTACATAAAATAATAATTAATTTTTTTATTTTTCTTCCGGTGGGTCCTGCATATAAAATAAAATAATGCTACAACAATAATTCAACAATAATGTAATAAACACGTTACAGATTATTATTAATTTAATAATATAAATTACGGTGTATTTGCTACTGTGACAATTATTAAGTTCAATAATTTTAAACTACAATGCACCAACAATTATTGAGTCAATGATATGAAATACAGTATAATGACAATTATGAAATCAATAATGCAAAATACTGTGCAACAACAATTATTGATGAATACTGTGCAATGACCACGTTATCAGATCAATAATATGAGATACTATGCAATACCGTGTGCTTCTGTAGAATACCGTGTGCTACAATAAAATATCATGAATTATCGTATGCTACTATTCTTTTATCACCGGTATTTTAACAGTTAACACCGTTGACTATTTTTATTTAAAAATGTTACTTTTGTCGTTTTTTATATCCGACAAATATTCCGTTGTTGGGTCTACCAATAATTAGTTATTTCGGCGCCGTCGTATGACACGAATATTTCCCGACAAAACGAATATTCCCCGACAAAATAAAATTTGTACATAACATCCTTAACTTTTAACTTTATCAATTTAACCACTTACTGTTTCAGAAAAATATATATGAAGAAAAATTAAATTTTTGTATTTCATAAAATTCGGGGTTTTACAAAGAATCATGAAAAATTATATATTGTACATAAAAAATGAGTAAAATCATAGTTTTAATTTAAATAATGATGTTTCATATAATCTATTTCTTGGGTAAACTTAATAGTTATGTTCATGGTATTTGGGTGGTCTCATGGTTTAAAATTACGAAAGCAAGTCAGCGCCCTCCGTCTCAGGATAATTTTTTTTTTATTTTAAGTAATTTCAAGTTAAATATTTATTTATCTTAAATAATATATTTTTTTATAATAATTTATCTATAATATTCTTAATATTAATTATTATATTTTTTTTATATATATTTATAAAATATCACTAATTATTTGTAAAATACATAATATTGTCAATGTTTTAAGACCAACAGATTTATTGACATCATATAATTTTTTATCATAGGATGGAGGGAATGCGAAAACATATGTAGAATCCAGTAGGAATCCAGTTGTACTAGTAGTATGTATATGTATATAAAATATTAAGCTTGAATAATCCAAAATAGAATTCAGTAGGACAAAAACAAATTAAACACGCTCTTCAAAGCAATAAGAGAACTAATGAATGGCTAACCCATACACTGAATATTTTATGTTATTTTGTGGGTGCAAATTTTGAAGAAGCATCGAGAAAAGAGAAAAATGGTGGTGGGTTGTGGGAAATAGGAGTGAAAGTGAAGAAATACCTGAAGAAGGGAGAAAGACCAAAGGGTGGATATTTGCCATGGCATCACTTCTCTCATCGGCGTATGTTTTTGAATAACACTAAATGCACAAATTTTGTGTACAAATTTTATTTAAAATATTTAAAAATAAGGTATGATAAATTTTTAATGGTAATTACGAAATTTATGTTTAAATTTGTATAAAAAATTTGTGTTTGTAGACTTATTTTATATTTTTTCCCTCAAAAAGAGCATACCAGGCGGAAAAAGCATTCAATTATTGCAACCGTCAGGGACCCAATCCCCGATTATTTGCTCAACTTTCATAAGAAATTTGAGGAAATAGTCGATCATTATAATTAGATGTGGAATTTCAATGACAACTAAAAGAAATAAAAATTAATAAAAACACAAATTTCCCCTTAACAATTACTCCATATAAATACTATAAAATATCAGTCAAATTAGTACAAAGAGAAGGCAGAGCCCTGAAATCTACGAGGACACGGGAATATCAGTCAAATTGGTACCGGACCTAGGGATTTTGCGGAAGAGATGCAGCCTCTGCCCCCCGCCTGTTAAGCTCGGGGATATCACTGAAGAGGAGCTCAAGGCTTATGATGGCGCTGATCCCAACAAGCCTTTGCTCATGGCGATTAAGGGGCAGATCTATGATGTATCACAAAGCAGGTGTATCAAAGTTTAATTATGTGTATTTGCTTTATGATCTATGAAGCTTCAGTAATTTTAGTGTATCAGGCCTAATAAATGGAGGGATAATAACAAAGAGAGATGATGGATCAAATGACTTCGAGTTTCTTTGGTTATTAACGTCTGTAAACAAAATTTTAGACTTACAATCTCACTTAACTTACCACATTAATTAATTTTGGTGGAGTGTGTTTGAGTTTTAAAATTACGTTTTTGAATTAAATAAAATGTATTTTATTAAATAAAATTTTAAAATATTTTTGAATTTTTAAACGTATTAAATGCCCTTTTAACTAAATAAACACCTCAGAGGAAATGTGGAACTGTACACTTGAAAGCTTACGAGTGAATGATCGCATTAAATTTTTCATAGGTGAACGACTTGGAAATTCATGTTCAGGGAAAGAAAATTTTCATATAATTTTTTCCCTAACAAACTCTAAAAAAAAGAATTAAGAAAAATTTAATTATTAAAAAGATAATAAAACTAAAAGAAACTCATAATTAATGGAAAAACATAAATGGAGCATATGATATACAAAAAGGACAATAATAGAATAATTGAGATTTGACTATGGTTAAGTTAGTCAATTTTTATAACTTTTTATTATATATGATAACAAACATTACATTAACAATACAATGAAAAGTTAGACAACTTATTAATACAATATTTACTATAACCAATAAAATAAAAAATTACAAAACTAACTATGGTAAACTTACAAAATTACACAACTTCATTATACTCGAATCCAAATAATCAGTGGACCCGGAAGCCGACAACTTTAGGACAATTGATTGGCTTGTGACCCATGTTATAAAAGCGCACAGAACCCTTCGGTAAAAAAGCATTGAATTACTGCAACCACGACGAGGGACCACATAATGACCGACTATTTGTTGTGAATTGTGAACTTTCCTCGAACTTTCACAAGAAAATTAAGCACAGTTTCTCACACTTTTAAAAGTAGGAGAAATTTATGTGTCCCTCCCTCAATAAACAGACTCACAAGTCTTTCCTCTAAATCATCTACTGACTCATTTTCCGCTGTTTGTTATCATTCTTTTCTATATATTGTAACATGAAGTTTTTTATTCCACCTATCTTGATTCCCTTCTAATCATTTTCTTCTCCTCCTTGTGTCAATGGCTTCTACAAGCAACCAAATTGATTCCTCCTATTATGCCTCTTCTTCGTCATCTTCAACTCCTCCTCCTCCTTGGGATGTCTTCTTGAGCTTCAGGGGTGAAGATACACGCAAGAACTTTATTGGTCATCTATACTCGGCTCTAGACCGGACTGGAATCCGAGCCTTTATGGATGACCCTGAACTACAAAGAGGAGAAGAAATTTCACCCCAACTGCTAAAAGCAATCCAAGAATCAAAGGTTTCTATTGTTGTTTTCTCTGAAAACTATGCTTCTTCGAGTTGGTGCCTCGATGAGCTTGTGAAGATCCTCGAATGCAAGCGAACAATGGGACAAATAGTTATTCCTGTATTTTATAACGTTGATCCATCAGTTGTACGTCATAAGAAGAGGAGCTTTGCGGAAGCTTTTGAAAGTCATAAAGAGAGACTTGGGACTAACATGGAAATAGTGGAGAAATGGGAAGGTGCGCTAACCGAAGCTGCAAATCTATCGGGATATGATCTGCAAAATGATGCAAATGGGTAAAAATTACACAACCTTTCTCCTTTCCCTTATTTATTGTACTTAGAAATTGTTTACTATGACCAATGGTGTGCCTATATCTTTCGTAAATACTGACACTAGCGACACTTTTATAGTTATTGACACTTGAAGTTACAGTTATTGATTTGACAATTAGATCATTTTTGCTTTGAGAATTTCAATTGCCCTTATAAAGAGTAATAGGAACCAAACTTTCATAGGAGAACAAATCATTACTTTAACGAAATATTCATACTCTTGGCCTAGTGAGTATTGCTTGTTCTAGTGTTTTTTTTTTCTTTTATCATGAACAAAATCTTTGTTGGAAATCCATTCAACTGTTGGGAAAAATCACCTTCCAATACTGTTGTCTTTTGATAAATTAAAAGGTAAAAATACCAGTATAAGCCGAACAGATTAAGTATGCAGGTTTACTAAAATAATAAAGGGATAAATACTTTTTTTTATCACTATAACTTTAGGTCAATTTATAAACGATTAACTTAATTTTTTTTCCTTTTATCAGCTCACTTAACCTTTGTTTTCTTACAAACCGTTAAAAAAACCATGTTAAAATGCATCGACTTTAACGAGAGAGCTGAAATTTAGTGAAAAAAGATGTAAAAAAATAAAAATTTAATTATTTTGTAATTAATAGATAATGATTTTTTTAGGTAATTAATAACAAATATAATTATTTAGGAAATTTTAAAAATTTAAAATATACTAAAATTAAAAATCTGAAACATTTTAAATTTTAAAATTTTGAGACATTTTAAAATTTTAAATTTTGAAACATTTTAAATTTTAAAAATATAAAACATTTTCAAATTTTAAAAATTTGAAACATTTTAAATTTTAAAAATCTAAAACATTTAACATTTTAAAATTTTGAAACATTTTAAAATTTAAAAATCTAAGACATTTAAAAATCTAAAAGATTTTAATTTTTAAAAATCTTAAACATTTTTAAATTTTGAAACATTTTAAAATTTAAAAATCTAAAACATTAAAATTTTGGAAATTTGAAACATTGAGAATCTGAAACATTTTAAATTTTACAAATCTGAAACATTGAAAATCTGACAATTTAAATTTTAAAAATTTGAAGCATTTTAAATTTTAATAATCTGAAACATTTTAAAATTTAAAAATCTGTAACATTTAGTATTTTAAAAATCTAAAACATTTTAAATTTTAAAATATTTTAGATTTTTAATTTCAGCATATTTTAAATTTTAAAAATCTAAAACGTTGAAATATTAAAAATCTTAAACATTGAAAATCTGAAACATTTTAAATATTTTTTTTGAAAAGATTGTTAATTTCAGCATATTTTTTATTTTTAAAATTTTCTAAGAAATTTAATAGTTATTAATTACCAAAAAAAATCATTTTCTATTAATTACAAAAATAATTTTAAAAAAAATTCGTGTTTTTTTTTGTTGCTAAAGTTAAGCTCTTTCTGTTAAAGTCAACACAATTAAACGGTTTTTCTAATGCTTTGTATGAAAAGAAAACTTAAGTGAGTTGACTATAAGAAAAAAATTTAGTTAGTCGTTTGTAAGTTGACTTAAAGTACAGTGATGAAAAAATATTTATCCCAAATAATAACTGTTATAGGAAATAATAAAATAAAAATAACCAAGCAAGAGGCACCAAGATTTTACATGAAATACCCTCTAAAACAAAGAGATAAAAACTACGGGACGATCGCTGAAAAATTCACTATAATAAACTGAGAGAATACAAAAATATCTTAATTTAAGTTAAGACTAAAATTACCTTACCACAATAACACTATGATGAAATACCAAACAACTCACAAGATTGTTTAATCTTTTTTTCTCTTCTATTTTTTTCTCTCTCTCTCACTCTTGCTTTCTTTTTTGATGGATTAATCTTCTGGCTCCTTGGATGTTTAAATAGGCACATGGCCAATTTGATTGCCCAACTTTAGCCCCACGATTTTTCACATGGAATACCATATTATGCATATATTAATAGCACATGTTTCTTTTCACCTTCCATGTAGCCTGCTAGCAAAGTCGATGGATTAAGGCCATTTCCCTTATGCCCCCACACGACAACATTAGTTGCCCTCACTAAGTTTACCTTAGTACACTTGGGGGCTATTTGTTTAGAGTTGAATTGGACTGAATGACTGAATCGGTTAGTCATTCAGTGTGTTTGTTTAGATCTGAATGGTTGAATTGGTAAGATTTTTGGGTTGAATGACTAAGTCTAATTTTTTTCGCTGAATGAAGTAAAAAAAAAATTAAAAAAAAATTAAATATTATATTAAGTAATATTAAATAAATTTACAACAACTTTGAATTTTTTTCAGAGGGGTAAAATAGTAAAAATATGTTATTAAGATGTTTTAGACATGTCACTTATCAAACAATTTTTTTCATTCAGTATTCAGAAATCTATTTCATTCAGCTCATTCAGATTACATAAGCATTCAGAACTATTTCATTCAGTTTTTATCAAACACCCCCTTAAGTTGATTAAATAATATGAAGATCTTACTTAAATTCGATAATTTATGATACGTATGAAAGTTTTTATGATGGACAAATGATTCTAGTTATTTGCTGCATAAATTTTGTAATTTATATTAACTTCCAGGTTTGCACACTTTATGGATTCCATAACTTTGCACAGCTTTGGTATGAAAGGGCCTATTTTTTTTTAATTTTTTTTGTGTAATCTCATAGTTTGGATAATAAGAAATCTATTAATGGGTAAATCTTTGCCATTTGAAAGCTAACTTACCGAAGTCAGACTTGCAAAAAAATTAGTCACATTGTATTATGAAAAGTTGGTGTAGGAAGCTCCTTAATGTAAAAGTTTCTTTAGAATGGAATAAATTTTTATAAATGATTGATTTTCATATTTTTGATTCAACCATTTTGCTTCAACTTATCATATCCTTTTTTAATAATATAATTGGCAGGCATGAAGCAAAATTGATCCAGATAGTTGTACAGAAGGTCCTACTTGAAATAGATCCCATATGTTTGAATGTTGCCAAGCAACCAGTCGGAATAGAATCTCGTGTAGAGTACATTACACCATTGTTGAGCATTGGTACCAATGATATTCGTAGGATTGGAATATATGGCATGGGTGGAATCGGTAAAACAACAATTGCCAAAGCTCTCTTTAATGAGAACTTTCATTACTTTGAAGGTAGCTGCTTTCTTGCAAATGTCAGAGAAGCTTCAGAAGAACATAATGGTATACTTCGTTTACAAGAGCAACTTCTTTTTGACATTTTAAAAGTGAAGAAAAGCGTTGAAAATGTTGATAAAGGAATCAGTTTACTGAAAGAAAGGCTTCGTTTGAAAAAAGTTCTCATTGTTCTTGATGATTTGGACCACTTAAGCCAATCGGATCAACTAGCAGGACAATGGAACCAATTTGCTTTAGGAAGTAGAATTATCATAACAACAAGGGATGCAGGTGTATTAGATCAAATTGAAGTAGAAGAGAGATATAATGTAGAGGAACTAGACGATGATGAGTCTTTGGAGCTTTTTAGTCGACATGTCTTTAAAAAATCTGTACCATCAGAGGGTTATATGGAAATATCAAAAGGCATTGTATGCCAAGCTGGAGGGCTTCCATTAGCTCTTGAGGTTCTAGGATCATACTTGTTTAAAAGAACAATGATAGAATGGAGGAGTTCCCTGGATAAATTGCAGCAAATTCCTCGAAATGAGATTCAGAAAAAACTCATGATAAGCTATGATGCATTAGGTGATGGTGATCTAAAGGATGTGTTCCTTGATATTGCATGTTTTTTTATCGGAAAGGATAAAGAAATGACAATTAGTATATTAAATTCGTGTGGTTTCAACTCGGAGAACAAAATTATCATTCTAGTAGAAAGATGTTTACTATCTATTAATGATGAAAACAAATTGAGAATGCATGATCTTCTTCGGGACATGGGAAGGGAAATTGTCAATAAAGAGTCCCCAAAAGAGCCTGGAAAGCGTAGTCGATTGTGGTCTAATGAAGATATCTACAATGTGCTGAAAAAACAAAAGGTAACTAAATATACTCAACTTTTTATTATTTCAATGAAATTATTGGGTTCATTTGCTCATCAATTTTATTTTTATTTTTTTGATTTATTTTAGGGAACAGAAGCAATTGAAGGTATCATCATCCCATACGAAAGGAAGTTACAACAAGTAACATTAAATACCGAAATATTTGAAAGGATGGACAAATTAAGATTGCTTGACATCAAAGGTTTACGTCTCACAGGAAACTTCGAATACATATTTAAAGAGTTAAGGTGGCTCTCTTGGCAAAGATGTGAATTACAATGTTTACCATCTGATTTTCATCCAGAAAAACTAGTTATCCTTGACTTACAGTTCAGCGAAATCAATATATTATGGCATGGTATCTTGGTATGAGATTATTCGTGCCCTCATTGTTTATCTTAAATTTTGAAAATGCATACAAGTTGCACATATTTTAATTTATTGATTTAGGTTGTCTAATTTTCTTATTTCAACAGTTTCTAGAACAATTGAAGATCCTCAATCTAAATGGCTGTAATTTGCTAACGACAACTCCAGACTTTACAAGGGTACCAAACCTCGAGAAATTACTTCTTGCTTATTGTACATGTTTGGTTGAGATTCACCCATCGATTGGACATTTGAGTAGGCTGGCTTGCTTAGATTTGACGTTCTGTGAAGAACTGAGCCGTATTCCAAATAGCATATGCAATCTGAGAGCACTAGAAAGTCTAAGTATTTTTGGGTGCTCAAATCTGAAAGAATTGCCTGAGGAACTTGGGAATATTGAAAGGCTTAGTAGGTTGGTTGGCTTGAATTTGGAACATTTCAGAAATCGTAGAACTCTTCCAAGTCGCTTACGCAACTTTAGGGCATTGGAAAGACTCCATAATAGTTATTACAATATTCCAGTAGAACCCGAGGAAATGGGGATCATTGAATCCTTGAGGATGCTGAAGACAGGCCACACAGCGATTACAAAATTACCAAATTCAATTGGAAGGCTTAGTAGGTTGGTTGACTTGGATTTGGGACATTTCAGAAACCTTAGAACTCTTCCAAGTAGCTTATGCAACTTGAGGGTATTGGAAAGTCTCAATCTTAATAATTGTGATAATCTGGAGGAATTGCCGGAGGAATTGGGGAACATTGAATCCTTGAAGGAGCTGGTGGCAGGCCACACAATGATTACAAAATTACCAGATTCAATTGGAAGGCTTAGTAGGTTGGATTACTTGAATTTGGAATTTTGCAGAAACCTTAGAACTCTTCCAAGTAGCTTATGCAACTTGAGGGAATTGGAAAGTCTCAATCTTAATAATTGTAATAATCTGGAAGAATTGCCAGAGGAATTGGGGACCATTGAATCCTTGAAGGTGCTGCACATAGGCCACACAGCGATTACAAAATTACCAAATTCAATTGGAAGGCTTAGTAGGTTGGATTACTTGATTTTGGGATTTTGCAGAAACCTTAGAACTCTTCCAAGTAGTTTGTGCAACTTGAGGGTATTGGAAAGTCTCGATCTTAATAATTGTGATAATTTGGAAGAATTGCCAGAGGAATTGGGGAACATTGAATCCTTGAAGGTACTGGAAGCAGGCCACACAGCGATTACAAAATTACCAAATTCAATTGGAAGGCTTAGTAGGTTGGATTACTTGAATTTGGAATTTTGTAGAAACCTTAGAACTCTTCCAAGCAGCTTATGCAACTTGAGGGTATTGGAAAGACTTGATCTTAATAATTGCAATAATCTGGAAGAATTGCCGGAGGAATTGGGGAACATTGAATCCTTGAAGATGCTGAGGGCAAGCCACACAATGATTACAAAATTACCAGATTCAATCGGAAGGCTTAGTAGGTTGGATTACTTGATTTTGGAATTTTGCAGAAACCTTAGAACTCTTCCAAGTAGCTTATGCAACTTGAGGGTATTGGAAAGTCTCGATCTTAATAATTGTGATAATCTGGAAGAATTGCCGGAAGAATTGGGGAACATTGAATCCTTGAAGATGCTGGACGCAGGCCACACAACGATTACAAAATTACCAGATTCAATTGGAAGGCTTAGTAGGTTGGTTTACTTGAATTTGGAATTTTGCAGAAATCTTAGAACTCTTCCAAGTAGCTTATGCAACTTGAGGGTATTGGAAAGTCTCGATCTTAATAATTGCAATAATCTGGAAGAATTGCCGGAAGAAATGGGGAACATTGAATCCTTGAAGATGCTGGACGCAGGCCACACAGCGATTCCAAAATTACCAGATTCAATTGGAAGGTTTAGTAGGTTGGTTAACTTGAATTTGGAATTTTGTAGAAACCTTAGAACTCTTCCAAGTAGCTTATGCAACTTGAGGGTATTGGAAAGTCTTGATCTTAATAATTGCGATAATCTGGAAGAATTGCCGGAGGAATTGGGGAACATTGAATCCTTGAAGATGCTGAAGGCAGGCCACACAACGATTACAAAATTACCAAATTCAATTGGAAGACTTAGTAGGTTGGTTCACTTGAATTTGGAATTTTGTAGAAACCTTAGAACTCTTTCAAGTAGCTTATGCAACTTGAGGGTATTGGAAAGACTCAATCTTAATAATTGCTATAATTTGGAAGAATTACCAGAAGAATTGGGGAACATTGAATCCTTGAATGTGCTGCACGCAGGCTACACAGCGATTATAAAATTACCAGATTCAATCGAAAGGCTTCGTTGGTTGTATGACTTGAATTTGGAATTTTGCAGAAACCTTAGAACTATTCCAAGTAGCTTTCGCAACTTGAGGGTATGGGCAAGTCTCAATCTTAATAATTGCGATAATCTGGAAGAATAGTCGGAGGAATTGTAGAACATTTAATCTTTCAGGTTGTAGTAGATTGGTTGGGATTCAAGGCTTGGAGAAACTTACTTCTATTCAATATATTTACTTAGAAGGTTGTAACAATGTGGCAATCACTTTTAAAGAGACATTCTTTTAGGTTAGTTTGTTGCTTTGTTTTTCTTTTCTATCATAATTAATAAAAACTGATATTTTCACATGAAAAAAATAATATTTTTACACGAGTCCTTCACATGAATGTGGGTCTCAGTCACTATTTATGTGATGTGAATATATCACTTTTTCATATGAAAATATTATTTCCCTATTTAATTACTAGCTTCGTCCCATTTTAGTTGGCAAAGTTTACTTTTCAAAGTCAAATTGACTAATTGTAAAATCTAAATATCATATTTTCTTTATTTTTGGGGAATAACCTATAATTGTGACAAGGTACTTAGAATTTGCTATGAATCTCATGCTTCAAAAATTTAAAATTTAAAATAAATTTGTTTAATTAGTAATTTTAAAAATAACCAATTTAACTAGCAAAGTAAAAATTTGTCAATTTATTTATTTATTTAAATTATGTAACAGGTATACTCTAGTTTTGGAGAGCAAATTGATATTTCCCTACCACCTAGGGATTGTCCAGATTGGTTTGGTCATCAAATAAAAGGGACTGCTATTTGTTTTGATGTCCCACAAAATACTGAAAACAAATTCTTAGGGATGATACTTTGGTTGGTTGTTGTTACTTGTTAGTGATCTTACTGGGACAGAGGTTTTTGTTGAAAATAAAACAAATGGTAATACATGGACTGCTTGCCGTTATGGATGGGACTATTCATGGGTGAGGTTTATTCCAAAAACACAAATTGCAGTAAAATTTGGTGACAAAATTGAGGCTTCCATACAAAACTGACACCATAGAAAATTATTTGAGGTAAGGACTCTGTTAGCCATCTGTCATTTATTTACCATGTCAAATATTTTGTTTTTATGTGAAGTTGGAAGTTTAAATTTTGAAGCAAATGGATAAGTTTGTTGTTGATTTGTTTTCTTAAAATTTCCATCTAATTTGCTTCCAATGCACCAAGGTGTCGTTTAGTTCACGTCAAATAAATATAATAATTTTATAATGTAATTGATTATTATATCGATTTGACATTTATTATGTTTAGTTCACCAATTACATGTATAATGTTATTATATAAAGTTTTAAGCTTTTTATTTCATCCTCTAATTGATGTATTGGCTCATTACGTCCGTAATGCAATAGGTCATAAAAGACAAAACAGTAATGATTATAACTGATTGACAATAATCTATTTATTCTCTTTTTATTTTAATACTATTTTTGACCATATTCTTCCAATTCTACCCTCATTTAATTTTATAAAAAAATTCATTAAAAAATACTATTAATTTTGACATTGAAAGCACAATCACATTTTTTTTCCTTCTATCTCTCTCCTTTAATTTATTATTTCAAGAAAGAGAGATTAATTAAAACAAATAAGAAAATAATAGATTAATAAAGATGAGTAATTTGTAGATAAAATTTTAATTTAATAGACGTGTGTAAAATTTAATGAAGGGAGTATTATGTAAGAAGTTTTATCATTTTTTTTTGTTTTAAAATTAAGCAAATTATACCTTTAGTAAAAAAGGTAAAATATAAAATTCTCTATCCATCCATCTTCTCCTTCCTCTTTTTAATCACTAGTTTAACTGCACACATTACGTGTCTAATTTAATATAAAGGGTTAAGAGAGTGGAAAAAAGAAAAATACAAAAAAGCTTCACAAAATTCTTAACACTGAAAAGTTGTTACTTTTTTTTTTGTCTCTCTCGCTTTATAATATAAAAGATATTCACTCGCGTTTGATTTTACTTTCTCTCTCTCTAAATAGTAAATCTTAAATTATCTATTAATAATAAGAAATTAAGAATCCACCAATTCACCACAATACAACACCCAACGAGGTGCACCCTTCTTCTTATTTTCCTCGTGCCTTGGTCCTTTGTACATATGTATTATGTAGATATAGAATCATCATATAATTGTCTATAAATTGAATATATGTATGTGTTGGATTTTATCTCTGTATAGAAATTTAATATTTCTTCTGTTTTAAATTATAAGATCAATATTAATTTTTTAAAAGTCAATTTCAAATATTTTAAAACTCAAAATTAACATGAATTCTTTTAATCTATGTCATTATAATTATGAATATAATAAACTATCTAAAAAATATTAATAGTTATAAGATTTATTGTTTTCAAATTTTAAATGAATTATTTCAATTTTAAATTTAAAAATATCTTAAATTAATTTCTTAAAAATTAATATTAATCTTATAATTTAAAACAACAGAACGGAGAGAGTAGTCGTTATAGAAATTTAATAGTGTTAGAATTTTAAAAAGTTAATATTAATCTTATACCTATGTATTGTGTAGATATAAGCATTAGAGGGAGAAGAAGAGGTTGTGGTAGAATTTTAGATACTCTAGGAATAAAAGAGAAAGTAGGAGATAAAATAGAAGTTAAATGAGGCATGGGCATGTCCAGTTGGTTCTCTCTTCTTTGTTAGTCATTTGAATGTTTTTGACTCCTTTTTTTCCTCCTTTTTTTTTTGTTTTTTGACAAAGCTTAATGACCAACTCTGTGTGATGATTTATGACAAAGTAACCAAATTGATTCCTCTTACTGTGTTTCTTTTTCATCTCCACTCATCGTTGGAACGTTTTCTTAAGCTTCGGGTATAAAAAAAAAAATACACCCCAGAACTTTAATTATATATTAATGAACAATGCTACAGTGACAAAAAAGTTATAAAAAATTAAATACAAAATAATGTGTTGGATCCTAATTAGTAGATATTTCACCATACATACGTAAGTCCAATAATTATAACCAATTATTATCATACACATAATTTTGTTTCCTCCTTTTATATTTAATCTTTTGAATCAAAACATATCATTGTATTTTAATTAAGTTATTCTTGTTAATGATAATGGCATTAATTTAAATGAAAGTTTCTCACAATAAATATAAGACCCACTATTTATACAAGTCTAAAGGGTACTGGCACACGTAATTTTTATACTCAAATCATATTAAAGTCGTATAAAACTGATACATGACATTCTGATCAGAAAATTGATCGATTTGACTAAAAATGAACAATATTTTTTCTTAAAATTGTGGCTTAAAATAAAAAATTTATCAATTTATAAGGACAATTTTGTCATTAATTCAATAAAAAAGAATAAATTTTATCTTTAAAAAGACAGATAAAAAAGATAAGGGTGAGTATTTAGGCAGCCTTAGATATAAAAGCAATTAGTTCAATTTCAATTGGTATTTATGTCTTTAATAAATTTACATGTTGCAGTCTCAACTAATAAATTAGTTGGATCAACCAAAAAGAAACATAATTAATTTTTTTTTCCTCCAACAAACTTTGAATTAGAGAAATTTTATTCATTAAAAAGATACCAACTACGCTTAAACGCCCTCTACTCTAATATAGAGTACAAAAGGGAAAAGATAATATCATAAACTATATACAATATTAATATCAATATTTGTCTTTTTAAAAATTTAAATATATATATTTAATTATTAATTTTATAAATAATTAATTTGATTATAAAAATCAATAAAAGAATCATAACGGAAGGGAGTATATATTACAACGAAAGGGAATAATATATATATATATATATATATTTGTTATCACCAGTGAACCGAGTAGTAAGGTGACTACCCGCGAGGGACCACATAATGACCAACTCGTAGTGTGATGACTTACGTCAAGTTTCCTTCTCACACTTCTAAAAAAGTAAGAGAAATTTCCGTGTGTCCCTCAGTAAACTAGACTCGGACAAAAGGTAAGACTCTGAAGTCTTTGCTATACATCTATTGACTCGTTTTCCGCTGTTATCATTATGTTCTATATATTGTAATGATCTCAAATTATTTATTTATTTTAGACTTAAATATAAATTATTTTCTTAAATTATTTATATTTTTCATTTCAATGATCTTCTTTTTAATTTTTTCAATTAAATGATTCAACTCTCAATTTTTTCTACCTCAGAAATTGATGATGTGGCCTCGCATACATGCAAATTGATGTTCATTTGTAAAAGAAAACATGTTATAAAATGAGATTTCATTATTTTAATAAATGAAAAGGGCAAAACCTTGAAAGAAAAAAATATCATTAATTCATATTCTATTATTCTCCAACAGCTTTCATTGTTTCATCAACTAATTTGAGCTCCACCCAGAAACCTTTACGGCTCCCAATCACCATCACCAACCATATTCATCTTCGTCCTTTCTTCTTTCTTCATCCAAAACATGAACAAAACCATTTCGGGTAAACCTCAATCAACCATTATAAACACAAAAAAACCTGTATCAGACCAATTAAATAGTCAAAAGTACGAGAAATCCTTAAAAGTCCATTGTTCATGCTCTGCTCAAAAGCCCTACTTATAATCATCTATATGATCATTCCAATTGAGTAACAAAATTTATGGGTTTTTATACACCATCAATTTCAAACCAAAATCAACCATTATTAACAACAAAATAAACTCAAATTTCAGCAAAAAATTAAATGTATCACTATGTCGAGATAGTGGGAAGAGTATGGCAAAAATTACCTTTTAACACCCCTAAATCCCATTGTTTGAATTCGGAAATTATTGGGCTTTGTTCTCTCACAATTTTTCAAGCATCAATCGAATGGAATCATCATCAATTCATCTCCAAATTAATATCAATAATCAAAAAAATGCAAATAATTTGCAGTAGTGGCCAAAACCCTAGAAAAATCAATTTAAACCCACCCAAATCTACCCATTTAGGTTTGAAAACTAATGGGTATTGTTCCTTAACAATTTTCGAGTCAAATAAAGATGAAGTTATGATAAGGTCTACGATATGCTTGCGTAAGGTGAACGCTGTCCGAATCGTTTTCTAGTCAAGTTGTAAGTTGAAACACTCACAACACCTCAACCCAACGTCTATGTGGAGACGTGAACCTTGGTACAATTGCTTGTGTCAGGAAAATTGCGTTGAATGGACACCAACGACACCTAAACCCATTATCTATAAAGAGACAAGATTCTCGGTACAATCGACGATTGATGCGATAGAAGTCGTCACACACAACTATGAATTATTGTATGATAAGACAATTTGAATTTTAAGAATACTAAGAAACGCTTAGAAATTCTCAAAGAACCAAAAGAAGAAGAATAATCCTCACAAGAAAATATATTGAATAAAAATAATGAATTGTTCTGAATTACAAACTTTGATGTTTATTTATAATAATACTACAAAATCCTAATTCTACAATTGATAGGAGACTTAATTACAAAGTAATTCTAATCAACTATGAAAATTAAATCCAAATTTGAATAAAAATTGCTCAAAATCGCATAGTCAAACCCGCGTTGGCTTTTCTGAAAATTCGCTTACTGCGTCGGGGCAAAGTATTTTAACCCCAACATCGCGCCACTGCGCGATCACTGTGTCGAGGAGCGATCACTGGGTCGGGGTGAGTTCTGAACTCGCTGTCCACGTGTTCCTCTCTGTCATATTATTGGGCTGGGGAGCGATCTTCCTTCACAAAACCTGTGACGGGGCTTTGTCTGGATTTTCTGAAATTCCAGTTTTGCCCTTGTTTGCTAAAATGACCATAACTTTCAATCCGCTTAGAGTTACGAAACGTGCCACCTATCAAATTGAAGTTATCAACATGCTCTTCAATAAAATTCAAACTCCATTCACACAGAAAATATGTTCTAGGCTGTATAAATACGGATCAAAGATTATATCCATAACGTCCTTGAAGTATTCTTCAACCCAAACACTTTGAATCGCTTGATGAACATTTGGAATTTGATTTATCCTTGAATTAAGCTTCATTTGAACCTTCCTTGAATAAACTTCAACCTACTCGCTTGAAATCCATCCAATACGGCTTTTCTTAAACTCTTTAGCCCATATGATGATATTGACTTGAATCGAATACTTCTCGTTTGACATAACCCTGGTCAGGATTGTATCATTCCCCACATCTTGAAAAAGATTTGTCCTCAAATATGGTTCTATATCAAAACAAACTAAATTAGTAACTTCAAACAAATCATAACCACAATTCTTACCTAGCAAATTAATCATAAAGACAATGTTAGCTACGAAAGTAAGAATATGAAAAAAATTATCCCCTCCTAGGTCAAATATCAATCTTTGAAACTCTTCCTTTAATAAACAAAACCATGCTTGCTTTGCATGGTGTATAAACACCCATTCACGAATTCCTGGATAAAACACAAAATAAATGCAATCATATTACCGATGTCCAATTGATAAAATTGGTAGCTCAATGACTTCGTTCATCCGTAAATTCACCATCTTCAATTCACCTAGGTCAAAAATAACATAAAATTAATGATATGTCTCTTATGTATAATTACTAATAACTCAAGAAACTCAAATTTATATGCATAGTAATAAATTAAAATACTCCCCCCTTAAATGTTCTATGCATCAGAAATAAAGCTTCTTCAATTTACTTCCCTTTAAAAACTCTATGCATTGACCCATCAGGTTTGCATATTGCTTTACGCTTCTTAACTCAATATTGAATTCTGCCTCAGTAGAAATCTACACAACATAAACAACGTTTCTCTTCCCATTGACATTAACATAATCAAAATGAAACAATGAAGTTAATGGAATAAAAAGATCATAACCAATTTCACATAATGAATGCGTAATTGTAGACTTAACATTATGATCATACGAAAACTCAACAAATTTAACCTTTATTTCTCCATCAAGGATAGTATATTCAAAATCATGTAATGACATTAAATCCAACGAAAAAACACTACCTATATGAAATCGATCACAATCACTATCTAACGATGACAACTCACGTATAGAATGATCAATATGAAAAGAAGAATACTAACTAGAAAAACTAGAATGTATGTTATGAAAATAAGCACTTTGAAAACGACAACTCGAATGAAGAAAACAAAAATTTTAAAAACGACAACTAGAATGACGGAAATAAAAAATTTGGAAAGAATAACGAGATTGAACACTATTGTAAGACCCCGAATTTTATGAAATACAAAATTTAATTTTTCTTCATATATATTTTTTTGAAACAGTAAGTGGTTAAATCGATAAAGTTAAAAGTTAAGGATGTTATGTGCAAATTTTATTTTGTCGGACAATATTCGCTTTGTCGGGGAATATTCGTTTGGTCGGGGAATATTCGTGCCGTACGACGGCGCCGAAATAACAAATTATTGGTGGACCCCCACAACGGAATATTTGTCGGATATAGAAAACGACAGAAATAACCTTTTTAAATAAAAATAGTCAACGGAACTGTTAAAATACCGGTGATAAAAGAATAGTAGCATACGGTAGTTTATGGTATTTTCTGTAACACACGGTATTGCATAGTGTCTCATATTATTGGTCTGATAATTGACAGCGTAACTGTTACACATCATTTCATCGATAATTGTCACTGCATAATATTTTATATTATCAATTCAATAATTGTTGTTACACAGTATTTTGCATTATTGATTTAATAATTGTCATTACACTGTATTTTATATCATTGAGTCAATAATTGTTGCTGCACTATTTTTAAAATTATTGAATCTAATAATTGTCACAGTAACATATGCACAGTAATTCACATTATTGAATCAATAATTGTCATTACACAGTAACATATGCTTTCTTTTACATTATTGTTATCTCTATTATGATGTTATTTAAACAGTTGTATTTCATTAATTAATTGACTTGATATCTAAGAGCTAACTATACTGTATTTATAACAATTAGTCATAATAATTGAATTGATAAAGTTATTTGTTTATAATATAAAGTTAGGTGATATGAAATGAATGGTGTAGATTAAAGTGTGAATTATTGTTGAATAATTGAATTGATTTGTTTATAATATAAAGTTAGGTGATATGAAATGAATGGTGTAGATTAAAGATAATATAAAATTTGAAATGGATGGTGTAAATTAAAAGATGATCTTTAAATGAATGGTTTAGATTAAAGGAATGATAAGATTTTTGGCTATAAATAGAAGCCTTAACTTAAGGATTTTTCATAAACTTCCTTACTTGTTCTTTCTTTCTCTCTCTCAATACTTCTTGTGAAAGTTCTCTCTAAGTGTGCTTAAGTCATCTTGAGTATTTATGAAGATCTATAAGTGTACGTGTACTGTTCAAGTTAATCAACCTCATCCAGTCACGTGTTAAAGTAAGGGATTATCATTATTTGATTCTCAAAAATAATATCGTTTCTTTCTTACTCATAAGATGTGTCATTTATTTCCATATATTAAATTGTGGGAATAACCTTATGGCGCGGATTACCGCCTGTTGGTGAATAACCTTTCGTATTCATTCATTATTAATCTCTGAGAATAACCTTACGGCGCGGATTACCGCCTGTTTGGTGAATAACTCTTTGTACTCAAATTCTATTAAAGTGTGGGAATAACTTATGGCACGGATTACCGCCTGTTGGTGAATAACCCTTTGTATTAATTTCCTTTACCTTTTGTTAATCAAACCTGCTACGGTAAGGGTTATTATTTTCTTTCATACTCCTAAATCGAAATTTATTATGGAACTATTGCTTCTATAATTCCTGAAAATATTATATGTTCCATAATAGATGAACTTCATTATTTCAACTGAACCTTCCTATTTACGTGAACCTTTCTATTGAACTGTAACCGTTATTTTGAACTGTGGATCTTGAATATTATTTTTAAATTTCACTCCACATCATGTTGACAATTTGGACATTATTTGAATCTGCACAAAGTAAACTTCTGATACTTATTGTTTATCCTGTTTCTTCTGTTCATCATTTGTATCACTGTTATTTGTACTAATCATCAAGAATCAAGCTGTTGTGAATATCTGTGGCCGGGGGCACAGATGTGTTATATTTGTTGAACAGATGATAGGTTAAAGGCGATATAATAGGTTAAAGGCGATACATCCGTTCGGTGTCTTTTATGGCACGTGGTGAATGTTCTCTTTGGCCCGTAGTGCAAAGATGAACTGTTGTTTGGTATGATTATGACCAAAGGCTGAATCTGGTATAATCATGACCGTTGGTGTTATATTGAATGTCTTTGCCCGTAGTGCAAAGATGAACTGTTGATTTGCATGATTATGATCAGGAACTGTGAATTTCTATTATCATGACTAATGGTATTTCAAATGATAAAAGTTGATGATGTTTTTCCTAAAAAGAGAACCGAGTGGACATTATAGTCTGCATTATTCTTCTAAAAGATTGCTCATTCCGCTGCTATTATTGATCTGAACATTGTTCAAGAATTTAACTGCAGTTTTTGATATACACCTTGTAGTTTGTTGTATTCTATCAAGAACTTAACTGTTGAAGGCTAATGATAATTTATTCGTCATTATCTTAGTCATGATATTTCTTACTGGGCTATTTGAGCTCACCCTTTCTTTTGTTCCATTGTTTTTCAACAGGAGATGAAAACATAACAGGGTCTAGCCGGGGGATGGAATGAGGGTCCGAGGAATAGTTATCATAGTCTTCACGTTTTGTAAAATAGTGTGGCAATAATAGTGAAGACTTAGTTGTGTATTATTATACACTGTATTGTTGTACGTTGTGCTTTGTTGTAATAATTTTGTTGTAGTCTTTTGACGACTCAAGTTTGGGCTGTGTGGGCCCAGATTTGGGGGCGTCACAACTATAATCATAAACTAAACCAACATAAATCAAACATCCTCCATAATTTACGATATAAATTACTCTACCATCAAAATAACTAACAACAAATTTATCAATGGAAGTATGCAAAACATGTTTTAACAAACTCATAAAAATATTAGATGCTTTAGTCAATTTAACTAAAATAACTAACCACTTATATACAACACATGACAAAACAAATTTTCATTCATCACATTCTCTCATGCTAATTTGATATTGCAGATCATTAATGGTTATCATCAAATTAGACAAATCACAAGATCTATGTAATTCATTAAACATATTATCTAAGCAAAAAAGAGAATATCGATAATTGTTTACCAATTGAAAATCAATGCGAATGCTCGTCGTCCTATCCTCCTTAGGTACCTTGAATACTGAAACTGCATATAAACTTGCGTTTTCTCTAACGAATCCTTCCTCTATTAACTCACCAACTTGCTTTTGCGACTCCTTCGTTTCCTCAGGATTACTTCTATAAGCTGGTAAGCGCAAAAAGATAGCACCGGGTATAACCACCTGCACAAAAGACAAAATAGAACTAGACAAAGAAGTGATATTATTGTTAGTATTCAAAAGCGTCTCCTTGTAAAAAAGTAAAGTCATTGGCTGTTTAGAAAATAACGCTATTTTACTCTCATTTTTATAGTCATATTTTTTCCCCTCGTCTTTTACCTCATTTTCCTCTTTTCTCTCAATCTCTCGATTATTTTTGTCCTCTATTTTCTCACTTTCCTCTTTTTCTTCACTCTTTTCAATCTTTGCACTCTTTTTTGCCTTTCTTTTATTTTCTCTCTCACATTCATCTACTTTTTCTCTCTCATTCTCTTGCTCACACTATTTCCCATCAACACTCTGCTTACTTAAGTATATTAGACTTTCATACACCTGCGTGAGTGTCATAGGAACTAGCAAAACTTTTCTTTGATCATGCACTAATAAATATCTCTTGGTAGAGATGTCGTAATTCAGACGTCGATTACACTGCCATGCCCCTCCAAGTAACAAGTGACAAATATAAGTAGGAACTACATCACATAGCACTTCTTTGACATATTTTCCTAGACTAACGGAAACTAACACCTACCTATCCACCTCTACCTCTTCAACACCTTCGACTCATTTCAACTTATAAGGATGAGAATGTGCAAATGTAGACATACCTACTTTTCTTACCATAACAGTGCTAGCAATATTAGTACAACAATCTCCATCTACTTTAACTATACATACCTTTTCTTGCACCATTAACCTCATATAAAAGTTATGACGATGCTGTAGTTGTACTTTGTCTTCCTCTTTGCTGAACATACGCGCATCCAATATTCGTCGACTCTCCGTCAGTTCATCTTTGAATAATATCCTTGGTGACTTACAGTAGGTGGTTTGTGAAATTCGCGCCATATGCTCCTCTATAACATCACCTTTTGCCTCCCTTGGCTGAACACGCGTCCTCCTATGCTCCATTGGCTTTTGAGGTTGCTCATACTCCTCCTCGTCAGCATCCCATGTTAAACACCTTATGGATGAATACTCTTTCCTCCTTTCACCTCTTGATCATATTAGGTTGGGGCATAATATTTCCTCACCACGTTCTTCAACTCCTCTCACATTTCGTTTGAACACTTTTCACACCTCTTCCGATTAATTACAAATTCATCCCACCAAGTAGTCACATCTCTAGAGAACTCCCTAGTTACAAGCTCGAACTTCTTATACTCAAAATAATTACGATCGTCAAACTCCTAATCCATATCCTTTTCCCACTTTAAATATGCCTAAGGATCATTCGTGCCTTGAAAAAAATTCTTCTTCCGCGACTTCCTTCCGTAAACACCTTTATCATAGTAACCAAACATATTTGTTGCAAAAGAAGGGTTAGTATAATTTTTTTTTCTCACCACTCCCTTATGTGTTTCACTCGATACAATGAAATGCTCAACACTCATGTTTACGCTCAATTAGGCTTTTACCCTATAATAATCTCATACTCTTGCTTTTTACCGCTCAAAATTCTCCCTTATAGGTTCTTTTTAAATTTACCAAACAAATCAAAGTTTTTAGATTAATTCAAAAAGAACTTATCCATAACAATAAGTAGCAAGGTATGAATTTAATGTACCAACAAAATCGCACGGGTTATTCGCCTTTGAATTTGTCTTTTGATTGTGCTTGGTCTCTTTTAAAACTATCTTAAGATGTAACTTGATTTTGAAGCCTCGCAGATCTTAATTCCTTGATAGATGCCTTGATCTTCGCAAATTATACTTGATTGAAGCCTCCAATTCCGCAAAATGAAAATTACAGTAAAATTTAAAAATAACAAAAATTTATATATATTATTCTTTTTTTTTACCTTTTTTTATAGTTTTTTTTTACTATTTTTTTTGCTAACAAATAATTAAACTAGAACAATAAAAGTAAATATAGATAACCTGCTAGATGAACGTAGCTCTGATGCTAACTGATAAGGTCGACGCTACGCTTGCGTATAGTGAACGCTGCCCGAATCGTTTTCTAGCCAAGTTGTAAGGCCAAACACTCATAACACCTCAACCCAACGTCTATATGAAGATGCGAACCTTGGTACCATTGCTTATGTCGAGAAAAATTGCGTTGAATGGATACCAACGACACCTAAACCTGTTGTCTATAAAAGACAAGAATCTTGGTACAATTGACAATTGATGAGATAGAAGTCGCCACACATAACTATGAATTGTTGTATGATAAGACAAATTTAATTTTAAGAATACTAAGAAAAGCTTAGAAATTTTCCACGAACCAAAAGAAGAAGAATAATCCTCACAAAAAAATATATTGAATAATAA
Source organism: Hedera helix (assembly GCA_947179155.2). Classification (NCBI taxonomy): domain Eukaryota; kingdom Viridiplantae; phylum Streptophyta; class Magnoliopsida; order Apiales; family Araliaceae; genus Hedera; species Hedera helix. Next base: position 28,523,590 of record OX359277.1, on the reverse strand, counting down.
TGATGAATTGTTCTGAAATACAAATTTTTGATGTTTATTTATATTAATTCTATGAAATCCTAATCCGAAAATTTATAGGAGACTTAAATTAAAAAATAAATTTAATTAACTTGGGAAATAAAATCCTAATATGAATAAAAATTGCTCAAAATCGCATGGTCAAACCCATGTTGCCTCTTTTGGAAATTCGTTAACTACGCCAGGGCACAGTATTTTAATTGTAACATCACGCCGAGGCGCGATCACTGGGCCTGTAATATCCCGGATATTTCACAAGATTTTTAAATAAAATCTTGTTGTTGAAATAAAGGTTGGAGTTTAAAACCTAGATTTGGAGAAATAAAAGGTGTAGAAATGAGTAAACATTTAACCCTGTTGAACATTGAATGATTAAATTTGATGATAAGAAATAATGTACAAGGGCTGTATTAGATAAGATCAAAATTGTTAGGTTGATCTCTTGTTAATTGTATAAAAGTCTTTTGTGTTGTACTAAGACTTAGATAGATCAAAACTGTTAGGTTGATCTGTTGGTGTAATAAAAATCGTAGAAAGAACTCTACGATTTGTGTCAAGGAAACTCTACGATTTGAACAGACTCTACGATCAAGGCAACCAATCGTAGAATGGACTCTACGATTGTGGTCCAGAAGACTCTACGACCAAACATACTATGTTCTTTACGAGAAACCTTAAATTGAACTCTACGATCAACAGTCTAACAGTTGAGTAAACTCTACGATGATCAGTAAGAGATGATCCTTTACAGATCAATCACGTCAGCAAGGATATTCGTAGAGTTGATCACATAAGGTCGTTGAGCAAAAAGGCAAGAGACATCACGATTCTCAGATCAGGAGCTATTCTATTCAAGCATTCAATCTTCATCAAAGTAACCAAAAAGGAAGCCTCTACAAATCGATCAAGTCAGAAAAGTCAGGAGTCTGACCCAAGCGCACTATGGAACAGAAAGAAGACTTTCAAGGCAGAAAAGTCAGAGGACTGTGTCCTATCAGTCTTATAGTTTAGACGGACCAAACGACTCTAAAAGATGGTGGGAACCTACGACTGACATATCTGTCCCAAAGGAAAAAGGAAACAACCTTCCATGGACTAACAGGTCAGATCAAATAAAATCTCACCAGAGCTTTAATGAGCTATATTAATATAATATACAGCAGCTCTCCTCTGTGAGGTAACGGAAAGAAATACAAGCTCAAGTAGATGATCCAACGGGAAGAAATCTGAAGCCCTAACTTCTTAAATACTAAGATCAGCAAAAGAGAAAAGGAGCACTGCATCAAAGAGAAAATTGCAAGAAGTGAAAAAGATTAAACTCATAAGAAAGCTTGCATTGCTACTAAGTCCTTCGAAAACTCAAGCTAATAAGCAACTTAGTAGCACATCCAAATATACATCAATCCAGAAGAGTTCTTTGTGAACTAGTGTAAGCAAGTCTGTAAGACTTGTAAAGTTCTGTGTGAACTAAAATTCCAAGACTGCGGGTCTTGAAGGAATCTTAGTGATTCAGATATTGTAAGAGTATCCTTAGTGGATTTGCTGCTGGAAGAGCAAAACAGTGGAGTAGGAGTCTTATGTGCTCTGAACCACTTAAAACCCAGAGTCTTTCTCATTCTGTCTTTCATTTGCTGTATCTGCCATATAATTACTTGATGAATTATTATTCTAAACATATCAAGAAAAGGATAACTAAATCATATTCCGCTGTGTTAAACTTTCTGTTTAAGAATTAATTAAGTAAGATCTTTTCAAATATAAGAAATTTTTAAAAGAATCTATTCAACCCCCCCTTTCTAGATTTCTATCGTGTCATTGGGAACTAACAATTGGTATCATAGAAGGTTATCACATCTAAAGCCTTACAAGCTTGAGTAGATCAAATGGCACTCAACAAGAATGGATCGGAACTCGGTGGAGGTAACAGACCACCTATGTGTAATAAAGAAAAATTTGCTAACTGGAAAGTTCGTATGCAGGCTTACATGGATGCTATAGATGATGAACTGTTCGAGACAGTGCTAAATGGGCCATTCATACCAATGAAGCTTGCACTATCAACTGAAGATCCAAGCAAGCTAGTAGCAAAGAAAAGAGACGAATGGACAGACAATGAAAAGAAGGATGTTCAAAGAGACAAAAGGGCTAAGAACATCTTATTTCAATCTCTGGATGATGATCTATTTGAGAATGTTGTCAACTGTAAGACAGCTCAAGAAGTATGGCAAACTCTGTTGATCATGCATGAAGGAACAGAAGAAGTCAGAGAAAATAAGCAATCACTGCTTGTTCAGCAGTATGAGATGTTCACCCACATCTCTGGTGAAAACATTACAACCACCTACGAGAGATTTAACTTGCTACTAAACTCTCTCAGATCTTATGGAAAAATCTATCCTAACAGAGATCTTATCATTAAATTCATGAGATCTTTGCCAAGCAAATGGGATGCCAAAACCACAGCCATCCGAGAGTCAAAGAACTTGCACGAGATGACTGTACAGCAGTTATATGGAAATCTTCTCACCTATGAGCTGGAGCTAAATCAAAGAGCAGAAAAGCTATCTGGTGAAAGAAAGAAGGAGAAAAACATTGCTCTTAAAGCCTCAACCTCAACTCACAGAAGCAATCACAAGGATATCTTTGACTCTGACAAAGATGAATCAAATGATGATGAAGGAGCTGCCATGCTAGTCAGACATTTTAAAAGATTCATCAACAGAAACAGACCTCAGAAGTTCAGAAGCAACAGCAGCAAAGAACAAGAAAATGACCTTTGCTACAATTGCAAAAGGCCAGGTCATTTCATTGCTAAATGTCCAAAACCCTTAAGAGAAGAGGTGAAGAGGGACAAAACAAGAGCAAATCCAAAAAGAGAATTCAAAAGCTTCCACAAACAAAAGAAGAAGGACAAAAGTTTCATAGCTGAAGGCTCCTGGAGTGACTCAGAAGAAGAACTAAATTCTGAGTCAAGTGATGATGAAGAGCCACAGAAGGCCAACCTGTGCTTAATGGCAAATGAAGAAGGAAGCAGCAAAAAGAAATTCATCATAGATGGGGTATTTGATTTCTATTCTCCTGATTTAAGCATTGATGATCTTAGAGAAGGCATGCATGACTTAATGACAGAATTGCACAAATATATAAAATTGTTTAGAAGGTTATCTAAAGATTACTCTCATCTAAAAGATGATAAAGAAAAAATAAGCATTGAATTAGAAGCCTCAATTCAAACTGCAAAACTTTACTCTAATCTTGAAACTGAGAATAAAAGACTAAAAGAGATAAATGAGTTGAGCACTTATAAAGAATCCTCACTAGTCTCCAAGATTCAGGAACTAGAAAATACAATTTCTATGTGGAACAAGTCTAGTTCGTCTATGGACACCCTGATCTCAAGTCAAAGAGATGTGACTGATAGATCAGGATTAGGATTTGAGAATTTATTCTCAGAACCCAATATGGAGAAGTCAATGGAAATAAATGAAGGCAAATCCTTTAACTTTAATAAAGGAATTGTGTTCATCAAATCCTCAGATTCGATATCTCCCATCCATCCACATTCTGCTAAACCTACAATCAGTTTTAACAAAACTCACACAGGTCTTGGATTCAGAAAATTGAAAAATAAGTCAAGCAAAACTCACTCTACGAATCATGAGAATCGTAGAGTAGTATGGAAGTAGAATGTAGATCAGCAAAAGACTATGAGAAATCATAATCCATACAAGTCCTGGACGAACAAAAAGTCACAAATACACACATATCATTATCAATATTATATCAATCATAGGCACCCTCATAAAAATGATAAATATTTGTTAAGATATCATAGAATGCAAGGATCTAAAATCAGACAGATTTGGGTCCCAAAAGGTACTAACAAAGCAGGACCCAAACAGATATGGGTACCAAAATGAAGATTGATTTGATATGCAGGTAAAGAGATCCATCTGGTATCTTGACAGTGGATGCTCACGGCACATAACAGGAGATAAGGCTCTTCTATCAGAGTTTAAAGAAAAAGATGGACCTGCTGTTATTTTTGGAGACAACAACTCAGGGAAAATCAGGGGTTATGGCTCAACTGGGAATGGTGCAATATCCTTCAGTAAAGTGGCATATGTTGAGGGACTAAAGCACAACTTGCTAAGTATAAGTCAGCTCTGTGACAAAGGACATCAAGTCACCTTCCTCAACAACCAATGCCAAGTTAGAGACTTGAAAACTAATTCTTTAAAGCTAGAAGGAGTTCGAGAAGGAAATGTCTATGTGGTCAATCTTGCTAAATTAAGTTCAGAACAAACTGTCTGTTTTCTTGCTAAAGCCTCTGAAGATATGTGCTGGCTCTAGCATAGGAGGTTATCTCATCTTAACTTCAAGAGCATTTCAAAGCTTGCCTCCAAAGATCTAGTAAAAGGATTGCCAAAGTTAAACTTCATTAAAGAAAAGCCCTGCAAAGCTTGTCAGTTTGGAAAGCAAACAAAGACGTCATTCCAAAGCAAATCAGCAAACTCAAATGATAGAGCTCTTCAACTACTTCACATGGATTTATTCGGACCAGTATCTACGACCAGCCTCGGAGGAAAGAGATACTCTCTAGTTGTAGTTGATGACTACACCAGATATACATGGGTATTCTTTCTAAGCTCTAAAGATGAAACCATTTCACATCTCATCAAGCTCTTCAGACTGATCATGAATGAAAAGGGCGAAAAGATCAAGGCCATCAGAAGTGATCATGGACGAGAATTTGATTTCTCAAAAATGGAACTATTCTGTGAAGAAAATGGAATAAATCACAACTTCTCAGCCCCAAGAACGCCTCAGCAAAATGGAGTAGCAGAAAGGAAGAATAGGACTCTTATTGAAACAGGAAGAACCCTCTTAGCAGCAGCTTCTCTCCCTGAATATTTCTGGGCTGAAGCCATCAGTACTGCATGTAACACTCAAAACAGGTCACTCATACACTCAACATTGAAGAAGACTCCGTACAAATTATGGAAAGGAAGAAAGCCAAATATAAGTTATTTTCATGCGTTTGGTTGCCCGTGCTACGTACTCAACAATGGCAAGAAGCATCTAACCAAATTCCAGCCAAAATCAGATGAAGGAATCTTCCTTGGTTATGCAACAGATAGCAGAGCATTTAAAGTGTTCAACAAGGAGTCACTAACTGTTAAAATCTCCATCTACGTCACATTCGATGAATCAGATCCTGAAAAGAAAAGATCACCATTCAACGAGTCAGCAGACACAAGCTCAACGATCGAAGAACTCAAAATCGTAGAGTCCGACTCTACGACCATGGAACCAGCGACAGAAATCGTTGAGATAGGAGAGGAAATCGTAGAGCACACCACATCAGACATTGGAACTCTACGATCAGAACCAGAAGCTGATTTAGAGGAACTCAGACAAGAAGGCACCAGAACAGACGTCCCTAGCAGAATAAAATGGACCAAAGATCACACTCAAGATCTTATTAGTGGAGATCCAAACACCGGAATCAAGACTAGAGCTGCAACCTCTAATGAATGCTTTTACCTAAGCTTTCTCTCTCAAGAGGAACCCAAGAAGATCGAAGAAGCCTTAGGAGATTCAAGTTGGATAGAGGCTATGCAAGAGGAGCTAAATCAATTTGAAAGAAGCAAGGTCTGGAGATTAGTGGCCAGGCCTCAGCATAAACCTGTCATTGGCACCAAATGGGTTTTCAGAAACAAGATGGATGAAAATGGTGTGATAACAAGGAACAAAGCAAGACTAGTGGCCAAAGGTTACTCTCAAGAAGAAGGAATTGACTACGATGAAACATATGCTCCAGTTGCCAGGTTATAAGCCATAAGGATCTTCCTTGCCCATGCTGCTCACATGAAGTTCAAAGTCTTCCAAATGGATGTCAAGAGTGCTTTTCTAAATGGGGAACTCCAAGAAGAAGTTTACGTGGAACAACCTCCAGGTTTCATCAATCCAACTTTTTCAAATTATGTTTTTAAATTAGATAAAGCACTATATGGTCTAAAACAAGCACCTAGAGCATGGTATGAAACCTTAACTAACTTTCTCATTGAAAAGGGATTTACTAGAGGAAGAATTGATACTACCTTATTTTTGAAAAAACATAAGGATAAGACACTGCTAGTTCAAATTTATGTAGATGATATCATATTTGGTTCCTCTGATGAAAAATTATGTGAAAGATTTGCCAAGCTTATGCAGAGCAAATTTGAAATGAGCATGATGGGAGAACTCAACTTCTTCCTTGGACTACAAGTGAAGCAGACTGATGAAGACATATTCATTAATCAAGCCAAATACATCAAAGACTTATTAAAGAAATATGGCATGGAATCTGCATCTATCATGAAGACTCCTATGCCACCTGCCACCAAGCTTGACAAAGATGAAAATGGTAAATCCACTGAAATCACTCAGTACAGAGGTATGATAGGTTCACTATTATATCTTACTGTAAGTCGACCAGATATAATGTTTGCTACATGTATATGTGCTAGATTTCAGGCTAACCCCAAAGAGTCTCATCTATTAGCTGTGAAAAGAATTTTCAAGTATCTTAAAGGAACTCCAAATTTAGGATTATGGTATCCCAATGAGTCCTCCTTTGATCTTATGGGATACTCAGATGCTGACTATGCAAGATGCAAAATAGACAGAAAAAGCACAAGTGGAACTTGCCAGATGCTTGGCAACAGACTTGTTTCTTGGTTTAGTAAAAAGCAGAACTCAGTAACGACATCTACTGCAGAAGCTGAATATATAGCCGCAGGCAGTTGCTGTGCACAAATTCTATGGATGAAGACTCAACTTGCAGATTATGGGTTTGAGCTTAATTCTATTCCTATATACTGTGATAATACTAGTGCAATTGCTATAACTCATAATCCTGTTATGCACTCAAGAACTAAGCACATAGATATAAGATATCATTTCATCAGGGATCATGTACAAAATGGAAATATATCACTTCACTACATCCCAACTGAAGATCAACTAGCAGATGTCTTTACAAAGCCTTTAGATGAATCAAGATTTAATAAACTAATAAGTGAGTTAGGAATGCTAAATCTAGACTCTTAATATATATCATGTTCTTTTATATACTAACTCTGCAGAAATAATAGTGAGCGAGGAAAATTAGTAAAAGTCAAAATCGTGAAATATACTAAACGATCATCAGGCAAAAGATCGTAGAGTTTACTCAACGATTGTCAGGCCAAGATCGTAGAGTACACTTCAAACCGGAGAGCTCACTTAACGATTGGCAAGCCAAGGGTCGCAGAGTTTTCCTTATCGTAAAGCTAACTCAACGAACCTCAACAAAAGATTTGAAGTGACGAGGGGTCGTAAATCTCTAGGGGCAAAAAGGTCATCAACCAAATGAGATGCTCCTATCAGAACAGGACACGCGTCTCAGCAAACATAGAGGGAAGTTTTAAATACTTTGAAAACTGCACGTCGTTTATTTCTTCAAATCAAAAATATATCATTTCTATCCATCTCTCTCAATCCAAAACCCTAAGTTTTCAATACTCAGATAAATCGTTCCTACTATTTCAGGAAAAACTATCAAATGGCACCTGCACAAGTCATTTCTGGAAACGAGCTCAACTTCGAAGCTTTCACATCGGCAGATAAGCATTTCAAGAGGATAATCCAGTTGCTAGAAAAGGCGGGTCTACGAGAAGCTCCGGGAACGAATACGAGGATTCTGTCAAAGCTTATCCGAGAATTCTACGTAAATGGATCCTATGCAAATGGAACTCTAACCACTACCGTAAGAGGAGTACAGCTCAACCTCACTGCTGAAGAATTTAATCTTGCCCTAGGATTCAAGCAAGGAGGCCTCACATCTCTAACTATGGTGAATACCGAAGAAGGCCTGAGAAGAATGCACCATCAAAAGAATCCAGGACTGAAAGGTTTAAAGAAGAAAGAATTTCCTCAGAAATATGAGTTCCTGGCAGATGTGGTTGGTAAATGCCTTCTGTGCAAAGACTCGGCTCATGACTCAGTCAGTGAGGTGCAGCTGAAATTGATGACAGCTATAGTCAAGAAGACAAATGTCAACTATGGCTCTTTGCTAATGGAATGGATAGGGAACTGGATCCAGAATACGGAAAAAGCAAAGGGAACCAGGAAAATGTTCTATGGGAGATTTATCAGCATTCTCCTTAGATCATCTTTGGGGGATCTGATTGAGCCTGACGAAGGAGAAGCCCTAAACACAAACAAAAGAATCACCTAAAGAATCTTCGACAACTGGAGGAGGAATCCAGTTGAAAACAGGAAACTATCCCGGCCAGGGGATATTGAAGGAACGCAGAGTGGGGCAGGGCCATCTCTATTAAAGAACACTCCTGCAGAAGAAGAATCTCAGGATGTTAGCAATCAATCTCAGGGTCTCATCGGAAAGAGAAAAGGAAAGAAAGTCCTTGAGATTGAAGAACCTCAAGGCTCATCTAATGAGGGTCCTAATGTTGCTCCTGAAGAAAAGGCTGCATCAGAGGATGAAGACTCTGATCTGCGGAGGGAAACTCGCAGCAAGTATGAAGCTGAAGAGGCAACCCCAAATGAGCCAAAAAGAATGAGAAGAAGGCTAGTTAAATTAGCTAACAAAGACTCAGTAGCTAAGGGGGAGCTACTTGAAAAAGCTGTCATGTCTCCAGTTGAGAATGAGTCTTCTATGACAGTTGAGCCTATGGATGCTCGGGCTGAGGGGGAGTTTCATGAAGATACTTCAGTCCCTTCAGCTACAATGAATATTGATGAAGAGGATGACATCGAAATAGTGGCCGTTGGAAGAGATGAGCAAAGGCATCTGAACTACAACTGCTTGCTGAAATTTTTGCCACTAATGCCATTCCACCGAGCTCTGGTTCACAATGCATGGGATCAAGTTTTCTGGACGTTCAAAGCTTACCCAAATGTGGTGATTGTAGCTCAAGGCTATCCTCAGAATCTATTTTATGCCCAGAAGCTTATTTCTTGCAGCCCCTTCTCACATTCTTTAGGGCAAAAGGTACATGTTATTCCTCTAACCCTCATTCAAATTCATACACCCTCATCTATGTTCAATAAATTTGAGGAGTCCCCAAATACCAACTCTGCATCAAACTCTACGATCAACACATCCCCGATCGTAGAGTCACCGCCCTCTACGACTGGTGGTCAAGAAAGCCTATCTAATCAAAACGTAGAGTGCCCTCCAGACTCTCCTGAAATTATGCCTACTCAGCAAACAATTCCTCCAGCTCCATCTTCAAGGCTCCTATTAACCCACAAGGATATTCCCTCCACCTCTGGTCACGAGTACTTTCATATTCCAAGCTCTACGGCTGACCAGGGACAATCATCTCAACTTCTCCAGGAAATTTTAGACAAGGTATCTCGGCTTCCTACAACTGAGGGCTTAACTGACTTAACAAGCCATATCCATACAGAGATACAAAACGACCTGGCATCGAAATCCCACAACCTTCAACGAAGAATGGACGATATCATTGATGCTGCCAATGGTCTCTCTACCAGTCTGAATAAACAATTTTCCACAAGATTAAAGCAGCTAACGGCAGCAGTCTCTGAAAATCTCCAAGAAAGGGATAAAATTTTTCTGGAAGCCTTGAACTCACATCAGCAGGCCATTGTTATTCTTCAAGAAACCAATGATAAATCTATCACCCTCCTCAGTAATGAAATCATTGTCTTGAAGGACTCTCTCACAGAATAAAAACATCGGTCGAATGACATTTTGTCATTGGTGGAGCAAAAACAAATCATGGCTGACGAAAGACTCCAAGCCCACCAAGATGATGTCGCTGCCACTAAGACCCAACTTCAAGAAATTATTCAGGGCATACAGCAGCTTTCAGAACATGTAGCAACAATTAATGATGCCAACAAGGGGGAGAAGAAACTGAGCACAGCAGAGCAAACGAGAACGAGCTCAGACTACAGCAGAAGAGGAAGAGCACCTCAAGGGATGAGGATGGTTCAAACTTCAATACATCCTCCTAGATTCGAAGCAGTACCATCTCGTCCCAGACAGGAGGTGACAGCAAGACCTTCTTCCTCAACAATGAGGCCATCTAGCTCACAGGAATGGTTTCAAATTAAAGAAGAAGAAGCTGTGTTGAGGGAAGAAGAACTGAGAAAAGCTGAAGAAGAAAGGAGAGCATTATTCAGGCAGAGGGAAGAAGAAGGCAGAAGACCTCCTAGCAGAAGGAGATAAGTTTTTTTATTTCTTTTTCTGTTATTTTCTCAATTGTATCATCTGACTAAAACATCAATAAAATTCATATTTTTCTCTAGAAAATACAGCTGCTCACTGTATGATTAGGCATTCAATTACTCTTACATTTTGCCTATTTTAATATGTTCAAATCACTATCTGTTAATAATGTTGTCATCATCAAATTGGGGGAGATTGTTGAACATTGAATGATTAAATTTGATGATAAGAAATAATGTACAAGGGCTGTATTAGATAAGATCAAAACTGTTAGGTTGATCTCTTGTTAATTGTATAAAAGTCTTTTGTGTTGTACTAAGACTTAGATAGATCAAAACTGTTAGGTTGATCTGTTGGTGTAATAAAAATCGTAGAAAGAACTCTACGATTTGTGTCAAGGAAACTCTACGATTTGAACAGACTCTACGATCAAGGCAACCAATCATAGAATGGACTCTACGATTGTGGTCCAGAAGACTCTACGACCAAACAGACTATGTTCTTTACGAGAAACCTTAAATTGAACTCTACGATCAACAGTCTAACAGTTGAGTAAACTCTACGATGATCAGTAAGAGATGATCCTTTACAGATTAATCACGTCAGCAAGGATATTCGTAGAGTTGATCACATAAGGTCGTTGAGCAAAAAGGCAAGAGACATCACGATTTTTAGATCAGGAGCTATTCTATTCAAGCATTCAATCTTCATCAAAGTAACCAAAAAGGAAGCCTCTGCAAATCGATCAAGTCAGAAAAGTCAGGAGTCTGACCCAAGCGCACTATGGAACAGAAAGAAGACTTTCAAGGCAGAAAAGTCAGAGGACTGTGTCCTATCAGTCCTATAGTTTAGACGGACCAAACGACTCTAAAAGATGGTGGGAACCTACGACTGACATATCTGTCCCAAAGGAAAAAGGAAACAACCTTCCATGGACTAACAGGTCAGATCAAATAAAATCTCACCAGAGCTTTAATGAGCTATATTAATATAATATACAGCAGCTCTCCTCTGTGAGGTAACGGAAAGAAATACAAGCTCAAGCAGATGATCCAACGGGAAGAAATCTGAAGCCCTAACTTCTTAAATACTAAGATCAGCAAAAGAGAAAAGGAGCACTGCATCAAAGAGAAAATCGCAAGAAGTGAAAAAGATTAAACTCATAAGAAAGCTTGCATTGCTACTAAGTCCTTCGAAAACTCAAGCTAATAAGCAACTTAGTAGCACATCCAAATATACATCAATCCAGAAGAGTTCTTTGTGAACTAGTGTAAGCAAGTCTGTAAGACTTGTAAAGTTCTGTGTGAACTAAAATTCCAAGACTGCGGGTCTTGAAGGAATCTTAGTGATTCAGATATTGTAAGAGTATCCTTAGTGGATTTGCTGTTTGAAGAGCAGAACAGTGGAGTAGAAGTCTTGTGTGCTCTGAACCACTTAAAACCCAGAGTCTTTCTCATTCTGTCTTTCATTTGCTATATCTGCCATATAATTGCTTGTTGAATTATTACTCTAAACATATCAAGAAAAGGATAACTAAATCATATTCCGCTGTGTTAAACTTTCTGTTTAAGAATTAATTAAGTAAGATCTTTTCAAATATAAGAAATTTTTAAAAGAATATATTCAACCCCCCCCCCCCCCCTTGTAGTGTTAGGATTTAAGTGTAAGTGATTGGAGGTTTTTAAATTTTAAAACCTATAATTTGATTATATGAATACTTGGAGGTATATTGATAATAAGGTAATATAATACCTTTAAAGTTCGATGAATTTATTGGACTAAAAGAGATTATGTAAGAAGTTTTTACTTTGAAGTATGAGGAAATTTAGTTGGGAAATAAATTTCAATTATTGAGATATTTATAAGTTTAAGTTAAAGTGTATATGTATAGATACGTATATACTTGAAGGTGTGCTAATTATATTTTAGCCGATAGTGATAAATGATTAACGAAATTGATCATTAAGAATAATGTAAAGCTTAATATCTTAATTAAGCAAGCTTTTGAAAGTTAAAGCTTGAGTGGTAATTTAAGATAGCCCAAATTAGTAAATTGGGAAAAGACAAGTTGGGTATTGTGGTGGTAATTAAGTTTAAACCCAATCTAGTGACCAAGTGTTGGAAATTTCATAATAAGTCCAAAATGGATTAAGGTTATGGCGAGTCAAATTGACATATATGGCAAGCCATATAAATATAGTGAACAAACCTAAATGTTTAATAATTGAAAGACCGATATGTGTGGCCAAGTTATTAAGGTGGCAGTTTAAGTTAAGAATGAACCCTGCGTGATTGTGATTACGTGAAATAGAGGTGTGAAGACAATGAGGTAAAGTATACCTAATAACACGAGTATACTTACATGTGTGAAGGCAAGAAAATAAATTAAAAAGTCAAGAAATGACCAAAATAGTTAAATAGTCAAAGTATGACTAAAGGATAGAAAGGAAACTCAAATTTTAGAGTTCGAAAGAGAATTTAGAGACACGGACTGTACCGTTGAGTTCAGAACGTCGAATTTGACAAGGAGAGATAGTAAACACAATTTGGTGTCGGCGTTGACTTGTTGGTCAAAGTCAACCGTTTGACTTGTAAATTTGAAAAGTCAAAGTTTGAGTTTGGAAAAGAATTTTGAGAAACGGACTTCACCGTTGCGATGGAAACGTCGAATTTAGTAAGCATGGACTGTAAACACGATATGTGTTTCGGTTGACTTTTTGGTCAAAGTTGACTGTTTGACTTTTTAGGAAAAATGGTCAAACTTGTAGTTTGAAAGTGAATTTGAATAAACGGATATTACCATGACGTCATGAACGTCCAAATTAGTAAAAATTGACTGTAATATTGAAAAACGTGATTTTCGGGTTAAGCAGTCAAAGAACGGGTCAGATAATTAAATGTAGGACCCAAAAGATATATTAAATCTCTAGAATTTTTAAGTGACCAACTGAGCTCAACATTTTAATTGAGGTGGATTAATTTGGATCAATCAACTCATTATGTTATCTAAAGGAAATCCAAGCTCAACCAATCACATTCTCTCTTATCCTATCTTGTTATATCACTTAAATTATTGGATTAAACCCACTAGATGAAGGAAATGAAATCAGCAACGTGAGAAGGGAGAGAGAGAGACTCATGGGTTGCTGGAAATAAGAGGAATACGAGGAAGCTAGAACAAGATGAAAGAGAAAAGCCTTGAAGGTATAAATTCTTAAACCCTTGTTTTAAATCTTTGATTTTCTTGGGTCTATGTTGGATTTTGGTAAAATTTATGGTTGTAGATCATACTTAAACTTGTGTAATGGTCTAAGCATGGTGTATAATGAATCTATTAGATGATTCCTGGATTGAATTAAAAAGAAAGAAAAGGCAAAGAACAAATTCACAGAAATTGGTGTGTTATGTTGCTGTTATTGTGGGATTTAAAAAAAATCGAGTTTTTGGAGTTAGAGAGTGAATAATATATCAAATTAAACCTACGGAAGTTAGCTTTCCACAAAAAATTTTAGATCACAAAAATTCTTTGTGGTTTGTACGTAGCGAGTGAAAGAAGCAGGCTGGGTCGGGCGAAAATTAGTCTGCCCAGTGAACTGCAGCAAATTTGAACTTTGTAAAAATTGTAAAAAATCATGTGTTTGGATTTTGATGTTGGTGTAAACTACAAAGTTGTATATATGCAAGTTATCTAGAAGTACCCAAAAGATTGAACCATTTTATTGACTATTGTATTTTTGATATAAATAAATTTGTGTGATTGTCCAGAGAATGAAACTTTTTGGACAGGTTGTGAAAAATGCTTAGATCTGTGTTGTTTGGTACATTGGATGAAGTCAAGGCCTAAATAAAATTTAAAGTAGACTTTATAAGGTTTAATTTTATGTAAAGATGATCAAAAACAGACATGTAACGAATAAGTTATGAATTCTATGGTGAGCTAGTGTCTGACTGCCAATTTTTTTTCCGGGACTATTTTTAACGTAGCTTTTCTTTGAGGTGTACAACCTTGTGTGTATCGAATTAGGTTCTCAAACCTAGACAAAAGTTGTAGATATAGAACTTATGAAGAGATAGCAAAAAGAATGACGTTAAAATTCCTTATAGATTATTTTATATGAATTTTACCGTGAAACAGGTCAGGGCAAGTGCACTGCCACTCACTATTTTTGACGGGGTTGTTTTGGAAATTTTTGAGTTTGAGTAATTTGGGGTTTATGAAACCTATGGGGATAGTTAGACCATGTTATAGATGGGTCACTGTCCAAAGATAAGCCAATTTCGAGTTGGTATGAAGGAGTTATAAATTAACTAAGATTTAAAATCGGTTAATGTAAAAGTTAAAACAATTGGGAGCTAGGGTCATAATTAAGACTTGTAATGCGTCAAATTGTGACTAATATTAATATGTCAACCACATTATGATTGTAGGTTATTCGAGAAATGTAATGTTAGCGTGTGCCGGATAAACTTATCATGCAAGTTTTTCAGAACGTGTTGCATTATGTGCATGGTTTATAATTTTGTTATTAAACTGTTATGTGCGCATATGATATTATGTCCAATGACGTGTTAATGTGCCTATGTGCAATGGGGTGAAATGAACTGTTAATATGCAGTAAATGACTTACTATGATTGTTCTATATTGAATTACATGACATGATAAATGACAGGCAAAAAAGCATGAAGCGCAGATTTAATGCAAAGCATGATATGTATGAGATATGTATTCACTGCAAAGAATAAGATGCATGAAGAATGAAGCATGATGAAATGCGATTACGTGTTATGTGAAACTGTTAAACTTGCTGAGCCGTCATGCTCATCCTTGTTTTAAATTAACATTTTCAGCGAAGTAAATGAAGAAATTCTTAAAGACACTGGATTATGAAGGATGGATATTGTAACGTTGTCAAATTGCCATTCAATGTAATTGATAGAGTTAAATTATACGATATTTTTATTCTCCAAATTTTTATATTTATTGTGTGCTTAAATGTTTAATTATTTAGCTCATTTTGGTTTTAATAGGTTTTATAGGATTTTAGTTAATTTGTGTTAATTTAGGTAATTTTATAGTATTCTTATATTTCTTTTTATTTATGTGTTTTTATTTATTTTTAGTATTTTAGGTGTTTTATTAATCATTATGCATTTTTATTATTTTTAGTATTTTTATATTATTTTTATTTATTTTTAATTATTTTATATTTTATTTTGTAGGAAAAATAAGCTTTGGGGGCATTTTTGTAAATTCTGCAATGTCAGATGGCAATTTGGTAAATAAACCGCTCAATGGCAGAATCGTAAATACAAAAAAATTGGAGCGACCGCGCATTGCGCGCTATGCGGAACAGCCAGCAGAAAACCAAACGACGCCGTTTTGGCTGTGGACAGCATCATCCGCGCATGGCGCGGGACTGGAGTGGTCAGTACGGTGGAGCAATACGACGTCGTTTCACTAAAGGAGTCTCCTCGCAATGCGCGGGCGGCTGACGTTGGCGTCTACTGTAGCGAAGGCCGCGTTTGTTTGGCGCATTAATTCTGGAAACAATATTATTTGCGAATTTTTGCTACTTTTTGATTCCAAATTGAATTTTAATTCCAACTAGGGTTATGATAATAATTATTTTATTTTTCTTTTATTTTTAACTATAAATCCTATTAGGGTTTGGACAAGTTAATATAGCAAGTGGTTTCCCTAGTCAACCCCAATGGAGATATGATCCATATTCGAACGAATATAATTCGGGATGGAGGGATCATCCTAATTTTGGCTATGAGAATCCACAAATGAATCCTCCCGCAAATCAGAATTTTTCAAGCTATCAACAATACATGCAGCCATATTCTCAACAACAACAGAGTCAAACAAATACTTCTGATATGTCTTTAGAGGATATGATTAAATTAATTGAAATTAATAATTTGCAATTTCAACAAGATAATTTGTAATTTCAATAGGATACTTTGCAATTTCAACAAGACATGCAGACTCGTATTCAAGAAAATAATGCAATTATTCAGCGTTTGGGTACTCAAATGGGACAAATCGCAACCGATCAATTAAAAGAGCAAAAGTCTGAGCAAGTACCTTCTCAAACGGTGAATAATCCAACGGAGAATACAAGTGTACAAGTGTTAAATGATATAGAAGATCCAGAAAAGACAGTCTCTCCATCACCGACGCAAGAGAAAGCAAACAACATCAATGAAGCAAACAGTGTTAATATAGACAATGATGTTATTTTTGATGATGACATGCCTAAGGTGGTGGAAGTTGTTGAGGAGATAAACAAGGAAAAGTTAGATATTGCAATTACCAACAATTTGGAGTTAGAGGAAGAAAAAGCAATTGAGCTGAAATAAGATTTGAAGGAGGATGAAGCTCCATTAAATTCTTTACCAATGATTTTTGATAATAATGTAATTAATTCTATTCCATTGCCTGTTATTCACGACAAATTTTCATCTTTTATTTTGCAGGATCCCATTATGAATATAAAGACTCTCTTCAATCATATTAAATATCTATTCGTTGAAAATGGAGTAAAACATTCATGTCAAGTGCAAGGGAGACTGAATCTACCGATGAAGAATGACGTGATGGATGGGATACTCAAAATTCACGAAGTTGGTGTGACGTAGTACTTTGACCTACTGTCAAGCCAAGGACAATAAATAAAGGCGCTGCTTGGGAGGCAACCCAATAAATCAGATTTGCATTTCTTTTACTTTTTCTTTTTATATTTTTTTGTGCATTTTTCTTTGCATCTTACTTTACATTGGGGACAATGTAAATTTTAAGTGTGGGGGAAGGGATTTAGGATTTTTGTTAATATTTTTATTATTTTTAGGTCATATTTTGTAAATTTTAGGAAATTTTAATTTTTTTTTTGAAAATTTGAATTTTGTGGGTATATTCACTGCAAACCCTCACGAGACAAAACTCGTCCACTTGGGGTAACCTTGGGGTTTAAAGGCTTGTTGCACATGCTAAGTGTAACCGTATTTCCTACGAAAATGGGACAGTTTTTTATTTTATTTTTAGGATGTGTCACTTGAGCAATGAATTAATTGAATTTTAATTTTTAGCCAATGATAAAATTTTAATTTTTATTTAATAACTCTTGGAAAAAAAGATAAATTTTTGCTTAGTTTGGATTTTTGATTATTGTTGATATTTACTTTGTTTGAGATTTTTAAATTTTTATGCACTTATATCCATTTGTTTGAGCTAGTTTTAATAAAAAGAAAGTTTATATGGTTAAATGCTTATGGAAGATATTTTTGAACTCTATATCTTATTTGATTATTATTTGAAGTGAAATATAAGGCAAAATATAATTTGGAAGAGATGATTTAGGTAATTTTTCTAGGATTATTATTGAAGGAAAAAAAAAATCTTGTGGTGGGTTGAGATGGAGCGTAAAATGCACTCACTCATAAACACATGAAAAAGCGAGATGGAGCGTAAAACGCACTCGCTGGTGAGATGGAGCATAAAATGCACTCACCGTGGAAAAAAAATGAAGAAAAAAATGGGATGAATCATAAAATGCACCAATTAAAAAAGAAGAAAAAATGAAAAAAATATTTGAAAAAAAATGCATATTAATAATCCTAGTGTATATAATTGTTTGAAACATTTTGATCTTCTGATTTATATTTGTCTGTATTAGCTGAAAGTGATGAGAAAAATAAATATATTGAGTTTTGTTGTATGTCTTTTATAAGGTAATCAATGACCGAAACTTATCTGAGTTTTGATTAGTTTAATACATTTGGATTCACACACACACAAAAGATCTTGAGTAAAATTGATAAATATGTTAAAATTCTAGATTTTGCATAGTTTTGAAATTTTCTTTGAGTTATCATTTAAAAAAATCTTTGAGGCTGATGTTGAAATTTATATTGATCTGTTGCTCAAGTAAGTTGTTTGGTTATTAGTTTTAATTTTATAGTTTTAATTTTTGTTTTGCCCGAGGACGAGCAAAAAGCTAAGTGTGGGGGTATTTGATACGGTTTAATTATACGATATTTTTATTCTCCAATACTTAGTTTTTATATTTATTGTGTGCTTAAATGTTTAATTATTTAGCTCATTTTGGTTTTAATAGGTTTTATAGGATTTTAGTTAATTTAGGTAATTTTATAGTATTTTTATATTTCTTTTTATTTATGTGTTTTTATTTATTTTTAGTATTTTAGGTGTTTTATTAATCATTATGCATTTTTATTATTTTTAGTATTTTTATATTATTTTTATTTATTTTTAATTATTTTATATTTTATTTTGTAGGAAAAATAAGCTTTGGGGGCATTTTTGTAAATTCTGCAAAGTCAGATAGCAATTTGGTAAATAAACCGCTCAATGACAGAATCGTAAATACAAACAAATTGGAGCGACCGCGCATTGCTCGCTATGCGGAACAGCCAGCAGAAAACCAAACGACGCCGTTTTGGCTGTGGACAGCATCATCCGCGCATGGCGCGAGACTGGAGTGGTTAGCACGGTGGAGCAATATGACGTCGTTTCACTAAAGGAGTCTCCGCGCAATGCGCGGACAGCTGACGTATATGGCAAGCTATATAAATATAGTGAACAAGCCTAAATGTTTAATAATTGAAAGACCGATATATGTGGCCAAGTTATTAAGGTGGCAGTCTAAGTTAAGAATGAACCCTGCGTGATTGTGATTACGTAAAATAGCGGTGTAAAGACAATGAGGTAAAGTATACCTAATAACACGAGTATACTTACATGTGTGAAGGCAAGAAAATAAATTAAAAAGTCAAGAAATGACCAAAATAGTTAAATAGTCAAAGTATGACTAAAGGATAGAAAGGAAACTCAAATTTTAGAGTTCGAAAGAAAATTTAGAGACACGGACTGTCTAGATAATGAAACCTTTTGGACAGGTAGTGAAGAATGCTTAGATCTGTGTTGTTTGGTACATTGGATGAAGTCAAGGCCTAAATAAGATTTAAAGTAGACTTTATAAAGTTTAATTTTATGTAAAGATGATCAAAAACGGACATGTATAAAATAAGTTATGAATTTTATGGCGAGCTGGTGTCTGACTGCCAGTTTTTTTTCCGGGACTATTTTTAACGTAGCTTTTCTTTGAGGTGTACAGCCTCGTGTGTACCGAATTAGGTTCTCAAACCGAAACAAAAGTTGTAGATATAGAACTTATGAAGAGACAACAAAAAGAATGACGTTAAAATTCCTTATAGATTATTTTATATGAATTTTACCGTGAAACAGGTCGGGGCAAGTGCACTGCCACTCACTATTTTTGAAGTGGTTGTTTTGGAACTTTTTGAGTTTGAGCAATTTTGGGTTTATGAAACCTATGTGGATAGTTAGACCATGTTATAGATGGGTCACTGTCCAAAGATGAGCCAATTTCGAGTTGGTATGAAGGAGTTATAAATTAACTAAGATTTAAAATAGGTTAATGTAAAAGTTAAAACAATTGGGAGCTAGGGTCATAATTAAGGCTTGTAATGCGTCAAATTGTGACTAATATTAATATGTCAACCACATTATGATTGTAGGTTATTCGAGAAATGTAATGTTAGCGTGTGCCGGATAAACTTATCAAGCAAGTTTTTCAGAATGTGTTGCATTATATGCATGATTTATAATTTTGTTATTAAACTGTTATATGCGCATATGATATTATGTGCAATGACGTGTTAATGTGCCTATGTGCAATGGGGTGAAATGAACTGTTAATATGCAGTAAATGACTTACTATGATTGTTCTGTATTGAACTACATGACATGATAAATGACATGCATAAAAGCATGAAACGCAGATTTAATGCAAAGCATGATATGTATGAGATATGTATTCACTGCAAAGCATAAGATGCATGAAGCATGATGAAATGCGATTACGTGTTATGTGAAACTGTTAAACTTGTTGAGCCGTGGTGCTCATCCTTGTTTTAAATTAACATTTTCAGCGAAGTAAATGAAGAAATTCTTGAAGACACTGGATTATGAAAGATGGATATTGTAACGTTGTCAAATTGCCATTCAATGTAATTGTCTTGGTATTTGAACTTATTGTTGTTAAGTTAGTAAAGCTGTTAGCTATGATAAATAGTTTGTAAATGTTGCAAGTTCTGAACAAACAAACTAATTAGGTATTGAAGATATTCATGAAGTTGAATTGTGAGCTACAATTACTCATATTGTTGTAAGAAAAATAAATTAAGTTGAAATAAATTTTGAGAAAATGAATAATGGATATTCATTAAGAAAATAAGTTGTATACTTTACATTTTATTAATGTAAACTTATACAAATGAAATACTTTAAGTAAATTAGCATATGTCAAGTTTTCGGTATGCTAAAATAATGAATTCAAGATGCTAAATTGGGAATGTAGGATGCTATATTGGATATATGACATGCTGAATTGGAAATTCAGGATGCTGAAATAGGAAAACAGCTTGCTGTTTTAGTAAACAGTTTGTTGTTTTGGTTTTCCAGCTTGCCGTTTTGGTAAACAGTTTGTTGTTTTAGTAGTTCAACTTGCTGTAATGGTTTTTCATCTTGCTGTTTTGGTAATCTAGTTTGCTGAATCATGTATTTAGCTTACCAGATTATAAAGAATAACTTATAGAAGTAAAGATTATATATTGAATCATAATGTATATGATCTAGAGTTGTAAATGAGCAATGTAAAGATTGCGATTTTGGGAATAGAAAATTGTTGAAAGTTTTAATTAATTAAGTTTATCAATTAAATTATTGATAAATATAGTAGATGATAAGAATGAGAATGTACTTAACGAACCAAGTCTGTTGTAGCATAATTGTGTTTTAACAACTATAATATTGTTGTAAGATATGGATTTTATAAAGAAGGTTTTGTAGTTATGTATAAAAGTAACAGGTTGGAAATAAGTTGTGAGCAATAAATAGACTTAAAAGATAATGGTACTGCTAAGAGCAGTTAATCTGCATACCTTTTGTATTGAATTGGATCATGGTATTTATGATCTTATATTGTAATGAAATAATGTAAAGATTTCGATTCTGAGACAGAGTTCAAGGAAATATTAAAAAAATTTACATTTATTAAATTTTTAGCAGCATATTATTATATTATGTTGTGGATATTATGAGAAGGTCGTTCGTTAACGACCGGGGGTCGCCCGTGGCCAGCATGGGGATTCCCGGGTCGTCACAGGGCCGGGGCACGTTTTGAACGTCTGCGTGTTCCTCTCGGTCACATTGCGCTGAGGAGTGATCTTCCATCAGAAGACCTATTCCGGGACTCTATCTGGACTTTTATAAATTTTAGTTTTGCCCTCGTTTGCTAAAATGGCCATAATTTTCAATTTGTTTAGAGTTACGAAACATGCCACCTATCAAATCGAAGCTCTCAACATGCTCTTTAGTAAAATTCAAACTCCATTCACAGAAAATATGTTTTAAGCTATATAAATACGGATCAAAGATTCTATCTATAACGTCCTTCAAGTATTCTTCAACCCAAACACTTTGAATCACTTGATAAACATTTGGAACTTAATTTGTCCTTGAATTAAGCTTCATTTGAACCTTCCTTGAATAAACTTCAGCCCACTCGCTTGAAATCCATCCAATATAGTTTTTCTTGAACCTTTTAGCCTATATGATGATATTGACTTGAATTGAATTCTTCTCCTTTGACATAACCTTAGTCAAGATTGTATCATTCCCCTCCTCTTGAAAAGAATTTGTCCTCAAATCTGACTCTACATCAAAACAAACTAAATTAGTAACTTCAAACAAATCATAACCACAATTCTTACCTAGCAATTAATCATAAAGACAATGTTAGCTACGCAAGTAAGATTATGATTTTTTTTTATCCCCGCCTAGGTTAAATATCAATCTTTGAAGCTCTTCCTTTAATAAACAAAACCATGTTTACTTTGCATGCTGTATAAACACCCATTCATGAATTCCCAGATCAAACACAAAATAAATGCAATCATATAGCCCATGTCCTACTGTTAAAATTGGTAGCTCAATGACTTTGTTTATTCGTAAATTCACCATCTTCAATTCACCTAGGTCAAAAATAAAATAAAACTAATGAATATGTCTCTTATGTATAATTAATAAGAACTCAAGAAACTCAAATTTATATGCATAGTAATAAATTAAAATACTCCCTTTTAAATGTTCTATGCATCGAAAATAAAGCTTCTTCAATTTATTTTCCTTTAAAAACTCTATGCATTGACCCATCAGGTTTGCATATTGCTCTACGCTTCTCAACTCAATGTTGAATTCCGCCTCATTAAAAATCTGCACAACACAAACAACCTTTCTCTTCCCATTGACATTAACATAATCGAAATCAAACAATGAAGTTAATAGAATAAAAAGATCATAACCAACTTTATATAATGAATGCGTAATTGTAGACTTAACATTATGATCATACGAAAATTCAACAAATTTAACCTTTATTTCTCCATCAATGGTAGCATATTCAAAATCATGTAATTACATTAACTCCAACGAAAAAACACTACCCATATGAAATCGATCACAATCACTATCTAACGATGACAACTCATGTATAGAATGATTAATATGAAAATAGGAATATTGACTAGAAAAACTAGAATACATGTTATGCAAATAAACACTTTGAAAACGAAAACTAAAATGAAGAAAACAAAAATTTTGAAAATGACAACTAGAATGATGTAAACAAAAATTTTGAAAACAACAACGAGATTGAACACTATAATCATAAACTAACTCAACATAAATCAAATATCCACCATAGTTTACGATATAAATGATTATACCATCAAAATAGCTAACAACAAATTTACCAATGGAAGTATGCAAAACATGTTTTAATAAACTCGTAAAAATACTAGATGCATTAGTCAATTTAACTAAAATAACTAACCGCATATATACATCACATGTTAAAATAATTTTTCATTCATCACATTCTCTCATCCTAATTTGATATTGCAGATCATTAATGGTTATCATCAAATTAGACAAATCACAAGATCTATGCAATTCATTAAACATACTATCTAAGCAAAGAAAAAAATATTGATAATTGTTTACTAATTGAAAATCAATGCGAATGCTCGTCGTCCTATCCTTCTTAGGTACCTTAAATGCTGAAACTGCATATGAACTTACGTTTTCTCTAACGAATCCTTCCTCTATTAACTCACCAACTTGCTTTTGCGACTCTTTCGTTTCCTCGGGATTGTTCTTATAAGCTGGTAAGCACGGAAAATAGCACTGGGTATGAAATTAACCACCTGCACAAAAGGCAAAACATAAGTAGACAAAGAAGACTTATTATTGTTAGTATTCAAAAACGCCTTCTTGTACGAAAAGTATAGTCATCGGTTATTTAGAAAACAACGCTCTTTCACTCTTTTTTTCATAGTCACATATTTTTCCCTCTTTTTTTACCTCTTATCCTCTTTTCTCTCAAACACTCAATTATTTCATTCTCTATTTTCTCACTTTCCTTTTTTTCCTCACTCTTTTCAATCTTCTCACTCTTTTTTTCCTCTCTTTTATTTTCTCTTTCACATTCATTTACTTTTTTTTCCTTTTATTCTCTTGCCCACACTATTTCTCCTCAACACTCTGCTTACTTAAGTATATTAGACTTTCAAACACCTGCGTGAGTGTCATAGGAACTAGTAAAACTTTTCTTCGACCAAGCACAAATAAATATCTCTCGGTAAAGATGTCGTAATTCAGACGTCAATCACATTGACATGCCCTTCCAAGTAACACAAGTGACAAATATGCGTAGGAACTACATCACATAGCACATACCTGCTTTCTTTACCATAATAGCGCTAGCAATATTAGTACAATAATCTCCATAAACTTTAACTATACATACCTTCTTTTGCACCATTAACCTCGTATAAAAGTTATGACGATGCTATAGTTGTACTTTGTCTTCCTCTTTGCTGAACATATGTGCATCTAATATTCGTCAAATCTCCGCTAGTTCATCCTTGAATGATGTCCTTGGTGACTCACAGTAAGTGGGTTTTGAAATTCTCGTCCTATGCTCTTCTATAACATCATTTCTCGCTTCCCTATGCTGAACATGCATCCTCTTATACTCCATAGGCTTTTGAGGTTGCTCATACTCCTCCTCGTTGTCATCCCATATTAAATGCCTTGAGGGTTGCTCCAAACGCCTTGTGGATGAATATCTTTCCTCCTCTTCACCTCTTGATCGTAGTAGGTTGGGGCATAATATTTCCTCATCATGTTCTTAAACTCCTCCCATATTTTGTTCTGATGCTTTTCGTACCTCCTCTGATTAGTCACAAATTCATCCCTCCAAGTAGTCGCATCTCCAAAGAACTCCCTAGTTGCAAGCTCGAACTTCTTATACTCGGAATATTTACTATCGTTCCTAATCCATATCCATTTCCCACTTTAAATATGCCTTAGGATCATTCGTGCCTTGAAAATAATTCTTCTTCCACGACTTCCCTCCGTAAACACCTTTATCATAGTAACCAAACATATTTGCTACAAAACAAGGGTTAGTGTATAAAAATTTCCTCACCACTCCTTTACGTGTTTCGTTCGATACAGTGAAATGCTTAACACTCGTGTTTACGCTCAATTAGTCTTTTACCCTATAATAATCTCACATTCTTACCTTTTACCACTCAAAATTCCCTCTTATATGTTCATTTTGATTTTACCAAACAAATCAAAGTTTTTAGATTAATTCAATAAGAACTTATCAATAACAATAAGTAGCAAGGTATGATTTTTGATGTACCAAGAAAATCGCACAGGTTGTTCGCCTTTGAATTTGCCTTTTGATTGTGTTTGGTCTCTCTTGAAACTAGATTCGGATGTAACTTGATTTTGAAGCCTCGTGGATCTTAATTCCTTGATGGATGCCTTGATCTTCACAAATTACACTTGATTGAAGCCTCCAATTCTGCAAATTGAAAATTACAGTAAAACTTGAAAATAACAATATTTTATATATTTTTTTCTTTTTTTTTCCCTACTTTTTTTTGTACTATTTATTTTTTACTAACAAATAATCAAACTAGAACAATAAAAGTAAAGATAGATAACTCGTTAGATGAACATAGCTTTGATGCTAACTAATAAGGTCCACGGTACGCTTACGTAAGGTGAACGCTACCCGGATTGTTTTCTAGCCAAGTTATAAGGTGAAACACTCATAACACCTCAACCCAATGCCTATATGGAGACACGAACCTTGGTACAATTTCTTGTTTCTTAGAAATTGCGTTTAATAGACACCAACGATATCTAAACCCGTTGTCTATAAAGAGACAAGAATCTCGATAAAATCAACGTTTGATGCAATAGAAGTTGCCACACACAACCATGAATTGCTAAGAAACTGTAAGACATCGACTTTTATGATATACAATTTAATTTGAAACATATAATTTTTTTTTCATTTCTGAAAACGGTAATTGGTTAAATAGACAAAGGTTTTAATTAAAGATATTTTCTGTAAATTTTATCTTGTTGGAGAATATTCGTTCTATCGAAAAATATTCGTTTCGTACAATAGCGTCGAAATAACCAAATATTAGTGGACCCCATAACAAAATATTGTCAGATATAGAAAACGACAACAATAACCTTTTTAAATAAAAATGGTCAACGGTACTATCACTTTAAACTGTTAAAATACCCAGTGGTAATGGAATAATAGAACACGATATTGCATAGTAACCTACGGTATTGCACAGTAACACGCGGTATGACACCGTGTTTCATATTATTGAATTGATAAAGTGACTATTTTACAATATTGACTTTATTAAACCAATAATTGTCACATGCATAATAATTTATATTATTTAACTGATAATTGTCACAGTAGCATATGCACAGTAATTCATATTACTGAATCAATAATTGTCATTATACAATAGCATGCTTTTTTTTTTATATTTATTTTATGCATTATTATTATCACTATTATGATGTTGATTTAACTGTTGTATTATATTATTAGTTGGTATTTCTGCTTGTATTATGAGTCTTTAACTCAGAAATTCAACTATACTATATTTATAACAATTGGTTATAATTGTGAATAATTGGTGAATTATTATTGAAATAATTATATTTATTTTATGCATTATTATTATCACTATTATAATGTTGATTTAACTGTTGTATTATATTATTAGTGGGTATTTCTGCTTGTATTATGAGTCTCTAACTCAGAAAGTTAACTATACTATATTTATAACAATTGGTTATAATTGTGAATAATTGATGAATTATTATTTGAAATAATTTATAAAGTTATTTATTTTATATACTTTACATAAAGTTAATTATTTTATATATAAAGTTAATTATTTTATATATAAAGTTAATTGATTTATATATATAAAGTTAATTGATTTATATATATATAAAGTTAATTGATTTATATATAAAGTTAATTATTTTATATATAAAGTTAATTGATTTATATAAAGTTAATTGATTTATATATAAAGTTAATTATTTTATATATAAAGTTAATTGATTTGTATAAAGTTAGTTGTTTTATATATAAAGTTAGTTATTTTATCTATAAAGTTAGTTGTTTTATATATAAAGTTAATTGTTTTATTAAATGAATGGTATAGATTAAAAAAATCTGAAATGAATGGTATATATTAAAGATAATGTAATAATTATATAATTTGAAATGAACGGTATAGATTAAAGATGATCTTTAAATGAATGATTTAGATTAAAAAAATCTTAAAAGGTGAAATGTGTGGTATGGATTAAACATTATTTTGAAATATACGGTTTGGATTAAATTAAGAAATCTTGATTTTTGAAAGATTTTTTGCTATAAATAGAAGCCTTAACTTAAGAATTTTTCATAAACTTCCTTATTCTTTCTTTTACTCTCAAAATATTATTTTGTGTAAGTTCTCTTTGAGTGTGCTAAAACTATCTTGAGTATTTGTGAAGATCCATAAGAGTACGAGTATTGTTCAAGTAAGTCTTTTTTATTAAAGTTATATAAGTACCCACACACATCACACGGTGTTTATAAATATTATTTTAGGAAACTCTTCCTTTAGAAGATTCATTTTGAAAAAAAAAACTCTCTTGAAAATTCTTTTGAAATATTACTTTCAAAAACTATTTTGAAAATTATTGTACTTTACTCTGTATACTACACAAAATTTTGCTATCAAATCACTTTTGTTGATTTCATACGAATTGGTATACACCATTAAATTTATATGCGGTAGTTACTAATTATATATATATATATATATATATATATATATAGGTTGATTAACTTCATTTAAATCAATATTCAATCACGTGTTAAAGTAGGAGGCATCATTCTTTTCTTACTTGTAAGGGATATCATTTTTTTTCATACTCTTAAACTTACTACGGTAAGAGATATCATTTTCTTTCATGCTCTTAAACT
This sequence comes from Hedera helix, assembly GCA_947179155.2. Taxonomy (NCBI): domain Eukaryota; kingdom Viridiplantae; phylum Streptophyta; class Magnoliopsida; order Apiales; family Araliaceae; genus Hedera; species Hedera helix. Next base: position 28,495,830 of record OX359277.1, on the reverse strand, counting down.
TACTGTAGTAAGTATTGTTTAGTAAAATTTTTGAAATGATTATAATTTCCTTAATAGTTTGCACTTCATTTAATATCATTTCACTTGAACCTTCCAATTTACTTGAACCTTTTTATTGAACTTCAACCGTTCTTCAGAATTATGGATCTAGAATATCATTCTTGAATTTGAGTCCACATTATGTTGACAATTTGGACATTATTTGAATCTGAACAAAGTAAAATTGTAAACCTTCGATATCTTTCATTTATCCTGTTATTCTATTTCTTCTGTTTATCATTATATCACTTTTTATTTATTCTAATCATCCAGAATTAAGTTGTTGTGAATATCTTTGGCCTGAGCGCAAAGATAATATAATTGGTGTATATTTGTGGCCAGATGCACAAATGTTAGGATAAATGTGATATAATTATTGCACAGATGATAAGATAAAGACGATATATTTGATGTTGTGTCTTTTAGGGCATGTGGTGAATGTTCTCTTTGCCCTGGGGCAAATAAGAATTGTTGTTTGGCATGATCATGACCAGTGGTGTTTTAGATAATAAAGGTTAATGATGATTTTTCTGAAAAAAAGAAGCTAGTAGATATCATAATCTACATGATTTGCTTAATGCTTATTCTGCTGCAGTTGTTGATCTAAACTTTGTTCAAAAATTTAACTGCAGTTGTTGATTTAAAATTTGTTGCTTATTATATTTTATCAAGAACTTAACTGTTGAAGACTAATGATAATTTACTCATTGTTATCTTACTCATAATATTTTCTTATTGGGCTATTTGAGCTCACCCTTTCTTTTTTGTTCCATTGTTCTTTAGGTAATGAAAGTGTAGCTGAGTCTAGCCAGGGGATAGAGTGAAGGTTCGAGCGATAGGTGTAGTAGTCTTCACATGTTGTAAAATAGTGTGACAATAATAGTGAAAACTTAGTTGTGTATTATTAAGCTCTGTATTTTTGTACCATGTACTTTTTTGTAACACTTGTCGTGTATTTTTGAAGTCTCAAATTGGGTTGTGTAGGCCCAGATTTGGGGGCGTCACAGTTGGTATCAAAACTTAGGGATATGATATTTTAATGGAGATCTAGGGTAGAAGTAAGAGGAGAGATACGAGTAGAATCAGTCACTAGTGTGTCCTATCTAAATTAAATTTTGTTATCTAATGAGTCAGTTTGAATGTGGGGACAAGAAGTGACGAGTCAGTTTGTTTAATTAATCTTTATTCTATGACCACAGTTAAGAATGACTTCTGAAAATAAGAGAATAAACTATTTAATGCTTGAGGCAAATGTGGCCGAGAACCAAAAAGCTATAAATAATCCTCCTGCAGTTTCAAAAAATAACGCAGGTGACCATGTAAATCATGATGGTTTCTTTAGAAACTGCATGTAATTCATGCAAAATTAGGCGAGGAGAGCTCCTACCGGTGGAAATGCTGGTAATTTGAGGATGATTATTGTTAAGCAATTTAAGGAGTTGGGACCACCTGAATTTTTCAGGAAGCTAGACCCACTCAAGGTGGAAGCATGACTAAAGTAGATGACAAAAATATTTGATGTCTTATGATGCGCAGATGATCAGAAGGTTCCATTTGCCACCTTCATGTTACGAGGTGATGCAGACCATTGGTAGAAAACGTAAAACGTATCCATCATTCAGCACTCAAGATGTCTTGAACAGAATTTCAAGAGCTGTTTAACGAGAAGTACTTTCCAAAAAGTATTCACCACATGAAGGAGGTGGAGTTTATCAAGCTGGAATAAGGGAATATGACTGTTTCACAGTACGAGCCTAAGTTTGTCGAGCTATCCCAATTTGCACCCCACTTGGTGGATGACGAATCGCGCATGAGTCGAATGTTTTTGAGAGGTTTGAAACAAAAAATTCATCGACATCCCATTTCTCATTAATTTAATTTATATTCAGATATCGTGGATAGTGCTTAGTCAATGGATCTAGAAAATGAAACAAAACAAACAGGAGACAATGACCGACAAGAGAGAAATTACAGTAAAAACAACAATCATCGAAATAACGATAACCAGCGGGGAGGCAATTATCAAGCTAGAAATGGTAACCACTTCGGTGGTAATCCAGGCCAAGATAATAGAAGAGAGGAAACGAGTAGTAACAATTTATAGAGGAAGAGATTCAACAAAGATTATGGAAAGGTATCAGCACCAGTACCGGTACTAGTTTCAAGAGGAGGGGATCGACCACCAGTAAGATGCTACAAATGTGGTTAGGAGGGTCACATTAGTTCAAACTGTACACAGCCATTCCAGGTATGTTTCAGTTGTGGAAAGGAAGGCAACATAACACGATTTTGTCCTTTAACAAAATCAAGTCCAACTGTAATGATGACCACAAAGGCTAGCGCGGACAAGTCGAACCCTATGGTTCAGGGGAGAGCTTTCGTTGTAACATCCTAAAGGGCGTGGAATCTAAACGAGGTGATAACTGGTAAGTTACTCATAAATTCTTGTGAAGTCTATGCCCTATTAAATATTGGCTTTACCCACCATTTTATCTCACCTACATGTGGTTAACGTTTAAACTTAACTTCTGAAAACTTAGACTTTGATTTATCAGTTGAAGCCCCATTGGGAGAAATAGTCATTACATCTACTGTATATAAATCTTGCTTATTCAAAACAGCCTCACATTACCCGTTGATCTTATTTCTTTGAAAATGCATGAATTTGATGTGATTTTAGGAATTGATTGGTTGACTAACTATCATGCTAAAATTGATTATTTTCAAAATATCATTAGTTTTCATATTCCTAATCAACCTGTCATACAAATTCAAACAACCAAACCATTGAAATCTATAACTGTCATTTCTAACCATAAAACCATTCGTTTATTGAAAAATGGATGTCAAGCCTTTTTAGTTCATGTCACTGATTTGAATAAAAACACATCAAACTTGAATGATATTCCTATTGTTAATTAGTTTTCTGACGTTTTTCTCAAAGAACTTTATGGCTTACCCTTAAACCGTGAAATTGAATTATGTATTGATCTTGAACCCGATACTAAGCCTATTTTCAAATTCCCATACCGAATGACTCCTATTGAACTTCAAAAGTTAAAAGTCCAACTACAGGAATTGTTGGATACTAGTTTCATACGTCCGAGTGCATCGCCTTGGGATGCTCATATTCTTTTATCAAGAAAAAAGACGGGAGTATGAGATTGTTCATTGAGTACCGAGAGTTGAGTCATGTCACCATCAAAAATAGGTACATGTTACCTCGAATTGATGATATTTTTGATCAATTGTAAAGTGCTCAGTATTTATCAAAGATTGATATTCGCTCTGGATATCATCAGTTAAAAGTTAAAACTGATGACATTTCAAAGATTGCTTTCAGAACTCGTTACGGGGATTATAAGTTCTTAGTCATGCCTTTTAGACTAACCAATGCTCTTGCAGCTTTCATGGACATGATGAACCGAATATTCAAGGAATATTTGGATCATTTTATGGTTGTCTTTATTGATGACATCCTCACACACTCCAAGAGTCGCGAGGATCATGAACAACACTTGAGATTGATACTCTAAAAGCTATGAGAGAACAAACTGTATGCCAAGTTATAGAAGTGTGAGTTTTGGCTTGAGGGATTCACGTTCTTTGGACATGTGATTTCTAGCTAGGGAATATCAGTTGACCCTACGACGATTGAAGTAATATTAAATTGGGAGCTAGAATCTAAAATAAAATATATGTATGCTTACCTCTTCAAAATGTCAGGTATATCAATTTCGAGAACAAAATTTCATAAGGAGAAGAGGTTATAAGACCTCGACTTTTATGAAATACAATTTAATTTTCTTCATATAATTTTTTTTCTTTTCTAAAAACGGTAATTGGTTAAATAGAAAAAGGTTTAAATTAAAGATGTTTGGTGCAAATTTTATCTTGTTGGAGAATATTCGTTCTGTCGGGGAATATTCGTTTCGTACGACGGCGTCAAAATAACCAAACATTAATGGACCCCACAACAAAATATTGTTATATATAAAAAACGACAGCAGTAATCTTTTTAAATAAAATTGTCAACGGTACTATCACTTTCAACTATTAAAATACTCGGTGGTAATTGAATAATAGAACACGGTATTGCACAGTAACATACGGTATTGCAGAGTAGCACACGGTATGACACTTTATTTCATATTATTGAACTCATAAAGTGGCTATTGTATAATATTAATTTTATTGAACCAATAATTGTCACATGCACAATAATTCATATTATTGAACTGATAATTGTCATAGTAGCATATGCACAGTAATTCACATTACTGAATCAATAATTGTCATTACACAGTAACGTGCTCTTTCATTTATTTATTTTCTGCATTATTGTTATCACTATTATGATGTTGATTTAACTGTTGTATTATATTATTAGTTGGTATTTCTGCTGGTATTACGAGTCTCTAACTCAGAAAGTCAACTACACCACATTTATAACAATTGGTTATAATAATGAATAATTGGTGAATTATTGTTGAAATAATTTATAAAGTTATTTATTTTATATACCTTATGTAAAGTTAATTGTTTTATATATAAAGTTAAGTGTTATATATATAAAGTTAATTAATTTATATATAAAGTTAGTTATTTTATATATAAAGTTAATTGATTTATATATAAAGTTAATTATTTTATATATAAAATTAATTAATTTATATAAAATTAAATGATTTATATATAAAGTTAATTGTTTTATTAAATGAATGGTATAGATTAAAGGAAATCTGAAATGAATTGTGTAGATTAAAGATAATGTAATAATTATATAATTAAAAATGAACTGTGTAGATTAAAGATGATCTTTAAATGAATGATTTAGATTAAAGAAGTCTTAAAAGGTGAAATGTGTGGTATGGATTAAACATTATCTTGAAATATACGGTTTGGATTAAATTAAGAAATCTTAATTTTTGATCAGGTTTTTGGCTATAAATAGAAACTTTAACTTAACAATTTTTCATAAACTTCCTGCTTATTATTTCTTTCACTCTCAAAATACTACTTTTGTGTAAGTTCTCTCTGAGTGTACTGAAGTCATCTTGAGTATTTGTGAAGATCTGTAAGAGTACGAATACTGTTCAAGTAAGTCTTTTTACAAAAATTATGTAAGTATTCACACACATCACACGGTATTTATAAATATTTCTTTATAAGACTATTCCTTTAGAAAACTCTTCATTTAGAAGATCTATTTTGAAAAAAAAAACTTTTTCTTGAAGATTTTGAAATATTATTTTCAAAAACTATTTTGAAGTTTATTATACTTTACTCCGTATACTACATAAAGTTTTGCTGTCAAATCACTTTTGATGATTTCATACGAATTGGTATATACCATTAAATTTATATACGGTAGTTACTAATTAAATATATATATATATAGGTTGATCAACTTTATTTAAATCAATGTCTAATCACGTGTTAAAGTAAGGGGTATCATTCTTTTCTTACTTGTAAGGGATATTATTTTATTTCATGCTCTTAAACTTACTATAGTAAGTATTGTTCGGTAAAACTTGTGAAATGATTGTAATTTCCTTAATAGTTTGCGCTTCATTTAATATCTTTTCACTTGAACCTTCCTATTTACTTGAACCTTTCTATTGAACTTCAACCGTTCTTTTGAATTATGGATCTTGAATATCGTTCTTGAATTTGATTTGAGTCCATATCATGTTTGACAATCTGGACATTATTTGAATCTGAACAAAGTAAAATTGTAAACCTTCGATATTTTTTGTTTATCTTGTTATTCTATTTCTTCTGTTCATCATTATATAACTGTTATTTATTCTAATCATCCAGAATCAAGTTGTTTTGAATATCTTTGGCCTGACTGTAAACATAATATAATTGGTGTATATCTGTGGCCAATGGCACAAATGTTAGGATAAATGCGATATAATTATTGCACAGATGATAGGATAAATGAGATGATAGGTTAAAGACGATATATTTAGGGCACGTGGTGAATGTTCTATTTGGCCTGGGATAAAGAAGAACTGTTGTTTGGCATGATCATGACCAGTGGTGTTTCAGATGATAAAGGTTGACGAGGATTTTTTCTGAAAAAGAGAAGCTTGTAGACATCATGATCTACATAATTTTTCTAATGGTTATTATTCTACTGTAGTTGTTGATCGAAACTTTGTTCAAGAATTTAACTACAGTTGTTGATTTAAAACTTGTGCTTATTATATTTTATCAAGAACTCAACTGTTGAAGGCTAATGATAATTTACTTATTGTTATCTTAGTCATGATATTTTCTTACTGGGCTATTTGAGCTCACCTTTTTTTTTCCATTGTTCTTCAGGTAATGAGAGTGTAGCTGAGTCTAGCCGGGGGATAGAGTGAATGTCCGAGTGATAGTCTTCACATTTTGTAAAATAGTGCGGCAGTAATAGTGAAGACTTAGTTGTGTATTATTGAGCTTTATATTTTTGTACTATGTACTGTTTTGTAATAATTGTGCTGTATTTTTTACGACTCAAATTGGGCTGTGTAGGTCCAAATTTGGGGGCATCACAGAAACGCTTAGAAATTCTCGAAGAACCAAAAGAAGAAGAATAATCCTCACAAGAAAATATATTGAATTATAATAAAGAATTATTCTGAATTACAAAGTTTTGATGTTTTTTTATACTAATTCAATGAAATCATAATCCTACAATTGATAGGAGACTTAATTTCAAAGTAAATCTAATCAACTATGAAAATAAAATCCTAATTTGAATCAAAATTGTTCAAAATCGCGTGGTCAAACCCGCGTTGACTTTTCTAAAAATCCGCTCACTGGGTCAGGGCGCAGTATTTTAACTTCAACATCGTGCCGTGGCGCGATCATTGGGTAGGGATGCGTTCTGAACTTGCTGTCCGCGTGTTCCTCCAGGTCACATTGCGTCAAGGCGCGATCTTCAATCACAAATCCTGCGCCGGGGCGCTGTTTGGATTTTTTGAAATTCTAGTTTTGCCCTTGTTTGCTAAAATGACCATAACTTTCAATCCGCTTAGAGTTACAAAACGTGTCACCTATTAAATCAAAACTCTCGACATGCTCTTCAATAAAATCCAAGCTCTGTTCACAAAAAAATTGTTCTAAGGTATATAAACACGGATCAAAGATTTTTTCAATAACGTCATTGAAGTATTCTTCAACCCACTTTGAATCATTTGATGAACATTTGAAACTTGATTTGTCCTTGAATTAAGCTACATTTGAACCTTCCTTGAATAAACTTCAGCACACTCGCTTAAAATCCATCTAATACGGCTTTTCTTGAACTCTTTAGCAATATGATGATATTGACATGAATCGAATCCTTCTCGTTTGACATAGGCCTGGTTAGGATTGTATAAAGTTACACACAAAAAACACAAAAAGGTGTAATAATCTCACCTATATACGCTTGGTTGTGGCTCATACTTTTCCTGTGAATTTTTTGCTTGTTTATTTGACCAAAATAACTACACGATGACTCTGATGCAGGTGTTAGACGATGGTGATGAAGCTCGTCGGATATTCGAGGTTGAGGTAATGGAGTCAATGGATGTCGATTTATGAGTTCCTAGGGTTCATATACTCATCCATTGTTTAAGGAATGTATTTTTTTTTTTCCGGATCATTCTTTTAGTTGAAATTAAGAGAAATATGTTTTGTTTTGTTTTTACATTTTATTTTTCTGGTATTACTTTTTTACCATTAAGCATCACTAAAATAATAACTTATTATTTCAATTTTTCTTTTTACACATCAACATTAAAATGTCGTGTAAGTTTTTTTTACACATAAGCATCAATTTGCCATGTATGCAGGGCCACATCATCAATTTCTAAGGTGGTATTTCAATCTAACGTAATTGGAAAAAATTAAGAGTAAATCAGCTAATTGAAAAAACTTAAAAACCAATAGCTGAAGTGGAAAATGTGAATAGTTTAAGGTAGTTATTTATATTTAAGCCTTTATTTTAATGATGTAACATGTATACTCTGGTTTTAGGAAGCAAATTAACATTTACTTACCAACCAGAAAATTTTTAGATCGATTTGGTCATTAAATAAAGGGGACTTATTTGGGACCAAATCAGAATATTATGTTAACATGTCTACAATTTGTTTAGATGTGCCACAAAATAGTGAAAGTATTACTTATTGTAAGCTCTATTGTTTCATAATTTTTAATGAATTATTTTAATTATGAGTTTGAAAGTGTATTAACTTGACTTTCAAAAGTCAATAATGATCAAATAATTTAGAACGATAGAGTATTTATGTCGCTGAATGTGTATTAGTAGAATTTAGAGATGATAAAATCGAGGGATCCTTTATTGTAAGATTTGTGTTCTCACCTATAAAATATGAGATATATTTAATATTAAAAGATTCAAATTGTTGAGATTATTATGTAGTTTATTGCATTTGTGCTCATACCTTCCAAAAGTAGAAATATTAAAAAAAAAGGTCCATGTCTACTTAACTTTGGGATATCTTAATTTTTTTTTATTGGTAGATGTCATATGAAATTATGAATTTGGCGAAACTGAGCAACGATTGTAAAAATGGGATAAATTAACTTTTGCTACCTGTACTGGGATTAGACTTACAAGTTGGTACCCAAGCTGAAAAAGTTACAAACTGGTGCTCATACTAGAAAAAACTTATGATCTGGTGATTGTACTTGAATATTCGTGAAAAATCATTAAAATTGATTAACGAACTACACGAAAAAGTCTAAGGAGGCTTACCCATCTGACGTGGGTAATGACATTTGTATCTGGGACCCAACATAGTTCCAAAGTGGAGGGAAATATACTTCCTAGTTAAGCACGTGACTCATATGAAGAGGATTTAACAAAATCATTAGAGGAATTTAACCTGCAAAATTGAGGAATGGTAAAGACTACACACAGAGGACATATGAAACAAAATAATCCTAATTTTTTGCAAATGAATTCTTTTTTTAAAATGGAGTATGTATATAATGTTCATCCAGGCAAAAATTTCTTTTCTAATGAGTAACTAAATGCACAGATATGGATCAACTGGGTGGAAATCTTAACAAATCCACATAATTATTCAAACACAATACTACAATTATTCATTTTGTGGGTTTAAATCAACTGAGGCTGCCACTACTGGCTTCTTTGGGAGTCTTTTCCTGAATAGAGAGTGCATGAAAACCAGAGTCATCATCAGCCAGCAGATCATAGACTATACGGTGTCGTTTGACGAGGGTTTGGCCATCGAATTTGGGGGAAATAATTTTTAAATTGAAATGGGTTTCGTTATTAGGGTTTTCTTTAACGGCGACATGGCCAGCGTGCTGGTAAGAAACATCTTCCACTTCCAAAATGGTGGCGTCCAGTGCCAATTGGAGCTTGGTATTCATAATTCCACTCCAAGATGAGCTCATCCTTTCAATTTCGGACTCAAAAGCCTCTAATCGAAACAGTAATCAAGCGACACAGCATTCACTGTTGTCTTCTGTGAAGAATCGAGAGAAGAAGTAGACGAAGAAGATGAAGCCCTGGTTTTTGTTTTCCCCCCGAAATGATAATACGTTCCTTTATATATGGAGAATGACACATCATTCAACTGACTTGCCCAGTCATCACCATGTCATTCTTATGCCTCTAACGTGTCAAATGTTCAAACAGAATAGGGATGGAACCCTAAAATTTAATAGATTGTAAGTTTTTTTCCAGTACAAGCACCAGTTTGTAACTTTTTTTAGTTTGGCTATTAACTTGTAAGTCAGGTCCTAGTACAGGTAGCAAAAGTTGATTTATCCCTAAAATTTCAAGGGTAATTTTATATATATGTAATCTGCGCATTCTATGCTCTTCAGAAGAATCGACAATTTTAGTAATAACAGTCCTATGTAAAAAGTTTTGCTTCTACTTCAATCAACTTCATCAGTATCTACTGACCTTTTACGAGCCAAGTAAATATTGAAGATCATGCTAACACATAAAACTGTAGTAGAGCAGAAGCCAAGTGCATGGCCGGGAAAACACAGTTGTTGCTAAACAGGATGAAAAAGCACACTTTTTTGGAGAGGAGGTAGCAGTCAGAGATCAGAGAGAGTGATCACAAATATTACGCTAGGACTTCAATATGTATGTATATATATATATATATATATATATATATATATATATATGAAGGGGATAACATAGTTATGCTTGTTATATGGCAAAATGAACTTTTACACCACTATACTTGTCAATTTTTGTGCGTTAAGCCACTGAACTTTTAATTTGTGTGATTAGATCATCATACTAATTTAAAAAAATTAATTAGGTCATTCTGTCAAATTATTTGGACGGAAGTTATCTTTTTCCTACGTGGCAGGTAAAAAAAAAAATTAATAACAATTACGTGGAAAATAAATAAAATAAAAAACTTGAAAAAACTGACAACAATTACTATCTTCCTCATCCTCATCCTCTTCTTCTTTCTCTTTCTTCTCTTCTTCCGTTGCCGCCATGAGCACCATTACCTCTGACTACCATCATCTTGTATCCGTTGTTTCTCATCTTGATGCACATTCTCACATGCATTCTCTAGGCCAATTCTTTTTCCTCCTTCAGTTAAACTTTGATGAATATTATTCACAACTTCCATCAATTCTCTGTAAATGGACTAGTTTCTGCACCTTCTTCTGAACATTCTAAAATTATGTCGAGGCTTGAAATACAATTCCCAACAATTTCCTTCACATCATAGTGAGGATCTTCATCGTCCATATCAAGATCTTTGGTTTCTTCAGCTTTCCTCGAAATTTTCAAGATCTTTGGTATCTTCGACTTTCCCTAAATTTTCAACAATTTTTTTTTCTGGCTTTTGATCAAATTTTATTGGGTTTCATCTAATTTTATCTGGGTTACGTACAAGAATCACTGTTATTATGCTGCTGTTGATTGTCAAAATTGGGTTTTCTATTAATAGGTTTGGAGATTTTGTGAGATAATTTGTTAAGGTGTTTCATATATATGTGTGTGTGTGGCGGACATGAACTCTGTGACTACTGGGTTGCAATGAAATAATTGAATAGAGGGGTAAAAGAAAAGAGGGAATCTATCTGTGTCGATTTTTTCTTGCACAATATGTGTGTGTTTGTGTGTGTATGTGGTGGACAAGAACTCTGTGACTACTGGGTTGCTATGAAATGACTGAATAGAGGGGTAAAAGAAATGAGGGAATTTGTCTATGTCGATTTGTTCTTGCACAAAATTACTCTATCTATTACACAAATTTACAGGCTCTCTCTCTATGTGTGTGTCACTAATCAATCAATTCCTCTGATCTATGAAATGGGAAATTGGGAATTCTCTATTAATTGACCTTTTACCATCTCTAATCATCAGATCACTGCCTCTCCACTTATTCGTTGATCATCGGTGGGGCATAAGGCGGCAGAATCACGATTTTCACTTACATGCGCTACCTCCACCTTCACCCAGTTTATAACCTTAAGCATGAGGATGATGCGAATGGTCATGATGAAGGTAAAGATTCATCTTCTTTTGATGAGTAGGTGACAAAAGTCAAACCAAAAAGATATAACAGATGGGGAGGAGCTCAGTGCATGTTTCTCAGACTTCTTTAGCAGCAGGCGGTGCAGATGAAGTGAATTGCAGGTCACGTGACTAGCAGGTGTGATCTTGTTTCTAGCTCAAACCATGTGGCATTTCCATGTCATTCTCTATTTTTAATAAAATGCCACGTCTGATTAAAAGCTAACGTCTGTTAACTAATTTTAACTTAATGATATGATTAAAAAAATTTAATTAGTATGATTGTCCAATTACATAAATTAAAAGTTCAGTGACTTAATGCACAAAAACTGACAAGTACAGTGGTGTAAAAGCTAGTTTTGTGGTTGTCATATTTAGCCGCCTATCTATCTGGATATTACATGATCACAAGCAACATAGTTTTTCGAATCAAATTTGATGAAAGTTTGTTATTTCACTGATTTTACTAACAAAATTGACAATTTTCTATTGGAAACTGATATTTTCACAGATTTTTTGATATTTTTACATGAAAAGTGTCACTATAGACTTATAACGACAGTTTTGACCGTCGCTATAGGCCTATAACGATAGTTTATATGTAGAAATATCAAAAAATCCTGTGAAAATATCACTTCCCTTTTCTATTTCATTAGTCAAAAACTCATATTTTTAAACTGTTATTGCAATTAACTTTTTATAATGTGTTGTAAAAATTATCTAGCTGTGGTATCATAGTTACACTCTTTTCACATATAATACATGAAAAGTGAGGGAAAAATAATTTCTCTCTCCTACTGATCCACACTGCCAAGAAGTATTTCTTTTTTTCATTTGAACCATTACTTTATGAGTCATGTTATATATTGTAAAAATTTACAACTGACTTAAAGTTGCAGCTCGTACATCAATACATAAAATTTGATAAAATTTATAAGGTTAGACCATCATATTACATATATGATTAAAAAAAATTATTACTAATAGTTGTCCACATAACTAACAAATCATTTTTCATACTTTATTTTTAAAATTTTCTTGTTATTGCTAAATGATATGCTTATATTTTCTTACATATAAATATTATTTTCAAGATAACACCAAAAAATATTAATACATGCCAACGAGAAGTTGAACAAGATGAAGAAGGTGGTAAAGAAGAAGAATCGACTTGATTTCTTCGGGAAGCCATGAACGGCAGTAAGATTTGAAGAAACAGAAGAACAAGGTGGTTCAGAGAAATTGATAACAACAGAAAAACAAGTGATTAAATTGCTTTAGAACAGAGGGAGAATCACTGGAAATGTGATACTTATATTGAAGATCTAGAGACTAGAGAAAAAACTTTGCGAGTCAACCGTAGAAATTATGGCCATAGCTCTCACATTTCAAACTTTTAATTGTTTTTAATAGTCACATGATGGTGAAGTTTTACCGACGTTGCGAAATTTTCAAGAAACTTCACACCAATTATCAAATATAAATATAATCAACTATTATCTTAGCTAGAGGGTATCATTATCATCATCGTCACTCATGAACTAAATTAAGCTTTTAATTGTTTTTAATATTCACATGATGGTGAAGTTTTACCTACCTTGTCAAATTTCCAAGAAACTTCACACCAATTATCAAATATAAATATAATCAACTATTATTTTAACTAGAGGGTATCATTATCATCATCATCACTCATGAACTAAATTAACAAAATACCATTTGGTTCTTGCTGTTAATTTAAAATATAACTGAGAAAAGAATATCATATAATTAAACAATAGTATTAAATTTATATGACAATTGGCATAGCTCAAGCTTGCAAGGTCAACTTAATGTTTTCTAACATCGACAAATTAGTAGAGGATTCTTGTTAAAATTTTTGATATTTACATAGCAGAATTCACTGCTTAAATCTGCCAGACAAAAGCATCGACTTGAAAGATAACAAAAAAGAACCAAATTTAATAAATAATTTTCTTCCAGCTTCTTTAATCACAGCATCCTGTGAAATATGCATGCAGGCAGCACTTTACAACCATCATTCGTCATTCTCAATAACAATATATTTGTAGAAGACTTCAAATTGTTCTTTCCTTCATTCTTTATAACTCCGTAAGTTCCATATAAAGAGTTCTGTCTTCAAAATAATATTTTTTGTAATTATTAGTACCCTTTTAATAGTTACGATTGTAATAATTAATATTAAATTAATTTATATTAATTTTAAATTTAAGAATTTCACAAATTGATTTTAAAGTGCGACTCTTCGTGAAACGGAAAGAGTACTAGTTTATAAGATTTAATTGTTTTTAATATTCGCATGACGGTGAAGTTTTGCCTACCTTGTGATATTTCCAAGAAACTTCACACCAATAATTATCAAACATAAATATAATTAACTATTATCTTAGCTAGTGGATATCATCACTCGTGAACTAAATTAACAAAAAGGGAATCTCTATCCAAGATTGCAGACCATCTCGAAGCAATTATACCATTTGGTTCTTGCTGTTAATTTAAAATATAACTGAGAAAAATATCATATAATTAAAAAATAGCATTAAATTAATATGACAATTGGCATAGCTCAAGCTGACAAGGTCAACTTAATGTTTAGGATTCTTGTTAAATTTTTGATATTTACATCACAGAATTCACTGCTTAAATCTGCCGGACAAAAACATTGACTAGAAAGATAACGAAAAAGAACCGAAGTTAATAACTAATCTTCTTCCAGGTTCTTTGATCATAGCATCCCGTGAAATATGCATGCAGGCAGCACTTTACAACCCTCGTTAGTCATTCTCAATAACAATATATTTGTAAAAGACTTCAGATCGTTCTTTCCTTCATTCTTTATAACTCCGTAAGTTCCACGTAAAGAGTCCCGTCTTCAAAATAATAATTTTTATAATTATTAATACCCTTTTAATAGTTACGATTGTATTAATTATTATTAAATTAATTCATATCAATTTTGAATTAGTCCCTTCTCTGTTCTCTTAGATTCCACTGCAGTTTTCTATAAGTGAGCCTTGGTATCTTCTGCATGTTTAAGTGTATGAATGTCGACCTTTTTCACCATTTTTCCTTGTCAAACAATTCTCTGGTTTTGACTAGACCAATACCATTTTGTATAAGTGAAGGCTTTGTCAGCTATCATAAACCAAAAAATAATAATACAAATTAGTTAGTTTACAAAATTAAAACTCTTTATAGGATAAAAAAAAAACATAAAAAAGGAAGAATTGAAACAGCATTAAGGAAAAAAATTGGTTGAATGAAAGTATATGCGCAGTTCTTGGGGAAGTATGAGGAAAATCAAGATCTGATGCAGAACAGTTTTGAACACCAATTTGGAGGGGAAACATAACTTGTATTATATCAACTGCATTTCAACTATTACAACTGAACTAACCAAAGTTATTGAGAAGTGAGAACTAATCAATAATATACAAGGCTGACAGTACGATCATGATCATGTTTGCATCAAACGAGATTGAGACAAGTGAATTCTTAGCTGATCCTAATGACTTAACTCAAGTTCCAGGCTTAATCAATTGATTTTAAGCAATTGGGCTAGAGATGATTCAAGGTGGCTTAAAAGTGAAGCTGAAATTCAAAAGAACAATTTGATCCAAGCTATTGGGCCAAGCCCGATTGGGAACCAAGAAGCAAATCATGGCATAGCATCATTCCAACCTCGGCAAAGGGCTTATTGTAGCGCTTATTTTCTAGGAAGGGACGTCCAACATCGGTAAAGCTAGAACAAGGCTAAAATTTAGGAGAGCAAGTGATCAAACCACGGCAACTTCAATTCTCAACCTTTCAACCTCGGTAAAATAATTGGGAAGGCTAATTTTTAGGAGATTCAGGGTTCAAAACTCAGCAAGGAGTAGTGGCAATCATCACGACTTATCAAGTATCAATCCATAAATGTTTGTGGTGTTTTCTATCATATCAATCGTTAATTGTACCAAGATTCTCACTTCTATATAAGTAAATGGTTGAGGTGTCATTAATGTTTCATGCATAACCACGGCTAAAACGATCCGGACGACGACCACCTCACGTAAGCGTGCCGTGGAGTTTAGAACGAACAAACAGATCAGTACCAGAAACTAACTTCAAGCTGCTCTGTCACTGTCAGGTGCAGTTACATCTGCAGACTTCATTTGTCCTGCTGCATGAATTAGTATCCCCAACAGAAAACAACTGATATGAAGCTCAATAGTGTACATCTATGTAGATTCTAAGTTAACATCAAGAAAGAATGCCTTTTTAAGGTCATTTACTTCTTTTTCTTTTCTTTGACTTTTTATATGTCACCGCGGAATGTAATTTCTACATAAAATAACAATCAAATTCTATAATAATAAAATCAATAACTTATACCCGTGAAAGTCTAAATCTCTTAATAAGATTGCAGTAATTTAGTTGAAATGACACTAGATAACATAAGATTCCTACCATTGTCAATCTTGTACGTGAAACTATTTGAATGAACCTATTACTTAATTCTATACAAAAAATAAAACTGACCATGATAACCTGTGTGATATCTGAGCTTTTCAAAAGACTTTATTTTTTTGTAGCGCCTAGGAATTCCAGATGTAGCGGAATTGTACAATTTATCTCACTATGTACACAAGCATTTTGGATCACCTCCTTACTTAAAAAGTTAACCTATTAGGTTGAGTACTTATTAACACATGGGATTCATATGAAATATCCCAACACCAAGTGCAGACCCTAGGAATTCCAAGAAGGCAAGAAAACATATAATTGATGACAATTGTAAAATGTTCAGATTTCAACATAAGTTACAAAATCATAATATCAACTTTCATTAACTCTTCATCCAACGAACAAGCTTTCCTTAGTGCGTTATCACTTTATACTTTCTGTTAGTGTTAGAACTTCCCAAGCTTCTAGGACTTCTCACAGTTACAATATTCCTAGAAATTCAAAGTTTGTTCATATCAAATTCACTCCCTTTACTAAAGGCAACCTGCATATGTAGCCAACAAGAGGTGCAACATAAATTTGTTCTTCACAATCATCTCCACCAAATAAGTATTACATCAATACTAATATATAACAACGCAACGCAAGAGGCAATCCCACTTTAATTATTCCGAGTCAATTTCGTTGGTCACGAATTAATTAACCAGGTTTGGCTTAACTCAATTTGGATTCAAAGGTCAAAGAGTCGTTCATTCTCAAACTCTTCTTATCCTATAAAACTCTTCTTTCGAAGAGTTATAGCCAAACTCTTCTTCTCCCAAAAAAGGATTCTAAGGTATCCATATCTCTCCCACTCCTAATTCCGTCCATATTCCAAGTTTCTTGATTGAATTAGAGATTAATCAGTGTTTTGCTATTGATTTTTTTGTTTCTGTTGTCTGTTACACAGTTTTACAAGTTTGAGGTTCTTACCCATTTATATACCACTAATAGTTATTTGTTGATCATTCCATAGGCAATCTTCTCCGTTCTGGTGATATTAGAGGATTCAATTCCATGGCAAAGATGTACACTAACCTTGCAGCAATGCCGAAGAAAGGATGAACTGATTATATTTGCTGCTTTGGCCTTGGTTCATTGTTACCTTTGTGAATGAAGATATACGAGTGTGCCCGATATGATAAACTATTTTCTTCTGCTACAATTTTAATGATCTGTTCTACGTTTTTTTTTGTTTTGTTTTTACTGTTTATATTTTTAACCTGATCATGTCCCTCTAAACGCTTCAATTAATTGCTCTCAAATTGTGGACACAAAAATGTGAAAAGTTTTTCTTAACAATTAATTTGTAATTTTTAATCACATAGTATTAAAGTAATTAAATTCATTTCAATTATAGTAGAATATTCTAAACTAAATTATTAACATTATATATGTATTATGTCACTAAAAAATAATAAATATATTAATAAACAATTATTAAATATTTATGAAAAAACAAGTTTTGATGCATGAGTAGTGGTATTTTCCAACAAACATAGCCCAAGTGTTAACAGAAGTATACTCCTTTATCTTATCTATCTCTACTTCATCTTGTCCATCTCTAGATTCTAGTATTCCATATGTGATTAAACCAATGAATAAGTATAAGTGCATAACATCAAAAAACTACATTCATCAAAATACTACATCCATCTTAACTATTAAAAAGTGGAGCATAACATTGAAATTCGTGTCATAATCCCACTTTTTAATAGCTAAGATGGATATAGTATTTTATTTTGTTTTTGAATTTTGTGTCCCTAAGCTTGTCCTAAACCAACTACTATCATGAAATTCAAAATGCTATATGATCTTTATCTATTCCTTTTGTAAAGGCAGACGAATAAGCAACAATATCTCCTTGAATATATAAATAGCAACTAAATACTAATTGCTACACATGATATATACTAGTATATATTTTTCCAAAGTCCAGCTATGGTAATTTCCATAGCTGGCTCCAACGTAGATCAGCCCTGGTGAGGGGTGGAAGGGAGATACAATTGTTAGACTTCAGGAGATTAATCTTTACAAATTACAAATATCGTGCTTACCGGAATAATAATTAATTTTGTGAAATTCAAAATCACCGGAATTTCAGATATCTCACACTTAACTCAAAATGTTTAATTGTAGCAAGAGTGATCACGATGGTTCAACAAGTTTAATAGTTTATCACATAACACATAATTCATGCGTTATGCATGCTTATCAATATATCCATGTATGCCATTTTATACATGTAGATGTACTAAAACATAATTCATGATTCATATTATCATGTTTGTCACTTCACAATTTATACAGTTAACAAAGAACGGTTAACTCAACTTATTAGTTGAACAATAACAATTCATTGCATTATTGCATAATAACACGTTAACACATATCACACATAATAACAGTTGTCATGTAGGAGCAAGTTCTAAAAAACTTGTCTTCACCGCTTTACCGCTTACGTTACCCTTTTGCGTTACTTGCACAGCCTACATTGTATGTGAGATTGATAATAAATATCAGTCAATACATGATCTCAGGGTTAATCATAATCTAAGACCCTACTTTAGTTTATTGCTTCTTGTACTATCTTTATTGACATTCAACAGCATTATTTATATAACTCCGTTCCAAGTTCCATTTTCATCACCATATATACAAAATTATCGCACTTGTAGTTTCTTTTATATACTAAATTGTCTAACAAATCATACTCAGTTAAATTGTGACGCCCCTAAATCACTATACTTACTATAACTGACTGCTTGGTGCTCACTATAAAAGCTAAATCATTAGGTTTATATATGATTTTCTTTATTCATAAACAAAGTTCTCATCTTAATTCCCAGAGATCTTTCATTATTTCATAACAAGTCCTTGTAATCGATGGAAGGGACTTAATTCTCATTCATAACATTTTAATCTTAAGATTTAAATATTCTAAAACTTTACATATTCCAAGATTCACGACATTAAATCATTACGACGGTTCTTAGGAACAAAGAATCTCGCGGTGAATGTTCGTATCTTCACCCGTAATAAATGTTTGCATCTTTATCCACGATAAATGTTTGTATCTTTGTCTGGTGCAAAATTCTCTTTCCGTACAAAACATACCCAACTAGTTAAAATCCTCACTCGAAACACATTTGGTTATAGTGATATCTCTTCGTATCAATAATCCTACTTATCTGATATTCATAGTAGTAATAACAAGTTTGTACTTGGGTCCAAGGAACCTAACGATGAATTTGATCAGTTAACATCGATTAGTCCTGTCTCGGATGCTTACAGTACTCACAAGTCATTTACCAATCCTCATCTAGATAAATAGATCATTGTCAATACTATGTTAAGTTTAACAAATCTAAGCTTTTATCAAAGTAAAGACGTAACAAGAGAATGTGATAAAACTTGATAATATTAATATAATATTCAATTACATGTGTGAAACTTGTTCTTATTACAAAATGTCATTAAGACTACAGTTAAGAACAAGTAAGAAAAGTAGTAAACTAGTCTACGCATTTCTTCTTTCCTTTCTTCTTTGAGCCGAAACTCTCGGGTTTGTCTGCAAATTAGGTTTATTTACAAGGATGAGCTAAGATGCTCAGCAAGTCTTAAACACATAGCATATAAGTGAACTCACACTGATATGGATTGTAAGGATTCATGGCACAAAAATTGATTTTACAAATATTTTAACATAGCAAGATTGAGTGGTGGTTAGACTTTGAACTGTTCTTTATCTTTCGACTTTGAACTGTTATTTGTCTTTCGACTTAGAACCATTTACAGTGGATATAGAAAGGGGATCAACCTAACGACATCCTATGTTATGCATAACATACACTACACTGGACAAATCATAAACAGTGATACATATTCGTTCATCTCAGTTTACTTCATATGTCAGGATCACACCAAGACAACTTGGTTTGATAGAATAAAGCATGGTTCGACATAAATCACGAATGAGCATTTTATTTTTCAAGTTATGCCGAAACAAGAAGCAATAACTCTCATATCAAAGATTTATAACACATTGTTTGTATAAGATGTATAAATCACATAAAAAGCACGTAAACAAAGGTTAAGGATATAAAACTTGCCTTGAAGCAATTTAGGATTTTCCCGGTAAAGCGTTAAATACCTACATAATTATTTACGCGTACCCGAATGTTAGTTTATTGAATTTTATTTCTTAATAAATGTTTTTATAATTTGTTTAGACTATTTCCATAGGAGGTTTTATTCAAAAAAATTTCTAACTCAAAAACTCATTTTTAAGGCACTTTTTAAAAAGTGGACAACATGTTTGCTGTCAGACCCCGGGTCAGTTAAACGGCCATAACTTCTTTGTTTTAAAACATTTTTAAGGTGTTCAAAATTTCACGCATTTGTAACTTCCGTATCTACAATTTAGATTTGGACCAAAGTTTGAAATTCTATACAAATTTGCACAGATTTCAGATTAAAGGTGACTGCACAAAATTGTTTCATTATTTCTTTGATTTAATTGATAAAACACGACAACCTAATCATTAATTTGCTAAGATAACATGCACTAACAATCAATAACACTTTATAACATAAAAATAAGAAAATCACAAACCTTCTTAAATAGATATTTATGACTCTTGCTTAAGAACACACGAGAAACGTGAAGAACGGAAAACCTTATATGGTAGCGACTTATGTTCTTGAGCTTTTGAATTTCATACTTGAAATAATTTGAGTATTATAACTGCTTACATATGTGATTATAACATTTATTTATGAAATAATTTGGTTATTATAACGGCTTGTTTACTTGATTTTAACAGTTTATAACTATTGCTCAAGAACACATAGAGAACACGGAGAACGACAATCATATATGGCTACGACTTGCATTCTTTGAGCTTTATTTCTAAACTATGAAATGAAAATCGACATAACAACAACTTTCTCAAGTCATAAGGAACACGAAAAACGAAAAATCGTATATGTACGACTTATGTTCTTGAACTTGTCGATAAAAGAAAGAAAATTGAACATTATAACTACTTATAAATTGATTAAATTAACTAGCTATAAATTAAATGAAACAAAAATAATACTAGTGGTGTCCCTTGTTAAAATGCTAGCTTGATAATCTTTTGCAAGGCTTCAAATATTAAATTCACAAAACTCTTTCTTATG
Source organism: Hedera helix (assembly GCA_947179155.2). Lineage (NCBI taxonomy): Eukaryota > Viridiplantae > Streptophyta > Magnoliopsida > Apiales > Araliaceae > Hedera > Hedera helix. The sequence goes on along the minus strand of OX359277.1, from coordinate 28,474,565 downwards.
AAACTTTGGTTATAATTTTAGTACTAAGAAATTAGCTTTGGAAAATGATGAAAATAATGAAGGCTTAAGACTTGTATTTTTAGGCTTTTCAAACCTAGGGTAGTTTAGTCATTAAGCCATTTTCTAGCTTTTTGAACAAGCTTAACAAAGCTTCTCCAATACATATCTTTTTAGTTTCCAAAGTAAGCTTGGTGAGCTTCTTTTTGGCTGGCCATTTAAGGGCAAAAGGGTCATTTTGCAAGCTTTAGTAAGGGATAGTTTAGTCATTTAATAAGCTAGTATGTGATTGGTTGATTAGTAGTTTATTTAACTAATCAAATTTACTTAGTTTAGTCTTAATCTTGATTAAATATACTAATTTGTATAGTTGATGTTTACTATTCACAGTTGACTTTTTCGTATTTATACTGTATAATTTTTGTATTATTTTCATATTTTATCCGTATAATTTTTGTATTTATACACGTATTTATGAATAGTACTTTTCTAGGGTTTGATCTTTAGGGTTTCCAAATAGAGTTTAGGTTTTAACTTATTTTCCCACTTTAGATTTTAGGGTTAGGGTTTAAGTTTTAACCTTTTTAGGTTTTCTCCAAACCCTAACTTTAGTTTTTCTCAAAAATAACTTTTATTTTTTCAATAATTGTTTAAGTTGGATTCTTGGAACGAAACACAAAAATAAACACATATGAAAATTGCATAGCACATTTAAAGTGTAATTCAATCTTTATTTATTCATATAAAAATTGGATTACAATATTGTTCGAAGTTCGGAACATTACAAAAATAACTACTTTAGTTCCATTTAACTTAGTTTAGGCAAAAATAATACTAAGTTATCCCTGCTTTAAAATATTTCTTTAACAAGTTCTTTTATACCAACATTGGATTTCTTACTAAATTTGATATAGTCATTTAATACCTCAATAAGATTATATAACATAGTTATAATATGCAAATTACATCATATTTCACAAAATTACAGAATTCAAATTTCTGCGAATTTTGGTTCTTTCTCACTTTATAATTTTCATGGTAGTTTTGAGGAATTTTAATTTCATTTCTATTAACTCAAATGTCATCCTTTTTGGACATAAATTTAGACCTTACATCATAGTCTTTTATAAAAATTTGAGTTCGTAAAAATTAGTTCATTAAGACTCTCAAACACAGCCATGCAAATCTGTGTTCATTACAAATTTAAGACTTAGAAATTTTATGCTTTCTACAAAATTTGATATTTTCATACCCACTTTCAAGATTTTTAACTCTCTCGCTATAACTCCTATTGCTCCCATTTTTTGGACAAAACCTAGCTCGTACTACAAAGTATCTGTTTCTTGAGGGATCAAAACCAGAGGCTGGAATATCCCTGATTTTGGTACAGATTTTAGACAAAACTTTTTTTTTTCCAATTTCAAGTCTTTAATTCATTTTAAGCATTCAGTTTTGCATGTTTATCATGGTTGCAATACTTTAATCATAATCTAAGCATCTTTCATTCAAAATCTCATTCATTCTAATTTCACCCAAGTTTAGGTTTTGAAACACAACTCATTTCATAGAGTTTTTAGGAAATAAACTTGATCAAATAACCTACTGGTTCAGCATGTTAATCCATATTAATGGCATGATTTCAACTTGTTTGCCTAATTTTAAGTAGGAATTTACACGCAAGTATACGTGGTCCACAAGTAATAATGTGATTAAGTCGAGTGTCGATCCCACAGGAAATTAAAAATAACTTTTACCAAATACTAATTTTAATTCAAATTAATTTTATTTAAACAAACACAATTAAATTATAAAATAAAACTAATTTAAATTATTAACTAAATTAAACTTATTAGCAAGGATTAAATCCGATTAAAAACACTTAAGATTACAATTTCCTCTAATGCTTCATTTAAATATCTTTACTCTCCTTTTAATTAATTAATTATATAGAATTGTTAATTAAGAATTCCTAACTATTTATTAACATTTTCCAACAATTTATAAAAAAAATTCAATTATTTTGCTATGTTCATGCAAACCACTTAAAATAGACTCATTAAGAACAAACTCCTATAAAGTTACATGTGACATATAGATATATTCATCCTATACACTATCATGTTATTCTTTCTAGAAAGAATTAACAAATTCACATGTTATCATATCCGGATCTAAATCTATAATCCACTTTTGATTTCATATAGATTATCTCATTAATTATTGCATAAATAATTATACATGAACGCACAAAATATGATAAACAATTCATATATAATCATTAATAATTAAAAAAAAAATTAAATTAAACTACACATTGGGTTCAATTGCAATCTCAATAATAAATTAGCCCACAACTGGAAAAAAAAATCAAATCCATAAAATAAACCATTAAATCCAAATTACAAAAATTAAAGAAAGAGTTAGAGAATAAAAATCTGTAATTATGCGCAATCTCTGGAACCCCGTCTTCAATTCGTGTAATTATTCCGCGTTGAATTCTCCTTCAGAACTGATAAAAATCATCTACTAATTTATTTTATAACTATTCATAATATACTCTAACATAATCTACTCTAATCTAATGTTAATAATCTGAAAATAAGAGTCTCATAATGCATTTATAGGAGTAAATTAATAATCCAAATCAAAAACTGGAATTAAAATCCATATAGAAATCAAATTTGTTGCTTCAATCCCGAATTCTGCTATTCTACTTAGACATGCACAACAGGCCAGGCCAGGCCGGCCTGGCCTAGGCCTGGCAGGCTTTTTCCGTTGACCAGGCCAGGCCAGGCCTTGACTTTTAGGCCTGCAGGCCAGGCCGGGCCGGGCTTCTCCAAAAAAAATAGGGCCTGTTGAGGCCTGCGGGCCAGGCCAGGCCAGGCCTAGACCGAGAGAGAGACAGAGAAGAAAGAGAGAATGAGGGAGCCGCGAAATCGTCGGTTGCATATTTTTTTGTACGAACGTGTACAAAATTACAAATCAAGAAGACCAAATATTGAAAAATCCATCAAAATCACCATTTTTCATAATTTTTAGTACTGCTGCATAAAAATTAGAAATGACCCACAGTGATAATGACTATATAATTATATAATATAGGGTTGTCTGCAAATCACCATCACCCCAATTTGAATTAAATATTCACTCATAGACTAATAATCATATTATAATATAATATGATAGGAGAAATAGAAATACAATTTAGTATTTAGTGTATCCCAGTTCAGTATTCTTGTCACTTTACCAAAAATCGAGGTAGACTTTAGCCAGGCCAGGCCAGGCTTTTGACCAGGCCAGGCCAGGCCGGGCCAGGCTTTTCCCCAGGCCAGGCCAGGCCGGGCTTTTGCTCTAAAATCGTGGCCTGTTTAAAGCCTGCAGGCCGGGCCAGGCCGGACCAGGCCTTTGACCAGGCCAGGCTTTGACCAGGCCGGGCAAGGCCAGATCAAGGTCAGGCCTCAGGCCGCGGGCTTTTTGTGCATGTCTAATTCTACTCCAACCAAACACGGCTTTGACTGATCAAAGAATCTACCCATGCGCTGATGAAACGACGTCAAATCGCAAAGAAATTCTGAAACTTCAACCAGCAGCACATTACGCGGTCTTTACTATTCTGCACATGCCATCAAAATGACAGCGTTCCATATCTGACTCTTCTATCCGTTTCATGCGCGCCCGTTCTTTCATCTAACTTGAATCCTGCACGGCGTCGTTTAAATGCTGATTGTTGACTCCCCTTGCGCGCTTGGTGCAAGAGCCATGCTGAGTTATTTACAAATCTGCCATCGCACTCCTTTAATTACCATTATGCCCTCAATCAGCCACTACTTATTTACAAAAATGCCATCCACTTTAATGAACCTAAAAAATAAAATATAAAATGAATAAAAATAATATAAAAATACTAAAAGTAATAATAATGAATAAAATAAAATAAAATACTTAAAATCAATTAAAATTCTTAAAAGCTAACAAATAATTAAGCCTACAAATATTCAATAAATAGGAATAAAATCCAACATACACACACACACACACACACATACACACACACGTATAACTTATAGAACAACTCACACTACATGGTTTCACCATTATACATATAACATACACTTGAAAACCAACTTAGTCTTGTTCAAGAGCAACATTAGCCAAAAACCAATCTCAAACATTAAGGAGATTTTTCCTTTTAAGTTATCTAAATGGTATTTTTATTGTCACAACCATTGTTATTCTTCATGATAACAATAAAATTTTGAATTTTCATATATTTTATTTTTTATGGAGTTTTAGTGTGACGACCCCAAATCCGGGCCTACACAGCCCAAACTTGAGTCGACAAAATACATAACAACTATTTTAAAAGGTACAAGGTTCAACAATACAGTATTCAACTAATACACAACTAAGTTTTTAATATTATTGTCACACTAATTTACAACATGTTAAGATTACTACAGCTATCTCTCAGACCTTCACTCCATTCCCCGGCTAGTCCCAGCTATATTCTCATTTCCTAAAGGATAATTAATTAAACAAAAGAAAGGGTGAGCTAAAATAGCCCAGAAAAGAAATATCATGACTAAGATAACGATTAGTAAATTATCATTAGTCTTTAATAGTTGAGTTTTTGATATAATATAATAAACAACAAGTTTTAGATCAATAATAGCAGCGGAATAAGCAATCAATTAGAAAAATCACGTAAACTATGATGTCCACTAGCTTCTCTTTTTTAGAAAACACCATCAACTTTTATCATCTGAAACACCAGTACTGGTTATGATCATGCCAAACAATTGTTCTTCTATGCCTCAGGCCAAAGAAGACTTTCACCTCGTGCCCTAAAAGACACTCCACCATTATATCGCCTTTCTCCTAACATCTGTGCCTCCGACCACAGGTATTCATCTATTATATTATCTTTGCACCCAAGCTAAAAATATTCACAACAACTTAATTCTTGATTATTGTAGACACCCAAATTTTGCACTTTTGTACTAACCCTGACAGGAGGGCAAAATCGTCATTTGACCCGACATGCGAAAAGGAAGGTGGACCCCAACACGAAGCCACCCCAACGATTTACGGTCAGAGCCGCCACTGGCGGGGGGGTAGGGGGCAGCGCCCCCTGAAAGCCAGGCACAATTATCAAATTCTATATCAAGTCGCAGCCCTCCGAACTAGCCTCCCAGAACAATATGTCACGTTTTCCAGGGATTTCCGGATCGCAAAAATACAGCCTTCCGAAATAATACCGCAGAAATTGGCGAATTAAGACCGCGCGGCACGGAAATCAAGAAAAGCAAGCCGGACAGCCGCGGATGCACCTGCGGCCACCGACAAAGGGGCAGGTTCGCGGCTCGAGGACGGCACACGACAGCCGAGGTTCGGCGCGGACGGCTGCCGAGCCCAGCCGCAGATGCACCTGCGGCCAGCCGCAGATGCACCTGCGGCTGGTCTCGGCAGTCTATTAAGCGTCCAGATCTGCGTCCGAGAAGAAAAAAAGAGAGAGAAAAATAGATTTTTAGAGAGAGAAGGAGCGCGGGAGGAGAGAGAAAGGCTCGGGTGGAGGTGTTTTTGAGTGATAAATTGTGTGTTGTTGCTCCAATAGCTTAGATTTGCTTGTAGTTTGGCTCAAATCTTGGAATATAAAGCTCGTATTGGTGTATTGCAAGGTGAAAAGAGTGTTCTTTTGATGTTTTTTTGTTTATATTAGTGTGTTGATGTTGTGTTTTGAGTTTGTGTAGTGTAGTTTGTTGTTGTGTGGATAATGATCCGTGGATTAGGGGTTGTTAGTGAGGTTTCCATCGGAAAGTAACTCCTCCTAACACCCTGATGACATCCGTACGGTGATATATTGTTCGTTGTGATAATAGATGGGTTGTAGTAATTAAGTTGTGATATTTGGGTTATATAAAGTGATAGCAAATGTTTAGAGCTTGTTAGATTTGTTTTAGTGTTGGTTATGCTGTGATGGGATGGTTGTGAGCCTAGGGAGGAGATCCTAATGGTCGAATCCCGATGATGGACGTTTTGGGTGTATGTAATCGTGGCATAGGGTCCATGACGATGTATTTGTAATATCGGGCCTTAACGCGATACCGAGTCGTGTTCGGGTTAAGGCCCCGTAATAATAATAAAAAATATGTGATTGTGGGTGTTTGGGGTTGTCTGGATGGCTCACATGCCCGTGGATGGCCCCGACACGTTGTGGATGCTTGTTTTAATTTACGACATGAAAAAATGGTTTTCAAAATAAGGCGAATAATGAAGATTTTATAAAAATCAAGCAAATTTAGGATATTAGATTCACGAGGTTTAAAGGTTAAGTGTTTTGGTAAACTTTAATCCATAATTGATGAATAGGCTTTAGTTGGTTTTAAAACGTCACAAAAAACGATTTTGCAAATAAATAAATGTTTTCATTAAACTTTGTGCATAGGGTTAAAGAGTTCTAGAAGTTGCCCTCGATTTATTTATATTCACTGTTAGAAGGCAATGTATAGTCTCGATTCCTATTTGACAAAAGTTTAAAACTATTGTTTTCTAAAAAGACATCTAAATAAAAAATCCTCAACGCTTTCGAAATTAAAATCAATCTTTCTTATAAAAAGCGAAGTCTCGTCATTTGGGTCAAAAAAACGTCCAAAACACTTTCCAGATAACACTTTTGCCATATAAAAATAAAAGCGAACTTTTATGCAAAACGCACCACAAACATTCATCTAGGCACGCACGCACACACACGCAAACCACACATTTTAGGATTTAAAAAGGATAGGAAAATATCAAGATTGCGGTAACCGTGTTTCACGGAAGTCGGGGGGTGCCTAACACCTTCCCCTCGCTTAAGCAAGCCCCCGAACTCTATGAATCTCGGTTTGCGGACCAATTAATCGGAGTCACATATGAGCCAGCGATTACGAAAATAAATTCGGATGAGTTGGTACATCCATTTCAAATATACCAACTGGCGACTCTGGTCAATTGGCTCATAAAAAATCGATCTTTCAAAACCCGTCGACACTAAGCCGACCCTTTTCAAAAATCACATCTCAATCTAAAGGCTAAAATTGGAAAGGGACATTTTAATATTAAAAAACGAGACGGCGAAAATCCCGGCGTCGACAGCTGGCGACTCCGCTGGGGACATTAGAGGGCTTAAGCCGCATTTAAAATCCTGATGTTTTTCTATCCTTTAAAAATCTAAAAAATGTGTGTTTGCGTTATTTGCGTTGATTTACCTTTTTTGCGCGTGTATGTGAATAGTGTGATTGCGTTTCTTTTCAAGTCTTTACTTTATTAGCATCATATACATACGGTGAGGTACGATGAATGTATGATAAATGTATGTTGAGCAGTTCCTCCTCCTGAGGCAAACCCGTCGGATGTGGATTACTGGACTCAAAGGGGTGCTCCCCGGCGAGGCTCAGGAAAAGCATCCACTCAGATCCAATCCAATTGAAAGATCGGATTCATTCCCTTCGAGTATGTTGCGAAGATCTGGGAACCTTCATGCCGAAAAGCCCGCGAGAGTAACTTAGGGTAGGTCAGCCTCAGATAAACCCAACGCGAGGGAAGTCTCTTCATACCCTTTTACATTTTACGCACGTAATATCATACTGTAGTCAATCCTTTTGTACCAACCACTTTTTCCAAATAAAAGTACTAACCTCTGTTTTACAGGGGCAAGCTTGGAGAGCATCGTGAATTGCACTGTGTCATTACCTTGGTTAAAATAAAAAGGACACTGACTCTGTTTTGCAGAAAAAGATTACAAAACCCAAAAATACAAAAATAATTGCTTTAGCATGCATCTGCCAATACCATGACCCGGAACTAAACTTGGTTTGTTTATTCGCAGGATTGCTCCCCAAACCCGTCTCCGATCTAAGAAAGCCAGAGAATCAACAGTCGAGATGGCTGAAAACCCTAATCCGGACCTGGCTCCCGTATCTCGGGAAGAGTTCAACGCGGTGAGAAATCAAATGACGGAGCTGACTATGTTGCTCAAAGAGCATTTCAAACTAAAATCAGGGCCACAGCTCGAGGACCAGCCGGGGCCATCATCTCAAGAGAACATACTGACCCCAGAAACTCCAAAGGTTGAACCGGAAAAACAAATCATTATCATTCCAGAGGATGAGGTTGCCAGCACTGTCAGCAAGAAAATAAAGCAGATGGAGGAGGCCATCAAAACTATGAAGGGGATCGGGTCATATGGCAGTGTTAACTACTCCGACTTATGCATCTTTCCGGGAACCAAATACCCCAAGAAGTTCAAAATTCCAGAATTTGAAAAATACAACGGGTCGGGGGATCCTTACATGCATCTAAAAGTCTATATCGGAGAACTTGGGGCATATGCTGAGGACGAGTCGTTGAGAATGCAGTTATTTCAGAAAAGCCTGACGGGGGAGGCTAGGACCTGGTACGCGAGGCTGGATAACGCTAAAATTCACAATTGGGAGGAGCTGGCCCACACCTTTTTGACACAATATAGCTTCCAATCGCAAATGGCCCCTGATCGCTACCAAATGACGAAGATAAAGAAGCAACCCAAAGAGTCTTTTAGAGACTATGCTCAGCGATGGAGGAGGATGGCCGCACAAGTGAACCCTCCCATGGATGAGGCTGAATTGGTGATAACCTTCATAGACATACAAGAGGCTCCTTATTACGAAAGAGTATTGGCTGGATTAGGCAAACCTTTTGCGGAGATGATCAAACACGGGGAAATGGCAGAGATGGGGTTGAAGTCAGGAAAGATCCGAGACCTCACAGCTCTTGAAGCTGTTGCTGAACAGATACAAAGCGGAAACTATGGTAGTACTTCCTGGAGACCACATGAGAGAGAAGAGGGAGATGTGTCCCTGGTCTTGCAAGGGCTATCTGGGAAAACAGTGAGTAACCCTCATGTCCGCATGCCAAGAAGCGAGCCCCCGCGTCAGCCAACTTTTAACAATCAAAGATTTGAGGGGAGGAGGAGATTTGAAAATGCCCGAGATAGGGAATTCACCCCGTTGGGAGATCCATTAGAGCAAATTTTGGCTGTGTTAATCACCCAAAAGAAGATTACGGAGCTGGCACCGCCAACGGATCCAAAGGGGAAGAAGTACGACCCAAGTAAGAAATGTGCCTATCATTCCGGGTCCCCGGGGCATGACACTCAGGAATGTTGGGCGTTGAAACATAAGATTCAGAACTTGATCGATAGGGGGGACATCGTAGTTGAACGACCAGATGTCAACGCCAGCCATTTGCCGCAATGCGAAACAGATGAGGTAAGCATGATTGGGTCAGGAAATATCGGGGTGGACCCCAATCGCAAATACATCCGAAAGGTCGAAGAATACCCCCCAATGAGCGAAACAAATGTCCTTGAAAGGGAATGTCTGGAGGAGGTTAAGGTCATTAGGCAAGAGATGAAGTTGGTCAGGCATCAAATGAAGCAATTAGCAGACCTGGTGGTACACCAACATAATCTAACGATGCAACTCTTCACCCAATTACTGAGAGACCAAACGGAAGAAGAGGACAAACAAATTTCAAACCAGGATCCCTCCCAGGAAAACCAGCTGACTCAAGGAGATCAAAACAGAATGAAAGGGCATGGAAATGAAAATAATAAAGATGCCAGACGATCCCACCAGTGGAGCCATGATAACCGCTCGGACAGAGGTGAACCCTCAAAGGGGAAAGATCGAGCAGCATTCCCAAGAGATCGAAAGTTCACCCCTTTGAGCAAATCAAATGCAGAAATATTGCACCTTCTGATCAGCCGGGGAAAGATTACGGAGTTGCTGCCACAAACCGACCCCAAGTCTAAAAGATACGATCCTACACGAATATGCCTCTATCATTCCAACTCACCAGGGCATGATACTGAAGAGTGTTGGGCGTTGCGGCACAAGATCCAAAATCTTATCGAAAGAGGAGAGCTGAAAATGGCAAACGACCTTGAGATCACCGCAATGGGGAGCCTGACCACCGACGAACGGATTGTCGAGCCTCAACGAACCATGAAATGGTAAATTCCCAGGGATACGATTGTGAGTCCCAAGAAAGGGGTGTGGGGATGTTATCGTCTGCTTAATGTTATGTCCTGCTTTATTTTCTGTGCATTATTATGATATGTAAAAAAAAAAAAAAAAAAAAAAAAAAAAAAAAAAAAAAAGAAGAAAAAAGCAATCTTGTGTGCCATTGATGGCCTGAACTACGAAAGACCTGATCTCCTCTTCCTATAGGAGTACGTAGGCAGCCACTTTGGCGCGGTCTAATCCTTGTAAAAATGTATATAACCCTTCGATAGTTTTGCAATTAACGATCAATACAACATGTTCTCCTGTCAACCCATCGGAGTGCATTTCCTACCTGATCAACGGCAAATGATTATTGGGTTCCCAGCATCTCATCAGCCCACCTGTCAAAGACACCACGAAGCAATGACCTTGACAACAATCAGGACTGGGGCAGTTTCAAAATCGATGACGACTCGACACTGGGGCATTCATCAGCCATCCGTGGAAAGGTAGTGCACGATTCAACATCTATGATACGATCTCGTCAGCGTACAATAACATCATCAGAGATGTACTGTCAATTGGTCCTTTCCAGTCAGAGCTCTTTCAGGATACGAGGACCCACAGGTAAGATACAACTCATTTCATCTATTTATTTCTTTCCTGTCTCCCTGTACATATATCAAGATTGTACATAGTTTAACGCTAACATTACTTTTGGAAAGAGAAATTTTTATTTGACTTGATAGGAATCGAATTAATCCTAAGGAGCATCCGTGGAGCAGACTCGTGAGTATGATTAGACGATTAAAACTGATCAACCTATTAAAACTGCACAAAGAGCTGATTTCGAAGTGTTGTTCGAAGCAGAATCAACCTCATAGGCAAGTCTGCACTTTGCGGTTGCGCCGACTTTCAGATGTGGGGTATAAAGCTATGACGATAATGATGACGATTGATGCGGAGTCGAAAAGTAAATAAAAATGAATCAAATGCCTCGAATCGTGGCCTGAGTTATTCGAGTAAATAAGCCTGAGGGGTGTCTTCACACCTGGCGCCCTAAAGTCATCTGATTTGGGAGTCGCCGGCCCAACACTCGTTACATGGGTAACTTAGAGCCTAAGAAAACGAGCATTACGACTGTAGAGACCTGAGCAGATTCGAATCGTGGCATGGGTTATTCGAGTAATTAAGCCTGAAAGGTGTCTCTACACCTGGTGCCCTAAAGTCGTCCGATTTGGGAGTCACCGGCCCAACGCTCGCTACATGGGTAACTCAAGCCTAAGAAAACGAATCTTGCGAAGAGTCAGACGAGGAATGAATGTGGTAAACCACCTAACTTGTATCGAAGCGTGGCCTCTGTTACTCGAGCAAGTAAACCCGAAGGGGTGTCTTTACACCTAATGCCCTAAAGCCGCCTGGTTTGGGAGTCATTGGTCCAAAGCTCGTTAAATGGGTAACTCTGAATAGCCTAAGAAAACGAGACAAGTTAAGTGGACACGAAAAGGGAAATGCGGAGTTGAAAAAGAGGAAAAGAAAAAATTTTCGACCAGAGAAAAGAAGGAAGCTCATCTAAAGTCACGGAAAAGAGGCCCCTAAATGAAGGATGCATCGTACAGTGCACTTGCCATATGATGTAAATCCTGCGAAGAACGATATCAAGAATGAAGACGGAACACCTTTGATAAAGGAAGGTAGTTTTTGAATTTAATCATACTCACGTATATTGACCATGAATGCTTAAAAGTTTTATTACGATTTCATAACTCGTCAAAAAAAAAAAAAAAAAAAAAAAAAAAAAAAAATGAAATCAAGAGTGACTTAACACATTCACAATTCATTCCATGTCAAGTTAATCCACTCACGATTCACGAAAAAAGAGATCCATCTAGATGCTAAGTTTTTACGATAAGACGAAAACATCACAGACATGAGCTAAATTGCATAATCACGAGCATTCCATTTTTGTGCTCTACTGTTGAGATGTTTAGTAATATCGGAGTTAACCCCGCCGACCCGAACGGTCGAGCATTTAGCGTTTGTTACTTGTGCAGGATATGAATCGGTGTGCGTAACTCGGCATGACAAACGAAATGACTTCCCAAACGAATCCTCGACAAAAACATGAGTAAAGGCTGGGGCATCTTAAAGATCATGGAAATGAAAGGGGCACAGGTCTATATCAGACTCCTCATCAACGAACCTTCCTCCACGACCATCAATGGATTTTGACGAACTCAGTCTGATGCACGCTGACATTACCTCGATATTCAAGCGAGCATATACAAGAGCGATATAATCTCGGACGTCAGGACTGATCGATTAAAAGGCGAGGAAGGGCAACATGGTCATCGATCATAGCAAAAAGCCAAATGAACTGCCCCAGTCGGATGAGAGTCAAGTGCTATCAATGCATACGATCAAATGACAAGAGGATCACCTAGATATCAACCAAGAGTCTTGGCATAAGAGGAAGTCCCAGCGTCCCAAATTCAAAGACATGACGATTTGAGAACCAGCAGGATGAGGAGCCCGGGATAAGTCAATTGGGCATTCGAAAACGACAAATACAATTCCCCAACAGAGAAACGATCAGGGGCATGCGATTCAACGGACCAACCTTGAAGTCCAGAAAACTGTCCCCCCAAATAAGGAATGACACAACTGAGTGGTCAAAAAAAGAACGACACGTGAAAAATTGTATCATTTGACTAAACAGGGGTCATTTCCTTCCAAGCATATCTATTGATCCATGCATAACATCTGCGCATCCATGTATATATCAAAATAAACTATACATGAAAGAAAAATCACAGGTACGAGACTGGCGGCGTCGCGAATGCCAGTGCCATTGATCGGAAAGACGTGACAGCGGGAAACTTCTACGATCCGATGCACCCAGAATCTATGGAACATCAAGGAATTGCAAAGCGACTGTCTGAAGCACCTTCAGCTAATCAACAAGGATGACAGCTCAAAAGCAATGGCTGTCAAGAGCGATCGACGAGGACGAACCCCCAGAATGACAAGTCAAATCAAAGAAGTGGCTGGCAAAAGCGATTTACGAGGACGAATCCCAAGGAGGCCCCACAAACTAATCAGGTACGCTTTCTTTTTAAATTTCCTCAAGAATTATTGCATTTTTTATGATGTACGATACGATGCGAGTCCATTTGGGACAATACACAACGATTCCGGAGACGAGACCTGACCAATTCAAAATCGACCCGTCAGTGAAAACCCCTGACCGTCCAAAATGACCCGTCAGAAACAATACCTGACCGTCCAAAATGACCCGTCAGAAACAAGAACTGACCGTCCAAAACGACCCGTCAGAAACAAGAACTGACCGTCCAAAATGACCCGTCAGTGAAAACTCCTGACCGTCCAAACATGACCCGTCAGTGAAAACCCCTGACCGTCCAAACATGAACCGTCAGTGAAAACCCCTGACCGTCCAAACATGACCCGTCAGTGAAAACCCCTGACCGTCCAAACATGACCCGTCAGTAAAAACCCCTGACCGTCCAAAATGACCCGTCAGAAACAATACCTGACCGTCCAAAATGACCCGTCAGAAACAAGAACTGACCGTCCAAAACGACCCGTCAGAAACAAGAACTGACCGTCCAAAATGACCCGTCAGTGAAAACTCCTGACCGTCCAAACATGACCCGTCAGTGAAAACCCCTGACCGTCCAAACATGACCCGTCAGTGAAAATCCCTGACCGTCCAAACATGACCCGTCAGTGAAAACCCCTGACCGTCCAAACATGACCCGTCAGTGAAAACCCCTGACCGTCCAAACATGACTCGTCAGAAACAATACCTGACCGTCCAAACATGACCCGTCAGTCAAAAGAACTGACCGTCCAAAATGACCTGTCAGTGAAAACCCCTGACCGTCCAAACATGACCCGTCAGAAACAATACCTGACCGCCCAAAATGACCCGTCAGTCAAAAGAACTGACCGTCCAAACATGACCTGTCAGTCAAAAGAACTGACCGTCCAAACATGACCCGTCAGTCAGAAGAACTGACCGTCCAACATGACCCGTCAGTCAAAAGAACTGACCGTCCAAACATGACCCGTCAGTCAAAAGTCCTGACCGTCCAAAGCGACCCGTTGGCAAAAGATCCGACGATGACGATAAACCCGTTGGCAAAAGATCCGACGATGACAATGCGATGACCGTTGGAGAAAGATCCAACAATGACTCAAACAATGCGATGCGATGTGCTAGGCGACGTGCGATGCAATGTGAGATACATCATATGAGAAGCAGTGCGATATGTGATATGATATGCGATTTGATATTTAACATGCGACTTGATATGCGATGGGCGATAAGCAAGAGAAAAACAGTCTACTTGACGAATATGCTATGCAAGTCCATTTGAGGCAGTAACCGGTAATATTAGTGTTGCATCATTAATATGTATATGTTGCATCAATGATATATATGTTGCATCATTAAATGTGTACTGTCATCATCATGCATTGGGTGCCTACTTCTTTATCATGCTCATTTCACTTACCATTTCATAAACATGATAAAGAGGGGCAGCTGTAGACACCCAAATTTTGCACTTTTGTACTAACCCTGACAGGAGGGCAAAATCGTCATTTGACCCGACATGCGAAAAGGAAGGTGGACCCCAACACGAAGCCACCCCAACGATTTACGGTCAGAGCCGCCACTGGCGGGGGGGTAGGGGGCAGCGCCCCCTGAAAGCCAGGCACAATTATCAAATTCTATATCAAGTCGCAGCCCTCCGAACTAGCCTCCCAGAACAATATGTCACGTTTTCCAGGGATTTCCGGATCGCAAAAATACAGCCTTCCGAAATAATACCGCAGAAATTGGCGAATTAAGACCGCGCGGCACGGAAATCAAGAAAAGCAAGCCGGACAGCCGCGGATGCACCTGCGGCCACCGACAAAGGGGCAGGTTCGCGGCTCGAGGACGGCACACGACAGCCGAGGTTCGGCGCGGACGGCTGCCGAGCCCAGCCGCAGATGCACCTGCGGCCAGCCGCAGATGCACCTGCGGCTGGTCTCGGCAGTCTATTAAGCGTCCAGATCTGCGTCCGAGAAGAAAAAAAGAGAGAGAAAAATAGATTTTTAGAGAGAGAAGGAGCGCGGGAGGAGAGAGAAAGGCTCGGGTGGAGGTGTTTTTGAGTGATAAATTGTGTGTTGTTGCTCCAATAGCTTAGATTTGCTTGTAGTTTGGCTCAAATCTTGGAATATAAAGCTCGTATTGGTGTATTGCAAGGTGAAAAGAGTGTTCTTTTGATGTTTTTTTGTTTATATTAGTGTGTTGATGTTGTGTTTTGAGTTTGTGTAGTGTAGTTTGTTGTTGTGTGGATAATGATCCGTGGATTAGGGGTTGTTAGTGAGGTTTCCATCGGAAAGTAACTCCTCCTAACACCCTGATGACATCCGTACGGTGATATATTGTTCGTTGTGATAATAGATGGGTTGTAGTAATTAAGTTGTGATATTTGGGTTATATAAAGTGATAGCAAATGTTTAGAGCTTGTTAGATTTGTTTTAGTGTTGGTTATGCTGTGATGGGATGGTTGTGAGCCTAGGGAGGAGATCCTAGTGGTCGAATCCCGATGATGGACGTTTTGGGTGTATGTAATCGTGGCATAGGGTCCATGACGATGTATTTGTAATATCGGGCCTTAACGCGATACCGAGTCGTGTTCGGGTTAAGGCCCCGTAATAATAATAAAAAATATGTGATTGTGGGTGTTTGGGGTTGTCTGGATGGCTCACATGCCCGTGGATGGCCCCGACACGTTGTGGATGCTTGTTTTAATTTACGACACGAAAAAATGGTTTTCAAAATAAGGCGAATAATGAAGATTTTATAAAAATCAAGCAAATTTAGGATATTAGATTCACGAGGTTTAAAGGTTAAGTGTTTTGGTAAACTTTAATCCATAATTGATGAATAGGCTTTAGTTGGTTTTAAAACGTCACAAAAAACGATTTTGCAAATAAATAAATGTTTTCATTAAACTTTGTGCATAGGGTTAAAGAGTTCTAGAAGTTGCCCTCGATTTATTTATATTCACTGTTAGAAGGCAATGTATAGTCTCGATTCCTATTTGACAAAAGTTTAAAACTATTGTTTTCTAAAAAGACATCTAAATAAAAAATCCTCAACGCTTTCGAAATTAAAATCAATCTTTCTTATAAAAAGCGAAGACTCGTCATTTGGGTCAAAAAAACGTCCAAAACACTTTCCAGATAACACTTTTGCCATATAAAAATAAAAGCGAACTTTTATGCAAAACGCACCACAAACATTCATCTAGGCACGCACGCACACACACGCAAACCACACATTTTAGGATTTAAAAAGGATAGGAAAATATCAAGATTGCGGTAACCGTGTTTCACGGAAGTCGGGGGGTGCCTAACACCTTCCCCTCGCTTAAGCAAGCCCCCGAACTCTATGAATCTCGGTTTGCGGACCAATTAATCGGAGTCACATATGAGCCAGCGATTACGAAAATAAATTCGGATGAGTTGGTACATCCATTTCAAATATACCAACTGGCGACTCTGGTCAATTGGCTCATAAAAAATCGATCTTTCAAAACCCGTCGACACTAAGCCGACCCTTTTCAAAAATCACATCTCAATCTAAAGGCTAAAATTGGAAAGGGACATTTTAATATTAAAAAACGAGACGGCGAAAATCCCGGCGTCGACAATTATTAGTATAAATAACAGTGATATGAATGATAAACAAAAGAAATAGAATAACAGGATAAACAATAAATATCGAAAGTTTATAATTTTACTTTGTCCAGAATCAAATAATGTCCAAATTGTCAACATGATGTGGAGTGAAATTCAAAAATAATATTCAAGATCCATAGTTCAAAGATAAAGGTTAAAGTGCGATAGAAAGGTTCAAGTAAATAGGAAGGTTCACGTGAAATGATATTAAATAAAACGCAAACTATTAAGGAGCAAATAATCATTTCAGGAAGTTTTACCAAACAATACTTACTATAGTAAGTTTAAGAGTATGAAAAAAAATGATATCTTTTAACTTAACACGTGACTGAATATTGAATTAAATAAAGTTGCACTACACAAAAAAAGGGTTATTGGTGACGGACACATTACCGATGACCTCAAATTTGTTGATAATAATCTCAATGCCGATGGGTATAACGTCGCCAACGTGTTCCGTCGGTAATTTCCTTTTCTATGGTGATGAGAGATGGTCGACTGTTGATAATGACTTTGATGCCATCAACAATAGGATAGGATTTGGCGCCAAATTTTGGCGGTGGAGGGAAAAGTCATTGGCAACGGAGAGGGTGTTAATGGTGACGGAATTACTATCGTTAGTGACTCCAAATTGACGGGATCAATCTCGACGGACATGCCGTCGATAAGGAGTCTTCTTTTTTAACCCTAATTCGACGGCAACGCCTACATTCTCAAATTGTCTTCCCCACTGCTCCCCGCCCCTCTCATTCCTTCCGGCCTCGCCAACTCCAACGACCTCTCCATTTCTCCTTTCCCTCTTTCCTTAATTTCCCTCTTCTCTCTCCCAATTTACCCAACCAGGCACTAATGTGAAGGGAAAGGAGACCCAAACAGAGCAAACACCCCCCCCCCCCCCCCCCCAATTCGGTCCTCTCTGGAAACCCTTGTGGTCTGTCATCTCTCATCCATCGCAGGTACTTTTGATTTAGTTTTCAGATTTCTAGGTTTTGAATATTAAGAATTTTGGGATATTGCTTATCTATGTACATATGGTTGAAGTTTGTGGTCTAGGTTAATTTTAAAACTGAGATGTTTTGAAAATATTTTGTCTTTTAGGACCGTGTACATCATTGTAGCTAAGATTTGCTACAACTTTTCTCTGTTTTGTGGTCTTGTGGGCTTTTCTTAAGATTGCCAAAATATTATTATGTTAATAAGAAGTACGTACATCTGCAACTTCTAATCGTGTTTTTAGGTTAAGTATTTTGTATGTTGAATTGGGTTTCTTAGTATTTGTGAATAATTGAATATTGGTGACCTTGTTTAGCTTCTATAGCTCCTGTGCATGTTTTTATATTTTAAATTTCATCATATTATGGAAGTGTGAAATGTATTTGTTGCCCCAAAATCATTAAATGGTGATCCTGTGCAGACTTTCCTGTAGTGTATATATATATATGTATGGGTGTCTCTTTTATATCCTCTGCCATCTTATTATGCTCAATTTCCCTGCAACAGGTTGATAAGAAGCAACCACAATTCAAGCAGTTAAACGAGTTGTCTTCTAGGTCGATCTTATCTCACTTCACGAAAGGTTGGAAGTGGGAGAGGTGTGTACCAACTTTTGTCCATCTCAACTTGTGTTTATATTTCATTGTTGTACTTATTTTTTTTCAACGACAAGCGACTTTTTATGTCATTATTAAATTCCTACTGTTTTCTTTTGGTGGCAATACATTAATAGAATTATCTGATCACCTTAGAGACTAATTATTATTTGGAAGTTTATTTTGTCCCTCCTTGAAAATAATAAAAACGTTACATCAAGCTGAGATATTTTCATTTTGCTAAGCAAACATGCATGTAAGCAAATATATTTTCCTCTTTAAGAATCGTATCTAGGTTAATCATGAGTTTCCCAAAGATTGCCTATTCTCTGTGAGCATTTTCTATCAATGAAAGGTGAAACATGCTAAATACAACAATCTCTAATGATGCCTATTTTGACTGTGAGCTTTGAAGTTTGGACAAAGGGATGTACCTAATTTGTTTGGCTGCAATTAGCTGGGAATTTATTTATTTTTATCAATTTTTAGCTTCCCATTTTTTTTATCCAAATCAGTTTTGAGACATTACTGGGGAAGTACATGTTGGAGTCCAAATATCAACTTTCGTTCCATCTTCAACAATGAAGGAGATGAGGATGATGTGTTGTCTTTGCAACCCAAAACACCCTTTCATCTAAGTGAGACATGAACATATTTCTGGACATCAAAGAACCATCTCCTGCAGTTTAATTGATTCGCCTATATCTTAAAGGATTCTAGTCCTTTTATATTCGCCCTGATAATTGTTAGTTTAATTGATTTAATCTTCATTTGCACTTGTACGCAACTGTTGTGCATCTTTTCCAAAGACAACAATTTGTTTCGCCTATATCTTAGAGGAACTAGAACATGATAATAATAATAATAATAATAATAATAATAATAATAATAATAATAATAATAAAAAAAATGCAAAATTAGAAATAATAATAATAACAACAACAACAACAACAATAATAATAATAATAATAATAATAATAATAATAATAATAATCCAAAATTAGAAATAATAATAACAACACTAATAATAATAATAATGAAAATCAAAAATCAAAAATTAGAAATAATAATAATAATAATAATAATAATAATAATAATAATAATAATAATAATAATAATTCAAAATTAGAATAAACAACAACAAATATAACTTGGCCACACGTGTCAAGTTCACATATTGATTTCCAAATATTAACTGACCTGCTTTGTTATCATTTACACTTAATCCAATATCATCTGATTTTTTTTTTGGATTATTAATTGCATTTGCATATCTTCAAATAGTTTAGGAAGCTTAGAAACTCGTTCGAGATTCACTTAGTAGGAGTGAATCTCGAATAGTCCCCGTTTTGGGATTGCTCTTGAATGTTTTGATCCCACTTAGGGCGGTGTTAACAACTTGAGCACGTCTTTAAATTTTGAGAATTTTCGGTCAGTATAAATCTCTTAATGTTCTTCGGGTGCATATTTAGACTACGATGTGTTAGTCTATTTCGTGCACTTGAAGACCATGGGGAGGTGCTGCTAAAATTTCTTAAAATTTAAAGATGTGTTCAAGTTGTTGGCATCAGTGGGGTGACACATTCGGGAATGGGATAGAAGTCAGACCCATTAGAGTGAGAGATAAAGTTATGAAACTCATATGCATGCATATACATTAACACTCCTAGCTAATTGTGTATTGATTTTTCATATATATATATATAGCAGACCGTAATAGAAGATGTCTGTTGATCGAAGTTGGATAGAGCTTAGGGTAGCCACCGATAAGAGTAAGCTTAGCTCTGAGTACCATAGTGGGGTTAAATAGTTTCTCAATTTTGCATTTGAGCAAATCGACGGCGATGAGATTAGATGTCCTTGTAAGTGATGTGTGAATGAAGTGTGGAAGAAAAGGAGTGATGTCATGTGCGACCTATTTACGTATGGGTTCCAATAGGGATATAGCACATGGATCTATCATGGAAAAACCTGGTTAGATGAACGTGAATTTGAACCGGTATCCAGAGCTAACGAAACTTATGACTGTACTAACATGATAGTCGAAGCTGCTAGTTCATTCTTCCAGTGGAATACATATTTAAATGAATTTGATTAACCTATATTTTTATAATTTAATTAGTAACTACCATATATAAATTTCATTGTGCATACTAATTCGTATGAAATCATCAAAAATGATTTGATAAAGTAGAATAACTTCAATATAATTTTTGAAAATAATATTTTAAAAGAATCTTCACGAGAAAGTTTTTCAAAATGAATCTTCTAAAAGAATAGTCTTCTAAAGGAAGATTTATAAAAATCGTGTGATGTGTGTGGGTGATTATTTAACTTTTATAGAAAGACTTACTTGAAAAATACTTGTATTCTTACAGATCTTCGCAAATACTCAAGATGACTTTAGCACACTCAGAGAGAACTTACAGAAAGTAATATTTTGAGAGTGAAAGAAAGAATAAACAAGGATGTTTATGAACAATCCTTAAGTTAAGGCTTCTATTTATAACCAAAAATCTTATCAAAAATTAAGATTTTATAATTTAATTCAAACCGTATATTTCAAGATAATATTTAATCCATACTACACATTTCACCTTTTAAGATTTCTTTAATCTAAACCATTCCTTTAAAGATTATCTTTAATCTACACCATGCATTTCATATCTTAATAAAACAACAAACTTTAATAACTTTATATCATATATCATAATCAAATAATTAACTTTCAATAACTTTATATCATACATCATAATAAAACAACTAACTTTAAATAACTTTATATAATACAACTAACTTTATATAAAAATCAATTAACTTTATATATAAAACAATAACTTTATATATAAATCAATTAACTTTATATAAAGTATATAACATAAATAACTTTATATAAATCAATTATTTAACAATAATTCACCAATTATTGTAAATGTAGTGTAATTGACTTTTTGAGTTAGAGACTCATAATACTAGTATAAATACCAATTAATAATAGAGTACAACAATTAAATCAACATCATAATAGTGATAACAATAATGTACAAAATAAATAAAATAAAGAGCACGTTACTGTGTAATAAAAATTATTGATTCAATAATGTGAATTACTGTGCATATGCTACTGAAACAATTATCAGTTCAATAATATGAATTATTGTGCATGTGATAATTATTGGTTCAATAAAGTCAATATTTTACAATAGCCACTTTATTAGTTCAATAATATGAAATACTGTGCAATACCATGTGCTACTGTGTAATACCGTATGTTATTGTGCAATACCGTGTTTTACTATTCATTTTACACCGAGTATTTTAATAGTTAAAAGAGATAATACCATTGACTATTTTTATTTAAAAAGGTTACTGCTATCATTTTCTATATTCGACAATATTTCGTTATGAGGTCCACTAATGTTTGGTTATTTCGGCGCCATCATACGGATCGAATATTCATCGATAAAATGAATATTCCCCGACAAAATGAATATTTTTTAACAAGATAAAATTTGCACAAAATATTTTTAACTTTAACTTTTATCAATATAACACCTTACTGTTACTGAAAAATATAAATGAAGAAAATTAAATTATATTTCATAAAAGTCGAGGTCTTACAACCTCCCCTCCATATGAAATTTCGTCTTCGAAATTGACGTACCTGGTGTTTCAAAGAGATTATGATACTTATATTTCATTTCAGATTCTAGCTCCCAGGTCATTTCCTCAATTTCTTGGTTCCTCCATAAAACTTTGACTTGAGGTTACCTTTGATCGTAGGATCTGCTCTTTCTTCTCTAAGATCTTGACAAGTACCTTCTCGTACTTTAAATCCTTTACTATAACGTCTAGCTCCAACTCAATGATGTGATTCAGATCCTTCACATATTTACGTAGCATGGATATGTGAAAAACGTTATGAATGCTGGACATGCTCGGTGGTAGGGCTAGTTTGTAGGCCACGACTCCTACTCGATTGAGATTTTAAATGGCCCAATAAATCGAGGGTTGAGATTTCATCTCATTCATAATCTTATAACTCCTTTCCATGAAAAAACACGTAATAATACATGGTATCCGACATTGAAACTTTCGTCCTTTCGATAAAGATCAACATAACTTTTTTATCGTTCTTGTGCTGTTTGTATTCGTTGTCAAATTATTTGAATCTTTTCTGTTGTCAAGCACACCAACTCGAGTCCCAACAATTTTGCTTCTCCTACCTCGTTCCAACATACTAGAGATCGACATTTTCGTCTATATAAAGCTTCGAATGGAGTTATGCCTATGCTTGCTTGGTTACTGTTGTTGTAGAATTTTTTTACCAATGAAAAATATTTGTCCCAACTCTCTTTGAAGTCTAGTACATAAAGTCTTAAAAGATTTTCGAGAGTCTGGATCGTCTTTTCTGATTGCCCATCCATTTGAGGATGGTATGCAGAACTGAATAGTAGTTCGGTGCCCAAAGCTTTTTGTAGACTAATCCAAAAGCGTGAAGTGAATCTAGGATCTCGATCAGAAACTATGAAAACTAGCATGCCATACATTCTTACAATCTTACTTATGTATATACCAGCAAGACGTTTAAGTAAATAGTTTTCTCGTATAGGCAAATTTGGTCAATTTATCTACGATGACCCAAATTGCATATAAGTCTTGAGAAACTTTAAGAAGACCCATCACGAAATCCCTAGTGATGTGTTCCCACTTCCATTCTGGAACTTCAAGTGGTTGCAATGGACCCTTAGGCACTTGATGCTCTGCCTTGACACGTTGACAAGTTATGCACCTTGAGATAAACTCTGCATTCTCCCACTTCATATTGTTCCACCAAAATTTATGTCGAAGGTCACAATATATTTTGGTAGTTCCCTGGTGGATTGCAAATGGTGTGTTGTGTGCCTCTATTTAGGGTCGTTAGGAACACAAAGTTGAGAGTTGACTCGAAGTATTCCTTTCTCGTCAATTTTTGCTTCTAGAATAACACCTTCTTGTATTTTCTTCATCGTGTTCATCAATTCCAGATCAGTAGCTTGAGTAGCTTTAATCTTATCGATTAAAGTCAGCTCTACTCGCACGTGCGCAATCTTCATGTGAGTTCTTGGTGTCTTTAGCTCTATCTCCATCTTTTGTAAGTCATACAAAATATGCCTTTGCGTAGTCAGCACTACACTTGTACTCGTATAAGATCTTCTGCTTAATGCGTCAGCTACAACATTCGTCTTTCCAGGATGGTATTGGATGGTGTAGTCGTAATCCTTTAACAGCTTGAGCCAACGTCGTTGCCGCATGTTAAGTTCTTTCTAGGTGAAGAAATACTTGAGACTTTTGTGATCCGTGAAAATTTCCACTTTCTCCCCGTACAAGTAGTGTCTCCAGATCTTCAATGTGAAAACAACCGCTGCCAACTCTAGATCATGAGTAGGATAATTTTTTTCATAATCTTTGACTTGTCGAGAGGCATAAGCTATAACTTTTTCATGTTGCATAAGGACGCAGCCTAGACCTTTGCCTGAAGCATCGCTGTAGATGACAAATTCTCCTGATCCTGATGGTATGGTCAGAACAGGGGTTGAAACAAGTCTTCTTTTGAGTTCTTAGAAACTCTTCTCACATTTCTCGCTCCATACGAATTTGATGCTTTTCCAAGTCAGCTGAGTTAATGGAGTAACAATTTAAGAAAATCCTTCTACAAATCTCTGATAATAACCAGTTAAGCCCAGAAAGTTTTGTACTTCTGTTACTATCCGAGGTTGCTCCCACTTTAATATTGCTTCAATCTTTGCAAGGTCAACTAATATTCACTACTACAAAACAGCAAAAAGATAACACTTAAACAACAAGGTTTTTATAAAAAACGTTGTGGTATTTTTTTTCACAACGTTTTTTCAAAAAACGTTATAGATACATATGTAAAAACGTTATGTATTTATAAGGGGCAATATTTGGTTTTAAAGTTATAACGTTTTTTGAAGAAAAACGTTATCTATTTAAAAAACACGGAGCTTAAAAAAAACAGCGCGCGCGGAAGTAAAAACTTGAAATTAAAACACAAAGCATATATATATAACTTTTAATTATTAAATGAACAAATTTGATAGGTGAAAAAAATATTTTCTCTCACTAAACTTTTTCCTCCCCCTTCTCTCTTACCCTAACCCTAGCCGCCGCACTCCTTCCTCCCTACATTTCTTCTGCTTTTTTTTTTTCCGATCTTCGTGACCCATACTCTCATTCCCTCTTCTTTCTTTGTTCCCATATGGATGGTTACTCGCATCTCTCAGCGGGTAACTCAAGTAGCAGTCCCTCGAGGGTTGGGTTTGACCCCTCGCCAGATTAAGTTTTGGTTTCAAAACAGGCAAACCCAAATGAAGGTTCTTTCTTTTTAACTTTGTTTTAAGTTTGGTTGTATTTCTGATCTTCATTAATTTGTGGTCTAATAATGCTGGCCGCACTGATTCAGGCATAACATGAACGAGAGGATATACCATGTAAACCCATTTCCCTCAGGTTATTATTTCAGATTTCATTTGTGTATATATCTGTATATGTACGTATATCTATATCTATATCTATATATAGATATTAAAGTTGTTTTTTTTTTATGTTCACGTTTTGTTTGTTTTGTTGAAGCTGGCACGCATATTGAGGTGGAACAATTTCCAGGATGTAGAGGTAAACAAATTTGCCCCTTTAATTTATGTATGATTTTGTCCTATAATTTTGTTCACTGTGGTGTTAATGGGGTTTTCTGGGTTTTTTGTATGATGTTCT
This sequence comes from Hedera helix, assembly GCA_947179155.2. NCBI lineage: Eukaryota > Viridiplantae > Streptophyta > Magnoliopsida > Apiales > Araliaceae > Hedera > Hedera helix. Next base: position 28,449,415 of record OX359277.1, on the reverse strand, counting down.
GTAATATGTAGGATCTATGTAATTTTCTTTTCCTTCTGTTTTCCCCTGATTGAAACTTGGAAAATGAGAGGGAAAATTGCTTGGAGTTTTACTAACCATCCATTACACTACACACACACACACACACACACACACACACACACATATATATATATATATATATATATATATATATATATATATATATATATATATATATATATATATAGTTTCATCTCAACTACTCTTTCTCTATCTATTTATTTCTCTGTCATGTTTGATTTAATTTTGTTTTGGTTCAGGAGTAAAACAAATACAAGTTGTTTGGGATTAAGGAGCTTTTGTTTGATATTTTTGGCCTCTCTTATTGGGTCATTTTAATCTGTATAAATTACATATATAGGAAGAGAGATGATTTACTTACTAATGATGCTTTTGTGTTTATTATTTACAGAGTAACAATGAACTAGAACATATACTTTGAGGGACTATATCTAGCCTCATCCTCCACGGCAAGTGCAATGTCCAATCTGCTCCCTGCAATCACCTTTGTAATTGCACTCATTGTTGGGTTTGTCTACAACTTCAACTATATATTACTGGCGCTATTTATATCCCAATTTCAATACTCCTAATTTATATGTATCCCAACAACTGTTCATGCCCGTCTTGGAAACTTCTTCTATAGCAATGTCATTGTTGAAAATTGGAATGAAGTACACACCATATTTCAGTGTATGTATTTATTACTATACCAATTTAACTTACTTTTTCCTAATGTGATGATTATAATTATATAGATTGGAGAAAATAAAATTTCGGAGCTGGAGAAGCATTGCCAAGATAATGGGAACGATATTGTGCGTCGGTGGAGCTTTTGCAATGGCATTCCTCAAAGGCCCTAAACTTTTGAGTTCCCAAACATTATTTATATTGAAGTCAAAAAATCATATAATTGGACACCCAATTTAGAACTATTCACCAAACATGAGTTGAATTCTCAATATGCAAAAGCACTTCACTTAATGCACTGCTTCATGAAACATGTATAAACAAATATAGCACCGAGGAATAATTGACCTTGTATAGATAGAGTGGTTGGAATTAATCAATTATTCTTGTAGGTGAACAGTTACAGGCTCTCTCCCTCCTGCGATTTTATTAAGTTGTTTCATATCACATAATAAGAATAATAAGTTGAACAATACTAATTAGTGGAATCTTTTGCAGGAGAAGCAAGTAGTCATTATTGAAAGGTCGTGCGCAACAAGCGCAAATGTATCACCACTGTTAAAGGACTGGAGTTCTTTGGTGAGTCATATGCTGTTGAAATGAATGATATGACTATTCACTAAGTTACTGTATTTTAACTTGAGAGGATGTTGTTTTAGGTGTCAAACTTAGTAGCGCTTCAAAACGGTTTGGGAAAAAAAATTCCACTAGAGCATCTATTGTTAAGGTAATAGCTTACATGTATTTGATTTTTTGGTTTAAGACTGATATTGTTTAAGTTGATAATGCATATGGAATGTTAATTTCTCTCTTTTATGAAGTCTTCTGGATAAGGCACTATGAGATTGAATGACAGTGATAGAACTAAGCGGGTCAATGAATATTATACCTCGGTTAACCATAATTTGAACTCTTATAACTCTATTATGTTTTTGTTGCAGACAATTTTGAAGATCCCAGGGTTCACTGATAATGTTTTCACTCATCTGTTATCTGGATTGGGAGCAGGTCTGTAATAAGAAAACTGATGGCAGACTATGTTTTGCAGGAGGAAACCATTCGAAGGAAATGTAGCAGACTTTGAGACTTTAGCGGCCATGAGATTGAATTTCGCTAGTACTTGAAATCTAGCTACAGGATGTGTAGTAGCTACAGAATGATATAATTAGTTTATAGGATGTTTTATCCTTTGCCCTGCTGCTGCTTTATGTATATGTAATTAGTTTATAGGATGTTTTATCCTTTCGCTAGTACTTGAAATCTAGCTACAGGATGTGTATATGTATTTTGTGGATGTAGTAATTTGAAACTATAAACGTATGGTATTATTAGATGTATTTTGAAACTGAGAATGGTTGATACATTTTAGCTTTAAATGAGAATTTAGAGTATTTTTACCTATATGTCATTGCATTAATATTAGCAGTTCTACAAGTACAACATTGCATGTACAACGTTGTCTAAACGTACTACAATAGATGACATCTTATAAACGTTGTATAAATTAGTCTAAATGTTGTGTGATGTATCAAACTACAACATTTTATACCAGAAAATGTTGTGGAATGATACCATCTATAACGTTTTCAAGCATCTGAGTATTTATTCAAAGACAATGTACAACGTTTTTTTAGTAAAAAACGTTGTATTATGGGCCAACTACAACGTTTTAAAAACGTTGTATAAAATAGGTCAAATAGATGACACCCTTAACCTCGACGTTTCTGAGAGAAAATTACAACGTTTTTTAACTGTTATCTATTTACTATTTTGTAGTAGTGATTCCTTGACTAAAAGTCACATGACCAAGGAACATTACTTCCTTAAGCCAGAACTCACATTTCTTCAGCTTGGCAAACAGCTTGTTCTTACGTAACTTTTGGAGTATTAATTTCAAGTATTGTTTATGATCCTCACGACTCTTGGAGTATATAAAGATGTCATCAATGAAGATAACCACAAAATGATCCAAATATTTCTTGAATATCTGGTTCATCATGTCCATGAAAGCTGCAGGGACATTGGTTAGTCCAAAAGGCATGACTAAGAAATTATAATGCCCATAACGAGTGCTGAAAGCAGTCTTTGCATTGTCATAAGCTTTAGCTTTTAACTGATGATATCCAGAGCATAGATCAATCTTTAAAAAATGTTGATCACCCTGCAATTGATCAAACATGTAATCAATCTGAGGTAATGGGTACTTATTTTTAATGATGATATGATTCAACTCTCGGTAGTCAATGCACAGTCTCATACTTCCGTTCTTCTTCTTGACAAAAAGAACAGGAGCACCCCAATGTGATACACTCGGACGTATGAAACTAGTATCCAACAATTCCTATAGTTGGATTTTTAACTCTTGAAGTTTAATAAGAGCCATTCGGTAGGGGGCTTTGGAAATAGGTTTAGTACCGGGTTCAAGATCAAGACATAATTCAATTTCACGGTTTGGCGGTAAGTCAGGAAGTTTCTCAAGAAAAACGTCAAAAAACACTACTACAAAACAGTAAAAAGATAACACCTAAAAAACGTTGTAATTTTCTTCCAGAAACGTCGAGGTTAAGGGTGTCATCTATTTAACACATTTTATACAACGTTTTTAAAACGTTGTAGTTAGCGCATAACACAACGTTTTTTTACTAAAAAACGTTGTACATTTGTTTTAAATAAATACTAAGATGCTTGAAAACGTTGTAGATGGTATCATTCCACAACATTTTCTGGTATAAAACGTTGTAGTTTGATACATCACACAACCTTTAGACTAATTTATACAACGTTTATAAGATGTCATCTATTGTAGTACGTTTAGACAACGTTGTACTTGCAATGTTGTACTTGTAGAACTGCTAATATTAATGCAATGACATATAAGTAAAAATACTCTAAATTCTCATTTAAAGCTAAAATGTATCAACCATTCTCAGTTTCAAAATACATCTAATAATATCATACGTTTACAATTTTAAATTACTACATCCACAAAATACATATACACATCCTATAGCTAGATTTCAAGTACTAGCGAAAGGATAAAACATCCTATAAACTAATTACATATACATAAAGCAGCAACAAGGCAAAGGATAAAACATCCTATAAACTAATTATATCATTCTGTAGCTACTACACATCCTGTAGCTAGATTTCAAGTACTAGCGAAATTCTCAAGGCCGCTAAAGTCTCCAAGTCTGCTACATTTCCTTCGAATGGTTTCCTCCTACAAGACATGGTCTGCCATCAGTTTTCTTATTACAGACCTGCTCCCAATCCAGATAACAGATGAGTGAAAACATTATCAGTGAACCCTGGGATCTTCAAAATTGTCTGCAACAAAAACATAATAGAGTTATAAAAGTTCAAATTATGGTTAGCCAAGGTATAATATTCATTGACCCGCTTAGTTCTATCACTGTCATTCAATCTTATAGTGCCTTATCCAGAAGACTTCATAAAAGAGAGAAATTAACGTTCCATATGCATTATCAACTTAAACAATATCAGTCTTAAACCAAGAAATCAAATACATGTAACTATCTTATTATAACGACAAAAATTGCAAATAGTACAGAAGAAAACACATGGTACTCGGTCTAAATTCTAAAATTGTCTAAGAACATGCTTTCTGTTTCGAATTGAATTTACATGGTACTTTTTGATATATCAGCAGGATGTGCTACAGAGTAATGCTATATTAAAACTGTCAATCTCTATCTTTGTTTACTTGATCTCATTAGAAAAATTAAGACCATTTGATTTGGCCCAGGGAACTTCTTAAGATCTGAGATTTTATAAAATTAGACACCATCAGAACTACAACAAACACTTCACCCAGATTGCATGCCTTGCATCTATACCTAATACCAATTAAAATTAGTTCTGCTAACTACATAACCATACCTTTAATGAAAAGCTGCAACTTCTTCCTTGAAGTGTGAAAGTTGATCCTCAATGCTCATCTTCAAACGATCCACCTTGTCTCTCACATACTCACTTACTGTTTGCTTCCTCTTCGCCAACAGCTAGTATATATTTCAAGTACTACATCAGTAATAGTATGCAAAGCACTATAGTTGTGTCCCGTGTTGCCTCCTTGAAGAAACCATCATACCTCCCTCACAACTCTCTGAACGTCTTTTAACTGCAGTCACAATTCCATCTTGATTCATACATGAGTCCTTGTCACCATCTACATTGCTTAAATTATTACATGGCACTTCTTTCACCTCACCTGCACAATATATGAAAATCGTGAATAACCATGCCTTACGAAAGTTAATTAATTAGGCAGACATACCAGTTTCATAAGTTCTGCATAGCACAGCAATAGAGATTCAAGCAACTTGATCCTTATTGTCCCCAAGAAATTCAGAAAATCATATATTAGGTACTGTACTTTCAATTTATCATTCATCTGAATTTTTTTAGTCTACTCAAATTTCATTTGATAGTTGTCACTATGATTTTCAACAATCTGCTAAGGGTCCTGGAATCTCATTGAGATTACACCATTGTCTCTCAGCCACCAATTCCATTGCTGATCTGGTTACTAATTCTAAACATGGTAAATAACCTACAGATTTCTTTCGTTCCATTACAATGCTAGTGGATTTGTCCTATTCCTAGCAGGCTGAAGTTTTCTTTGGTACCATTATCACTGAATGTCATCTGTTAAATACTAACAAATGAGCTGACGCCATGATCTTTAACATTGCATGTATTAGTAAACATGTCGCAGATGGTTTCCCCTGCCTGAAACTGGGAAACCAACCTTATGTGTTCATGCTCCAACCTTGAATTCCAATAGACCAAGCTGTAACCAAGCTTGAATGTTGCCCCATACTGTTTCACCTCCGTAACCATGTCAGATTTCCCAGCCAGGATTTCAAACTTTGGCACACGAAACTCATTAGTAATAGTTCCAACTTTATTAACAACTGTTTGGATTCTGGGATAATTTTTCTAAAGAAAACAGTGCCGGAGTAGGTCTTAAAAAAATAAATAGAATAACAAAAAAGTCATGTAATTATATTATACATAAACAGAAAAAGAAGATCGAAAATGGGACCACATTAACACAAACAAACAAACCGCATCTATTTGTTCTTTTATTTAAAAAAAATGATTCCATATACAACTTGTTTACCCTCGATCAAATGCATGCATGTTTAATTAAAGGAATGAAAACAAAACCTCATTTCCAAAACAGGATTTATGAAGATCATCTTCCCCCACCCATATTTGGCAAAAATCACATCTCCCACTAACCATCCACCACTAATTTAACCTCGTAAACAAAACAATAAAATAGAGTAAAGATCTCCAATCAAAGTTAATCTTAATATATTATAGCAATATAATGGTCCAACTGCACAGAAGCATATGAAGGATTTATATTTTCGATAAACTAAAATAAATGCTGCTCTCTTACACTAATTATGAACACATATAGCATACCCTAAACAATAAAAAATTGAACTGGATACACTTTCTTCAAAAATTAATCACCAAAGTATCTATTTTCAAACGGAGATCTTATTCAAAACCACGTAAGTGGCTAAGTATTTAATAATTGTCATGTTTTGTCCATCACATGGTAATGTACTAACCTCACTCTGCCGTAATGGTCAGTACTGAGAATTGTCGAGTTATGACTCTCACAGCGTGTCGCTGGGAATTTGCAACCGTAATGTTTTTTCCTTTTATGATGAGGCTAAACCTTTGATTATCTTAATAAGATGGCGCAATATAAGAGTATATCTTAATAAGAGTAGCATTCAAAAATATTTGCAGAAATGTAAAGGGCATAATCATCAAGGCCAGAAAGTGAGCGTACATCATAGATAACCTTCGCAATAATATCCTTGTAAGGAAGTAGTTCATCTGTTATATTCAGATGGGCAATGTGACCTGCATAAATGATGCACGGTCAATTCATATATAATAAATTGGAGATAAAGGTTCCCCCGTAAAATTAAATAGTTATAGTAGAAACAAGTGATGTAAGCTGTAAAAAACTGAAGAGTGAAAGACATCTACCACCACCTCCTCCGTAGCCTCCACAACCTCCGCCATATCCACCCTCACGTCCATCGAGATCTTGACTGTTCATCCCTTCAATCGCATCCTTCATCGCCTTCTCATCCCTGAATGTAACGAATCTGAATCCCCTAGATCTTCCAGTTTCGCGATCATTAATGATCTGCACATCAAACAACAAATTTCCATCAGATCTGACCAGATCTACACCAAACAAACAGTATACACAAACAAATATACATATAAAGACCGAAATTCAGAAATCGATCAATCTTCGCCTCGTGAAAAAAGAGGAAGATGAACGTACCGTTTTAGATCAGTAAAAGTAACATTAGTAACAGTTGTAACAAACAGTGACAGAAGTTCAATGAATCAAAACCATAGTAACAGTAGTAGTAAAGAACAGAATCAAGAGGAGGTCAGATCTGGCGTCCATCGGATCGGATCCAATTTCTGCTGATAAACGGACCTTTGAATCGACGATATCGCCGTATTGAGAGAAAGCCTCCTCTAGTGATTGATCAGTGGTAGCCATAGAGACGTATAGAGAGAGAAGCAGACGTCGGAGGAGGAAGATAGTTACATAGATGGCTTTTGAGCGAGGATATCTAGATTGAGCGAGAATGGGAGAGAGCTAAGTCAAGGATAAGTGAGGTAGATGACTTCGATGGAAAATGAGAGAGAGTTGTTTCACTTGTGAGGATGAGTGAGTTCCGTATTTTAATTTCAAGTTTTCACTTCCGCGCTATTTTTTAAAGCTCCGTGTTTTTTAAATAGATAACGTTTTTTTTAAAAAAACGTTATAACTTTAAAACTAAATATTACTCCTTATAAATACATAACGTTTTTGCATATGTATCTATAACGTTTTTTGAAAAAACGTTATGAAAAAAAACACTACAACGTTTTTTATAAAAACCTTGTTGTTTAAGTGTTATCTTTTTAATGTTTTGTAGTAGTGAAACTCATTAATAATAGGAATATTATTCAAGTTTGACATATTTTTGTTCAAATCAGTAACATGAGCTAAAAAGGATTTATGTTCGTTTGTCAATAAACGAGTGATTTTATGACTATAAATGATAGTTATAGATTTTAATGATTTAATTGTTTAAATTTGCATGACAGATTGATTACGAATATGAAAACTAATGAGCTTTTGAAAACAATCAATTTTAGCATTATGGTTAGTCAACCAATAAATTCCTAAAATCATATCAAATTCATGCATTTCTAAATAAATAAGGTCAACGGGTAATGTGAGGTTGTTGATTTAAACTAAGCAAGATTTATATACAGTAGATGTAATGACTATTTCTCCCAATGGGGTTTCAACTGATAAGTCAAAGTCTAAGTTTTCAAAAGTTAAGTTTAAACGTTGAGCACATGTAGGTGAGATAAAAGAGTGGATAGAACCAGTATCTGACATGGCATAAACTTCACTAGAATTTATTAGTAGCTTACCAGTTATCACCTCGTTCGGGTTTCGTGACCTTTGGGACGTCACTACAAAAGCTCTCCCCTGAACTACAGATTTCCCCTTATTCGTGCTAGCTTTTGGAGCCATCATTGCAGCTGGACTTGATTTTGTAATAGGACAAAATTGAGAAATATGACCTTCCTTCCTACAACCGTAGCACAACTTGGACTGTTGAGTACAGTTCGGGCTGATATGACCCTTCTGACCACATTTGTAGCATATTACTGATGGTCGATCTTCTCTCCTTGAAACTGGTGTTTGTGCTGATGCTGGTGCCCTTCCATAATAATTGTAGGATTTCTTCCTCTTGAAATTATTCCTACTTGATTCTCCTCTTTTATTATTTGAACCTGGATTACCACCGAAGTGGTTATCGTTTCTGAAATGGGGATTGCCTCCTCTATGGTTCTCGTTCCAGCGATTGTTGTCGTTATTTCTCTCTCTCTGCTGGTCATTGACTCCTAACTGCAATATTTTATCTTGCTCCACTCTTTAAGTCTTATCTACAACATCTGAATATAAACAAAATTTATGAGAGATGGGGTATTGGAAAATTTTAGGTGTTAAACCTTGAAAGAACATACGACTCATTCGTGCTTCGTCGTCTACTAGATGGGTCACAAATCGGGATAACTCGACAAATTTGGCCTCGTACTGTGAGACATTCATGTTCCCCTACTCCATCTTGATAAACTCTACCTCCTTCATGTGGCGGATACTTTCTGAAAAGTACTTCTCGTTAAACAGATCCCGAAACTCTGCCCAGGACATCTTGAGTGCCAAGTGATGGGTACCTTTTATCGCTTTCCACCAATGGTCTGCCTCTCCTAGTAACTTGAAGGTGGCGAATGAAACTTTTTGATCGTCAGTGCAACGTAGGACATCAAATATCTTTGTTATCTGTTTGAGCCATGCCTCTGCCTTGAGTGGGTCTGCCTTTCCACGAAACTCAAGTGGTCCCAACTCCTTGAATTGTTTGGCAGTAACCATCTGTGCATTGCCAACATTTCCACCAACAGGAACTCCTTTTGTCTGGTTCTGCATGAACTGCATGAAGTTACAAAAGAAACCATCATTCATCATGTTATTAGGAGCATTATTTTTTGAGTTTATAGGAGGATTATTTGTAGCTTCCTAATTCTCAGTCATATTTGCGTCGGACATTCCATAGTTAATTTCCTGATTTTCATATGTCATTCTTAACTGTGGTCACAAAATAAAGGTTAGTTAAACAAATTGACTCGTCACTTCTTATCCTTACATTCAAGCCAACTCATTTGATAACAAAATTTAATTTAGGTAGGATACACTAGTGACTGATTTTATCCGTCTCTCTCCTCCTCCTACTACCCCAGATCTTTATCAAAGATCATATCCCTAAGCTTTGATACCAACTGTGACGACCCCAAATTCGGGCCTACACAACCCAAACTTGAGTTATCAAAATACATAACAACTATTTTAATACGGTACAACGTTCAACAATACAGTATTCAAACAATATACTATTCAAACAATACACAACTAAGTTTTTACTATTATTGCCGCACTAATTTATAACATGTGAAGACTACTATAACTATCCTTCGGACCTTCACTCCATTCCCCGGCTAGTCCTAGCTATATTCTCATTTCATTAAGGACAATGGAACAAAAAAAAAAGATGAGCTTAAATAACCTAGTAAAAAAATATCATGACTAAGATAACGATGAATAAATTATCATTAGCCTTCAACAGTTAAGTTCTTGATATAATATAATAAACAACAAGTTTTAGATCAATAATGGTAGCGGAATAAGCAATCCATTAGAAGAATCATGTAGACTACGATATCCATTAGCTTTTCTTTTTCAGAAAAACACCATCAACTTTTATCATCTGAAACACCACTGGTCATGATCATGCCAAACAACTGTTTTTCTTTGCCTCAGGCCAAAGAGAACTTTTACCTCGTGCCTTAAAAGACACTCCACCATTATATTGCATTTCTCTTATCATCTGTGCCTTCGACCACAGATATTCGTCTATTATATTATCTTTGCACCCAAGCTAAAAATATTCATAACAACTTGATTATTGATGATTAGAATAAACAACAGTGATATAAATGATGAACAGAAGAAATAGAATAACATGATGAACAATAGATATCGAAAGCTTATAATTTTACTTTGTCCAGAGTTAAATAATGTCCAAATTGTTAACATTATGTGGAGTGAAATTCAAAAATGATATTCAAGATCCATAGTTCAAAGATAACGATTAAAGTTCAATAGAAAGGTTCAAGTCAATAGGAAGGTTGATATGAAATGATATTAAATGAAACGCAAACTATTAAGGAACATATAATCATTTCAGGAAGTTTTACCGAACAATAATTACCATAGTAAGTTTTATGAGTATGAAAGAAAATGATATCTCTTACCTTAACACGTGACTGACTATTGATTTAAATGAAGTTGATCAACCTATATTTTAATAATTTAGTTAGTAACTAACACATATAAATTTCATTGTGCATACTAATTTGTATGAAATCATCAAAAGTTATTTGATAAAGTAAAATAACTTCAATATAGTTTTTGAAAATAATATTTCAAAAGAATCTTCACGAGAAAGTTTTTCAAAATGAATCTTTTAAAATAAAATTTATAAACATCGTGTGATGTGTGTGGGTGCTTATATAACTTTTATAAAAAGACTTACTTGAAAAATACTTATATTTTTATCGATTTTCATAAATACTCAAGATGGTTTTAGCACACTCAAAGAGAACTTACCCAAAGTAATATTTTGAGAGTGAAAGAAAGAATAAGCAAAAAAACTTAGGAAAAATCCTTAAGTTAAGGCTTATATTTATAGTCAAAAATCTTATCAAAAATAAAGATTTTCTAATTTAATCCAAACTGTATATTTCAAGATAATATTTAGTCCATATCACACATTTCACCTTTTAAGATTTCTTTAATCTAAACAATTCATTTAAAAATCAACTTTAATCTACATCATTCATTTCATATCTTAATAAAAACAACAAACCTTAATAACTTTATATCATATATCATAATAAAATAATTAACTTTAAATAACTTTATATCATATATCATAATAAGACAATTAACTTTAAATAACTTTATATATAAAACAATTAACTTTATATATAAATCAATTAATTTTATATAAAGTATATAAAACAAATAACTTTATATAAATCAATTATTCAACAATAATTCACCAATTATTCACAATTATTCATTGTTATAATCAATTATTGTAAATGCAGTGTAGTTGGCTTTCTGAGTTAGAGATTCACAATACTAGCAGAAATACTAACTAATAATGGAATACAACAATTAAATCAACATCATAAAAGTGATAACAATAATGTAGAAAATAAATAAAAGAAAGAGCACGTTACTATGTAATGATAATTATTGATTCAATAATGTGAATTACTGTGCATATGTTACGATGACAATTATCAGTTCAATATTATGAATTATTGTGCATGTGACAATTATTGGTTTAATAAAGTCAATATTATACAATAGCAACTTTATCAGTTCAATAATATGAAACAATGTGTAATACTGTGTGCTACTGTGTAATATCGTATGTTACTATGCAATACCGTGTTCTACTATTTATTTTTCACATGGTATTTTAACAGTTAAAAGTGATAGTACCGTTGACCATTGTTATTTAAAAAGGTTATTGCTGTTGTTTTTCATATCCGACAATATTTCGTTGTGGGGTCTAATAATGTTTGGTTATTTGGGCGCTGTCGTACGAATCGAATATTATCTGACAAAACGAATATTCTCCGACAAGATAAAATTTGCACAAAATATTTTTAACTTTAACTTTTATCAATATAACACCTTACTATTTTAAAAAAATATAAATGAAAAAAAATTAAATTGTATTTCATAAAAGTCGGGATCTTACATTTAGTTTATTTGATGCATTTTTATTTATTTTTTAAAAAAAATCAATAGTTTAAATTTATAGTTAGCCCGTTTATATTTTGAGCTATAGTTTTAATAATTTTATTTAGTTTAGGATTTAATTTATTTTTTTTTCAATTAGTGATAGGAAAGTAGTTTAATACGATAAATATGTTATTAGAGTTTGTTAACAATAATATTTTGATCAATTAATATTATTATCTCTTATTCTCTTTATGAGTTCTTGTCTTTCTTGTAGATTCAGAGATTTATTTTACGTTCTTGTTGGTACGTCTAAAGTTACAAATCACATTTATGTTAGAGCGTTACAATATAACCATATTTCGCTACGTCGGAATTATTTTTTTAAGCCACAAATTCAAATGTCTACAATCAACATCCCAAAATAATTTTAGAAAAATATTGTTCATTTTTAGTTAAATCGGCCAATTTTCTGATCAAAATATGTCATGTATTAGTTTTATATGACTTTAATATGATTTGAGTATAAAAATTACGACTTTTACACTTGTATAAATAGTATTTAATATGAGATAAAAGTGGGTTATTTTTTGTGAGAAACTCTCATTTAAATTAATACCACTTCCATTAACAATTATAACTTAAATAATATATAGTTAAATAATCATTAACGTTAAAATTAAATGGATTAAAACCAAATTCTATATAAAAAATATATTAAACAAAACTATCTTTTACCCTCTCTACCATCGGTGCTTTTCTAATTACCTTAACTAAAAACCAATCACCGGCGACAACAGTTCACCCACCACAATCACCACCACCATCACAACCACCACTGGTCCGCCCACCATGCACAACCACCACAACATTCACAAACGAATTAATCGTCGCCGGACAATACCTCAAAGCACGACCTCCAACTACAAATCCAAACAAACACAACCACCAAAAATACAAATGGAAAAAAAAAAAGACAGATTAGGAGAGAGAGAGACGACAACGGTGTTGGTATTATTATTCTTTCATGTATTTTTTAAAGACTTATATGGTCAAAATACAGTTAACTACAGTCAAACCGTAGATACGTGCATAAATGGCCGGACGGAGTGTTCAATAAGGTCTACCATTGTCATTTGAAATTTTTTTGAGGAGTTGATTGTATATTTCTAAACTTATGGGGTTATAAATGAAAAAAATGTCAACTTAAATTAAGGGAACATTTTTGTTACTAACCCTTTTTATTTGTCATATTATCCCTAAACTAATAACTAATTTGTTTTTCGTCTTTAATTATTTTTTTTAAAAGAATTATATTTGAGAATTTATACTCAATTTAATTAATTAAAAAAAACGTTATATTACATTTTACTAATCTATGTGGTTTATCAATATACGGAGGCATGGAGCAGAGAAAACAACTAGTGAGACATGAACCATATAAATAGTGAAATTAATACTTTCAGCAAAAACGGACTAGATGCACGTGATAAACGCGTGGGGCAAACGGTAGGGACTAATATGTTATTAGCCCATCATTTTTAGATAAGGTTCTGACTACTGTGATAAATGGATTAAAATCCAAAAAAAAGAGCTTATTTTCCCGTGGGGATTCTAAGTAGGTGTTGAAATTATAAAATACGTATATTCTTTCAATTTAAAAATTAGAGATAACATTCTTGATTTTTTTTAAGTCAATTTTTAAAAAATTAAAATTGATATGCTATTGTACTCCTTTGGGTTAGTGTTTATTCGCAAATTTAATTTAAAAAGTTGAAATTTATTTCTGTTTTTGAACTAAACGAAACCCTTTATTCAAGTCCAGAAGTGGAAGTATTCTATAAAGGAAAATGATATGCTCGTGCACGTAAAAAACGGAATAATAGAGAAGGGATGACACCTTTACAGGTATTTCAAAAGGAGCAGAATTAGGATATGGAGGTATACGAAGGGCAATGGATGATTGGCATGCCAAATTCATGTACAGTTGCAACCAATGTACAATCATTAGCACAATAGCATTTGCAGCAGCCATCACAGCAGTATGATGAAATCCACATATGGTCATTACTCATATATAGCATTTTTACACCCAAGACCACATGCACTAATTCCTTGTATATATGGATTTTGTATTTCTTGTTTCTTCAGCTAGTTTGTTTTATTATTATTATTATTATTATTATTATTATAAATTTATTGCAACTTATTATCTTTAATTAAAATTCTTGTTTCATAACTAGCCATGCCATGCCATGCAAGAGAAATTTTATTTATTCGGGTGATTTCACTGATTTTGAAAAGCTAGGTTACATAGATAATTGGGTGTCTCTCTTAATTTCTTTTTCTTTTATCTAATTCATTTCACCCCTTCTTTATTTCATGTTCCTCTTGCTTGAACAGTAGTAATTTACTAAAAACAATATGCATGAGCTTTTATTTCTGGCCTTGCTGGATATGCCTAATTATTTTTTTGTGAAGCGAAAGGAAGAAGATAAGTGCTAAGTTGATCAACCTGCTGAGATTAATCCAAAATTAGGGTTTGAGCCTTTTGACTATCATAAGATTGGGCTTAAGTTCAGCTGAACCCAATCAATAATTGTTTTAACCCAACCGGGAGCCCCATTAAATATATATAAAGTGGATCTTGTAAAATGGAACGGTTGGTTAAACTTGGTCTACCATAGCTGGGTTGTGGCCTGTGGGTAGTACTGGGTGTCGATTCTATGGGCTTAAGGTATCTGAATATAGTGAGTTACTAATGGACACAATATCAACTCACTAAATTAATCAAATACACGTACAAAAATATATTTTAACTAATTTTTTGTCGAATGTAAATTATAAATGATAAAATATAGTAATCTGTGAATTCTTTTTTTAGTATCTCTTATATTGTGTATGTGGGTACATCGGTATCTAGTATTAAAATAAATTAGTTTCATATATACTCTCTCAGTTTCATAAAATGAGTTTTATTTGACAAAAAAAATAAAAAATGTACATAAATTATTCTCTTTTTAGTGATAGTTCTATAAAATGAGAAAATATGTTTAAGTTTTTTATCATAATTTTACTATTATATTAGTATTATTAGAGTAACTTTATTCTTTTAAAGGGTGAACATAAAACAATAAATATGTCACATGTGTATAATATTTGTAAAATTTGTAGATAAAGACTCTTTTATCTAAATATCTAATAGAGGTAGTAGTAAAGTTTACAAGATCAAACCATTAGATATGGCGGACAATGGGCTGGACAATGGGCTGCAACCCATATTATCATGTCTATTTGAGAGAGTAATTTATTCAAGGGTTTGCTTAATGTGTGTCCTAAGGGTACACATTAAACGTAAAAAATAAGGAATGAACCTCACTAAATATTATTTCTTTATATATTTGTACTGAATTCAATACATAGGATCCATTACTATATTATTTTTTTATATATTAAATTCAGTGTAAATACATAAACAAATAATATTATGCATTGAATTTCGCGCTTAACATGTGCCATAAGAGCACATTCTAAGAAAATCATTTATTCAAATACCTTTTTCGTTTTAAAATATAAAGTTAATTTAAAAGATTTTTAAAATTAAAATTAATATAAATTTTAATAATTTTAGTTAATACAATAATAACTTAACTATTTATAAAATAATATTTATTATAAAATTTATAGTTTCATAATTATTAATCAATTATCTGAATTTTAAATTTAAAAATATCTCAAATTCATTTTCGAAAGCCATGAGTAATATTATTATTTAGAACGGAAAAATCACTATATATAATATGAGAGTATGACTTATTCACTTAATAATTATGCAATAAATTATTATCATCGTATGCTTTATTATGTTTAGTTAATAAAAACCATTCATCTTTTATATTATTCTCAAAAGCTTGCAATTGATTTAGTACGTTTTCGCAAAATTTGTAGACATTAATGATGTGGGTTTAGTTCTTTACATTACATGTAATCTTTAAATTGTCCATTTGCTCGTGGAATGATAATCAAATATTAATAATAAATTTAAGAATAATATATCATTTTATAGGATTATCATTTTCAAATCTCTTATTGAGAAAAAAATATGACAACTTTAAAAATTAAGTCATAATATTATAATTTCCTTAAAAAAATAAAGAAAGAGAAAAAAAAATGCTTTATGCAACCCAATGGAGTGATAAAGTAAAATGAACCACGAATGAAAAATAAATAAATTAGAATTTAATAGGGGGAGAAAGATGGAGAGTATCTAGCCTCACCCAAATCTACCCAATCAAATTTCTCCCACTTCATATCCCCTCCATCTCCCATCCCTCACACTTTTCCAACATTACTTCACTCCCGATCTCTCGCAAAACACCCTTTTATCTCTTTCTTTATCTCATGGCCACCAACTCCCTCCAATCTCTCCAAAACCACGCCATCCCACGGCAGCGCCACCCAACAGACTGCCATCCAACCACCCTCTCCTCCACCTCCCTCTTTCTCAAACCCACCACATCCACCATTTCTCTCTCCTAAAATCCCTCCCCCACCACCCCATTTTCTCCCTCCTCCATCACTCCCTCTACCTCCCAACCCACCACCACCACCTTCGACCTCCTCCAAACCCACCTCGCCGCCCAAAACTTCCGACAAGCAGACGAAGAAACCCGCTGCCTCCTCATCGACGTCTTCTTCTCCGAGGTCCAATTCATCGCCGGATCTCAAAACCATAGACGAGCTCTACAAGCATAATATAATGAATAATTCTAGACTTACCCATGTTTTTGACCCAAAAATCTTACCCGCAAATAGGACAAATAACTGTGATCCACTTTTGGGTTAAAGATATTAATACAGTGGGGCCAAACTCTTTTGTTTTATTTGCGGGTAAGTGTAAAGGGTAGGAAAAATGGATAAGTGTTGAAATACCCTAATATAATATGTGCATATATAATATATAATATTATATAATATAATATATTATAAATATGTATTATATTTATTTTATATTATATTTATAATACAATATAATACATTTATTTGTTTGGTGTTTTATTTAATAAAAAAAATAGTGATTCTTATGATATCATATTAAATCAATGTATTTTTTTATAAATATTTTTTTTAGAAAATTTTACATTTTATTTTAATTTATAATCAGTCGAAAACATTCATAACTTATTTTAACTTAATTTTTGACTTATAAATCAATATGTTGCCGAACTGTGAGGCCCCCAAATTTCGGACCTATACAGTCCAAACTTGAATCGTCAAATTAGACAACAATTACTATTACAATACAGTACAAAATATAATAATACAGTGCTTAATACACAACTTAGTTTTCACTAATATTGTTACACTATTTTACATGTGAAGACTACTACAGCTATCAATCGGACATTCACTCCAGTCCTCGACTAATCCTAACTACTATCTCATTTTCTGTTGAATAACAATTGAATAAAAAAGGTAAACTCATATAGCTCACTAAAGAAATATTATGACTAAGATAACAATGATAAAATTATCATTAGCCTTTAATAGTTGAGTTCTTAACAGAATACAATAGATAACAAGTTTTAGATCAATAATAGCAACGAAATAAGTAATCCGTTAGAATAATCACGCAGACTATGATGTATACTAACTTCTCTTTTTCAGAAAAATCATCATCAACTTTTATCATCTGAAACACCCAGACTTGATGATAAGAATAAATAACAGTGATAACAAAAAAAATAGAATAATCAATAAATATCGAAAGTTTATAATTTTACTTTGTCCAGAGTCATATAATGTCAAAATTGTCAACTTGATATGGAGTAAAATTCAAAAATAATATTCAAGATCCATAGTTCAAATATAATGGTTAAAATTAAATAAAAAAGTTCGGGTAAATAGAAAGATTCAAGTAAAATAAAATTTAAATGAAGCGTAAATTATTAAATATTTCAGAAATTTTACCGAACAATACTTACCATAATAAGTTTAAGAGTATGAAAGAAAACGATATATTTTACCTTGACACGTGAAAAGAGACTGCTTTAAATGTAGTATATCAACCTATATATTTATAAAATCATTAGCAACTACCACATAAAAATTTTATGGTGTATAATAACTCATTTATAATGAACTATCAAAAGTGTTTCTATAAAATAAATTTTTGTAATGTATAGAATAAAATATAATAACTACAAAAATAGTTTTGAAATAATATTTCAAATAAATCTTCCAAAGAAATTTTTTCAAAATAAATCTTCTAAAGAAAAAATCTTGTAAAAGCAGATTTGTGAATACCAAGTGAAGTGAGTATTTGTGCAATTATTATTCTTTAAAGAAAAGACTCACTTGAAAATTTTTTGTACTCCTTTTGATTTTACCAAAACTTCAGAGTAGTCTTACTATACTCAAAGTATACTTACAATATATTAGTAAAAGAAAGAAAAGTATGAGGAATTCATATGTTGGGGTTTCCCTTTTATAGGCCAATATGCGCTCACCATTCCATTTTTTTTTTGTCTAATTTTTATTATAATACTCCCTCCTTGTTAACTTTTTTCTTCCATACTATCCCCCACTTGCTCCCTTTTTTTTTTCTTTTTTGATTCTTATCCTTCCACATTTTTTTGTCTACTTTGTCTTTATTTTCATCCTCCTGTTTCCATTTTCCTCCAACTGCCCAATTAAAATGAAGAAAGAGTAATCACCCCCCCCCCCCCCCCCCAAATACAATTCCCACATTTCCTTATCTGATTTTCTTTCTTTCTCTCCAGAATTCCTTCTCACTCTCCTTAAATTTCAAAGGTATTCAAAATAGAGTCATCCTATTTTCCTCCCTCTTTTCTTGACTTTTCCCACATATTCATAGAATGAGTTTTAATTTATTCTTCTAACGAAAATATTTTATAATTTATATCCAAAATATCAATTAACAAAGAAATATAATAATTAAAGTAATGCTACAACAGTGATAACAATAATTCAAAAATAATACAAGAACATTTTACTGTGATAATTATTAATTTAATACAGTGCATGAGCTACTGTAACAATTATTGGTTCAATAATTTAAAATACAGTGCATTAGCAATTACTGATTCAATAATATAACATACTGTATAATGATAATTATTTGTTTAATAATGCAAAATGCCATGCATTTACTATTGTGACAATTATTGATTCAATAATTTTAAATACTATGTAATAATAACTATTGATGAATAATGTGCAATAGTCACTTTATCAATTCAATAATATGTAATACCGTGTGTTATTGTAGCCGTGTGCTACAATAAAATACCATGAAATATCGTATGCTACTATTCTTTTATCACTGGGTATTTAACAGTTAAAAGTGATAGTACCTTTGACCATTTTTATTTAAAAAGATTACTTTTGTCATTTTTTATATCCGACAATATTTCGTTGTAGGGTCTACCAATGATTGGTTATTTTGGTGCCGTCGTACGGATCGAATATTTTTCGACATAATAAAATTTGCACATAACATCCTTAATTTTTACTTTTGTCAATTTAACCACTTATTGTTTCTGAAAAATATATATGAAGAAAAATTAATTTTGTATTTCATAATAGTTGAAGTTTTACAACCACCCTTCCTTATGAAATTTCGTCCCCAAAATTAATATACCTGGTATTTCGAAGAGGAAACGATATTTATATTTTATTTCAGATTCTAGCTCATAGGTCATTTCCTCAGTATCTTGGTTCCTCCATAAAACCTTTTCTTAAGGTATACCATTTGAGTGTAATATATGTTCCTTCTCATCTAAGATCTTGACAGGTACCTCCGAGTATGATAAATCTTCTATTATAACGTCTAGCTCCAACTCAATGATGTGATTCTGATCCTTCACATATTTGTATAGCATGGATATGTGAAAAACGTTATGAATGCGAGATATGCTTGGTGGTAGGGTTAGTCTGTAGGCCACAGCTCTTACTCGGTCGAGAATTTTAAATGGGCCAATAAATCTAGGTTGAACTTTTCTCTCCTTTTGAATCTCGTAACTCCTTTTCATAGAGAAACACATAAGAATACATGGTCTCCGACATTGAATCTCTCGTCCCTTCGATGAAAATCAGCATAACTCTTTTATCATTCTTGTGTTGTCGGATCAATTGAATCTTTTCTATAGTCATGCGTACTAACTCGAGTCCAACAATTTTACTTCTCCTACCTCATTCCAAAATACTGGAAAACGACATTTTTGTCCATACAAAACCTCTAATGGAGCCATGCCTATACTTACTTGGTAACTATTGTTGTAGGAGAATTCAACTAATGGCAAGTACTTGTCCAAACTTTCTTTGAAGTCTAGTACGCAAAGTCTCAAAAAGATCTTCGAGAGTTTGGATTGTCCTTTTCGATTGTCCATCCGTTTGAGGATGGTATGCAGAATTGAATCGTAGCTCGGTGCCTAAAGCTTTTTGTAGACTGATCCAAAAGCGTGAAGTGAATCTGGAATCTCGATCAGAAATTATAAAAATTGGCATGCCATGTAATCTTACAATCTCACTTAAGTACATACTAGCAAGACGCTAAAGTAAAAAGTTTTCTCGTATAGGCTAGAAATGAGAGAATTTGGTCAATCTATCTATGATGACCCAAATTATATCTAAGTCTTGAGAAACTTTAGGAAGACCCGTCATGAAATCCATAGTGATGTGTTCACAATTCCATTATGGAACTTCAAGTGGTTGCAATGGACTCTTAGGCACTTGATGCTCTACCTTGACACGTTGAAAAGTTAGGCACCTTGAGATAAACTCTACGATCTATCTCTTCATGTTGCTCAACCAAAATGTATGTCTAAGGTCATGATACATTTTGGTACTTTCAGGATGGATCGCAAACGGTATGTTGTGTGTCTCCATCATGATTTTATGCTTCAATTTAGGATCGTTAGGAACACAGAGTCGAGAATTGACTCAAAGTATCTTTTTCTGTCGATCCTTGCTTTGGAATAACACATTCTTGTATTTTTTTTTTATCATACTCACCAGTTCTGGATCAGTAGTTTGAACGGCTTTAATTTTATAGATTAAAGCTGGTTATACTCGTATATGTGTCATCTTCATGTGGGTTTATGGTGTCTCTGGCTCTATCTCCATCTTTTGTAAGTCGTATAAAATTCGTATTTGTGTCGTCAACAGTGCATTTGTACTCGCATAAGATCTTCTGCTTAATACGTCAGCTACAACGTTCGTCTTGCCAGGATGGTACTGAATGGTGTGGTTGTAGTCCTTTAACAGCTCAAGCCAACGACGTTATCGATTGTTGAGTTCCTTTTAAGTGAAGAAATACTTGAGGTTTTTTTGATTCGTGAAGATTTCCACTTTATCCCCGTAGAAGTAGTGTCTCCAAATCTTCAACGCGAAAACGACCGCTGCCAACTCTAAATCATTAGTAGGATAAAAAAATTTCATAATCCTTGAGTTGTCAAGAGGCATAGGCTATAATTTTTTCATGTTGCATAAGGACGCAACCTAAACCTTTGCCTGAAGCTTCGCTATAGATGACAAATTCTCCCGATCCTAATGGTATGGTCAAACAAGGGTTGAAACAAGTCTCCTCTATAGTTCTTAAAAACTCTTTTCATATTCCTTGCTCCATACAAATTTGGTACTTTTTCGAGTCAGCTAAGTTAATGTAGTGGTAATTCGAGAAAATCCTTTTACGAATCTCCGATAATAATCAGCTAGGCCCAGAAAGTTTCGTACTTCCATTATTGTCTTAGATTGCTCCCAATTTAGTATTGTTTCAATCATCGTAGGGTCAACTGATATTCCTTGATTATAAATCACATAACCAAGGAATGTCACTTCTTCAAGCCAGGACTCACATTTCTTCAAATTGACAAACAACTTATTCTCACATAGTTTTTAGAGTATCAATCTCAGGTGTTGTTCACAATCCTCACAACTTTTGGAGTATATGAGAATGTCATCAATAAAGACAACCACAAAATGAGCCAAATATTCCTTGAATATCCATTTTATCATGTCCATGAAAGCTATAGGAGCATTAGTTAATCCAAAAGGCATAACAAAGAACTCATAATGCCGAAGCGAGTTCTGAAGACAGTCTTTGGAATGTCCTCAGCTTTGACCTTTAACTGATGATATCCAGAACAAAAATCAATCTTCGAGAAATATTGTGCACCTTGCATTTGATCAAACATTTCATCAATCCGAGGTAGCGGGTAACTAATTTTGATGGTGACATGGTTCAATTCTCAGTAGTTAATGTACAGTCTTATACTCTCATCTTTCTTTTTGACAAAAAGAATATGAGCACCCCAAGTCGATGCACTCGGACATATGAAACCAGTATCCAACAATTCCTGTAGTTAGATTTTTAACTCTTAAAGTTCAGTATGAGCCATCCGGTATGGGGCTTTGGAAATAGGCTTAGTACCGGGTTTAAGATCAATACAAAATTCAATTTCACGATTTGGGGGTAAGCCAAAAAATTTCTAGGAAAAAACGTCAGGAAACTCATTAACAATAGGAATATCATTCAAGTTTGTTGTGTTTTTATTGACACGAGTAAAAAGGCTTAACATCTATTTTTCAATAAACGAATGGTTTTATGGCTAGAAATAATAGTTATAGATTTCAATAATTTGATTTTTTGAATTTGTATGACATATTGATTAAGAATATGAAAACTAACGATCTTTTGAAAACAATCAATTTTAGCGTGATGGTTAGTCAACCAATCAATTTCTAAACTCACATCAAATTCATGCATTTTTAAAGAAATAAGGTCAACGTGTAATATGAGGTTGTTGATTTGAATTAAGCAAGATTTATATACAATAATTGTAATGACTCTTTCTCCCAATGAGGTTTCCACTGATAAGTCAAAGTCTAAATTTTTAGAAGTCAAGTTTAAACGTTGAGCACATGTAGGTGAGATAAAAGAATAGGTAGAGTCAGTATCTAACATGGCATAGACTTCACAAGAATTTATGAGTAATTTACAGGCTATCACCTCGTTCGGGTTCCGTGCCCTTTGTGATGTCACAACAAAATCTCTCAAGTAAGAAAATAAGGGAGCAAGTGGAGGATAATAAGGAAGAAAAAAAAATGAACAAGGAGGGAGTATTATAATAGAAGTTAGACAATAAATTTTGGAATGGTGAACACATATTGACCTATAAAAGAGAAACCCTGGTATACTAATTTCTAACACCTTTTTTTCTCCTACTAATATACTGTAAGTATACTTTGAGTATAGTAAGGCTACACTAAAGTTTTTGTAAAGTCAAAATGAGTCCAAGAATTTCTCAAGTGAGTCTTTCCTTTAAAGAATAATAATTGCACAAATACTCACTTTATATGGTATTCACAAATCTTCTTTTGTAAGACTCTTCCTTTAAAAAATTTATTTTGAAAAGCTTCATTTGAAAGATTTATTTGAAATATTATTTCAAAATTATTTTTGAAGTTATTATATTTTATTTTTTACACTACAAAAATTTATATTATATAAACACTTTTGATAATTCATAATATATGAGTTATTATACACTATAAAATTTATATATGATAGTTACTAATTATATTATAAATATATAGGTTGATCCACTACATTAAAATCAGTCTTTTTTCACTTTTTAAGGTAAGGGATATCATTTCTTTCATACTCTTAAACTTACTATGGTAAGTATTGTTCAGTAAAATTTTTGAAATGATTAATAGTTTGTGCTTCATCTAAATATTATTTTACTTGAACCTTTTTATTTACCTGAACTTTTCTATTGAACTTTAACCATTATTTTTGAACTATGGATCTTGAATATCATTTTTGAATTTGACTCAACATCATGTTGATAATTTGGGCATTATTTGACTCTAGACAAAGTAAAATTGTAAACTTTCGATATCTATTGATTACCTTGTTATTATATTTCTTCTGTTTATCATTTATATCACTGTTATTTATTCTAATCATCAAGAATTAAATTGTTGAGAATATTTTTGGTCTAAGTGTAAAGATAATATAATAGATGAATATCTGTGGGTTGTGGTATAGATGATAAGATTTATGAATGCCTTTAGCCTGGGGCAAAGACAATATAATTGTTGAGTATCTTTTAGGGCACGGGGTGAAGGTTCTCTTTGGCTTGGGGCAAAAAATAACGGTTGGTTGGCATGATTATAATTAGTGGTGTTTCAGATGATAAAAATTGATGATGATTTTTCTAAAAAAGAGAAGCTAGTATACATCATAGTCTATGTGATTATTATAACGAATTACTTATTCCGCTGCTATTATTGATCTAAAACTTGTTATCTATTGTATTATGTCAAGAACTCAACTATTGAAGGTTAATGATAATTTTATCATTGTTATCTTAGTCGTGATATTTCTTTACTGAGCTATATGAGTTCACCTTTTTTATTTAATTGTTCTTTAACAAGAGATGATAGAGTAGTTGGGACTAGTCGGGGAATGGAGTGAAGGTCCGAGTGATAGCTGTAGTAGTCTTCATATATTGTAAAATAGTGTAGCAATATTAGTAAAGACTTAGTTATGTATTAAGCACTATATTATTGTACCTTGTAGTGCATTGTAATAGTATTTGTCTTCTAATTTAACGACTCAAGTTTGGGCTGTGTAGGCCCGAATTTGGGGCGGTGACAATAACACTACAAGAAAATAGTCTATCAGCAACCAAACTTATCAGCGACAGTAGTTTGTGGTCGCTACTGTTATTATTAGTGACCAACTTTAGCGACCGCTGGTGAAAGTGGTTGCTATTATTAATAGCGACCAAATATCGACTGCTGATCGGTTACTGTTATAATTTTTTCGCCAAAAATTTTGGTGCATATATTTTTTGTGACGGAAACCTATCTGTGACCGCAAGTCGGTCGCTAATACAGCCATGTCAACTATATCAGCGACCGCATGTGATCGCCTATAGCTGTCGCTGATGAAGAGAAGTCTAATCTTTTCGGTGACCGCAATCGGTTGCTGATGTATTTAAAATATTTTAGAACGCAGAAGCTAGATAGAGTTACAGAAGAATAGAAAAAAAAGAAGAGAAAGTGGGAAGAGAAAGAGAGAAGAAGAGAGCACCCACCACCGCCACTCACCGCTGATCTCTGCCGGTCATCGTCGCAACTATTTCCCTCTGCCACGCACCACCGCTAGCTGGACCCACAGGTTTGGGGTATATATATTTCCCATAAATTTTATTAAATTCGGTTTATAGTTTTTCATGCTTTTGAATATTTGTGCAAGGTTGTCCAGAGAAACTCAAAAAGCACTGAAAAAGTACTCATTATCAGGTGCAATTCTCCTCAATCTCCTTAATTTTCATATTTCAATCAATTGCTTTGCCTACTCATTCATTTGGTAATAGTTTATGTCAGTAAACTAAATTAATTTTTGAGAAACGAAATGAAGAATTAATATGGGCTAGATTTTATTATCTTTCAATGACACATAATATTGGAAAAATATATTTCTACTCAATTTACATTATTTAAGTTTAACGGTCTTGTTACATTACATAGTTTCATTTGTTCCAAATTGTTAGATCTATGGGTTTTTCCCTCATATTTTTGCATTCATGTATTGTACTACATCAAATCCTTAATTTGCAAACTCGATTTCTTGGTAGCTGTATATATGTATATGCTTAAACTTTCATGGTTATGTTTTAGATGTGAAATGATGGAGTTGTTTGTGTTTCATTTTTTGCATTTTGGCATCTGAATTTTAGGTTTGAATTAAGCTCATTATTGTTCGTGAATATTGTTGGGGGTTTACTATTTTGAGGCAAAAGTTACACTTGTTACTACTACTTAGTTTGTCACTATAACTTTTTATGAATTTATGCTTGTGAATACTTCTCTATCAACACCAGGCTTTCTATCATTATCTGTGAATTTTTTTTGTTGAGACTAAGACTGTAGTGAATTAGACGAAAAAGGGAATGACATGTGACACTTAAATATAATTTAAAATAAAATAATTTAAAATAAAATAAAATAAATCTAATATAATTTGAAATAAAACTAATATTATATAATTAAAAATAAAAGAATATAATTTAAAATAAAATAAAATAATATAGTTTAATTTAACTTTAAATATCATATGATATTTTATACAATAATATAATAAAATTAAAATGAAAGAAAAAATAAAAAAATACAAATAATATAATATGATATAATTAAAAATAAAAAAACAAAGTATTATTTAAAATAAAATAAAATAATTTAAAATAGAATAAAATAATAGAATCTAATTTAATTTTAAATTACATAGGATATCTGATACAATAATATAATATAATAAAATTAAAATGAAAGAAAAAATAAAATTAAAAAAATAATATAATATGATATAATTAAATAAAATATTATTTAGAATAAAATAAAATAATTTAAAATAATATAAAATAATATAATATAATTTTATTTTAAATTACATAGGATATTTGATACAATAATATAATATAATAAAAAAAATACTATATGATATAATTAAAAGTAAAATAAAGTAAAATAAAATAATTTAAAATAGAATAAAATAATGTAATCTAATTTAATTTTAATTATCATATGATATTTGATACAATAAAATTACAATGAATGAAAAAAATACAAATAATATAACATGTATTGGCCGGATTCTCGTATTAATTGAGAGTGTTGCATGTATGATCATATTTAGCTTAGCAACCCTTTTAAATTATATCATGAGAGATACCTCATTCTAACGGTTTGAGTTCGGGTAATCTCGGACGAATTAGTGCCCATCCTCCCTGCATTTGTAACAACTACCTCTACCACCATTACTATAGTTTCCACTGCCACCACCTCCACAACCGTTTTAGTAGCATTTATTTGCAATATGTCAACTCTCACCACACTTGTAACAAATGTTTCCAATATCACCTCATTCGTAACCGCCACTACCACCATCTTATCCACCGCCGACACTATATTGTCCATGGAAAGAAGCCAGATTAATGGATTAAGAGATATAATTGAATTAATTGGAAAAAAATTCACATAACGACCAATTAGGGAGACACATGTGTACAGACATGTGACGCTCCCAAATCTAGGCCCACATAGCCTAAACTTGAGTTGTCAAAAGACTACAACAAAATTATTATAAGTAGTGCAACGTACAACAATACAGTGTATAATAACACACAACTAAGTCTTTCACGATTATTGTCTATTTTATAACACGTGAAGACTACAATAGCTATCCCTCAGACTCTCACTCCATCCCCCTTCTAGACCCAGCTATGTTCTCATCTCCTGTTGAAAAATAATGGAACAAAAAAAAAGGATGAACTCAAATAGCCCAGTAAAGAATATCATAACTAAGATAATGACGAGTAAATTATCGTTAGCCTTCAACAGTTTAGTTCTTGATAGAATACAATAGACTACAAGGTTTATATCAAAAACTGCAGTTAAATTCTTGAACAACGTTCAGATCAATAATAGTAGCGGAATGAGCAATCTATTAGAAGAATAATGCAGACTATAGTGTCCACTCGCTTCTCTTTTTAGGAAAAACATCATCAACTTTTATCATCTGAAAGACCACTGACCATGAGAATACAAACTCACAGTTCCTGGTCATAATCATGCAAATCAACAGTTCATCTTTGCAATACGAGCCAAAGATATTCAATATAACACTAACGGTCATGATTATACCAGTATTCAGCCTTTGGTCATAATCATACCAAACAACAATTCATCTTTGCACTACGGGCCAAAGAGAACTTTCATCACGAGTCATAAAAGACACCGAACAGATGTATTGCCTTTAACCTATTATATCGCCTTTAACCTATCATCTGTTCAACAATTATATCGCATCTGTCCCCCCGGCCACAGATATTTACAACAGCTTAATTTTTGATGATTAGTACAAATAACAGTGATACAAATGATGAACAGAAGAAACAGCAAAAACAATAAGTATCGGAAGTTTAATTTGTGCAGATTTAAATAATGTCCAAATTGTCAACATGATGTGAAGTAAAATTCAAAAATGATATTCAAGATCCACAGTTCAGAATAACGGTTACAGCTAAATAGAAATGTTTAGAAAAATAGGAAATGAATACAAAGAATAATTCACTAAACATGCAGTAATCCACGTAGTCAGGTTATTCTCAGAGATTAATAAGGAATGAATACGAAAGGTTAGTCACCAACAGGCGGTAATCTGCGCTGCAAGGTTATTCCCACAATTTAATAAAAATTGAATACGAAGAGCTATTCACCAAACATGCGGTAATCCGCGCAGTAAGGTTATTCTCAGAGATTAATAAGGAATGAATACGAAAGGTTATTCACCAACAGGCGGTAATCCGCGCCGTAAGGTTATTCCCACAATTTAATACATGGAAATAAATGACACATCTTATGAGTAAGAGAGAAACGATATTATTTTCGAGAATCAAAAAATGATAATCCCTTACCGTAGTAAGTTTGAATAGTGGAAGATAAAAAAAGATGGAATCCCTTACCTTAACACGTGACTGGATATTGATTTAAATGTGGTTGATTAACTTGAACAGTACTCCTACACTTATAGATCTTCACAAATACTCAAGATGACTTAAGCACACTTATAGAGAACTTACACAACAAGTATTTAGAGAGTGAAAGAAAGAACAAGTAAGAAAATTTATGAAAAATCCTTAAGTTAAGGCCTTTATTTATAGCCAAAAATCTTATCATAACCAAGATTTCCTAATTTAATCCAAACCGTTCATTTCAAGAAAATGTTTAATCCTTACCACTCATTTCATCTTTTAAGATTTCTTTAATTTAAACCATTCATTTAAAGATCATCTTTAATCTACACCATCCATTTCAAATTCTATATTATCTTTAATCTATACCATTCATTTAATCTTTTAAGATTTTCTTAATCTAAACCATTCATTTAAATATCATCTTCAATCTACACCGTTCATTTAAAATTCTATAATTATTACATTATCTTTAATATATACCACTCATTTTATATCACCTAACTTTATATTATTTATTATAATAAACAAATAACTTTATAAATTCAATTATTCAACAATAATTCACACTTATTTATTATTATGACTAATTGTTATAAATACAGTGTAGTTAGCTCTGAGTTAGATATCAAGTCAATTAATAAATGAAATACAACTGTTTAAATAACTTCATAATAGAGATAACAATAATGCAGAAAGTATGTAAAAGAAAGAATACGTTACTGTGTAATGACAATTATTGATTCAATAATGTGAATTACTGTGCATATACTACTGTGACAATTCTTAGTTTAATAATATGAATTATTGTGCATGTGACAATAAAGTCAAATATTGTACGATAACCACTTTATCAGTTTAATAATACTAAATACTGTGCAATGGCGTATGCTACTGTGCAATACCGTGTGCTACTGTGCAATACTGTATGTTACTTGTAATACAGTATATTATTATTCTTTTACCACCGGATATTTTAACAATTAAAAGTGATAGTACCATTGACCATTTAAAAATTGTTTATGTCATTTTATATATCCGATAATTATTCGTTGTGGGATCCACCAATGATTGGTTCGTACGGCGCCGTCGTACGAATATTCCCCGACAGGACGAATATTCCCCGACCAAACGAATATTGTCTGACATAATATAATTTACACATAACATCCTTAACTTTTAACTTTATCAATTTAACCACTTCCTTTTTCAGGAAAAATATATAGAAAAAAAAATTAAATTTTGTATTTCATAAAATTCTGGGTCTTACAACCTCCCCTCCTTATGAAATTTTGTCCTCGAAATTGAGGTACCTGGCATATCGAAGAGATAAGAATACTTAGATTTCATCTCAGATTCTAGCTCCCACATCATTTCCTCTGTATCTTGGTTCCTCCATAAAATCTTAACTTGAGCTATAACCTTTGAGCGTATGATCTGCTCCTTTTTATCTAGTATCTTAACAGGTACCTCCTCGTACGTTAAATCTTCTGCTATAACGTCTGGTTCTAACTCAATGAAGTGGTTTGGGTCCTTCACATATTTACGTAACATAAATATGTGAAAAACGTTATGGATGCGGGACATACTTGGCAGTAAGGCTAGTCTGTAGGCTACGGTTCCTACTCGATCGAGGATTTTAAATGGGTCAATAAATCGAGGGTTGAACTTTCCTCTTTTTCTGAATCTCGTAACCCCTTTCCATGGATAAACACGTAAGAATACATGATCTCCGACGTTGAATCTCTCATCTCTCTGATGAAGATCAGTATAACTCTTTTGTCATTCTTGTGCGGTCTGTATTCGTTGTCGGATCATTTGGGTCTTTTCTGTTGTCAAGCGTACCAACTCGGGTCCCAATAATTTTGCTTCTCCTACCTCATTCCAACATATAGGAGAGCGACACTTCATTCCGTACAAAGCCTTAAATAGAGCCATGCCTATGCTTGCTTGGTAACTGTTGTTGTAGGAAAATTCCACCAATGACAAGTACTTATCCCAACTTCCTTTGAAGTCTAGTATGCAAAGTCTCAAAAGATCTTTGAGGGTCTGGATCGTCCTTTCCGATTATCCGTCCGTTTGAGGATGGTATGCAGAACTAAAACGTAGTTCAGTGCCCATAGCTTTTTGTAGACTAATCCAAAAGTGTGAAGTGAATCTAGGATCTCGATCAGAAACTATGGAAACTGGCATGCCATGCAATCTCACAATCTCATTTATGTACATACTGGCAAGACGTTCAAGTGAAAAATTTTCTCGTATAGGCAAGAAATGAGCTGATTTGGTCAATCTATCTACGATGACCCAAATTTCATCTAAGCCTTGAGAAACCTTGGGAAGACCCGTCACGAAGTCTATATTGATGTGTTCCCACTTCCATTCAGGAACCTCAAGTGGTTGCAATGGACCCTTAGGTACTTGATGCTCTTCCTTGACTCGTTGACAAGTTAGGCACCTTGAGATAAACTCTGCAATCTCCCTTTTCATATTGTTCCACCAAAATATATGTCGAAGATCACGATACATCTTGGTACCTCCCGAGTGGATTGCAAACGGCGTGTTGTGTGCCTCCATCACGATTTTATGCTTCAATTCAGGATTGTTAGGAACACAGAGTCAAGAGTTAACTCGAAGTATTCCTTTCTCGTCGATTCTTTCCTCAGGAATAGCACCTTCTTGTACTTTCTTCATCATATTCATCAGTTCCGGATCAGTAGCTTAAGCATCTTTAATTTTATCAATTAAAGCTAGTTCTACTCGTACGTGCGCAATCTTCAAGTGGGTCATTTGTGTTTTTAGCTCTATCTCCAACTTTTACAAGTTATACAAAATACGCTTTTGTTTTGTCAACAATGCACTTGTACTCGCATAAGATCTTCTGCTCAAAGCGTCAGCTACAACGTTCGCCTTTCCCGGGTGATACTGGATTGTGTGGTCGTAATCTTTCAACAGCTTAAGTCAACGTCGTTGTCGAATGTTGAGTTCCTACTGGGTGAAGAAATACTTGAGACTTTTATGATCCGTATAGATATCCACTTTCTCTCCATACAAGTAGTGTCTCCAGATCTTCAACGCGAAAACGACCGCTGCCAACTCTAGATCATGAGTAGGGTAATTTTTCTCATAATCTTTGAGTTATCGATATGCATATGCTATCACCTTTCCATATTGCATAAGAACACAACCTAGACCTTTGCCTGAAGCATCGCTGTAGATGACAAATTCTCCCGATCCCGATGGTATAATCAGAACAGGAGCTGAAACAAGTCTCCTCTTGAATTTTTGGAAACTTTTCTCGCATTCTACGTTCCATACGAATTTGGTGCTTTTCCGAGTAAGCCGAGTTAATGGAGTGGCGATTCGAGAAAATCCTTCTATGAATCTCCGATAATAACCAACTAAGCCCAGAAAACTTCAGACTTCAGTTACTGACCGAGGTTGCTCCCAATTTAATATTGCTTCGATCTTTGCAGGATCAACTGATATTCCCTTACTGGAAATCACATACCCAAGGAACGTGACTTCCTCAAGCCAAAACTCACACTTCTTCAGCTTGGCATACAACTTGTTCTCACGTAGCTTTTGGAGTATTAATCTTAGGTGTTGTTCATGATCCTCACGACTCTTGGAGTATATGAGAATGTCATCAATAAAGACAACTACAAAATGATCCAAATATTCCTTGAATATCCGGTTCATTATGTCCATGAAATCTGCAGGAGCATTAGTTAGTCCAAAAGGCATGACTAAGAACTCATAATGCCCATAACGAGTTTTGAAAGCAATCTTTGGATTGTCCTCAGCTTTAAACTTTAACTGATGATATCCAGAACAGAGATCAATCTTTAAGAAATGTTGAGCACCTTGCAATTGATCAAACATGTCATCAATCCGAGGTAACGGGTACCTGTTTTTGATGGTGACATGGTTCAATTCTCGGTACTCAATGCACAATCTCATACTCCCATCTTTCTTCTTCACAAATAAAACAGGAGCACCCCAAGGTGATGCACTCAGACGAATGAAACCGGTATCCAACAATTCCTGTAGTTGGACTAATAACTCTTGAAGTTCAATGGGAGCCATTCGGTATGGAACTTTAGAAATAGGCTTAGTACCGGGTTCAAGGTCAATATAGAATTCAATTTCACGGTTTGGGGGTAAGCTAGGAAGTTTCTCAGGAAAAACGTTAGGAAACTCATTAACAATGGGAATATCATTCAAGTTTGACGTGTTTTTGTTCAAATCAGTAACATGAGCTAAAAATGTTTGACATCCATTTTTCATTAAACGAATGACTTTATGGCTAGAAATAATAGTTATAGATTTCAATGGTTTAGTTGCTTGAATTTGCATGACAGGTTGATTAGGAATATGAAAACTAATAATCTTATGAAAATAATCAATTTTAGCATAATGTGTAGTCAACCAATCAATTCCTAAAATCACATCAAATTCATGCATCTCCAAAGAAATAAGGTCAACAGGTAATGTGAGGTTGTTGATTTGAACTAGGCAAGATTTATATACGATAGATGTAATGACTATTTCTCCAAATGGGGTTTCAACTGATAAACCAAAGTCTAAGTTTTTCGAAGTCAAATTTATACGTTAAGCACATGTAGGTGAGATAAAAGAATGGGTAGAGCAAGTATTTAACATGGCATAAACTTCACAGGAATTTATGAGTAAGAGAGAACCGATATTATTTTCGAGAATCAAAGAATGATAATCCCTTATCGTAGTAAGTTTGAATAGTGGAAGATGAACAAAGATGGAATCCCTTATCGCCAGTTGGTATATTTGAAATGGATGTACCAACTCATCCAAATTTTGTTTTTGTAATCGCTGGCTCATGTATGACTCCGAATTAATTGGTCTGCGAACCGAGATTCATAGAGTTCGGGGGATTTTTTAAGCGAGGGGAATGTGTTAGGCACCTCCCGACTTCCGTGAAAACACGGTTACCGCAATCTTGATATTTTCCTATCCTTTTAATAATCCTGAAATGTGTGTATGCGCATGTGTGTGCGTGTATGCCTAAATGAATGTTTGTGGTGAATTTTGCATAAAAGTTGCTTTGATTTTTTATGTAGCAAACGTGCTTTATCGGGGAAGCGTTTTAGACGTCTTTTGACCCAAATGATAAGGCTTTGTTTTATAATAGAGATTGATTTTAATTTTGAAAACGATGAGGTTTTTTATTAAATGTCGCTTTTAGAAAACAAGGGTTTTTAAACTTTTGTCAAATAGGAATCGAGACTATACATTGCCTTTTAACAGTAAAGTCAAATAAAATGAAGGCAACTTCTAGGAGCTCTTTAACCCTATGCACCAAAGTTTAATGAAAACGTTTATCTATTTTTACGAAACCATTTTTTATGATATTTCAAAACGCTTGTAAACTTTTCGTCAAACAGGAATCGACGTTCACTAAAACTCTTAATTTTAAACCTCGTGATTCTAATATCCTAGTTTGCTTGATTTTATGAAAATCTTCGTCTTTTCATTCCCAAAATTATTTTTCCGTGTTGAAAGGGAAAACCAAGCATCAAAATAACGTTGGAGCTATTCATGGGCATGTGAGCCATCAGAGTAACCCCAAACGCCCACAATCGCACATTTCACTATTACGGGGCCTTAAACCCGATCATGATTCGATATCGCTTTAAGGCCTTATATTTACATATGTACAAAAATGGACCATTGCCGCGACTACATACACCAAAATTTGTTCATCTTCGGGATTTGATCACGAGGATCTCCTCCCTAGGCTCACAATCCCCAAAGTCACCGCACAACCATCCCAAGGCAAACCTAACAATATTAGACTCGTTACTATACTACAAGAATCGAAAATTGCAAGCCCAACACTATGAACTGCCCATTAACATAATGAACTACATATCACCGTACGGATGTCATCAGGACATTAGGAGGAAATTTCGTTCCGACTGAACCCTCACTAATAATCCCTAATCAATGGATCCTCAATAATATACCAAAATATTATATCCAAAACAACTCAATAACAAAATATTATAACAATAACATAAGCTAAAACTTAAAGAAAAACACCATTTTTCACCTTGCAATACGCCAATAAACGCTTTATATTTCACTACTCGAGCAAATAGCACAAGAACACCTAATTATTTAAGCAACAAAAAGCAATTTCTCACTAATGTTGAGTCCAACCGAGCCCCCCTCTCTCTCTAACCTCGCCATTTTCTCTCTCTATCTATGAAAAAAATTTCTTCTCTCTTGCTCTCGGCTGCAACAATGGCGTTGTATAGCTGACTAAGAGCAGCCGCAGGTGCATCTGCGGTTGGCCGCAGGTGCATCTGCGGTTGGCCGCAGGTGCATCTGCGGTTGGCCGCAGGTGCATCTGCGGCTGCCTGCTGTGGCCGCCCGCGCCGAATCCTCGGCTGTTGGGTTGTCTCCTCGAGCCACGAAAGCGTCCAGTTGTCGGTGGCCGCAGGTGCATCTGCGGCTGCCCAGCTTGCTTTTCTCGATTTTAGTGTCACGTAGCCTTAAATCGTCATTTTTTGCTGTATTATTTTGAAAGGCTGTTACTTGATGTATAAATTGCTCTTTGTGCTTGGCTTCCAGGGGGCGCTGCCCCCTTACACCGCCGCCAGCTCACCGGCGAGCTGGGTAGCCGCTCCCTCACCGAGGAGCGAGATCCCCGACTACCGGAAGCGTAGTGGCCATTTGTCGTCTTTGGGGATCAAATCAGGTTCTTTCTGGATCAGCTGTTTGCCTTGCCTTAAGTAACCTGATGCTCGTTGTTCGTTGTGGCGGCTTTGACTGTAAGTCGTTGGGGTGGCTTCCTGTTGGGGTCCACCTTCCTTTTCGCATGTCGGGTCAAGTGACGATTTTGCCCTCCTGTCAGGGTTAGTCTAAAAGTGCAAAATTTGGGTGTCTACAATATACCACTCATTTTATATCACCTAACTTTATATTATTTATTATAATAAACAAATAACTTTATAAATTCAATTATTCAATAATAATTCACACTTATTTATTATTATGACTAATTGTTATAAATACAGTGTAGTTAGCTCTCTGAATTAGATATCAAGTCAATTAATAAATGAAATACAACTGTTTAAATAACTTCATAATAAAGATAACAATAATGCAGAAAGTATGTAAAAGAAAGAATATGTTACTGTGTAATGGCAATTATTGATTCAATAATGTGAATTACTGTGCATATACTACTATGACAATTATCAGTTTAATAATATGAATTATTGTGCATGTGACAATAAAGTCAAATATTGTACGATAACCACTTTATCAGTTTAATAATACGAATCACTGTGCAATGTCGTGTGCTACTGTGCAATACCGTGTGCTACTGTGCAATACCACATGTTACTTGTAATACAGTATATTACTATTCTTTTACCGCCAGATATTTTAACAATTAAAAGTGATAGTACCATTGACCATTTAAAAATTGTTTATATCGTTTTCTATATTCGACAATTATTCGTTGTGGGGTCTACCAATGATTGGTTCGTATGACGCCGTTGTACGAATATTCCCCGACAGGACAAATATTCCCCGACCAAACGAATATTGTCCGACATAATATAATTTACACATAACATCCTTAACTTTTAACTTTATCAATTTAACCACTTCCTGTTTCAGGAAAAATATATATGAAGAAAAATTAAATTTTGTATTTCATAAAATTCGGGGTCTTTCAAGACATCTCCCTACTTGCTTTTTAGGTGAAAATTCTTCCAATAAATTCAATTCTCTCTCTTAACCCACAAATTAATCTGACTTCATTTTCAAGACTGATATGGTGACGGCGGTGGATACGATGGTGGTGGTATTAGATATAGAGAAGGTGTTGGTGAAAACGCTTGCTACAAATATGATGAGACTGGGCATATTACATATGAATGCTACCATGATGGTCGCAAAGGTGGTGGCAATGGACGGCATAGTGGTGGCGATGGAGGTGGTTGCTATAAATACGAAGAGGACGGGCACTAAACGTCCGAGACTGTCCGAGCTTAAACCGTTAGAATAAGGTATCTGTCATGATATAATTTAAAATAATATGATCATATTCAGCTTAGAAACCCATTCAAAATTCACTTATTATGAGTGAATTTTGACTAGTCCCTAGTTTGGGACTGTTCTTGTATATCAAGCTCCCACTTAGGCTGATGTCAATGACTAAAGCAAATGTATCTATTTGTTCTAAAAGAAATTTTAGTTTGTTTATCTTTTTTTTATTTTCTGGGTGCATACTTAGACTATATAAATTATAGTCTATTTCATGTGCTTGGAAACCGATGGGAGATGCTGCTGAATTTTTTTTAGAATAACAGATGCATTTATTTGAGTCGTTGACATTAGTGAGATGTCGCATACAAAAATAGGATATAAGCTTGACCGGTGTAATAAGGGCGAAGACGTATTTAGATAGGAACTATGCATTAATTATACCTAAATATTACACAATTTAATGCAGTAATTTTTGTCAAAATCGGTACCATAGTATCATGGATTTCTTTTTCAGACCGTAGTTGGATGAGATGACGAAAATCAAGTGCCCAGATAGGTGTCACAGCTGAATTCAGAACTGGTTGCCAAGTATTTCTAGATTATGCGTATAGTCACTCGGAATGTATCAATGGTCAGAACAAGATAAAATGCCCTTACTTGAAGTGTAAGAATGTAAATTATATGGACAGAGACATGACTTTTTTCTAGTTTCATGAGAAATTATGAAGAATGTTGGTAGGCACATGGGCAGAGAAGATATAGCGGCTACATACAAGTACATAATCCAAGAAGAGTACCCATTGTATGATTGACATGGTGCATGATATTGCAGGGCTTGATTTTGACTAGGAAAAAGATAGAGAACAACCTATGAATTTTGATGTCAAACCGTTCTTTAAGTTGTTAGACGAGGGTAGCGAACTGTTGTGACCTGGTTGCACCAAGCAAACCACACTGTCTGCAGTGGCTACATTACTTAACATCAAGATTGATCACAACATGAGTCATGAGTGTTTTGAGTCGCTATTGAAGGCCATTAAGAGTATGTTCCTTGAAGGTAAAAAAAATTGCCCGAAAACTACTATTTTTGTAAAAAAATGGTGAAGAAGTTGGGTCTTGATAGCAAAAGATCGATGCATGTCCGAACGATTGCATGTTATTTTATAAGAAAAATGAACATAAGACAAAGTGGATGTTGTGCAGTCATAAACGGTTCAAGCCTAATAAAAAGAGTACTAAAAAGTCAAGTATACCTTTTAAGATTTGAAGGTATTTTTCAATTACACATCGCCTAAAAAGATTGTACATGTCTTCAAGAATAGTCAAACATATGACTTGGCATACGAGATCTCCAACTAAATATGAGAAACTTAACCATCCAACAAATGGGCAAACTTGGAAAGATTTTAACTTAGCACATCCTGGGTTTGCATTGGAACCAAAAAATGTAAGGATCGGATTGTCTAATAATGGTTTCTACCCTTTCGGCCACTCAGCTGTTCCGTACTTCTGCTGGCATGTGATTGTTACTCTGTACAACTTGCCTCCTTAGATATGTATGAAACAGTTGTACTTGTTTCTTTCACTCATGATTCCTGGTCCCAAGAGTCCTAGAAAGAATCTAGATGTTTACTTGAGACCTCTTATAGAAGAGTTGAAGGTATTATAGGAAGAGGAAGTACAAACTTGGGATGTGTCCACAAAAATAAATTTCAACCTTAGGGCAGCTGTTATATTTATCTATAAGTGACTTCCGTGCTTATAGTATGTTATTTAGATAGAGTACACACAGAAAGTTGGCTTGTGCATATTGTATAGAGCATACAAAGTCATTCAATCTATCAAATAGTTGAAAGCCTTGCTGGTTTGACTGTTATCATCGTTTCGAATAAATAGAGAAAACTTATGGAAAGGAAAAGTAGATAATGATATGTTTACACCGCGATTGTTTAGGACAGACTGTCGAGATTGCCGGTCATCCCATTTGGTAAGATTGTTGCCTTAGACATAATCAATAGGTTTGGAAAATCTCATAATTGGATTTGGAGAAGCATCTTTTGGGAACTACCTTATTGGTCTACTAATTTGATTCGTCATAATCTAGATGTGATGCATATTGAGAAGAATGTGTTCGATAATGTGTTTAACACCGTGATGAGTGTTACAGGCAAGACGAAAGATAATGATAATTCACGGTTGGACATGAAAGATATTTATAAGTATCCTGGACTAGAACTTTATGAATCTTCAAATGGTAAGATGGTTAAACCACATGCAAGGTACACATTATCGAAAAAGCAAGTTAAAGATGCGTACACATGGATTAAGTCTCTGAAACTACCATATGGATATGCCATAAACATTGTCAGGTGTGTTATAGGTAGGAAATTACAAGGGATGAAGAGTCATGACTGTCATGTGTTCATGGAGAGACTCATGCCTATAACATTTCTAGACTTGCTTGATAAACCAATATAGGATACTTTGATTGATCTTAGTCTTTTCTTCATAGACATATGTTCAAAAACGTTAAATGAAAAGGACATGTCTATACTTGAGAACAACATCATTGAGATCACGTGTAAACTTCAAAAAATATTTTCACCTAGTTTTTTTTTGACTCCATGGAGCATTTGCAAATCCATCTACCCTATGAAACTCGTGTTGTGGTCTAGTTCAATATAGATGGATGTACCCTTTCGAGAGGGTGATGAAAAACCTTAAGAGAAAGGTGAAAAATAGAGCTTACGTCGAGGGGTCGATATGTGAGGCATACAGTTTCGATGAGATATCTACGTTTGTCTCAGACTATTTTCCCAACGAAGTCTTGACAAAGACCAATCGAGTCCCAAGACATGATGATGGGGACAATGTTGAACTAAATGGTCGGTTTCCTGTATTTGGTTTACCGGGTCGCGCTTATGAAAAAATGAAGCACATATTCCTCTATGAGCTAGAATTACATATTGCACATATTTACGTTCTTCTAAATTGCGAGGAGATTAGTGAATTTGTGAGGTATACATGTAAAATTCATATTTAACTTTATATTTTAACCTGTAATATCATATTTTTATATGTTAATGTTTATAATACATGTATAGATTATACGAAAACGAGTTAAAAACAAATTAAAATGGCATCACTGATAAAGATATTCAACTCAGTCGTGATCAAAATTTTACACTTTGGCTAAAGGACAAAGTAAGTTAGTTAAGTTAATTAAGGACAACTTTTCACATACTAATTAATGAATTCATTTAATTTAATAGAATTTATAAAGTGATAATTTATAATTTCTAAATTTGTTGTAGGTTCTCAATGACGGAACGATTCTTTCAAATGTACAAGCCTTAGCCATGGGCCCGACAGGGATCAAAGAAAATGTCTGTGAATTTCAAACAAAGACATATGCTTGCGGTAAAAGAACAACTAACATTGGAGTGTGTGTTTAAGGAGATTGTTATAATGAGCTTAGTTGTGCCTTTATGGGGAGTTGGAGGAAATCATAGAGTTGTCGTACAAGGGTGCTTATAGGGGTCAGATTAACTTGTTTAAGTGCCGTTAGTTTGATTCAGAAAGAGGTCTACGTGTCGATCGACATGGAATCGTCGATGTTGACCTCTATAGGTCCACGTACGTCAACACACCATTTGTGTTGCCCACTCAAGTAAGCCAAGTATACTACACTCCTAGTCCTGGTAGGAAGAGGGCTAGAACCCCTGCAGATTGGCAAGTTGTAATTCATATTCCCGCCCGCAATCGTGTCCAATTAGTTGATGGAGATTCTACTGGGAGGAGATATTACAAAGACCTCCTATAATAAATGTGGAGACCAATAAGGAACTAAATCAGATAGAGGATGGGGATGAACCTGATTAATTAGATCCAAAGCCAGTACCTGTGCCAGATGACATTGATACTGAGAGTGAAGAGTTATTGACTGACACTGACAGTGAATTTGAAGAAGATGATGGTTATGAATCTCCATATGATGTTCAAAATGATTCTGACTTAGAAAGTGATTTTCATTAAACTGTGTGTTTAGTTTTACTTGTCTTACGTACAATTATATATATACATGTTCTTTATATTCTTGTCACGTTCATGTATCTTTCATTTACAGTTGTCATAGTTAACTATTTCATACAATTACATGCCATTATTGTCATTTTATTTGTGCATATATTTTCATATAACTCATAATAATATCCTGAAAATTTTATTTATAGATATCTACTTAAGCAGAGCCAAGAAAACGCAGCCTGGATCGAGGTCCAAATCAGATCTCGAAAACCCTGGCTAATCCGGATGAGTGGATTCTCATCTAGATTTGACCTCCTCCCGATAACACGTAAGTTATATAACTATCATATTAGCATTGCTCTAGATACTTTCTGTAACTTATTTTAAATATTAAAATAAAATTACTTATCATTAATATAAATTGTTGTATATTTTAGTGATTTTGCAGACAACAAGATTGTGAAGTGCATTTCGCAGTTAGGTTTACAGAATTAGCCTACGCCAGTGATTACAAGGACGAGCACACCTCTCGCCCACAAAAATGCAGTATGTGCTAAATTTCAGGTATATATATTTTTTAATTATGTAAGATAATTTTATTA
Source organism: Hedera helix (assembly GCA_947179155.2). NCBI lineage: Eukaryota > Viridiplantae > Streptophyta > Magnoliopsida > Apiales > Araliaceae > Hedera > Hedera helix. Next base: position 28,408,013 of record OX359277.1, on the reverse strand, counting down.
ATGAACTAATATTATTTTGTAGTGTTGGATTATATAATCACCGTTGTAATATTAATATTATTATATTTTTATTTGCAGAAAATGTACAGATGGGATGATGTGCATGCAGCAATAATAGAGACATTTTTTTGGTAACAGTGCGCCGTTCGAACTAAAGATAACTTGAACAAAAAAAGACAAAAAGCCCTGCAGAATGCTCAGATTGACCATCCAGGAGAGACTGAGCAGTACATGCATGAATACTGCCCCTGGTGGTGCGCGCAGCCCATGTGGATTGACATATGTGAGCAGTGAAAATTTGAGAGCTGGGCTAAACAACACAGGACTACCACTATGAAACGAACCTCAAGTGCACCTGAAGGCGACAAGGCAAAAGACACATATAGAGGCGACAGTATCTCGCAGTTACAGCATATTGCTGCTAGGGTATGTATTTTTTAAAGTTTTTTTATTTTATGTTTATAGTCATGATATTAGTATGAGAGCATGTGATTAATAATTATACATGTGTATGGCTTTCGAGTTATATTTGTAGGAGGCTTCATCGCATGGTCAGCCTATCCATTGGCTGGAGGTGTACGTGACCACCCGCGATGGTATACCTGAGGCGCTCCAGATATATTTAAGTTTTTATAATTTGATATGTTTATAATTTTTAATGTCAGACATTCTTTAGCGTAATTAATTATTTATAACCTATTTAATTTTTAACCTGATGACAAGATACTTATAATGCATTAATGGACGAGTGCTATCCGGATGGCACCCCGCAGTTGTCGATAGATCAAGAATTGTAGGAGAGGGCGTCAATTGTAAAGAAACATTACGTCAAAGGCCAAGGACAATGACGCCAACCAACTATTAATGGCATAGGAAGTTCTGCTACGCTGCCTACTCAGTCATCAGGCCATGCGTTGACGCCACATACTACTGCTGACTGTGTTAGAGCGATTTGTCAAGATCGTGAGCTTTTTCGTACACTGGGCGTACAGCTGCAATCTCTGGATCCTGATGAGTTAGCAGATGCCGTGGCGACTGCAACACAACAACAAGATGACTTCAAGGTAATCTTAGTACTTAGTACATATAATAGCTCTAATCACTTAATTGGTATATATTTAACATATTTTATTCTTTTGTTTTACAAGCTCGTTTGGACGAGGATGTGTGAAAACATTTTTGTATTCTTCTCTTCATCTTTTTCTACCATTATTTTTATTTTTTTAAAGACTATATGCATGGATGTTTATATTATGATGACCTTTGCATATAGATTTTACGTTGGTTTGCTTATATTTCAATTCGAATAGATTGTATTATAAATTTCTAGATATAATGAATGGATTAGTTGATATTATGAATGCGTGTTGGAGTTACTATATATATGAACTGTTGTGTGTTGGGATATAAAACAGGTACAAACAGATACAATTTTTTTTTAAAATCAACAAAACAAGCAAAAAAAAATTATTTAGTATCAGTGACCACGTGCCGTCACTAATAGCTTTCAGCGACTACAAAAGGCATTTTTTAAAAAAAAAAGATTTTAATTCATATCAGCGATCGCATACAGTCGCTAATATATTTTTAGTGACCGATACTATCAACGACCGTTATTCGGTCGCTGATGTTGGTTGCTGACACGTGGCACCACATCAAATTGAAGCTGACTCATTTTAGCGATGGCGTCGGTCTCTATTAGTGGTCACTGATAAGTCGGTCGCTGATGACAGTCACGGGCATCCAACTAGCGACTAAATAATCTGTGGCCGCAGTCAGTCGCTGATACCTATTTGCGACTGCTGGCGGTAGTATATAGGCTATTTTTTTTTAGTGACAAGTACTTGCAATGGAACATAATAAGACAAACACCATTGTTAGATACAAAAGCTACATTGTAACTATTAATCAATATTTGTCCATGGGGCATAAACAGGATTAAAGCGGTTGAGGCCGGATTAGTACCCGAATATATTGGTTATTTTTTTGCTTGATGATTCTATAGAGAGACGAGTTTGTGAAATGGTGCTAATGGTGTTGAATCAGCTGTGAAAATATGCAGAAGAGGGAGCCGAGTTGTTGAAACACGAGGCCGAATTGGCGGTTGTGTTGAAGAAGAAGATACTTGGGGTTTCTCCGGTGGCAAGTGAAAATGGTGTGAAGTTTTTGGTTTCAATTGCAAGATTTTCCGCAGCTTGTCCTTAGTGTTGTACAAGAGATGTTGCAGCTTGGTGTGGTGGCAAAGTTGTGTTTGGTGGTGCAAGTGGATTCTGGGAGTAAGACAAAGGAGAAAGCTAGAGAGATTCTTAGATTGCATGCTAGGGCTTGGAAGAAATCTTCATGTTTGCCCATTAATTTACTTTCTTCATTTCCATCCTGGTGATGGAGATCACAAAAAACAATTGATCAATTAATATTTTGTACATAATTTAAGGAATAGTATTTATTTTCCTTGTTTCAAATTGTAAGATCATTTTTTATTTTTGAAAATCAATCAAAGATATTTTTAAACTCAAATTTAAGGTGATTTATTAAAAATTACGAAATAATAAATCGTATAACGAGCTATGCTTTTTAGATAATTTGCAATAATAATCATCATATTGGCTAAAATTAGTGAAATTCACGTCAATTAATTTTAAACGTAAAAATGTCTTAAATTAACTTAAAAAATTTATTAATAACCTTATATTTTTTAATAGAGAGTACACGATTGTGAGACTAGTAATTGACTTTCTTAATACTTGTCTTTTCCTTTCGCTAGCTGTTTTTGCTTGACCCTTGTGATTGCTTAAATTTTTTGCCCATAGCAATTTTTTGCCCATAGTTAAGAATAATATCTGATATTTCGTATTTCTATATATTATAAAATACAAAGAGGACTAATTATTATTGACAGGTTGAATTGGCTTTTATTGTTTTTAAAATTTTTACTGGTGTGATTGAACGTGCAAGACACAGACTTTATTTATTAACAATTATTTATTGTTTATTATTGTATTAAACGTATCCGTAAGCTGTATTCGGTTTCCAATTTTAATTATTATGTGCTTCACTGAATGAATACAATTTCAAATTTGTATTTAGGAATACTTTGAGCGTCTCTATGTCTTTTGATGATTGTTAGACGTAACAAATTTTGTATGCACTCCGGTTACAACATGACAAGTTTCTTGTTACTTCACCAACTTGAAGTTAATGTATATACAACTCCTCCTTCAAACACATCTTTGTACTTGGTCATTTGATTCCTTTCAGCATATGGTCACCCTTGCGAAAAAAAGAAAAAAATTTCATTTGGGCTATGTTTGTTTACAAGTATTATACTTGAGATAAGATTATTAATCCTAAATGTGTTGTTTGTTTTTAAATCTGATCTTGGGATTATTAGTCCCAGGATTATAAAATAAGTTAAGATGGGGAATTATTTAATCCCATGTTCAACATGGTATTATAATCCCTACCATTTAGGATTAAATTCTTTTAGACAAAATTACCCTCAGCCTTTTAGTAAAATGACCATACTATCCTATTCTATTTAGCCTAATCAGTATTGCGCATCGATCATTTTCGGTCGAAAGCAAGCTTCTAGTCTATCTTCACCTCTCCTCTTAACAAATTCAAGGTAAATCTTTTCTCTCTCGCTCGCTTTTTGGGTGTTTTATGATCAATTTCGAATTTCTCATACTTTATTGATTATTATCAATGTTTACCTCCGTGAATATGAAGGTAAAAACCTAACTCAAACTCAATCAATGTATTGCGTCTGCGGATAATAATTATATAGTCCTATTTTGGTTTTGGTTTTGGTTTAAGCAAACAGAGGATGAGTAATTCAATTCAAATGGTTAGGGTGTGATTGATTAATTGATAAATTCGTAATTGATTGGTTTACTGATTGAGGATAATAAATTTGTGATTCAATTCAAATGGTTTGCGAGATGGTGATTATGACTGTCCCCAAAGAGGAGGTGAAGAAGCCTGATGTGAAATTCATCAAGATCTCTGGTTAATTGACGTTGATTTCGGTGTTTTGATTTAGCAGAGTCTCTGTTTTAGGGATAGTATTTAATATGAGTGTGTATTTTGGTGGTATGATAGTGAGTTTGATAATGGAGTCAGAGTCATGTGGGTTTATGCTACCTGGGCTTAGTGTGTGTAAATGTTGCTCAATTAACTTGATAAAGTAAAAAAAAAAAAAGTAAATATATTGGCATGGATGTGTTTTTGAATTATGAATTGACTTGGCTTTGTGCTTGGGAAATTCCTGTGAAGTAAGAGTAGTTTAACTCATTGTTCCGAGAATATTATGTTTTGTTATCTTGTTCTTACGGAGGAGCATTAGCGGTTTGGATTGTCGTAAACAAATGAGAATTTTATAATTTATTCTTATTTTTTATTTGTTTTTTAATCTGTTACTGCTTAAATTTAACGTAATACAAACATAATATTCTCAATTTAATTTTTTAGTGTGTAAATATTGCTATCAAAGTATTCGAATTTTATATGCAGATTATCTTTTAAAATCCTTTGTTCTTTTGCTGCGGCGACCCAAATGCATATGAGGTTGACAAATTTTAAATTTATGTTTGGCAACTCACTTCTAAGTCTAAATTTACGAAATTTGAAATGCACTCTTAATTAATAAATTGAAAGTTTGGGGTTAAGTTGTCAAACATAACGCAAGAAAAGCATAAAATAAATTATTCTGAAATTCTGAAACATAACTTATTTTATGGGGCGATTTATTATTTCTTCACTGATTTTCATTTAATTAAAAAATATCTAATTATGCATATTTCTTTCTATTTTTATATTGGATAAATCAAGCATAAGCTTAATCAAGTTCTGCTAAGAATGGTACATTGTTTTATTTTATATCCAATGTCAAAACATATGATCTTGTCTTACCTCTCACTTTATCTCTTGATGTTTTAACTAAAACTTAATGCAAATGGCCTTGGATTTAAGATTATGTTCAATAGTAGACTTTGAATATTTTTTTTGCTTATTATCTTTCTTCTTCTTATTTTTTCCTTAGATTTTTACTATGAGTAACTTGGAAGATTTCTTAGCACTACAACAATTGTTGCTCCATTTGTGTACAATATTGTCATTGTACTTGCATGTGATGCATCTACTAATTAATCTACATAAAGTTAGAGCAACTTCTTCACAAATTAGTAGAGAGAGAAGATTGATTCGAAGGGGTAGAGGGAATGATTATTTGAATGATACCATAAATGATGGAGACATATCACTGAGAGAGCAACTTCGAATGAATAGGTCTACATATGACGTGCTATGTCAATTACTTCGTACACATGGTGTTCATGATTCAAAACGAGATTATTAGTTTATTGTTATTTCTAAATGAAACGGACATAAGTTTAAAAGCGTAATGATTAATCAAAAACCGACTTATCCCACCAAGTATTATTCTGCTCGTGTGCATAACTTGATCTGTTTTTGGGTTGATTGCGTCTAATTTCCAATTTATAAGGACTTTGACATAAAATTTTGATATTCTCTAGAGTTTTCAAATAGAAAAGAGTATGTTTCAGTCATGAGTGCAGATATTGCTTATTATAAGAAAAATATTAATTTTAAATGTGCTGGAACATGTTTATAGATGTGATATATTGAATTTATATAGTAGTTTATGTTGTTATGTAATAAATATATTATATTATTTTAATAACTAACAGATACATTAGTTCAGTGGTAAAGGTGTAATAACTAATTTGAATAGGTGTAACGTTGAACCGGTGCAATGGTTCAATTTGAGCCACTAGTTTGAACCAGTGTGATTGCTAGTTTGAACGGGTGTAACATTGAATTGGTGCAATGGTTCGATTTGGGTCACAAGTTTGAATCAGTGTGACCCTTAGAAAAGGTGTGTTTGGTTAATATCTTTTCAAATTTTAAAAAGTGTCTTTTCAAAGGGGTGGTTGGAATCCTATAAATGGATTAGAAAACTCTCCTTTGGAAGAACAATTCATTCATAAGAAATGAATGCATAATTATTTTTAAAAGAATTTTGGTATTATTTTCTTCTCTCTCAAATTATAGTTTTGAATTAAATATTATCCTACACATAGTATTTAGTACAAATTAATTTATGAGTCTGTCTTATCTTGGGAGACGGATTCGCTATAATTCTGTGCAATTTATATATATAGGGAGCAAAAACTGCTTTAAGAAAAGAGTGATCCACCATTAGATTCAGGCGACACTATTATTATTTTTTAGAATTTCGATAATGTCCTATGGCGAAAGTTCCAACAATGATGATGTTAGTCTGAATATGGAAGGGTGGCGATGCTACATTAAAGAATGACATTTTCTTATAACTACGATCGCATAAATTATTATTATCTAGGAGGAAGTTTTCCAGTCAAAGAAACTTCAAAGAAGGAAATGCGAAATCACTGTAAGTGAATTAATTTAATTTTGGGATGATAGATATTTATTATTTGATAATACTATCTGTGGCTTAAAATGTATATTTATTTTGTTCCAAGTATAATATATGTGATTATATTATTTAGGAGGAAAATAAAGTAATACATATTGACTATTAAATGTGGGAATTTGAGTTCATAATTTAATGAAGGATCGAAAATATAGTATATGCTTGTTAATTTATTCTTGAAATTGTTGTATAAGAATAATTTGCATACATGTATATTTTAGATTAATCATACCATGAAATTTTGTGCTGGGTTATATATGTGCTTTAAATTTATGAATATGAAATTTTGCTTATATATAGTATTTGGTATGATGTTTAAGTATAACTAACTTTTATTATGATTAATAAACATATGTTATGATCATGGATTATGGTCAATTTCAAGTTTATCAAGGCAATAAATTTTTCTCTAGAAAGAAAAAGGCGATAATGCCTAGTTTTAGATTACTGTTTTAAATTGTAGCAAGTCCGGATTAATGTGCATGGTTCACTTTCAAAGTGAGTGATGGTCTAACGTGTGTAATCAGAGATATATATGGGACATCATATATAAACTTATTTACATATAGAGTAAGCATTATCTTGGCATTAAAGATAAAATGGTTTATAACTTCATGTTAAGACCGGTCAATTTATGAAGTTATTGTCAACATATCTCGGTTTGAGATAGTGATATGTAATTGAAGAGTACACATGATTTGTGACATTTATTTATGTCGAGTCAATGTAAGTTTGACCAACTCGTTGCACTCTGGGCCCTAGGCAAGGAGGTTGAATTATGTATATGTTAAATTAATTTTGAGAGATACTATATGGAATTCAATAATGAAGTTTAAATTTTATCATTTTATGATAATGGAAGTGATTAACTTAAGTGCCTAGTATTAGAGATATCTATATGGCATAAGTTAATTGATAGATATGATAATGCGGTGACTTGTTAAGAAATTCGAGGCATATCGGTATAAGACATGACTATGTGAATGAGCACTAGATAGTAATAAAGTAATATAGTCATTGTCTTTGTTAAAATCAAAATAATTTGGTGGATCCCAGTCGGTTACAAAAGTCCTAGGCAAGGATTATTATAGAGTAATTCCATAGAGATGAGTTTAAAGCCTTTGAATGAGATGTAACCTATAAGTAGAACTCAACTAAATACATGAGTAACATCTAATATATTAGTTCAATGGAAAAATACTTATAGTAATAACCAGTTATATACTAGACAAGTATGAAGAAGAAATTCTTCGAAACCATATATCTCAAAGTTAGTGTATGCTTGAATGGAAAACAAAGAGGGTAGGGTAAACCTTTAATGAATCTATGTCCGGTTTAGAATTAAGATGCAAGTCATACAAGTGCATCTGATTAGATTCACTTGTGTAAATGAAGGAAGTGAGGTCGTTTCTGTGAGACTTAAAGCTTGTCTCTGAGTCACTTATGAAACCTAAAAGGTAAACACAATGTCATAAATGTGTTAGGTTTCCTTAAACTCTAAGGGGTATGGTATATGTCTATTGATTAGGATATCACTTTTAGATTTTCTAGTTCAAAGCCAACGCTACTAAGAATTATGATAATTTTGTGATATAGACTATGTAAAGGTTCAAGTCAAAAGACACCTCTTACTTATGTATGATATATCTACAGAGAGAGAAGAAGGTTGATGAAATAAAGTTACAGGATTTTGAAAACAGGGGGAGATTGTTGGATATTTTCAAAATCTGTTGTTATATACAAAATATATTTATATTGTTTTAATAAATAACAAATGAATTGGTTCAATGGTAAATGTGTGATTACTAGTTTGAATAGTGTAACGCTGAGCTGGTGCAATGGTTCAATTTGAGTCACTAGTTTGAATTGGTGTGATTGCTAGTTTGAACGGGTGTAACATTGAGCTGGTGCAATGGTTCGATTCAGGTCACAAGTTTGAACCAGTGTGACTCTTAGAAATGGTGTGTTTTGTTAATATCTTTTCAAATTGAAAATGTGTCTTTTCAAAGAGGTGTTTGGAATCCTATAAATGGATCAGAAAACTCTCCTATGAAAGAACAATTCATTCACAAGAAATGAATGCATAATTATTTTTAAAAGAATTTTGTTATTATTTTTTTCTCTCAAATTAAATTATAATTTTGAATTAAATATTATACTGCACATAGTATATAGTATAGATTAATTTATGGGTCTGTCTTATCTTGGGAGACAAATTTGTTGTAACGTTGTGCGGTTTATATAAGGAGCGAATACCGTCTTAAAAAAATAGTGATTAACTATTTGATTCAAGCGATATTATTATTATTTTTCAGAATTTCGACAATGTCCTACAGCGAAAGTTTCAACAGTTTAGTCATTCGCAATTAATTATTTAGCTTCTCGTTGTTTGGTATGAATGTAAAATATATATTCATGTATGCTATTTACTAAGTTCAGTGGTACTTAAAACGAAAAGTCCATGTAGATAATATTGTATTTTTGTCCACCAAATTTTGTTACAATATTAATTTGTTATTATCATTGTGATCATCGTTCACCTTTTATTGATCGGTAATCAACTTAACTATAATTGTGATAAATAAATAGTCATAAAAATAATTAATCATTCAAATAAATTCATAATTATTTTTAATTAATTATAAGTTGACTCATAAGCGGTGTCGCTGGTCAATCTATTATATATGACTGTTTTAATGCGTAACTAAATTCATAATAGTACATGATTATTTCTTTTATGCCCGTTTGCATTAATTTACAATTTTTTGTTAACTTCATTCAAATCATGCATGTGAACCACATGAGAATTATTTCTCGTGTACAATTAGTGCATATGCATTAGTTAAATTGTACAACTTTCCCATTTGTGCAGTTGTGCTATATCAAAAATATTTAGGGACTATTAAAAAATCAACTTCTCCATGTGTTCTTATAAGCAAGATAAATTAACGATTTCCATGTTTTGAGAATATATATATATATATATATATATGAAGTTGTTTTGCCTCAATCATTGATAAGCTGATAATTTCAGGTGCCGATATATTATTGGACAGAAGAATCAATAATAAGAATTCGGTATTAATTTTTGAATTTTTCCGCGTATTTTTTAAATTTAAAAATTAATATCGAATTCCGACTATTAATCCTTCTGTCTAATAATGTGTAGGCACCCGAAACTATTAATTAATCGATAATCTTGGCCGGACAAATTCATGGTAACCAGATCCGATTAAATGCAGGAACTCTTGAAAAGGGACAGAAAATTGCAGAATATTTATATATAGGATTACTTGAGCAAGAGCTTATCGTAGGCAAAGTGAAGCTTTTATTATCTTTGAATATTCTCCCTCGAATGTTTTCTACCTATATTTCAGGGACCATGTCTAGCATTTCATTCGAAGAAATGTAGCTAAACTCATTATGTATATAAAAAGAGAAAACGTGAACTCAGCAGTTAGTAAAAAAAAAATATAGGTACTTTTGTACATTATATTTAGGGAATTAATATTTTTACAAATTAATTTCATATTTTTATAAGTGAATCACATTTGATCGTAAAAATATTAAATTAACTTGTGAAAATATCAATTTCATATGAGAGTTGATATTTTCATAAGTCTCTTGTAAAAATATTAAATTAACTTGTAAAAATATCAATTCTCATTTATATAACTATATAGACTGATGATTCACATATTATTATTATATTGATTGCTCAATATTATGATGCGTCTTTAAAATTAACGTAACAATAATATGCGTATTTGAGATATATCTGAATACCTAAACATTGTTTTATAATTAATACAAAATATAAAAAATATACTTGTGTAATGTGTATACAATGTACGACATATAAAATAAAATTGTTGACCATTTTTTATCATAAAATGTTGAGCTTTTAATAATTTTTCCATAGGAGTCCTTCTTTCTATTAATATTTATTTTAATAAAATTTATGTGTCATACATTTTAATATAATTCTTTCATATGATAATTTCTTTAAATTCTAAGATTAAAAAAGGGAGCGTACACTACAAAAAAATGGTCATTGTTAATGGACATAACCGTCGCTAATGACATACTTGCCGTTGGCAATGTGTCATTGGCGACGGATAACGTCCGTCGCTGTAGCCATCGCCTCATAGATCATCGACCCCACATCCTGTCAACCACGTTGGCAAAAATACATTAGCGACAGTATCAGTGACGACGGAACTACCGTCACTAATATATTATTAACGACGGTATAATCTGTCACCAATAGAGAAAAATTAAAAGTTAAAAAAATTGTTAGTGACGGACTCGAAGTCGCCAATGACTATTGTCCGTAGCCAATAACATTTATTTTTTAAAAATGAGGCAGGCATTTACAACGGTGTCATCCGTCGTTGATACATTAGTATCGATGGAATTACGACATCGCTAATACGTCCGTCGCTAATAACCTTTTTTTAAAAAAATTGTAAAAAATCTATATTTTTTTACATACACATAATTGTACCTATTATGAACCAAAAAATAACAAATAATTCTTGATTAACGCATACTAATAACCATTCAAAAATATACAATCAACCATAAAATGCGTACACAACGTAATCACATAAACCATAAAATATAATCACTGTATATAACCAAACATAAAAGTAAATATAAATCATCAAACTAACTAACTAAATACAATAACATAGTCTGTACAACCCAAAAATTAACTGTAGTTAGATACATAAAAGTAAAAAATTTACAAAGTGCTATATCCTTAGGTTGTCATCATCGTCATCGGCTGACAAGTGAATATCGTCCATCATGCCACTGCTGATCCCACCCTTAGCACCATCTTCAGCATCTGCTCGGCAGTCCTTTCTATCTCCTCTAGGGTCCTCATCACCAGCGCTGACTCCACCCATGCCACGAGACTCATCAACAATAACCTATAAAATTAAAATATAAGTTAGGCAAAAAAGGTTTTAACTCAGCTATTGGAACTCGGAATCGAGCTCCGTAAGTTATCACGCGTTTAAAATATGCAAGAGGTGTTACGTCTACGATTTTGTGTCGTTTCAATGCCCGAGGCAAGTTTTGGATTACTTTTCTTATATTTGTTTTAAGTATTTTTAAAATAAGTTAGGCGCACGAGGTTCTCTTGGCCATAGGAACTCGGAATCGAGCCTTATAAGTTGTCACGCGTTTGAAATATGTAAGAGATGTTACGCCTACGATTTCATGTCGTTTCGATGCCCGGGGCGAGTTTTGATCTACTTTTCCTATATTTGTCTAAGTTTTTTTAAAATAAGTTAGGCAAACGAGGTTCTAACTCGGCCATCGAAACTCGAAATCGAGCCCCGTAAATTGTCACGCATTTGAAATATATAAGAGGTGATACGCCTACAGTTTCGTGTCGTTTTGATGCCCGGGACGAGTTTTAGTCTATTTTTCCTATATTTTTTTAAAGGAAGTTATGTAAACGAGGTTCTAACTCAACCATTAGAACTCGGAATCGAGCCCCACAAGTTGTCATGCGTTTGAAATATGTAAAAAGTGTTACACCTATGGTTTCGTGTCGTTTCGATGCCCGGGACGAGTTTTGGTCTACTTTTCCTATATTTGTTTAAGTTTTTCTAAAATAAATTAGGTAAACGAGGTTCTAACTCGGTCACTGGGACTCAGAATCGAGCCTTGTAAATTGTCACGCGTTTTAAATATTTAAGAGGTGCTACGCCTATGGCTTCATGTCATTTCGATGCCTGGGGCAAGTTTTGGTCTACTTTTTCTATATTTGTCTAAGTTTTTTTAAAATAAGTTAGGCAAACGAGCTTCTAACTCGGCCATCGAAACTCAGAATCGAGCCCCGTAAGTTGTCACAAGTTTGAAAAATGTAAGAGGTGTTACGCCTACGATTTCGTGTAGTTTTGATGTCCGGGGCGAGTTTTGGTTTACTTTTCCTATATTTGTCTAAGTTTTTCTAAAATAAGCAAATGAGATTCTAACTCGGCCATCGGGACTCGGAATCGAGCTCCGTAAGTTGTCACGCGTTTGAAATATGTAAGAGGTGTTACGCCTACGATTTTGTGTCGTTTCAATGTTCGAGACGAGTTTTGGTATACTTTTTCTATATTTGTCTAAGTTTTTTTTAATATAAGTTAGGCAAATATTATTTTTATAACTTTTTAACAATTTAAATAATCAATATAATATATATTAGCACAAACTATATATTTAAAGCCATAAATTAAGATTTATAGTTACCTGTCGCATATGTGGGAGAAAGAGGTTTGCAAGTACAATCACAACTATTCGAATGGCCTCCTCCGCTACTAGACCCCATAGCTCGTCTCGTGAAGCTGAATCAATGGAACCGTGTATGATCTCCTGAGCGAGGTGGTAGACACACTCACGTGATGGTGCGCATGATCGGATTTGACTATTCGCCATGCACCCATCGACGATCCTTCGAAAGAGATCGTTCGATAAAGATGGACCAGCTCACAATCCACTCTCACCATCTGATCAAATAGAAGGGCGACGTCTAGCTCTCGCAGCAGGCACTACAGTGTAGGCTGGGACTCTTGGCATGCCTAGAATCTGATTCTTCTTCGGTCCTCCTGTAGCTTGTAGCCAGTCATCAATCTGCTTTTCTTCACGCGTAGAGGGATCTACCTCGGTATTAGCTCTCTAAGTATCCCAAACCTCAGTAAGGTCTTGAAACCTAGTTTGAAATAAAAACATAAAGGTGTGAAAGAATATTAATTACATGTATTAAAATACAAACAAAATAAACCATATTCTTTACTTACAGCTACTTCCTGTGTCTCAGGTGAGATAAAACCACCGTCACTTTTGTTCTGGTGGGCGTGCCACCAAAACTCCAAGCGAGAAGGCGGGGACTTAATTTTAGTCTGTAGTCTCTCACTGTATAGGTCGTAAGACTGGGACCTCATGCAGTGCAAAATTCGACTCTGTGAACGGGCTGCTGAACGTTGTGCTAACATCTTCTTAAAAGCATCCCCCTCCCAAATGTCGTACATCCGATCCCAAACCTCGGCCCCAATGAAATCAGGACAAACATTTTTTAAGTGTTTGTTCGTCCGTCATCTTGCTCTTGGCCTTCTTCTTCTAGTCGTACACCCATTTATGCCAATTATTATCTAAATATCCTCAGAGGACTGTCATGTCTTACTCTTCTTTACCGTCCTCAAATCTATAGTATCGTTGTACAAAACACATTATAGTATTAGTAAATAACATTAAGTTACACCACAATAATAATAAAAAATAACATGTACATCAAGTAACATCTTACACGAAACTCGTCAATAATTAGCTATCATGTGCGGTCCTCCACGTCCGCCCAACGCATCCATGCACTTGAGAATCGGTTGCGGACGATACCTAGTAACGTGTTTCGAGGTGTAGGCTCTAAGAAACTGCAATTGAAATGAATACATGTAAAAATTTTAAGTATATATACATGCATCATGTTATATAACAAAAAATAAGTAGTACGGTAAAAACATAATATAAAATTACCCGTGGGACCCAACACGACATAAATGAGGCGTCTAAGGTAAATTCCCTAGCAACACAAATTACTCACGTAAGGTACAAGAAATAGTGTAATGTAATTAACACAAATTACTCACTTAATTAGTTATTAATAGAGTGATGTAAGGCACACGAAATAGGATGATGTAATTAGCATAAATCACTCATATAATTAGTCAATCAATAAAACTTAATTTTAGATAAGATCTCTCAACATTAAATATTTGATATACCCAATTCAATAATACATATAACACACCTTAGAGCAAAGACTCGTTAGTTTACCTTTTTTCCTAGTCTAGTTCTTGAGGGACACAGAAATTTCTCATACTTTTAAAGTGTGAGAAACTGTGCGTAATTTTCTTGTGAAAGTTTTGAGGAAACTTCCCGTAAGTTATCACACTAAGAGTCGGTCATTACGTGATCCCTCATGGCTGCAATAATCTAAAACTTTTACTCATTGGTGCTGCCCTTTTATAACACGGGTCACTCGCCTTACTTGTCGGTTCAATGGAGATGACAAATACATATCGATTATTCCACTTTTAACCTTTTTTCGTATAGTACTCGGCTATACTCGGTCCCTTCTAAGATAAAAGTTATTTATTAATTTTTATAATTAAATTAATTATTTTTAAAATTAATAATTAAATATATATATTAAAATTTTTAAAAAGATAAACATTGAAATTAATATTGTATGTAGTTTATGATATTTATAGGCTTTTTGTATTTATAAAAGAATAATAAAATATATTAATGTTTTGATCATCTTTTTTCTTTTGTACTCTATATTAGGGTGGAGGACGTTTAAGTGTAATTGGTATCTTTTTAAAGAATAATTATGCTTTAGAAAATAATTATGTTTCCTTTTTGTTGATCCAACTAATATATTTTTTGAGACTGCAACGCGTAAGTTTATTAAATAAATAAATACCAATTGAAATTGAATTAATTGCTTTTATACCTAAGGCTTACGTAAATACTCCCGCTTGTCCTTTTTTTTATGTGTTTTGAGCAATAAAATTTATTCTTTTTATTGGATTAATGACAAAACTGTTCATGTAAATTGATAAATTTTTCATTTTTAAGCCACAAATTTGGAGATAGACGTATCATTATCCAAAAATAATTTAAGAAAAAATGTTGTTCATTTTTAGTTAAATTGATCAATTTTCTTATCAAAATATGTCATGAATCAATTTTATATAACTTTAATACGATTTGAGTACAAAAATTACTATTCTAATCCAATCCTCAAAATTTAGCTCTAGTTATTTTCATTGGTATTGAGTTCAGAACGAGATAATCAATTTTTAGGAATTTAAGGTGTTTTTTTGTTTTTAAACTTCTCGAAGGATAAATATTGAATGTGTTTTTGTTCTTCTAAAATTCTACCACAACCTCTTCTTCTCCCTCTAATGCTTATACCTACACAATACATACAGGGATAAAATCCAACACTATTAAATTTCTATAACAACTACTCCCTCCGTCCATTTGTTTTAAATTATAACATTAATATTAACTTTTTAAAATTTTATTTAAGATATTTTTAAATTTAAAATTGAAATAATTTATTTAAATTTTGAAAACAATAAATCTTATAATTATAAGTATTTTTTAGATAGTTTATTATATTCATAATTATAAAGAAATAGAGAATTTTATATTTTATCTTTTTTACTAAAGGTATAATTTGCTTACTTTTACAACGAAAGTAGAAAATGATAAAACGTCTTACATAATACTCCTTTCATTAGATTTTACACACGTCTATTAAGTTCAAAATTTATCTACAAATTACTCATCTTTATTTTCATATTTGTTTTAATTAATCTCTCTTTCTTGAAATAATAAATTAAAGGAGAGACATAGAGAAGGAAGAAAGAAGTATGATTGCACTTTCAATATCAAAACTAATAGTATTTTTCAATGAATTTTTTTATAAAATTAAATGTGGATAGTATTGGAAGAATATGGTCAAAAATAGTATTAAAATAAAAATAAAAATAAATAGATTATTGTTGATCAGTTGTAATTATTAGTGTTTTGTCTTTTATAACCTATTGCATTACGGACGTAATGTGCCAATACATCAATTGGAGGATGAAATAAAAAGCCTAAAACTTGATATAATAACATTGTACATGTAATTAGTGAACCAAACATAATAAATGTCACATCGATATAATAATTTAATACATTACAGAACTATTATATTTATTTGACGCGAACCAAACAACGCCTTTGGTGCATTGGAAGCCTACCAAATGAACATCAAATCAATCCATTAATTATCAAATGAACACCACGCCTTAATTTTGTCGCCGAATTTCACTGCAATTTGTGTTTTTGGTATAAAGCTCACCAATGAAGACGCTTCATAGGCCCCTAGATTATGGTATTGAGTCCATGTATTACCAGTTGTTTTATTTTCAACAATAGCCTCGGTCCCAGGAAGACCACTAGAACCCACTCAAAGCATCTTCCCTAAGAATTTATTTTCACTATTTTGTGGTACATCTAAACAAATTGTAGACCAGAGTTCCCTTTATAATAAAGGAGCAAACCGATCTGGAAAATTTTTGTTTGGTAGGTAAATGTTACTTTGCTTCTTAGAACCAGAGTATACCTGTTACATAATTAAAATAAATAAATAATTTGATATATCATTACAATATATAAAACATTACGGTATATAGATTCATTACAGTCTAAAGCTTTTACTCCATGGTCACTCGCCTTCTCGGTTTCGTGGTGATGACAAATATATATATATATATATATATATATATATATATATATATATATATATATATATATCCTTTTTGTATAGTACTCCCTTTCGTTATGAGATATACTCACTTTCATTATGATTCTTTTATTGATTTTTA
The DNA here is from genome assembly GCA_947179155.2 of Hedera helix. Taxonomy (NCBI): domain Eukaryota; kingdom Viridiplantae; phylum Streptophyta; class Magnoliopsida; order Apiales; family Araliaceae; genus Hedera; species Hedera helix. The sequence goes on along the minus strand of OX359277.1, from coordinate 28,391,093 downwards.
TTGCCAAATTGATTATTATAAAATTAATAATTAAATATATATATTTAGATTTTTAGAAAGACAAACATTGAGTAAAATCTCTAATTCAGAGTTTGTTAGAGAAAAAAAGAAATTAATTATGTTTTCTTTTGGTTGATTCAGCTAATTTATTATTTGAGACTGCAACATGTAAATTTATTAAAGACATAAATACCAATTGAAATTGAACTAATTGTTTTTATATCTAAGGCTGCGTAAATACTCACACTTGTCCTTTTTATCTGTCCTTTTAAAGATAAAATTTATTCTTTTTTATTGGATTAATTAAAAAAAAATTGTCCTTATAAATTGATAATTTTTTCATTTTTAAGCCACAAATTTGGAAATAGGCAATCATTATCCCAAAATAATTTAAGAAAAAATATTGTTCAGTTTAAATCAAAATGATTAATTTTTTGATCAGATTATGTCGTATCAATTTTTGTATTGCCCTTTAATCTTGTATAAATAGCATTTAATTTGAGATAAAAGCGGGTCTTATATTTATGGTTAGATAGTTTCATTTAAATTGTTATTATTATCGGTAACAATAATAACTTAATTAATATATAATTAAAGTTCATGCGTGTATCTTCATCTCTGAAGCTTAAAACACGTTCCAACAAGGAGTTCAAGATGAAGAAACATAATAAGAGGATATAATTTCCTCAATTGTAGAAGCCGTTGACGTAAGGACATGAATATGATTAGAAGAGAAAGAAGATTGTAATAAACACAAAAAACTTGGTCATTAGTAGAGATGCACAAAAAGCCTACGGTCTACAAGTCAGTCTGGCCTGGCCTGAGCCCTGTCTGGTCAAAACCCGGCCTGATCAAAGTTCAGACTGGGTCGGTCCGGCCTACAGTTTTTGAACAGGCTGCTATTTTGACGTAAAAGTCCGGCCTGACCCGACCTATGAAAAAGCCAGGCCTGACCCTGCCCAGCCTATGCAGAGGTCCGGCCCGGCCCAGTCCGCCGAATAGTCTATGTTGTTATTACCGTTGTAGTGCTGTCTGACTTTTTGAGTTATCAAAACTTGTAAAGTAGTCCAAACAAAAAAAACACGAAGAGCAATAAGAGTATTACATTTATCACGTAAATCAAAATTAATGAATTATAAATATTTGAATTGGTATCATATATCTTACTTCTACAAATGTCTACATAGTACACGGCTACACCCACTAAGCGCTACAGCAAGTCTTACTCCACCATTCCATCATCATTTATGTTACGTGTATATATATATCTCGAAGTTGGAGTAGAAACTGACGAAATTGCACATCCATGAATATTGAAGATATATATTTTTTTGAAGATTGAAGATATATTTTTTGAAGATATAACGAAGTGATATTTTTTGAAGATAGGAAGATACATTTTTTGAATATTTGAATTTTGAAGACATTTTAAAAATATTTTGAAGCAAAATATTTATAACCGACTCATTATTTATTATTGATTAGTTACTCATTTTTAATTTTTTGTCAATACATTTAATTAATATAGTAATTAATTTATTTAATATTTATATTTCACATTAAAAATTAGTTAATTACATTTTTAGGCCTGTCCTGGCCCGGCCTAGCCTACAGGTCTGGCCCGACTTGGCCTACAGGCCTTAAAAGGCCAGATTTTGATAAAGAAGCCCGGCCTACAGGCCCAAAAGTCAAAGTCTGACCCGACCTAGTCAACGGCCAAAACTTATCAGCTGCAAGCCAAACCGGACCAGTCCGACCTACTGTGTATGTCTAGTCATTAGGCAGTCGTCAGTCCCTCATGGCTGGATTTTTTTTTTTTTTTTTTTTTGAGGCAAAATGGGAAATTCTATTCAAGATCAAATAGAAGTGACCTACAAAGAAAATCTGGGGGAGAACCCTCCCAAACATGAGCAACAGACACAGAATCAGAAGCACGGGCTAAACAATGAGCTACTTGATTCGCTGACCTCCTAACAAAACGAATTCGACTAACATTGATTGCTAAACACAGCTCCTTACAATCATCCAAAACTAAGCCAAACGGTCCTGAATATGAAACAGTAGAATTTAGAGCTTGCACAAAGATTAAAAGTATCTGACTCAATTCAAAGCTTTTTTACTTTAATTTCCTCGTGGTTTTGTGTCCTTTAATAAAATGGTCACCCGCGCCAAGTCATGGTCAAAACTTAAAGGAGAAAAATTAAAAAAAAAGTCAAAAAATATGCAAATCAATACTTCAATACTTGTATGGTTATATATATACACACGTCTAAGATCACGCCAGATAACATCATCAAATTAAATAAATTAAAAAAATTATTTCCTTTAATTTAAAAAGTCAGTGAGTTAACTCAATAAAATTGACGAGTTAACTCAACTAAGTTAGAATTTAAGACGATTGTTTTTCCTCCCTCCACCGGCTTTACCCATTCTTACCGTGGCTAGATACAACGTTCCCGGTGACTTCTCCAATTATATCAATCTCTTCATCTCCTCCTCCTCTATGAATCCCATCTCTTCACACGGAATTCAATTGGTTTTTCCTCTCCATCTTCCATGTTTCTTTTCGAGAAAATCTAAAGTCAATAAGCAAAGGAACTGCTGACACATTAAAATCAGATTCTCAAAGAAGACGAGAGAAATCAAAAGAAAGAAGGTAGTCTATCAGATAATTTACCGTCGTTGCTCTATATCGGCCTATCTAAGAATTCATCATAATTGTAATACAGACTAAAAGAATTCATGTCAATTTTGAGTTTGAAATTTTTTGAAATTAATTTTTAAAAAATTAATATTAATCTTATAATTTAAAATAAAAAAAAGTATTAAATTTCTATACAGAGATAAAATCCAACACATAAATATATTCAGTTTATAGACAATTTTTGTGATGATTCTATATCTACACAGTACCTATGTATAAAGGACCAAGGCACGAGGAAAATAAGAAGAACGATGTACCTCGTTGGGTGTTGTATTGTCGTGAATCGGTGAAATCTTAATTTAATAGATAATTTAAGATTTACTATTTAGTGAGAGAGATAGAGAGTAAAATCAAAGGAGTGAATATATTTTATATTATAAACCCAGAGAGAAAAAAGTGACAACTTTTTAGTGTTAAGAATTTTGTGAAGTTTTTTTGTATTTTTCTTTTTATCCTTTACATCCCTATTTTTCTCTCCCACCAAACTCTTATCCCTTTTATTCTCACTTTCTTCCGTTCTCTTATCCTTTTATATTAAATTACCCACGTAATCTGTGCAGGTAACTAGTGATTAAAAAGCGGAAGGAGAAGATGGATGGATATAGAATTTTATATTTGACCTTTTCTACTAAAGGTATAATTTGCTTAATTTTAAAACAAAAAAAAAAGAATATGAAAAAACTTCTTACATAATACTCCCTTAGTTCAATTTTACACACGTCTATTAAGTTAAAATTTTATCTTTAAATTACACATCTGTATTACTCTAATATCTTCTCATTTATTTTAATTAATCTCCTAACTCTTGTTCGAAATAATAAATTAAAGGAGAGAGATGAGAAGCAGATAAAAAGGTGTGATCAAATTGATAGTATTTTTCAATGAATTTTTTTATAAAATTGAATAAGGGTAGTATTGAAATAATATGGTCAAAAATAGTACTAAAATAGAAAGAGAATAAATAGACTTGGACAAATTAAAAAAAAAATTATGACAAATAAATTTGAATGGAGGGAGAATCCATTCTTATTAATAAACACACACACATATATATATACACATCCATACATTTACAAAAACCGAAAAAAGAGATGGAGGGTGCAAATAGGCTTTTTGCCAAAAAAAATAAAATAAAAACAAAGTTGAGGGCATTTAATTTAAATTTTATAATTAGTGACCCAAAATATACTTGGGGCAAAATTATATTCGTTCCTTTCCAAAATATGAGATTCCTATTGACTTTTTAAAGATACTTTATTATATTTTTAAACTCAAAGTTAACATAATTTTTTTAATTTAATTTAATATAATGATGAATATTTTAAATTATTTAAAAATTATTACTCATTGTAAAATTTATTGTTTCATAATTTTTAATAAATTATTTTATTTTTGTATTTAAAAATATCTTAAATTAATTTTTAATAATTAACAATGATCTTATAATTAGGAATGAAAATACTGGGATTCAAGTGGTAAGTTAATTTGCTCATATTGGTACTTGATCCAAACTCCCATGATTCTGCCTCACAGCTCCACTAATTTGTTGTTAGTAGCATCATTAATGGGAAAAGAAAGTAGAAGATAAGCGTCAGGGGATCCTAGTCTCATAATAAAGGGAAAAGAAAATTTCGTAACAAGAGGAAAATATATAAAAATAATCGAACTTGCAAATCTAAGAGAAATTATTATTTGCACCTGGGGCAGCATGAATAGTATGCTCCCCCTCTCACATGAGAGTGGGGGCCACGCGTGTTGGGATCCGTGCCACAACGCGTGGCCCCCACCCTCATGTGAGAGGGGGAGCAAACTGTTCATCCATGCCCCAGGGGCATGGAATAATTTCTCCAAATCTAATGGGTTACAAAGCATCGGTCAAAACCATCTGGTTAAAACATTTGGTTAATTGTCACGAAAATAATTACATTCACATTTCTATCCAATACATTTTCTTACCTCTCTAACCATTCTTGAACTCTATTACAATCACATTTCTATCCAAGTGCATTTTCTTAACTTCTTGGGTGGGATTTGGTTCTCCAGATAAAAATTTGATATAATACAATAGTCTAAGTAATGTAACAGAATTATAATGCAATAGTAATAAATTATTACAATATATTTATTTGGTTAATTTTTGATATTTGTAAAGTAATTATAATGTTATTACATTATATTTAAAATTATGTTTGGCTCACTAAATTATATACTAAATTATATGATTGTATGTAATAAATAAAATAAATTATAAGTCAAAATGTCAAATTAATTGTTTTCATTACTATTTTGTCTTTTGTGACCTATTACATTACAGACGTAATGAGTTAATATATCAGTTGGAGAATGAAATAAAAAACTTAAAAATTAATATAATAATATTATATATGTAATTAGTGAACTAAATATAATAAATATCACATTAATATAATAATCTATTATATTACAAAACTATTTAATTTTTTTTGACGCGAACCAGACTACGCCTTGGTGCATTGGAAGCAAAGTAGACGGAAAATTTAAGAAAACAGATAAACAACGAACTTAACTATTTGCTTCAAAATTTAAACTTCCAACTTCACATAAAAACAAAATATTTAACATAGTAAAGAAATGAGAGATGACTAAACAGAGCCGTTATCTCTAATAATTTTCTATGGTGTCAGTTTTGTACGTATAGCAAATGAACACCAAATATATCTATAATAAAATCTTCACGACGTATCAAATAATCTTCACGAGGTAAGAAATCTACACGAGCCTCAATTTTGTCACCAAATTTTACTGCAATTCGTGTTTTTGGTATAATAAAGCTCACCGATGATAGCCGCCCTCCTTTTCGGAAAGGTAATCAGTCCATGTATTACCATTTGTTTTATTTTCAACAATAGCCCTTGTCGCGATTCTACTACAATAAAACACCCAAAGTATCATCCCTAAGAAAAAAAATTCACTACTTTGTGGTACATCAAAATAAATAGTCTACGACTAATCAATTCAATTTAATATTTTTTGAACAGACCTAACAATTAATCAGTTTGATCTTAAATTAGTATCATATACGCATTCGTATGATAACCTTTATAACTCTTACGAACCACATAATTATATCATTATGGGTATATAAACACATAGAAAATATTATCACTACTTAATAATAATTCAAACACAAAGAACCTATATTAATTATTTAATATAGTTCATATACATATATAATATTATTAACAATTTAATAATATTTTATTAGTCTTGTAATATTATTAATCATTTAATAATATTTTATTTATTATCTAATATTATTAATCATTTAATAATATTTTATTACCTTATTAATATTATTAATTATTTAATAATATTTTATTCATTATCTAATATTATTAATCATTTAATAATATTTTATTATCTTATTAATATTATTAATTATTTAATAATATTTTATTTATTATCTAATATTATTAATTATTTATTAATATTTTATTAATTATCTAATATTATTAATTATTTAATAATATTTTATTTATTATCTAATATTATTAATCATGTAATAATATATAAATCCTCCACAAATGTTATTAATCATTTAACAACCTTTTAATTACATAATAATATTATTCAACACTTAATAATATTTTATTTCAAACAATAACAATAGTTAACTTTGTATTTGTGTTAACCTTAAGCTTTATTTTAAACATTTAGTTATCAATTAGTTACCAATAAACTCCATATATTAGTTTATTACACAAATACACTCATTTTACACTTATTTCAACCTAAATTTTTAAAGAAAACTTGACCGGACCGACCCGACCCGAACATCAAAAACACGTCGCTGGCAGAATGTTTAACCGCTGCGGCGGTGGTTTCCACCGCGGCGGCGGTAGTACAAAAATTTCAAAACCCTAATTTGTGGACTGCCCGTGTGACGACCCCAAATTTGGGTTCCTTGAACCTCAGATCCAGTTCAACACGAGTACAATATTTTCCTTATTGTTCATGAATTACAGCAATATTATAATTGATAAATAACCATTTATTTATAATTTTACAACATCTCTTTCTATTCCAGAATCGAAATCTTTATACATTCCTAGTATGTCTTAATATCATACATGATACGACATTCTATTATAATCAACTTGTGTATTTAACACTCATATAACATACCAACTAAAGTCTTATACTACACAATCATTTACCTATCTACTTCAGACTAAGATCTACACCAAATACGTAGATCTTCAGTGAAAGTAATATGCTTTCCTGTTCCTTGATCTTTATCGATAACTTTAAAAAAAATTGCACTATCTGAAAATGTTGGTTTAGGCAAGAGTGAGCACGACGGCTCAGCAAGTCTAACAGATAGCACATAACATATAGTTCATGTTTATACATGCTTCTCATGCTTCATACATTACATTATATGAATGCATCATGCTTTTCATGCTTTGCATTTATTTATGCAACATACTGATCATGCATTGGAATGAATAAATGACATACAGTTCAACTTATTCAATTAATTCATGCTTTATATCATATAAAATCAACACACCTCATATGGTTTCACAAAAATATATTTAATTCAAATTATCACGTGCTTCAAGTGCACACACAACAGTTATACACATAGTAATAATATCTGAAAAACTTGCCTGATTCGCTTCTACCAGTTATGCTTATTTGCGTCATTCGTTCAACCTACAATTTATATATAAAATTGACATAATCTTTAGTTACAATGACTATTAATTAGTCTTAACTTAAGACCTTAACTTTAAATTATTAATTCTTAAGATGTCCGACAAATGAACCTTTAAGCTCTGGACAAAAACCCTAGCCTAAACCTAGTTGGACATGTCAGGTTCAGTTTAACCATCTTACGCCTTCACTACACGTTCTTCGTACAACCCACTTTTAATAAGTTGTCTAAATTAGTCACAATAGACTATTTACATTGGTTTAATTCAATTAAACTTTCTTCTTTTACATAACTTAATTATTTGGACATTTAACAATGTACCAAATATCTCAAAATATTATCTACACTTGATAATATACAACTACATTCAAATATTAGTAACCATTTAATAATATTTTAATCACTTATTGATATTATTAATCATTTAATAATATTTTAATCATTTATTAATCTTATTAACTATTTAATAATATTTTAATCACTTACTAATATTATTAACCATTTAAATATTATTATTCATTTAATAATATTTTAATCACTCATTAATATTATTAACCATTTAATAATATTTTAATCACTCATTAATATCATTAACCATTTAATAATATTATTAACCATTTAATAATATTATTAACCATTTAATAATATTTTACTCACTTATTAATATTATTAACCATTTAATAATATTTTAATCACTTCTTAATATTATTAATCATTTAATAATATTTTAATCACTTCTTAATATTATTAACTATTTAATAATATTTTAATCACTTATTAATATTATTAATCATTTAATAATATTTTACTCACATATTAATATTATTAACCATTTAATAATATTTTAATCACTTCTTAATATTATTAACCATTTAATAAGATTTTAAACATTTATTAATATTATTAACCATTTAATAATATTTTACTTATTTAATAATGTCATTAATTATTTAAGAACATTTTCATCATATACAAATGTTATTACACATTTAATAACCTTTTAATCTTATACTAATATTATTTATCATTTAATAATATTTTAATATTCCTCAAACATTATCAATAGTTAACTTTTTAATTGTGTTAACTTTAGTCTTTATTTTATATCTTTAGGTACCAATTAATCACTAATAGATTCAATATAAATTGATTTGGTATTCAAATATATTTATTTTATACGTATTTCAACTTAAATTTCCACTAAAAACTCAACCTGGACTGACTCGACCCGACCCGACCCGGACGGCTAAAACAGGTTTCTGGCAAAATGTTTGACCACTGCGGGGGTGGTATAAATTTTCCGAAACCCTAACTTGAGGACTGCCCGACCCTCCGACGCTCTGATAGCCATAACTTCTTTATTTTAAAACATTTTGAGGTGATTCTTGAGTACATTCTCATTAGACTTTCCCCCTCTACAATTTCTCTTTATATCACAAATCTAAATTCCAAACGGAACTGGACTAAAAAGGGCTCACAAGGACAAAGGGAAAACTAAAATCACAAATCCTTGGTTTTAATTGTTCAAACTTGAATAAAATAAACTCTACGCATCCAAATGACACCAACTTAGTGTTGTTGTCTTCATAACTTCTTGTTTTACAACATTTAATGGTTTAATCATATTTTTGAAAATGTTTGACACAAAATTTAATGATCGAACCACTTAGGGTTTTACCGGTAAATCGCAATATGGAATTTTCTTCAATTTATTTGCATACCACACATACCAATACTTGTTTTAAACATACTAAACCATGAATCTACCTATATATCATAGATTTAGACTTTTAGAGCATCAAAATAACTTTTGATCGGTTAAAAATATATTTTGACCGATTAAAACTTATATAAACTATAGAAAAATGAAATAGGTGAAGGTTAGATCACTTTTGAACCTCTTGATCTTGGATGTTCTTCATCACTTGACTATGATCTTGGCTTGTGACTCCACCTTGATCATCCTCTAGCAATCTCCAACAATGCTCTCCCTTATCTCTAGAATGCTCTCTCTTTTCTCTCTTGGAATACTTGAAAAATGACTAACAAACAAAACAAGAGTATAGTGGATGCTATATATAGACCATCCCTAATCACCATCAACCTTCACTAATCAACTAGTGTTGGTGAATTTAGAGGCTAAGTTAGATTACTATTGCATGGATTGATTGGTTGAATGACTAGGATGGTTGAAGTGGTTGAACCACTTAGTCCTTTAAGAGATCTTCCAAGCAACACGAGCAACACTCCAGCCCCCCATGTGGGCTCCCTTCTAAATCTCAGCAAAATGTCTCTTTTTGGCTCCAAAATCCAATTATTTTTATCTTATATATATATATATATACACCTTTATATGTATACATCCATATATATATATATTGACCAACCATTTAACCATGTATTGGGCTCCATATTGGGTCATTTAATTAAATTCAATTGGACTTTGAATTATCATTGTTTGGGCTAACATTACATACCCTATATTACATTAAAACAAGCATTGAGCTTGTTCAAATATTACATGGACTACTAGGTAAATTTATTTGACCTAAAATAAAACATTACTTGGACTTATAACATACTCCAATTAGACTTGCATTAAATTAATCTACCACATTGGGTTACTAAATTAACTTATTAGTTTAAAACATTCCGTTTTACTTTATATTAAAACTAATTACTTGGACTCATAACTAATATAATTAACCTAATTAATTATATTTTTCAACATTCCTTCTTACTTTATATTAAAACTAATTACTTTATTAGTTTTGTTGAGTATTAATTACTCATCTTTTTATTTGGCTGACAAGCACACTTTGGGTATATATATATATATATATATATAATCACCTTCACTTCTCAATTGAATTTATTTCCTTAATAAATTCTCTACATGCATCATTAAAATATTTTCACATTTAATTTCTAACAAATAAATTATGTTAAAAAAAAATGTTTACCCATTTTCTACACCTTTTACGTCTCCAATTCTAGGTTTTAAACATTAACCTTTAATTAAATCAATTAAGATATTATCTAAAATTTTGAAAATATCTGGGATATTACAGCCCGAACCTCCTTTACGAAAACTGTCATAACTTCTTCATTTTAAAATATTTTGGGGATGATTGTTGAATCCATTCTTATCAGAATTTCCCCCTCTACAATTTCTCTTTAGATCATAAATTCAACTTCCAAACGTAAATAGGTGTAAAATCGCTTACAAGGACATAATGAAAACTAGTTTCATAAATCCTTGATTCGATTGGTTCACACACAATACTACAAGCATTATTTGCTAGACCATCATGTTTTATGACTCCACATACATCATATGTTTATCATATATAACTTTCTAGCCATAGAAATTATTTTTCAACTTGTCTACACATTAACTATCACATATACACCTAAGATTTTACCGGTAAAGTTCAATATAGACATTTCTACTATTTTATGCATTCCAACATACCAAAACATGATATAAATACATCAAACTATGAATATACATATATAACATAGTTTAAGACCTCTAGACCATCAAAACAAGTTTTGATCGGTTAAAAATATATTTTAACCGTTAAAAATCTATCTAGACTACAAAAATAAAATTTAGGAGGGTTGGAGCACTTTTAAACCTTGAGGTCTTGGATGCTCTTCTTCTTCTCCTACCAAAGTATGTTATGAGGCTAGTGGACATTCACTAAGCTCTTCTTCCTTGCTATTTCTTACTCACACAAGTGTTTCTCTTTTTAGCTCTCCAATGCTTTCTATTTTTCTCTCTAGCAAAGCTTGCAAATGACTAACAAACATATACAAGTGTGTAGAGCACTCTATATATAGCCATATATTAAACCTTCATTATCTCTACTAATTCACCTACATAATCAAATTAAGAGCTAAATTGGGATTACTATTGCTTGAATGACCAATTGATAGACATATGGAATGACTAGGGTGGTTGGCTAACTATGGAAAGAAGTGTATTATAAGTAACATGAAGCAAATCAAGCAACCCTCAAGTGGAATTATATATATATATATATATTGTTTAACCAATTTTGACTTCCTATTGGGTTCCACATTAGACTCTAGGATTAAATATATTGGGCTCATCCATTTAATTTGATTGGGTAAAATTTAATTGACACATTGGACTAACATTTAATAAACTATGTTATCTTTAATTAAAATAAGCATTGTGCTAGATTAATTAATTACATGGACTAAGGTTTAATTTAATTACATGAGCTACTAGGTAAATTAATTTGACCTAGTTTAATACCCCATTTGAATTTAAAATATAATCCAATTAGACTTGTTTAATTAATTTTAACATCTTGCTTCATTGCTTTAAATAAATATACACATACACAAGTACATTTATTCAATTATCTAATGCACAATTAATTAGTACAAAATTTTTAATTCATTGATAATTATATAATAATTATAATTACAATATTTAATAGAATTCGTGGTCCTTACATTCTCCCCCCCCCCCTCCTTATAAGAATTCTGTCATCGGAATTACAAATTTAAGCTACTCAAAAAGATGTTGATATTCATTCCTCATCTTTTCTTCTAGTTCCCACGTAGCTTTCTCAGCGTTGTGGTTCCTCCAAAGGACTTTGATAGAATGTATAACCTTATTTCTCAATTTCTGCTCTTTCCTATCTAGTATTTAGACAGGAATTTCTTCATACGATAAGTTTTTCTCAACTTGTATTGGCTCATAGGATATAAAGTGCTTATAATCAGGCTTGTATGGTCGCAACACTGACATGTGAAACACATTGTGAATATGCTCCAGTTCAGGAGATAGAGCTACCTCGTACGCCTTTCACCTACTCTCTTCAATATTTCAAATGGTCTTTGTAGACACCCAATTTTTGCACTTCTCTACTAACCCTGGCAGGAGGGTAAAATCGTCATTCGACCTGACACGCGAAAAGGGAGGTGGACCCCAACACGAAGCCACCCCAACGATTTACGGTCAAAGCCGCCACAACGGACAACGAGCATCCGATCACTTGAGGCAAGGCAAGCAGTCGATCCCGAAAAACCTGAGCTGATCGCAAAAGACGACTAATGGCCACTACGCTTACGATGTTCGGGGGTCTCGCTCCCCGGTGAGCGAGCGGCTGCCCAGCTCGCCGGTGAGCTGGCGGGGGGGTAGGTGGCAGCGCCCCCTGGAAGCCAAGCACAAAGAGCAATTTATACATTAGGTAACCGCCTCCCGAAATAATACCGCAGAAATTGGCGAATTAAGACCGCGCGGCACGGAAATCGAGAAAAGCAAGCCGGACAGCCGCGGATGCACCTGCGGCCACCGACAAAGGGGCAGGTTCGCGGCTCGAGGGCGGCACACGACAGCCGAGGTTCGGCGCGGGCGGCCAGCGAAGTCAGCCGCAGATGCACCTGCGGCCAGCCGCAGTTGCACCTGCGGCTGCCTTCGAAACTCTATTAAGCGTCCAGATCTGCGTCCGAGAAGAAAAGAGAGAAGAAAAAAGAAAGGAAATAGAGAGAGAAGGAGCGCGCGGGAGGAGAGAGAGAGTTCGGATCTTGGCCATTTTCAAGCTTAGATCCATTGTATTATGCTAAGTAGTCTAGTATTCTTGTGATGTTGTTCGATTTGTGGAATATAGAAGCTTTAAATCGACGTTTTGCAAGGTGAAAAGTTGTTTGTTTTGGGTTTTTTGTTTGTATTGTTAGTATAGCTTTGTGTTTGGTTTATTTGATGTAATATGTTATTATGTGGGTGATGATCCGTGGGTTAGGCGTCGTTAGCGAGGGTTCCATCGGAACATAATTCCTCCTAACGCCCCGATGACACTCGTACGGTGATTTTTCGCTCGTCGTGGTAATGAGTAATGCGTAGTGTTGGGTTGGGTGATATTTGGGTTATGTAATGCGATAGTAATGTTTAATATTGTTTAGATTTGGCTTATTATTGGCTATGTAGCTATTTGGGTGATTGTGAGCCTAGGGAGGAGATCCTAGCGGTCGAATCCCGATGATGGACGTTTTGGGTATATGTAATCATGATATAGGGTCCATGTATGTGTATGTTGTAATATCGAGCCTTAAAACGACACAAAGTCGTGTTCGGGTTAAGGCCCCGTGATAATAATAAAATATGTGATTGTGGGTGTTTGGGGTTGTCTGGATGGCTCACATGCCCATGGATAGCCCCGACACGTTTTGGGATGTTTGTTTTAATTTACGACACGAAAAAACGGTTTTCCAAAATAAGGCAAACGATGAAGATTTTCTAAAAGTGATCAATTTAGGATATTAGATTCACGAGGTTTAAAGGTTAAGTGTTTTGGCAAACTTTAATCCATGATTGATGAATAGGCTTTAGTTGGTTTTAAAACGTCACAAAAAAACGATTTTGCAAATAAAATAAATGTTTTCATTAAACTTTGTGCATAGGGTTAAAGAGTTCTAGAAGTTGCCCTCGTTTTATTTATATTAACTGTTAGAAGGCAATGTATGGTCTCGATTCCTATTTGACAAAAGTTTAAAACTATTGTTTTCTAAAATGACATCTAAATAAAAAACCCTTAACGCTTTCGAAATTAAAATCAATCTTTCTTATAAAAAGCGAAGCCTCGTCATTTGGGTCAAAAAACGTCCAAAAACACTTTCCAGATAAACACTTTTGCCATATAAAATAAAAGCCAACTTTTATGCAAAAAACTCACCACAAACCTCCATTTAGGCACACATACACACACACGCGCAACTCACACATTTTTTAGGATTTAAAAGGATAGGAAAACAATCGAGATTGCGGTAACCGTATTTCACGGAAGTCGGGGGGTGCCTAACACCTTCCCCTCGCTTAAGCAAGCCCCCGAACTCTATGAATCTCGGTTTGCGGACCAATTAATTCGGAGTCACATATGAGCCAGCGATTACGAAAACAAAATTCGGATGAGTTGGTACATCCATTTCAAATATACCAACTGGCGACTCTGGTCAATTGGCTCATAAAATATCGATCTTTCAAAACCCGTCGACATTAAGCCGACCTTTTCTAAAACCACATCTTAATCTAAAGGCTAAAATTGGAAAGGGCATTTTAATTATAAAAAACGAGACGACGAAAATCCCGGCGTCGACAGTCTTATAAACCTCGGACTCAGCTTCCCTTTCTTTCCAAATCGGATCTTCCCTTTCTAGGAAGATACCTTCATAAACACAAAACTCTCTACTTCGAAATCTCGCTTCTGTTTATGTAGATCTGCATATTTCTTCTGATGGTCTTGAACTGCTACTAGCCGAGCTCTTATTACTTTGATAATTTCTACAGTCTGTTGAACCAATTCTGGTCCCAACAGTCGACGTTCTCCTACCTCATGCCAATACAGAGGTGTTCTACATTTCCTCCCATATAAGACTTCGTAAAGCGGCATGTCTATGCTTGCATGATAACTGTTATTATATGCAAATTCCACTAACGGTAGATGGTCTTTCCAACTGCCCTTGAAATCCATCACACAGGTTCTGAGCATGTCTTCCAATGTCTGAATTGTTCTCTCGCTTTGCCCATCAGTCTACGGATTATATGCGGTACTCATTCTTAATTGTGTCCCCAATCTTTCCTAAAGACTCCTCCAAAATTTTGACATGAAGCGCGGATCTCTGTCTGACACAATTGACACCCGACACTCCATGTCTTGAAACTATCTCCTTGATGTACGGTTTAGCCAACAGATCCAAACTGAACTTAATCTTGATCGGCAAAAAGTGTGTTGACTTTGTTAGTCGATCCACAATCACCCATATCGCGTCGTATCCCTTCTGTGTTGCTACAAGTCCTATCACAAAATCCATTGTGATATGCTCCCATTTTCACTCAGGAATTTCTAACGGCTGTAATAATCCACTTGGTCTTTGATGTTCGTCCTTTACCCTTTGACAAGTTAAGCATCGGCTGACACATTCTACAACCTCCCTTTTTCATATTTGGCCACCAAAAATGCTGACGTAGATCTTGATACATCTTCATACTACCTAGATGTATCGAGTATCTCATACTGTGAGCCTCTTACAAAATCTCCTCTCGTAATTCAGGCACTAGCAGTACCCACACACGGTTTTCAAACCTTAGCAGTCCCATGCTATCAATTTTAAACTTGACATCTTCCCCATCGGTCATCCTCTTTCTTATTCCGCTGCATTACTCATCTTTGTCTTGAGCCTCTTTCACCTTATCTAACAAGGTTGGGCTTGCTTCCACTTCTATTGACTTCTTTGGATTTTTTACCTCCAATTCCATTCGAGCCATCTCTTGAACTAATTATTCCTATTCTGTTAATATGAACAACTTCTCCCTACTCTTTCTACTTAGAGCATCTGCTACTACATTGGCTTTGCCGGGATGCTATAGAATTTCACAATCATAGTCTTTGATCAATTCCAGCCATCTCCGCTGCCTCATGTTCAACTCCTTTTGTGTGAAGATATACTTCAGACTTTTATGGTCTGTGAATATCTCACATTTTTCTCCATATAAATAATGTCTCCAAATCTTAAGGGCAAACACTACCGTTGCTAGCTCCAGGTCATGGGTAGGGTATCCCTTCTCATAATCCTTTAATTGTCTTGACGCATGCGCAACGACCTTGTCGTTTTGCATAAGCACACAGCCTAGTCCCTTGTGCGATGCATCACTATAGACCGTAAAACCTCCTGTATCGTTTGATAAAGTCAACACAGGTGCTTCACTAAGCCTCTTCTTTAACTCCTGAAAATATTCTTCGTACTTCTCTGTCCATATATATTTCACTGTCTTCCTCGTCAAATTGGTTAACGGTGTTGCTATCTTTGAAAAGTCTTTGATGAATCTCCGATAGTAACCCGCTAAACCTAAGAAACTTCTAACCTCCGTTGGCGTCCTTGGTTGTTCCCAATTCATCACCGCTTCTACTTTTGCTGGATCTACTAAAACTCCCTCCGTGTCAATAACGTGACCTAAAAATTGAACTCTCTCCAACCAGAATTTACACTTCAAAAATTTAGCATGCAACTGCTCCTTCCGTAATATCTCCAACACCAACCTTAAATGTTCGGCATGTTCCTCCTCCGTCTTGGAATACACCAAAATATCGTCTATGAACACAACTACAAATTTATCTAAGTATTGCTTGAATATTTTGTTCATCATGTCCATAAATGCGGCAGGCGCATTCGTTAGTCCAAACGACATCACCAGAAACTCATAATGCCCATATCGAGTTCTGAATGCCGTCTTGGGTACATCCTCCTTTCTGACTTTCAACTGATGATAATCAGTCCTTAAGTCAATATTTGAAAAGTACTTCGCCACTTTCAACTGATCAAAAAGATCGTCAATTCGTGGTAACGGGTACTTGTTCTTAATCGTCACTTTATTCAGCTCCCTATAATCCATACAAAGTCTCATCGATCCATCCTTCTTCTTTACAAACAGCACATGTGCTCCCCATAGAGAAACACTCGGCTGAATGTACTTCCTATCCAATAACTCCTGCAACTGAACCATTAACTCCTTTATTTTTACTGGAGCCATCCTATATGGTGTCTTTGATATCGGTGTTGTCCCTGGTACTAAATCAATCACAAATTCTATTTCCCTATTAGGCGATAAACCTGGCAGTTCTTCTGGAAAAATATCCATGAACTCCTTAACTACTGGTATTTGCTCCATCTCGGGATTTACCATTTGTGTATCCACTACGTGAGCCAAATACCCTACACAACCTTTCTTCAACAGTTTCTTGGCCTACATCATCGTCAAACAAGAAGATTCTCTTGACGACTTGCTGTCATAAAATACGACCTTAGACTGGTTTGGTGTCTTAAGGTGTATACACTTCTTCTGACAATCGATTATCGCTCCGTGGTTAAACAACCATTCCATTTCAAGTATAACGTCAAACTCTCCCAAATGTATCAGAATTAAATTCACCTTCAACTTCTGACCCCTGATTTCAGCACAACAATTTCTATGTATATACTCTACAAGAATCACTTCTTTATTAGCCACTTCTATGTTCATTGGGTTCTCTAGTTTTTCTATAGGCAATTCTAACCGTCTAGTGAAATCATCAGACACAAATGAACAGGTAGCACCCGAATCAAAAAATACATAAGCATTTATATCATTGATCGGAATAATACTTGACACCACGTCTTTTGATTCTACGGTGTCTTGCACCGTCATGTTGAAAGTCCGTGCTACTGGTTTGTTCTGTTGCACCGGGCCTCCAATGGTAAGCTTGTTGTTGTTTCCCTTAAAGCCAGTACTTCCTCAGCTATTCTTCTTCTTCGAACAATCCTTGAACTGATGGTCCATGGCTCCACATGAGAAACAACCCTTCCTTTTAGGTGTGGGACAATTAGGAGTGATGTGCCCTTCTTGCATACAATTGTAGCAGACGTTCTTTTCCCTCATGCACTCCTCCGTGTGGTTCTTCCCGCACTGACTGTATTTATTTGCTTTCTTCGATTTACTCCCTTGAGGTGTCCCCGAACTGTTGCTGTTGTTGTTGTTCCATTGGCGCTTATTCAAGTTACTACCCCCGCTGCTACCTTCTCAATTTCCTCCTTCATTTCTCTTCTTGTTCCGTTCCAGATTGTGTTTGTTTAGGGCTTCATTTCCCGCTTCAGCTATTATAGCTTTTTCTAGCAACGTTGCGAAGTTGGTAATCTAAAGAACAGTTACCCGACTGTAAACCCATGGTTTCAGTCCCTGCTCAAACCTTCTTGCGCGTCTCGCTTGAGTGTCCACCTGGTGTGGAGTGAACCTTGCCAATTCATTGAATTTGGCGGCGTAGTCTGATACAGACATGTTGCCCTGTTTGAGTTCTAAGAATTTAACCTTCATCCTGGCTTGTGTACTTTTTGGGAAGTAGTTCTCCAAGAACACTTCCTTGAATCGCGCCCACGCGATCGTTCCCTCTCCTGCTCTACTTTTGTTTGCCTTCCACCAGTGGTTGGCCTCCCCTTTCATCATAAAGGTAGCAAATGAGGTCATTTGCTCCTCTGCTACACGTGCGACCTCGAAGACTTTTTCCATCTCCTCTAACCAAGTCTGCGCTTCTATAGGATCCATGGTCCCTCGGAATTCGGATGGTCCTATCAGTTTGAAGTCTTTAAAGTTAGCTAGTGGAGCGGCAAAGTTTGGTGCTCCAGTAGTTTCTGCGTTTCGTCCGCAGAATGCTCCCATTAGCATTTATACAAACTCTTGGACCGGGTTTGGCGGTACCCCTCCTACATTAACCGACTCTTCCAGTGGTGGTGGGGGTAGTGGTTGACTTCTTCTATGTGACGACATTTTTTGTATAGAGAAAATTTAAATCGTTAAAGTTATTTCATCTTTTTACTTCTGTTTTGTAGCTTAAGCAATTTAACTAAAGTACAATTAAGCATCTCAACACATATAAACATAAATAGATCTGCATTTATATTCATATGTTAAAACCATAGTGCATAGCACTTTTACATCATAAGCATACTGCTATAAACACTACTAACCCCGGTAATACAACAAAAGACAGGATTTAACATAAACATATCCCACAACTTCATAGAGTCGGGATTTACAACATACTAACCCTTTATCAAAACAAAATTTGGGTTTCTACTGCATCTATGTACATACAACGTAAATCAAACTAATACAACTAACGACGCATCCCTCGATGAACCGCATCGTCGTACTCCTCATCTCCAATAGCCCTTACCACGCTTCTGCTGATGGTGTGCATGGTCTGGCCCTCCTCAGCTGGGTAATAGTACACCATACTCTGGAATCTACCGAATGATGAGCGATAGACATAATTGAGCCTGTCTATCTTCACCCTCTTCTCTTTGACCTCATCCTCCAACTCTAGCATCTGCCCGTGAGCTGCATCCCGCTGGATCTCCATATCCACCCTACACTACAAGAAAAAGGCTCAATTCCGACGAAAATTTCTGTCGGAAATATACCTATTCCGTCGGAATTATAATATTACCGACGAAAAGTTCGGTCGATGATTCAGACGAAATTAACTGCGTCGGGATTAATTCCGTCGAACATTCGGTCGAAAATAAATAATCCCCCACGTTTTTTCCCCGTCGCAGTTTTCGTCGAAATTCATATATGTCCGACAGAATATATTTCGTTGAAAATAAATAATTCTGTCGGAATTTTAATATATATCTTCGACGGAATTTTCGTCAGAAAAGGCACTCCATCCGTCGAATATAATAACTTAATTTCGACGGAAATTTTGTCGTAATAATTTCATTCCGTCGGTAATAGTCCTTCCGATATTTAGGAAATTAAACATTTAATGCAATAATTCCGACAAAAGTTCTGTCGTAAATACCTAATTTCGTCGGAAATACAAGTTTTTTTTTAAAAGGTTCTTTTTGCTTTTTTCAATGCCAAGTTTTGAAACCACATTTTTTGTACCTACAAACCTGCTTTATCCTAACAGCAAAACAGCAATCCATTCTTTATGTTCACACACTTGATATAAATATAAACGACGACACATTATAAAATAAATTATCGTACTTTACAAAACTAAACAAAATTATGATGAATTACAATCAATTAAGCTAAATTAAAGTAAGTACAACTAAATTATAATCTACAAAGAATCATCGCCCGGAGATCGACGGTTCTGCTGTGGTGTATGAAAATCATCGTTGTCATCCCCCCCCCCCCCCCGGTCGCGATCGACATCGCCAGCATGCTCAAAATTGTTATCATGTTAATACAATTACAAATATCAGTCATTAGTCTGTACTTGAGACAAAAATTCATAGTTAAATAATTATTGCAGAACATACAGAATATACAACTTAAATTGAATAAAATACCTGTGCAGTCGGGCGCTGAGTCAGCATCGGGCCAAAAGCCTCCAACAACAGGGTAGTCACCATCTGAATCACCTCGTCTCGTATCGCGGCGAACTGCTCCGGAGATATGCCGGTACTCTCGACACTGGCCCCTGCTGCAATGTCCTGAGCAAGCTGGTGAAGACAAGCACTAGTAGGTAGGATCTGACTACGGAATATCGGATCTGTATGAAACGTCTCCGATACCGTCGCCATAACCCGCTGGAACAACGCGTCGTCCAAGCCAGCGCCCGTATGAGATTGTCCAACACGTCCTTTCGAACGCTGGCTAGAACCTGCAACATTAAATATAACACAAAAAAAAATCAATATAAATTTTGAATTAACGAGCAACATACTACAATAAATACCTCCGGTCAATGTATATGCCGGCACCCTCGGCAGCCCCAACACTCGATATCTGCTAGTAGTGCTACTAGGGGGATCTTGAGACGCGACCCAAAGAGCCATCTCCTTATCCCTAGATAAGCTAACGTCGGACGGAGGGATGGTAGAATCTCCCCTAGCAGCCTGCAACTCAGCTACACGCTCGTCCCGAAGGCTTTGAAATCGGTCCTACAATTTATTATGTGTATGGTAGTTTATTGACTCATTTAATTAAGTACATGATACTAATTATTATATAACTTTATAAAAACTCTTACCAGTATAGCTGCAGCTGCCTGTGACATAGTACATTTCTTTGGCGTGTGGGCTCTATCCCAGAACTCGATCATGGTGGGAGGTCGTCCCAACTCACCGCCCATGACCTAACAAATAAAATTTTAATTTATCATTTATTTAGTACATATTTTTATGAGAATATTAAAGTAAACTAAATATATACATACCGATTTTACTTCTTCAAATGACGGTGAACCCGTAGTATGTACTACTCGGAGCTGGCTACGATTTTTCTTCATTTGTTCTGATTTTTTTTTAAAGTCGTCAGCATCCCAATGAGTACACATGACCTCCCATGCTGCATCTGAGACAATAGGGGGCTGATGGTCTCGAATAGTAGTCCCGGGCTGGTCTACAACTGCCTGGGCAGCCCTATGTCTCATCTCATACAACCAGCCGGCGTAGTTCTTCGCGACATGTGCAATAATAACACCGTCGCCTGAAAAATGCCCTCCTCATATCTAAAATAAATCTAAGAAAACCAACTAACTTATCAGAAAAAATAAATTGAATGTGTAAGTAGTATGTACGTATACAGTTTAAATTATTTAAAATAACTTACGTGAAATTCATGTAACACGGTATCCATGAAGGAGGCATCATGCTGAGCGTACTGCGTAAATCGCATGCAGCCAATGGGGAGGTGTGTTAGACATATGGCGTGTAAAGTGGCTTTAGCCACATGATCCATAATACTACAAAACAAAACAAAGAAAGCAAAGTTATGTTTATTGTTTTACAAAATAAATTAATTTAATTTAACATAACGTTATTTTACACTTACTGCGCAGAGCCGACATCTACGCGGATAATATGCACAACAGCTGGCGGGCGACCAAATAACCCGAGGTTCGTCCCTCGAGGACGTCCCTCGAGGACGTCGTCGAGCAGTATCTGTAAGTAAAATTGAATAATTAAAGTTAATAAATCAATTCCCAAAACATAACCTACAAATAGTAAGCAAAAAAAATTAATATTTAAGAAAATCTACTACCTGACGATGATGGGGTGCCTTGAGTTCCATCAGAGGATTCTGCATGACCACCACCGCGACGACCGCTACCACTATGCCTAGCCATAAATGTACTATTGAAATACAAAAAAAAAATGCAATTAATATGCAGTTAATTAATTTAATTAAATAAAATATACTTCTTAAGTTTATATTTAATACGTCATCAAACCCATCAGAATCATTTTCATAGTCATCCTCGGATTCTGACACGACTTCTTCATTATCAGTTTCGTCGTCAACCACGTCTTCCTCGACTTCATCATTATCGGGTACGTCTTCTTCGACTTCATCATTATCGGGTACGTCAATGACATCCACCAACACATCGTCGTTATGTAGGACTACCTGACTTGATTTTCTAATATCATCCTGCAATGGCTCATCTGTCCCAGACATATTAGTATCATCAAATGGACGAGTCTTTGTTGTGACAACTGTATACCAGAGACTTTTACAATTTACTACATTAGATGCGTAATAAACTTGAGTCGCTTGATTTAACTTAACTTAATATTTTTTAATTATATTAACTTAATTTATTTTATTATATTTTATTTTACTTATTTTATTTTATTTTAATTATATTAAATTTAAATTAATTATACATGATACAATTTTATTATATTAAATTAATTTAATTATATTTTATTTTAGTTTATTTTAATTGTATTTAATTTGACTTAGTTTAATTTAATTTAAATGTAATTATTTTATTTTATTTTATTTGAATTTATTTATTTTATTTTATTTTAATCATATTAAATTTAACTTAATTTAATTTAATTATATTACATTAATTTTTTTATAATAAATTAATTTAATTATATTTTATTTTAGTTTATTTTATTTTACTTAATTTAATTTATTTTTTCTGAATTATATTTAACTTCATTTAATTTTATTTAATTTCTCTTCATTTTATTTTATTAAATTATATTAAATTAATTTATTTTATTTAGTTTTATGAATTTAATTTATTTTAAGTATATTTAATTTAACTTAATTTTATTTAATTAATTTAATTATATTTTTATGTTAGTTCATTTCATTTTATGTTATTATTACAAAACTAAGTAAATACTACTTAGCTTATTTTAATATTGACAAATTAGGAAAATACATAAATAGATGTAGGGCCCACAAATATTGCATTTGAACAATTTTAACAGAAATTCCGTCGAAAATTCTGTCGGAAATACACAAAATAATAACCATCAAGGAAATATCACAAAATAATAAATCCACATACTGATTTTAATTTTCAAAACACAAATTAATTTCACGATATATATATATAGATATATATATCACATTTCAACAAAAAAATTCACAAACCGCCGGCACAAATATGCATATATTGTGAGGTATATATATATATATATACTTTAGTATTCTACGACAACGGAGGGGCAACGGAGGCGGCAATGGAGCTGGCCATGGACGGCGGCAACAGTCAATGGCGGCAACGGGGGCCGCAACGGTCGGCGGCAACGGACGGAGGGGTGGGCCGGAGGTGATGTGAGGTCGGAGGGGCCGAAAGGGAGAGAAACAACGGCTGTGAGAGGTGAGAGAGAGAGAGAGAGCGACAACAAGAGAGAGAGAGAAGAAATAAAACTGAAGCGGCTGGGGGGAAAAGACGATGAAAATGGTTTTAATTTATTTTCGACGAAATATTCCGTCGACATTAGGTCCGTCGAAAAGAAACTGAAATCGACGGATATTCGGTCGATTATATGTGTGTATTTCGTCGAACTTATATTGGCTGGACGCGGGAATTTTGGCGCCAACGGGGCCCTATAATATCGACGAAATTCCGTCGACTATAACTTATTATCGACGGAATTAAATTCGACGGACTATTCCGTCATAATTAAGTTATTCTCGATGAAATTAATTCCGTCGGAGATAATTCCGTCAGAATTATCTGCGTTTCTTGTAGTGTTAGCATCTGCTGCTTGCTACAACTGGCCTCTAATGGCCTCCTTCTCTACCTATGTTTGTTGAACCTTCAGCTCAGCTGCTATTAGTCTGGCCTCCATCTCGGCAATCTTCTCCTTCAGCTCCATGTTCTCGCCAGAGAACATGTAAGCTGCATCCCTATACTGATCCTCAGTCTGTTGGTGAATCTGATTCTGTTCCACCAGGTGCTAAACCTTATCCTCCAGCTCGTCGTTCATCATGATCAGCGTATCGATGATGTCACTGGCAGTAGTGCTCATGCCATCAGCGTACTCTGCTGGCTCCTCGTCCTTCTCGTCCTCAAACTCAGCCTCATCATCACTATATGGCCTCATCACTCCACCCCTGACGGGCTCCTCATGGTCTCTCTCCTCGGGATCTGACTCAGGCTCTTCGATAGATGCAGCCACCAGCGGCTGTGCGGTATCCATATGGATATCCGTGTAGATCACCTCCTCCACAGCAGTACAAGACTGTCATATCTCCGTCATCCTACAATCACACAAATAACACATGTCAATACAGTAATAAAATATATTTATTGATGAAATGAAATGATATTTTATCATGTATATCTCATCTCGATGGATTTTCTCAATCCATCTCCAAAAATACACAATCATGATGAATCTCCTCGATTCATCTCCTAACGCACTCGATATGAGTTTAGTACTAAGGTTATAACTTAGGTTTCGCAATCCTAACGTTTCTAACCTACAGCTCTGATACCAACCTGTGACGACCCCAAATTTGGGTTCCATAACCTCGGGTTTAGTTCTCCACTTTACAATACTTACTAACAAATACATAAATTGCATTTAAACTTCGTGGAATAATACAAAAGGATCCTTATAAAAAAGTTACACTTCCCAAGGTCGATTAACCTTAATCATAACATTACATAACTTAAAGGAATACAAAAGATTTACAAGAAAATTACATAACAGTAATTTAAGTCTAGCATGCATCAACTAAACTAAGTGTTTGCTTTCCCCTTGCCTTCGTCTGTTTTAGAGCATTCGAGCTTAGCTGAAATATAGTCATGATATAGCAAGAATGAGCAATTAAATGGCTCAGCAAGTTTATAAATAACAACAATAGATATATCATGATGAAGGAAAATAACGTCAAAATTTTCAACAATAACAATTGTGAAAGATATCAAGAATCAAAGTTCAATTTAAGAATGGATTGACTCTTTACTGCTGAGTGGTTTTTAATAACCATGAACTGCTACTAAGGTAGAACAGACATATATATATCTGATACATTGAAAAACGGGACACTCAAGGGGATCAGTCATCTTATGTCCTATGTATATGCATAACATTTAGATTTCTTGCGCAAATTCGATTTCCCGACAAATAAAAATCCCTTTTAACTAGGGTTGTTCATTCTCAGTCTTACTATAAGAATCCGCACCAGCAATTGGTTTGGATAAGCTTTTAAAATATTCAATTTAAAGAATTTAAACATGCATTGTCTAGCCGAAACAATTAGCTTAAACATTCTTAAACAGTTCTTAAATTAATGAACTATAACATTTGTAAAAGCACTAAGTGCGAATACAATAACAAATAATGATGTGGAATAATTTTAGATAATTAATCCACTTTAAACTCTGTCAAATAACTACGAATGTAGATACTTGCTCAATAATAATTGAATTGCTCAATATAATTATAGTTGAAGAAAACTTACAACAATAAATACAAGTTAGGGTTAAGAAGAAACTTGTCTTGTGCGTAGTCTACGGCTAACCAATTCAATTTAATATTACTTGAACAGACCTAACAATTAATCAGTTTGATCTTAAATTAGTATCATATACGCATTCGTATGATAACCTTTATAACTCTTACGAACCACATAATTATATGATTATGGGTATATAAACACTTAGAAAATATTATCACTACTTAATAATATTTCAAACACAAAGAACCTATATTAATTATTTAATATAGTTCATATACCTATATAATATTATTAACAATTTAATAATATTTTATTAGTCACTTAATATTATTAATCATTTAATAATATTTTATTAGTCACTTAATATTATTAATCCTTTAATAATATTTTATTAATCTTCTAATATTATGAATCATTTAATAATATCTTATCTGTAATATCCCAGATATTTTCAAGATTTTAAATAATATCTTAATTGATTTTATTAATGGTTAAGGTTTAAAACCTAAAATTTGAGAAGTAAGATGTGTAGAAAATGGGTGAACATTTTTTTAACATAAGGTATTTGTTAGAAAATTAAATGTGAAAATATTTTAACGATGTTTGTAGAGAATTTATTAAGAAAATAAATTCAATTGAAAAGTGAAGGTGATTATATTAATATATATACCTAAAGTTGAGTTTGTTAGTCAAACAAGATGATGTGTGAAGTAAATTAAGTACTCAATTAAACTAATAAATTAATTAGTTTAAAAATGGAGTAAGAAGGAAAGACATAAAATATAATTAATTAAGTTAATTATATTAGTTAAGGTTTAAAGTTATTGTGAAGCTAGAATGATTGTCTAGAATGACAATATTAAGAAATTAAATTAATTAAGTAATTAACTTAATTATTAAGTTGTTGTATAGAGTCCATTAATGGATTTAAGCAAGCCCAATATTTGAATGGTTGAAAGTCTTGTTGGTAATTATAGAGGTCCAAATAACTTTAAGGATCTAGCCTCATAAGGATCTAGCCTCATGAAGAGTCAAAGTAATTTAATTACTACTAGTGGACTAGCCCAAAAGAATTATAGATGTTAGCCCAATATGAGAATATTGATATAAAGTGGGTAATTAAATAATAAGCCCAAATGTTATGTTGATTATAGTCCAAGAGGTAATTAATATAAGTCAAATTAAATTAATTACCTAGCCCAAGTTATAAAGATGTGTGAGTTGTGTTGGGTAGCCCAAATAATTAAATAAGGGAGCCCAATGCAAAATAAACTAGTAGCCCAAATATTGAGTCCAAATTTAAAAGTCAAATATTGGTCAATATGTTAGGAGAATAAATTCAAGTATTGTTAAGTGTAGAGAATTAACTAATGTAGGGTTAATTGAACAACCCTAGTTGGTAGACAAGAGAGAGTATTAGCCAAACATTGGTTAATTGCTAGGTGAATGAATGTGATGATGAGAATTAACTATGGATGAGTTAATTGAGTAACCCTAGGTAATAAATAAATTAAAGATTTAACTATGCATGAGTTAGTTGTAGGAAGAATATTATAAATACAATTATGTATGTATATAATTCACCGAGATAAGAATTAGTAATCATGGGTTACATGATTGTAGAGAGTTAACTCCACTTGAGTTAGATGTTGGGAAATGTATTAATATATATACATAATGTAGATAATTGACCAAGGTGGGTTATAATGTCAACCCTAGGTCACATGTTGTGTTAGTAGGTTAACTATACATGAGTTAAAAGATGGGAGAATATTGCCAAGTGGTTGCTTCTAAGTTACTCAATGTAATAACCACACTCTAGCTAAAATTCATGTCATAGAAGCAATTAATTAGTCAAAGTATATACATATATACTATATATGTATAATGTAAAGATTTAACCATATGTTGGTTAAGTGATGGAAAAATGTATGTTGCTTGTATTCAATTTAAATTGGTCAATTCAAGCTATGATGTAATTTAAATAAAAGGTTATTGGTGAATATGTAGAGATATATATGTTGTAAGTATATGAAATGGTAGAGAGTTAACCAATGTTGGTTAAATGAATTAACCAATGGGTGGTTCACCAACCCTAGTCAATGAAGATGATCAATTCTTATGAATTTATGTTGTAGAGAACTAACCATTGTTGGGTTACTTGTTAACCCTAAGTGGTAATAAAAAAAATAAAACCTTAACCAATGCTAGAGTTAAGTGTTAGTAAATATATAAATATATTAGATATATATGTATAATTGATTGTAGAGAATTAACCCTACTTGAGTTGTTTGGTGGAAAATGTGTGTATGTTTAATTGATGAGCTTGAACCATGGTTGATAGTTGAGTTATCATAGGTTACAAGAGTAAAGGCCTTAACCACACTTTGGTTAAGTGTTGGAGAAAGTTGCTTTTGTTTTACTCAACCTATAACTTGTAAGCAAACTTGATGTAGGTCAATCAACATGTCAATCCAAGAGTCAATCAATCCAATAGTAATCTCAATTAAGCCTCTAATTGACCAATGTTAGTTGATTAAGGAAAGTTGATGGTGATTAAGGATGTGCTATAAATATAGTGCTCTACACATTGGCTATGTTTGTTAGTCATTTGTCTAGAAAGTCTAGAGAGAAAAGAGAGAGCTCTTGGAAAGAAAAACAAGCAAACTTTGGGAGATTGATGATTCCACCAAGAAAAAGTGCTAGAGAATAGTCAAGGAGGAGTCCTTAGCAAGATCATATCAAGAAGAAGAAGAGCATCCATGTCCAAGAGGTTCAAAAGTGTTCTATCTCTTCCTTAGTGCATTTTTATAATTTATATAACTTTTAAACGGTCAAAATATATTTTTAATCGATCAAAAGTTATTTTGATGATCTAGAAGTCTAAATCTATGATATATAGGTAGATTCATGGTTTGATAGGTTTAAATCATGAATTGGTATAAGTGGTATGCAAATAAATGGAAGAAAATTCCATATTGTGATTACCGGTAAAACCTTAGGTGGTTCGACCTTTAAATTTCGTGTCAAACGTTTTCAAAAATGTGATTGAACCATGAAATATTGTAAAACAAGAAGTTAGGAAGACAACAACACTAAGTTGGTGTCATTTGGATGTGTAGAGTTTATTTTATTCAAGTTTGAACATTTAAAATCAAGGATTTGTGATTTTAGTTTTCACTTTGTCCTTGTGAGCCATTTTTGGTCTTGTTTCGTTCGGAATTTGGATTTGTAATATAAAGAGAAATTGTAGAGGGGGAAATTCTGATGAGAATGGACTCAAGAATCACCCCAAAATATTTTAAAATGAAGAAGTTATGGCTGTCGGAGCGTCGGAGGGTCGAACAGTCAAAAAAAATTGACTTTCGGACAAAATGGCTGACGCAGCCGCGTCAGGACTGACGCAGCTGCGTCAGAACAATCTGCTAAGCAGATTTTTCCAGCTCCGGGTCGAGTCGGGTCGGTCCGGGTCGAGTTTTTTATGAAAATTTAAGTTGAAATAAGTGTAAAATGAATGTTTTGGTTATTAAACCAATATATATGAAATCCATTAATGATTAATTGGTAACTAAATGTTTAAAATAAAGACTAAAGTTAACACAATTAAAAAGTTAACTATTGGTATTATTTAATGTGTATTGAAAATATTATTAAATGATTAATAATATTAGTATATGATTAAAAAGTTATTAAATGATGAATAATATTAGTAAATGATTAAAATATTATTAAATGATAAATAATATTAGTAGGAGATTATAATATTATTAAATAGTTAATAATATTAACAAGTGATTAAAATATTATTAAATGATTAATAATATTAATAAATGATTAAAATATTATTAAATGGTTGATAATATTAAGAAGTGATTAAAATATTATTAAATGGATAATAATATTAATAAGTGATTAAAATATTATTAAATGGTTAATAATATTAATAAGTGATTAAAATATTATTAAATTATTAATAATATTAGTAAAGGATTAAAATATTATTAAAGGGTGAATAATATTAATAAGAGATTAAAATATTATTAAATGATTAATAATATTTGAATGTAGTTATATATTATCAAAGGTAGATAATATTTTGAGATATTTGGTACGTTATTAAATGTCCAAATCATTAAGTTATGTAAAAGAAGAAAGTTAAATTGAATTAAATCAATATAATTAGTCATTTGTGATTAATTTACGCAGCTTATTAAAAGTAAGTCGTACGAATAACGTGTAGTGAAGGCGTAAGTTGGTCAAGTGTACCGATGTGTCCAAACTAGGTTTGGGCTAGGATTTTTGTCCGGAACTTAAAAGTTCATTTGTCGGACAACTAAAGAATTAATAATTTGAAGTTAAGGTCTTAAGTTAAGACTAATTAATAGTCCTGGTAGCTAATGATTATGTCAATTTGTTATATAAATTGTAGGTTGAGCAAATGACGCAAATAGGCGTAAATGGTAGAAGCTACCAGACAAGTTTTCCAGAACTTGCTCCTATGTGCTTTAACATGCTATGATGTGACATTAAATTGTTAATAGAAAGATATTGATGATAATTGTGATATGCATGAGGTATGATTACATGTAGATTATGTATAAATATGAAGCATGAATTGCAAGATGTTATATGTGATGCATGAGCAGTATGACATAAACTGAAATGCATGAAAAGCATGATGTAAGTATAAATTGCAGAGTATATGTGAAGCATGTAATGTGTTATGTGTAACTGTTAAACTTGCTGAGCCGTCGTGCTCACTCTTGCCTAAACCAATATTTTCAGATAGTGCAAGTTAGTTGAAATTCTCGATAAAGATCAAGGAACAGGAAAGCATTATACTTTCACTAAAGATCTAAATGTCTATTGTAGATATCAGTCCGAATTGGACAGGTAAATGATTGTGTAGTGTAATACTTAGTTGGTATATTATATGAGTGTTAAATACTCAATTTGATTGTAATAGAATATCGTATCATGTATGATATTAAGACATACTAGGAATGTATAAAGATTTCGATTCTGGAATAGAAAAAGATGTTGTAAAATTGTAAATAAATGGTTATTTATCAATTATAATATTATTGTAATTTATGAACAATAAGGAAAAGGTTGTACTCGTGTTGAACCGAATCCGAGGTTCAAGGAACCCGGATTTGGGGTCGTCACATTATCCATCTTCTAATATTATTAATCATTTAATAATATTTTATTAATCTTCTAATATTATTAATCATTTAATAATATTTTATCCATCTTCTAATATTATTAATTATTTAATTTAATAATATTTTATTAATCTTCTAATATTATTAATCATTTAATAATATTTTATTCATTATCTAATATTATTAATCATTTAATAATATTTTATTTATTATCTAATATTATTAATCATTTAATAATATTTTATTACCTTATTAATATTATTAATTATTTAATAATATTTTATTCATTATCTAATATTATTAATCATTTAATAATATTTTATTATCTTATTAATATTATTAATTATTTAATAATATTTTATTTATTATTTAATATTATTAATTATTTATTAATATTTTATTCATTATCTAATATTATTAATCATCTAATAATATTTTATTTATTATCTAATATTATTAATCATGTAATAATATCTAAATCCTCCACAAATGTTATTAATCATTTAACAACTTTTTAATTACATAATAATATTATTCAACACTTAATAATATTTTATTTCAAACAATACCAATAGTTAACTTTGTATTTGTGTTAACCTTAGGGTTTCTTTTAAACATTTAGTTATCAATTAGTTACCAATAAACTACAAATATTGGTTTATTACACAAATACACTCATTTTACACTTATTTCAACTTAAATTTTTAAAGAAAACTTGACCCGGACACACCCCCGACCCGAACCGACACGACCCGGACATCAAAAACACGTCTCTGGCAGAATGTTTGACTGTTGTGGCGGTGGTTTCCATCGCTGCGGCGGTAGTACAAAAATTTTAAAACCCTAATTTATGGACTGCCCGAACCTCCTTTATGAAAACTGTCATAACTTCTTCATTTTAAAATATTTTGGGGTGATTATTGAGTTTATTCTCATCAGAATTTCCCCCTCTACAATTTGTCTTTAGATCATAAATCCAAATTTCAAACGTAAATAGGTGTAAAATCGCTTACAAGGACAAAATAAAAATTAGTTTCATAAATCCTTGATTCGATTGGTTCAAACATGATGCTACAAGCATTATTTGTCAGACCATCATGTTTTATGACTCCACATACATCATATGTTTATCATATATAACTTTCTAGCCATAGAAATTATTTTTCAACTTGTATATTTCAAACTACACATTAACTATCACATATACACCTAAGGTTTTACCGGTAAAGTTCAATATGAACATTCATACTATTTTTATGCATTCCAACATACCAAAACATGATATAAATACATCAAACCATGAATGTACATATATAACATATGTTAAGACCTCTAGACCATCAAAACAAGTTTTGATCGGTTAAAAATATATTTTAACCGTTAAAAATCTATCTATACTACAAAAATAAAATTTAGGAGAGTTGGAGTACTTTTAAACCTTGAGGTCTTGGATGCTCTTCTTCTTCTCCTACCAAAGTATGTTATGAGGCTAGTGGACATTCACCAAGCTCTTCTTCCTTGCTATTTCTTACTCACACAAGTGTTTTTCCCTTTAGCTCTCCAATGCTCTCTATTTTTCTCTCTAGCAAAGCTTGCAAATGACTAACAAACATATACAAGTGTGTGGAGCACTCTATATATAGCCATATGTTAAACCTTCATTATCTCTACTAATTCACCAACATAGTCAAATTAAGAGCTAAATTGGGATTACTATTGCTTGAATAACCAATTGATAAACATATGGAATGACTAGGGTGGTTGGCCAACTATGGGAATAAGTGTATTGTAAGTAACATGAAGCAAATCAATTAACCCTCAAGTGGGCCCCCCTAAATTGCTGGAAAATGGGATTTAATCACCCATTTTTGCTTTAATTTTAATGTTTTAATTATATATATATATATATATATATATATATATATATATATATATATATATATATATATATATATATATATACATATTGTTTGACCAATTTTGACTTTCTATTGGGTTCCACATTGGACTCTAGGATTAAATATATTGAGCTCATCCATTTAATTTGGTTGGGCTCAATTTAATTGACACATTGGACTAACATTTAATAAACTATGATATCTTTAATTAAAATAAGCATTGAGCTAGATTAATTAATTACATGGACTAAGGTTTAATTTAATTACATGGACTACTAGGTAAATTCATTTGACCTAGTTTAATACCCCATTTTAATTTAAAATATAATCCAATTAGACTTGTTTAATTAATTTTAACACCTTGCTTCATTGCTTTAAATAAATATACACATACACAAGTATATTCATTCAATTATCTAATGCACAATTAATTAGTACAAAATTTTTAATTCATTGATAATTATATAATAATTATAATTACAATGTCTAATAGAATTCGTGGTCCTTACAATAATAATAATAGTAGTAGTAGTAGTAATAATAATAATAATAATAATAATAATAATAATAATAATAATAATAATAATAATAATAATAATAGTAATAAAAATAACTATAATAATAATAATAATAATAATAATAATAATAATAATAATAATAATAATAATAATAATTTTTATAATTTTCTTAATAATAATAATAATAACAATAATATTTTTATTTTTTAATAATCTATTACATTACAGAACTATTATATTTATTTGATGTGAACCAAACAACACCTTGGTGCATTGGAAGAAAATTATATGGAAAATTTAGGTACACAGGTAAACAACAAACTTGACCATTTGCTTCAAAATTTAAACTTCCAACTTCACGTAAAAACAAAATATTTAACACAGGTAAAGAAATGACAGATGGCTAACAGAGCCCCTCCCTCTAATAATTTTCTATGGTGTCATTTTTGTATACCAAATGAACACCAAAATCATTACCAGGTCGTCCGGAAGCCTCAATTTTGTCACCGAATTTTACTGCAATTTGTGTTTTTGGTATAAGGCTCACCCTTGGATCGCCTCCGTTTTTGGTTGGACGACAACCGTAACCAGTCCATTTATTACCATTTGTTTTATTTTCAACAACCACCCGTATAGGAGGTTTCTCTGACCTACATTCCCCCGGACTAGTTTTCTCCATCCTAGTATCCTCTGTCCCAGTAAGACCACTAGAAACCACCCACCAAACTATCATCCCCAAGAATTTGTTTTCACTATTTTGTGGCACATCAAAACAAATAGAAGTCCCCTTTGTTTGTTGACCAAACCAATCTGGACAATCCATGGTTGGTAGGTAAATGTTAATTTCCTCCCCAAAACTAGAGTACACCTGTTACATAATTAAAATAAATAAATAAATTGACAAATTTTGACTTTGCTAGTGAAATTGGCTATTTTTAAAATTAACAATTAAACAAATTTATTTAAAATTTTGAAGCATGTGATTCATAGCAAATTCTAAGTACCTTGTTACGATTATAGTTTATTCCCCAAAAATAAAGAAAATATGATATTTAGATTTTAAAATTAGTCAATTTGACATTGAAAAGTAAACTTTGCCAACTAAAATGGGACAAAGCTAGTAATGAAATAGGGAACTGATATTTTCACATGAGAAAATAATATATTCACATCACATAAATAGTGAGGGAGTCACATATTTATGTGAGAGAGACTCGTGTAAAAATATTATTTTTTTTTACATATGAAAATATCAATTTTCATTAATTATGACAGAAAAGAAAAACAAAACGATAAACTAACCTGAAAAAATGTCTCTGTAAAAGTGATTGCCAGATTGTTACAACGTTGTAAGTAAATACTTCGAATAGAAGTGAGTTTCTCCAAGCCTTGAATCTCAACCAATTTACTACAATCTGAAAGATACAAGCAAGTCAAGTGATTCAAGTTTGATAGATTTAGTAGTCCTTCCATTGATGTACATCCACTTACATCTAGCTCCTGTAAATTTGGAGGAAGTTTTTGAACCGACTGAAGACTCCGGCAATTATTCAATGTAAGCCGTTTTAGATTGGACAGTTGACCAAGGCTGGATGGCAAGGTACTAAAAATGTTTGAAGATAATCTCAACGCTTCTAGTGATGATAAACACCCGATATTATCTAAGAGATTTCCATCACTAATTTTGCACGAGCTGAGATCCAACCATTTCAGTGATGATAAACTCTCAATATTATCGGAGAAATTTCCATTACTAATTTTGAACTCGCAGAGCTCCAACTTTCTCAAGGGTAACTTGCAAATGCTACTTGGAATATTTTTAAGATTCCTACAATATGATAAATTCAACACCCTCAAGGATTCAAGGTTCTCCAATTCCTCGGGCAATTCTTTCAGATTATGGCAACTAATAAGATTAAGACTTTCCAATACCCTCAAGTTGCATAAGCTACTTGGAAGAGTTCTAAGGTTTCTGCAAAATACCAAATCCAACTCAATCAACCTACTAAGCCTTCCAATTGAATCTGGTAATTTTGTAATTGTTGTGTCGCCTGCCTTCAGCACCCTCAAGGATTTAATGTTCCCCAATTCCTCGGGCAATTCTTCCAGATTATTGCAATTATTAAGACAGAGACTTTCCAATACCCTCAAGTTGCATAAGCTACTTGGAAGAGTTCTAAGGTTTCTGCAAAATACCAAATCCAACTCAATCAACCTACTAAGCCTTCCAATTGAATCTGGTAATTTTGTAATTGTCATGTAGCCTGCTTTCAGCACCCTCAAGGATTTAATGTTCCCCAATTCCTCGGGCAATTCTTCCAGATTTGAGCACCGAATAATATCTACACTTTCTAGTGCTCTCAGATTGCATATGCTGTTAGGAATACGTCTAAGTTTACTGCAGTTGTTCAAATCTAAGCAAGCCAGCCTACTCAAATGTCCAATCGATTGGTGAATCTCAACCAAACTTGTACAACAACGAAGATGTAATTTCTCGAGGTTTGGTACTCCTTTAAAGTCTGGAGTTGTCATCAGGAAATCACAGTCATTGAGATTTAGGATCTTCAATTGTTTTAGAAACTGTTGAAATAATAAAATTAGACAACCTGAATCAATAAAGTAAAATATGTACAACTTGTATGCATTTTCAAAATTTAAGATAAACAATGAGGGCACGAGTAATGTCATACCAAGATATCATGCCATAATATATTGATTTTGCTAAACCGTAAGTCAAGGATAACTAGCTTTTCTGGACGAAAATCAGATGGTAAACACTGTAAATCACATCCCTGCCAAGAAAGCCACCTTAACTCTTCAAATATGTGTTCGAAGTTTCCAGTGAGACGTACACCTTTGATGTCAAGCAATCTTAGGTTGTCCATCCTTTTAAATGTTTCGGTATCTAATGTTACTTGTTGTAACTTCCTTTCGTATGGGATGACAATACCTTCAATTGCTTTTGTTCCCTAAAATAGATCAGAAAAATAAAAATAAAATTGATGAGCAAATGAACCCAATAATTTCATTAAAATAATAAAAAGTTGAGTATATTTGGTTACCTTTTGTTTTTTCAGAACATTGTAGACATCTTCACTAGACCACAATCGACTGCGCTTTTCAGGTTCTTTTGGGAACTCTTTATTGACAATTTCCCTTCCCATGTCCCGAAGAAGATCATGCATTCTCAACTCGTTTTTATCATTAATTGATAGTAAACATCTTTCTATTAGAATGGTAATTTCGTTCTCTGAGTTGAAACCACAAGATTTTAATATACTAATTGTCATTTCTTTATCAATTCCGATAAAAAAACATGCAATATCAAGGAAAACATCCTTTAGGTCACCATCACCTAATGCATCATAGCTTATCATGAGTTTTTCCTGAATCTTATGTTGAGGAATTTGCTGCAATTTATCCAGGGAACTTCTCCATTCTATCATTGTTCTTCTATTAAACATGTATGATCCTAGAATCTCAAGAGCTAATGGAAGCCCTCCAGCTTGGCGTACAATGCCTTTTGATATTTCCATATAATCATTGAATGGTACGGATTTTTTAAAGGCATGTCGACTAAAAAGCTCTAAAGACTCATCATCATCTAGTTCTTTTACATAATATCTTTCTTCTACTTCAATTTGATCTAATACCCCTATATCCCTTGTTGTTATGATAATTCTACTTCCTGAAGCAAATTGGTTCCATTGTCCTGCTAGTTGATCTGATTGGCTTAAGTCATCCAAATCATCAAGAACAATGAGAACTTTTTTCGAATCAAGCCTTTCTTTCAGTAAACTGATTCCGCTATCAACATTTTTAACCTGTATCTCTTCTTTTAAAATGTCAAAAAGAAGTTGCTCTTGTAAACGAAGTTTACCATTCATGTGTTTTGAAACTTCTCTGACATTTGCAAGAAAGCAGCTACCTTCAAAGCAACGAAAGTTCTTATTAAAGAGAGCTTTGGCAATGGTTGTTTTACCGATTCCACCCATACCATATATCCCAATCCTACGGATACCATTGGTGTCAATGCTCAACAATTGTGTTATGCATTCTACACGAGATTCTATTCCGACCGGTTGCTTGGCAACATACAAACCTACCAGGTTTACTTCAATTAGGACCTTCTGTACAATTTTCTGGATCAACTTCGCTTCATCCCTGAAGTTATATTATTAAAACATGACATAATAAATTGAAGCAAAATGGTTGAATCAAAAATATGAAAATCAATCATTTATAAAATGTTATTCCATTTTAAAGAAATTTTTACATTAAGGAGCTTCCAACAGTAACTAAATATAGTTGCTTAAACTTTTCATAATATTTTGCGTCTGACTTCGGTAAGTTAGCTTTCAAACTACAAAGATTTACCCACTAATAGATTTATTATCATCCAAACTCTGAAATTACAAAAAAAAAAAAAAAAAATACGCCCATAAAGTGTGCAAAGCTGGAATCCATAAAGTGTGCAAAGCTGGAAGTTAATATAAATTACAAAATTTACGCAGAAAATAACTAGAACCATTTGTCCATCAAAAAACTTTCATATCGTATCATAAATTAATGAATTTAAGTAAGATCCTCGTATTAAACTTAAGTGTACAGAGGTAAACTTAGTGAGGGCTACAATTCTTACCAAGTGTTGCAGAGCTAGTTAATTTATAAAGTTGGTCAAGACATCAGTACTTAGAGGTGATTTTTCCCAACAATTGTGAGCGGTTTCCAACAAACATTTTGTTCATCATAAAAAAAAGAAAAAAAAAAGACAAACTGATCAAGTAATATTCGCTAGGCCAAGAGTACGAATATTTCGTTAGTAATGATCTTTTCTCCTATGAAAGTTTGGTTATCATTACCCTTAATAATGGCAATTGAAATTTTCAAGACAAAAATGATGTACCTGTCAAATCAATAAGTATAACTTAAAGTATCAAATGCAGCTATAACAATTATAAAAATGTTGCTATAGTGTCCGCGTTAATAAAAGATAGATAAATTTACATACATAATATTCGGACACTACGCTCATTTATACTATTAAATAGTATTGTGTGGTATTAAAATTTGTGTTATATAACATTATTTAATAGTATAAATGAGTGTAGTGTCCAGATATTATGTCCGATTGTTTTATAAGTTAACTTATCCATAAAAGATATGGGCACACCATTGGTCCTAAATAAGGGAAAGGAGAAAGGTTGTGTAGTTTTTACCCATTTGCATCATTTTGCAGATCATATCCCGCTAGATTTGCCGCTTCAGTTAGCGCACCTTCCCATTTCTCCACTATTTCCATGTTAGTCTCAAATCTCTTTTTATTTTTTCTGCTAAAACAAAGGCATTTAGTCTCGAATCTCTTTTTATGATTTTCAAAAGCTTTTGCAAAGCTCCCCTTCTTATGACGTACAACCGATGGATCAACGTCATAAAATACAGGAAGAACTAATTGTCCCATTGTTCGCTTGCATTCGAGGATCTTCACGAGCTCATCGAGGCACCATCTCGAAGAAGCATAGTTTTTGGAGAAAACAACAATAGAAACCTTTGATTCTTGGATTGCTTTTAGCAGTTGGGTTGAAATTTCTTCTCCTCTTGGTAGTTCAGGATCATCCATAAAGGTTCGGATTCCAGGCCGGTCTAGAGCCGAGTATAGATGAGCAGTAAAGTTCTTGCGTGTATCTTTACCTCTGAAGCTCAAGAAAACATTCCAACGAGGAGGAGGAGTTGAAGACGATGAAGAAGAGGCAATTTGGTTACTTGTAGAAGCCATTGACATAAGGAGGAGAAGAAAATGATTAGAAGGGAATCAAGATAGGTGGAATAAAAAACTTCATGTTACAATATATAGAAAAGAATGATAACAAACAGCGGAAAACGAGTCAATAGATGACTTAGAGCAAAGACTTGTGAGTCTGTCTCTACCTTTTTTCCCAGTCAAGTTTATTGAGGGACACATAAATTTCTCATACTTTTAAAAGTGTGAGCAACTGTGCTTAATTTTCTTGTGAAAGTTCGAGGAAACTTCACAGTTCACACAACAAATCGTCGGTCATTATGTGGTCCCTCATGGTTGTAATAATTCAATGTTTTTTTACCACAGGGTTCTGTGTGCTTTTTTATAACATGGGTCACCCGCCAATCAATTGTCCTAAAGTTGTCTGCTTCCGGGTCCACTGATTATTTGGATTCGATTATAACGAAGTTTTATAATTTTTTATTTTATTAGTTATAGTAAATATTGTATTAATATAACTTTTTATTACTCCTTTCATTCTAAGATAAAAAAAAAATTATTAAATTTTATAATCAAATTGACCATTTTTTAAATTAATATATTTTATTATTATTTTATATATATAAAAAAACCTATAAACATTATAAATTACATACAATTTATTATTAATCTCAATATTTATTGTTTGAAAAATCTAAATATATATGTTTAATTATTAATTTTAAAAATTATCAATTTAACCATAAAAGTCCGTAAAAGACTATATTGTAGAACGAAAAGAGTATATTGATAATAAAATGTTTGTTCTAATAAATATAATAATAAATTATAAAAACTGACTAACCTCACCATAGTCAAATCTCAAGTATTCTACCATTGTCCTTTTTGAATATCATAGGCTCCATTTATGTTAATGGATGACATATATGTTTTTTCATTAGTTATGAGTTTCTTTTAGTTTTATTCAAAATTGCATCCTAATTTTGGGTGGTGTAAATTTCACCCCAGTTCTATCATATATGTCGTTTGAATCTATTTAATAATTAAATTTTTCTTAATTCATTTTTTAGAGTTTGTTAGCAAAAAAATTATATGAAAATATTCTTTCCCTGAACATGAATTTTCAAGTAGCTCACCTGTAGCGACCCGAAATATTTTAATATAGAGAAATGGAATTATTGGCTGTAATTGTAAATTTCTAGAGGATTAAATTAAATCATTATATGATGGCTTGGTTTATTTAATTATGTGTTGAAGTAATTAAAGGAATGTAAGGAAGGTTCAATTAATGGGTTAATTAAATTAATGGATCAACCTAGGTTGTATAGTATCAAAGTTTGATAGGGTAAATGAGCTATGTGATATTTAATTAAATAGCTAGCAAGTTAAACTGGATGTGTAAATTAATTAATATGGTTATTAATTAATGAGATTTCGTAAACATTAATAATGTTATATTTATTTTCATTTGGAAAGTTATTGATAGTGGGGTATTAATATTTTATATTTTCACTAGGAATTTAATTTAGGCAACCCAAAACTTAGTTGCAATATAAATAACACTTGGGCCACCAATTGTTTAATTAACAAAACAAATAGCAGCCCAGCCCAAGAGTAATAACATAACCCGGTGGAAAAAGTAAGAGTGCCACCCATTTAGGGACAAAACCTCAGAAAATGCAGAGCACGCGCAGTTTGTGCAAAGCTCAAGGAATCAGTGCTGAGAAAAGAAGGAACAAGTCAAGCATAGGGGAGGCTATAGGGTCCAACTCCTCAGAGTTGTTTAAGGCTGAGAGAGTGTTGTATAACCTCAGTCATTCCTTCATTTCACCTTCGCGTTCATTTAGGCTAAGAGAGATATGGAGCGTGAGAAGTAAATGCAAACTTCAGAGGAGTTCATGTTGTTCGGAGAAGGCAGAATCTGAATGTAAATCATCTGTCAAAGATTGAAGGTATTATCCGGTTATTTTGATTTAACTAGTTTTATGTTATGTTGGATTAAGGAAGCAAAATATACTAGAGTTGTATATGAGATGTTTAAATGAGAGTAATGTAAACTCGATAGTCAAAAATGTTGGTGAAACTAGTTAATGATTGAATCAGAACTAGAATAATGGTTTCTATTATTTTACCCAGTCAACATTAAGAGTCTGAACCACAGTTGGTCTGTACTCGGTGTTCATGTTCATAAAACTTTAGAATGGACTGGTGTATTGACTTATTATTGGTTTAGATGTGGTTTTCGGTTGGGAGAAATCTGTGTTAAGGACCAAGAATGGTCCAGACGATACAAGGTTGGAGTAGGTATGGAAGAGTCTTTGTTTACTTTAGATAATCAGTTTTTGAAGTTATTCCCATATGCTCACCAAGTGTTTGATTAACAGTCTAAGAGAATCGAGGTGGTTAAACCTTCTGTCCAATGATCTGTTTTCAAAATCAGAACCTCTTTAAGTAATATGTTAGACGTTTTGTTAGTCTAAAGAGTAAACCAGAAAGGTTAAAATGAGTTTTGGTATGTTGTATGAAGCTAGTGTAAATCTGGGAATTTTCTTTAGTTGCAGTAAGAATCGTAGAGTGATTGCACTCTGATCGTAGAGCTCACTCTTCAGCCAATGAATGACTTAACCAAGTCAGGAGAAAGAATAGTAGGGTAAACCTGAAAATCGTAGAGTGGCCTCAATCGGAAATCGTAGAGCCCACTATAATATTGAGAAAGAACTAAGCCGTGAGCTTAGGTGTAAATCATAGAGTGACTTCGTTTAGTTACTCGGTAGATCGTAGAGTAAGCTCGCACAAGGGATCGTCGAGCAGTCTAAACCAGACTGGTGAATCGTCGAGTGGTTCCCACTCACAAATCGTAGAGTGACCCTAGTCACTGAAAATCGTAGAGTGACACTAGTCACTAAAAATCGTAGAGTGACACTAGTCACTGAAAATCGTAGAGTGACCCGAGTCACTGAAAATCGTAGAGTGGCTTTAGTCACTGGAAATCGTAGAGTCCACTCGAGATCGTAGAGTGCTTTGTACTCGCCGAGTCGTAGAACAGTCTGGACCAGTCTTGGAAAATCGTTGAGTGACCCCCACTCGACGATCGTAGAGCTGCCAGCCCAAACAGTGTATTCAGGCCCTGAACCTCGGTTCAGTCGCCGGTTTCAGGAAATGTTTTATTAATTAAAATATTATTAACAGATTAATAATATTAGACAATGGGTAATTAATATCAAATGATTAATGATAACGATAAAGGTTTCATTGTAATTGAAACAAGGTATTTAATTAATTATTGTACAACAATAATTAAAGTGAGTTATATTCAATAATGAATAAGGATGGGTAAGTAATTAATTATTATTTAAGAGGTATTAAATAATAATTAAAGAATGATAAATATAAAAAGGTAATTACTTATTTTTTTCAAATAAGGGTGATTAATTAGTTAATTACTATTTAAAGGATATTAAATTAAATAATAATTAAAGCGGGATGAAGTTAATAAAGTGATCATTTGTTATAATAAATGAGGTTATGTAATTAAGAAATTATTACTAGAATGATATTCAATGATCATTAAGGAATTGAGAATAGTTAATTAATTAATTTCATTATTATTCAAATGATATTAAACAATAATAAAAGGGAATTAAGGTTAATGAAATAATTGTTTATGTGAAGATAAATAAACAAGTAAAGTTAAGTGAGTAAATTGTTTATTTAATTAATATTAAATAAATAATGTGAAGAAATTAAAGGAATAATGAAGTGATTAAACAATTTATATTTAAATTGTTTAAGTCTTTAAATTTACTAAAGGTGTAAATTATTATTAAATATTTAATGGTGTTAAAATATTATTACTAGATTAATAATATTGGTAATTGAGAGAATATTATTAAGGGATTAATAATATTAATAACCAATTAAGGTGGTGTTCCGTACTTGAGTACAGTTGGTAACGTAGTGATGTATTATTAATGTATAATAATACTAATCCGTAATTAAAATATTATACAAGGAGGATAATATTGTCTAATAAATTTTGAGTTAATAGATAAGAACTGCCGTGTGGTAGAGTCAATTCTTTTGTGAATGACAACTAAGTTCTCATGCACCTTCCTAATTGGCAAGCAAGCGTTTTAGGGCTTGCGGATGCAGTAATTGGAATTGTATGAGCGTTAGTGATGGAACGCAGGACTTCAGACTGGTAGCGTAAGTCAATGCGCGTATCAGGCAAGTCTTTCAGTGATATTTGTTATCCCTGCAAGTCTTTCAGTGATATTTGTTATCCCTGCAAGTTTTCAGTGCTATGTGTTATTTGCATAAAGTATTATGTGTGCACTTGTAGTATGTGCAAACTGATTTCTAAATTTGTCTGTGTACGGTCATATGAGGTTAATAGCTGATATAATTAATGCTATGATTTGTAATGTGTTATATGAGTTATATAACCTGGATATATTAACATGCATGGTAAGCATGGGTAAATTTTATAAATGCAACGCATGATAAGCATGATGCCTAAGTAAATGCCAAGCATGGAGCATAAAGCATAAATTAAATGTAACCTACGTGTTATGTGTTAGCTGTTGGACTTGCTGAGCCGTCGTGCTCATTCTTGCTTTAAATTAACATTTTCAGCAAAGGGCGAAGAGTTCGAAGATTCCGATAATCGCAAAGAGGATGTGCGAAGTTTATTTTATTAATAAAGGTTGTCACTAGAACTGTTTAAAGTCAAAGTTGCATTTTGTGGGAATAATTACCATTTGGTACCATCCCGGATGTAAAGCCTTGTAATAGTATTGAAAGGTAGTTGTAGTTAACACGAGTGTTAATGTTTTGTAAACTCGTGTAATTAAAAGCAGTGAGTAAATAGTCATGTCGACTTATTGTTAGGATACAAGTTTTTTTGCTCACAATTGGTTGTAATACACTAGGTCGTGGAATAAATGATCTGAGTTGTAGGATTCATGTAAAGATTGCGATTCTGAGACAAGGTTAAGTAAATGTCTTAAATTTTAAATTTACCAAGTTTTAACAACATGATTTTATTTAAATGTTGTGGTTCTAGGATGTTCGTGTAACGACTTAAACTCAGGATTGAGGTTACTTTCAATTAATGGGTTAATTAAATTAATGGACCAACCTAGGTTGTATAGTATCAAAGTTTGATAGGGTAAATGAGCTATGTGATATTTAATTAAATAGCTAGCAAGTTAAGCTGGATGTGTAAATTAATTAATATGGTTATTAATTAATGAGATTTCGTAAACATTAATAATGTTATATTTATTTTCATTTGGAAAGTTATTGATAGTGGGGTATTAATATTT
Source organism: Hedera helix (assembly GCA_947179155.2). Classification (NCBI taxonomy): domain Eukaryota; kingdom Viridiplantae; phylum Streptophyta; class Magnoliopsida; order Apiales; family Araliaceae; genus Hedera; species Hedera helix. The sequence goes on along the minus strand of OX359277.1, from coordinate 28,346,795 downwards.
TATATTTTCACTAGGAATTTAATTTGGGAAACCCAAAGCTTAGTTGCAATATAAATAACACTTGGGCCACCAATTGTTTAATTAACAAAACAAATAGCAGCCCAGCCCAAGAGTAATAACATAACCCGGTGGAAAAAGTAAGAGTGCCACTCATTTAGGGTCAAAACCTCAGAAAATACAGAGCACGCGCAGTTTGTGCAAAGCTCAAGGAATCAGTGCTGAGAAAAGAAGGAACAAGTCAAGCATAGGGGAGGCTATAGGGTCCAACTCCTCAGAGTTGTTTAAGGCTGAGAGAGTGTTGTATAACCTCAGTCATTCCCTCATTTCACCTTCGCGTTCATTTAGGCTAAGAGAGATATAGAGCGTGAGAAGTAAATGCAAACTTCAGAGGAGTTCATGTTGTTCGGAGAAGGCAGAATCTGAATGTAAATCATCTGTCAAAGATTGAAGGTATTATCCGGTTATTTTGATTTAACTAGTTTTATGTTATGTTGGATTAAGGAAGCAAAATATACTAGAGTTGTATATGAGATGTTTAAATGAGAGTAATGTAAACTCGATAGTCAAAAATGTTGGTGAAACTAGTTAATGATTGAATCAGAACTAGAATAATGGTTTCTATTATTTTACCCAGTCAACATTAAGAGTCTGAACCACAGTTGGTCTGTACTCGGTGTTCATGTTCATAAAACTTTAGAATGGACTGGTGTATTGACTTATTATTGGTTTAGATGTGGTTTTCGGTTGGGAGAAATCTGTGTTAAGGACCAAGAATGGTCCAGACGATACAAGGTTGGAGTAGGTATGGAAGAGTCTTTGTTTACTTTAGATAATCAGTTTTTGAAGTTATTCCCATATGCTCACCAAGTGTTTGATTAACAGTCTAAGAGAATCGAGGTGGTTAAACCTTCTGTCCAATGATCTGTTTTCAAAATCAGAACCTCTTTAAGTAATATGTTAGACGTTTTGTTAGTCTAAAGAGTAAACCAGAAAGGTTAAAATGAGTTTTGGTATGTTGTATGAAGCTAGTGTAAATCTGGGAATTTTCCTTAGTTGCAGTAAGAATCGTAGAGTGGTTGCACTCTGATCGTAGAGCTCACCCTTCAGCCAATGAATGACTTAACCAAGTCAGGAGAAAGAATAGTAGGGTAAACCTGAAAATCGTAGAGTGGCCTCAATCGGAAATCGTAGAGCCCACTATAATATTGAGAAAGAACTAAGCCGTGAGCTTAGGTGTAAATCATAGAGTGACTTCGTTTAGTTACTCGGTAGATCGTAGAGTAAGCTCGCACAAGGGATCGTCGAGCAGTCTAAACCAGACTGGTGAATCGTCGAGTGGTTCCCACTCACAAATCGTAGAGTGACCCTAGTCACTGAAAATCGTAGAGTGACCCTAGTCACTGAAAATCGTAGAGTGACACTAGTCACTGAAAATCGTAGAGTGACACTAGTCACTGAAAATCGTAGAGTGACCCGAGTCACTGAAAATCGTAGAGTGGCCTTAGTCACTGGAAATCGTAGAGTCCACTCGAGATCGTAGGGTGCTTTGTACTCGCCGAGCCGTAGAACAGTCTGGACCAGTCTTGGAAAATCGTTGAGTGACCCCCACTCGACGATCGTAGAGCTGCCAGCCCAGACAGTGTATTCAGGCCCTGAACCTCGGTTCAGTCGCCGGTTTCAGAAAATGTTTTATTAATTAAAATATTATTAACAAATTAATAATATTAGACAATGGGTAATTAATATCAAATGATTAATGATAACGATAAAGGTTTCATTGTAATTGAAACAAGGTATTTAATTAATTATTGTGCAACAATAATTAAAGTGAGTTATATTCAATAATGAATAAGGATGAGTAAGTAATTAATTATTATTTAAGAGGTATTAAATAATAATTAAAGAATGATAAATATAAAAAGGTAATTACTTATTTTTTTAAACAAATAAGGGTGATTAATTAGTTAATTACTATTTAAAGGATATTAAATTAAATAATAATTAAAGCGGGATGAAGTTAATAAAGTGATCATTTGTTATAATAAATGAGGTTATGTAATTAAGAAATTATTACTAGAATGATATTCAATGATCATTAAGGAATTGAGAATAGTTAATTAATTAATTTAATTATTATTCAAATGATATTAAATAATAATAAAAGGGAATTAAGGTTAATGAAATAATTGTTTATGTGAAGGTAAATAAACAAGTAAAGTTAAGTGAGTAAATTGTTTATTTAATTAATATTAAATAAATAATGTGAAGAAATTAAAGGAATAATGAAGTGATTAAACAATTTATATTTAAATTGTTTAAGTCTTTAAATTTACTAAATGTGTAAATTATTATTAAATATTTAATGGTGTTAAAATATTATTACTAGATTAATAATATTGGTAATTGAGAGAATATTATTAAGGGATTAATAATATTAATAACCAATTAAGGTGGTGTTCTGTACTTGAGTACAGTTGGTAACGTAGTGATGTATTATTAATGTATAATAATACTAATCCGTAATTAAAATATTATACAAGGAGGATAATATTGTCTAATAAATTTTGAGTTAATAGATAAGAACTGCCGTGTGGTAGAGTCAATTCTTTTGTGAATGACAACTAAGTTCTCATGCACCTTCCTAATTGGCAGGCAAGCGTTTTAGGGCTTGCGGATGCAGTAATTGGAATTGTATGAGCGTTAGTGATGGAACGCAGGACTTCAGACTGGTAGCGTAAGTCAATGCGCGTATCAGGCAAGTCTTTCAGTGATATTTGTTATCCCTGCAAGTCTTTCAGTGATATTTGTTATCCCTGCAAGTTTTCAGTGCTATGTGTTATTTGCATAAAGTATTATGTGTGCACTTGTAGTATGTGCAAACTGATTTCTAAATTTGTCTGTGTACGGTCATATGAGGTTAATAGCTGATATAATTAATGCTATGATTTGTAATGTGTTATATGAGTTATATAACCTGGATATATTAACATGCATGGTAAGCATGGGTAAATTTTATAAATGCAACGCATGATAAGCATGATGCCTAAGTAAATGCCAAGCATGGAGCATAAAGCATAAATTAAATGTAACCTACGTGTTATGTGTTAGCTGTTGGACTTGCTGAGCCGTCGTGCTCATTCTTGCTTTAAATTAACATTTTCAGCGAAGGGCGAAGAGTTCGAAGATTCCGATAATCGCAAAGAGGATGTGCGAAGTTTATTTTATTAATAAAGGTTGTCACTAGAACTGTTTAAAGTCAAAGTTGCATTTTGTGGGAATAATTACCATTTGGTACCATCCCGGATGTAAAGCCTTGTAATAGTATTGAAAGGTAGTTGTAGTTAACACGAGTGTTAATGTTTTGTAAACTCGTGTAATTAAAAGCAGTGAGTAAATAGTCATGTCGACTTATTGTTAGGATACAAGTTTTTTTGCTCACAATTGGTTGTAATACACTAGGTCGTGGAATAAATGATCTGAGTTGTAGGATTCATGTAAAGATTGCGATTCTGAGACAAGGTTAAGTAAATGTCTTAAATTTTAAATTTACCAAGTTTTAACAACATGATTTTATTTAAATGTTGTGGTTCTAGGAGAAGGTTGTTCGTGTAACGACTTAAACTCAGAATTGAAGTTACTTTTGACGGACCAGATCCGGGGTTATTGGAGACGGATTTTGGGGCTGTCACATCACCTATGAAAAATTTAATGCGATCATTCACTCGTAAGCTTTCAAGTGTAATGTTCCACCTCTCTTCTAAAGTGCTTGTTTAGCTAGAGGGCATTTGATACGTTTAAAAATTTAAATATATTTTAAAATTTTATTTATTAAAATACATCTTATTTAAGTCAAAAATATAACTTTAAAACTCAAACACACTACACCAAAATTAGTGTGGTTAGGTAAGGTTGTAAATCTAAACTTACCAAACTCTAAAATTTTATTTACAGACGCTAATAACCAAAGAAACTCAAAGTCATTTGATCTGTCATCTCTTATTGCTATTTTCCCTCCCTCTTCTAACTTTTCAATTTTCACATAAGTCATCAAGCTAGTGGCGTTTGGTTCACATTAAAATAATATAATAACTCCTTAATATAATAGGCTATTATATTAATGTGATATTTATTATATATGTTTGGCTCTCTTATTACATGAATTAGCTCATTATTACGTAATGCTTTTATATCAATTTTTAGTCTTTTTATTATATTCTTTAATTGATGTATTAGTTTATTACATTTGTAATGGAATGGATCATAAAAGAAAAAAGCATAAGGATTATAACTAATTTAATATTTTGATTTATAGTTTATTTTATTCATTACATATAATCATATAATTTAGTGAACGAAACACAATTTTAAATATGATGTAATTATATTACAATTATTATATAAATATTAAAAATTAAACAAATAATTATATCATAATAATTTATTATCATTACATTACAACTCTATTATATTATATTAAATTTGTATTCGGCCTTAAATCAAAGACCTTTGAGTGACCTTTTTCTATAGAGGGACACAAAAATTTCACATACTTTTAAAAGTGTGAGAAGCTGTGCTTAATTTTCTTATTTTCTTATTTTCTTCGGTCATTATGGCTGCAATAACTCGATGCTTTTTCCACGTGGTTCTGTGTGCATTTATAGCATGGGTCACCCGCCAGTCAATCGTCCTAAAGTCGTCTGCTTCCGGGTCTAGTGATTAATGGTATGAGTACAAATATTCCGTGCATCATCTTTAGACTTGTATAAATATTATTTCATTTAAAATAAAAATATGTCTTATATTTATTGTAAGATACTTTTATTGTATAAATATTATTTCATTTAAAATAAAAATATGTCTTATATTTATTGTAAGATACTTTTATTTATATTAATACCGTTATCACAACAATAACTTAATTAATATATAATTAAAGTTTTTTTTTCAAGTTTAAGTAGGAATTTAATAATATTGACTTTGTCAGCTCTTGTGTGTATTTTCATCTCTAAAGTTTTAAAAAATATTCCAAAGAGGGGTCGAAGATACATAATAACCAAAATTCTTGTGAGTCTACCTTTTTTTCCTAGTCTAGTTTATCGAGGGACACAGAAATCTCTCATACCTTAAAAAGTGAAGATGTGTTTAATTTTTTTATGAAAGTTTGAGGAACTTCATATTAATGTTGAAATTCGGAATGGATATCGAATTAAAAAAATTATCCGGTGGTTGGATCATAGATTCAACCAGTGATCATATCATTGTTAAACTGGTGACGTCATAAATATATAAAAAGTTATATTATTAATAATTAATAAAAATTTAAAACATCTCATTTTTTGGTAGCTAAAATATAGTGAAATTGTGTTACAATATTACTAAAAATGTTTAATTTTAAAATTAAAAATATTTTTGTAGCAAAAAAAATATTAAAAAATACTTAAAAACCAATTCATTGGGCTAACTTAAGAAAATACTTCGGACCTCCTGTAGTAGAACTGCCAGTGCTCGAGAGTTTTAGCTAAAGCAATTTGTGAGATTCAACGATCTTATCTCACCACAACCAAGTACAGAAATGATAGTAGAATGCAAGAGTCAACTTTATACCATCTTGACCAGAGAAAGAAATGAAATCAATATGTAGAGAAATTAAGTGTATAGAGAGAAGAGAATAGTTGAGGTTTCGGTAGAATGAGAAGTTTGGTCTCTATGTATATAGGTTCATACTTCCAATACATGATACAAATTAAAGGGTGGAGTACTGTTAAAGAAAAAGATTAATTGATTAATTAATCGAGTGATGTAAGGCATAAGAAATTATGTGATATAATCACTCAATTAATTAATTACTTAATTGAGTGATGCAAAGCACACAAAATAAAGTGATATAATTAGCACAAATCATTCATATAATTAGTCGATCAATAAAAACTAATATACCCAATTCAATCGTATATATAACACACCTTAGAGCAAAGACTTGTGAGTTTACCATTTTTCCTAGTCTAGTTTATCGAGGGACACATAAATCTCTCATACTTTAAAAAGTGAAGTTGTGTTTAATTTTCTTATGAAAGTTTGAGGAAACTTCACATTAATATTTTGAAATTTAGATCGGATATCGAATCAAAAAAATTATCAGTCGATGAATCACAGGATCAATCAGTAGTTAAACTATTGTTAAATCGACAACGTCATAAATATATAAAAATATATATTATTAATAATTAATAAAATTTTAAAATATCTCATTTTTTGTAAGCTAAAATATAGTGAGATTGTGTTATAATATTACTAAAAGTGCTTAATTTTAAAATTAAAAATATTTTTGTATAAAAAAATATTTAAAATTACTTAAAAACCGGTTGACTTGGCTCACTTAAGGAAATACTTCGACCTTCCTAGAGTGGAACTGCCGGTGCTCGAGAGTTTTAGCCAAAGCAATATGCGAGATTCAACGATCTTATCCCATCACAACCAGACATATAAATTGTAATAGAATGTAAGAATCAACCATATACCCTCTTTGTAAGACCCTGAATTTTATGAAATACAAAATTTAATTTTTCTTCATATATATTTTTCCTGAAACAGTAAGTGGCTAAATTGATAAAGTTAAAAGTTAAGGATGTTATGTGTAAATTATATTATGTCGGACAATATTTGTTTGGTTGAGGAATATTCGTTTTATCGGGGAATATTCGTACGACGACGCTGTACGAACCAATCATTGGTGGACCCCACAACGAATAATTGTCGGATATAAAAAACGACATAAATAATTTTTAAATGGTCAATGGTACTATCACTTTTAATTGTTAAAATATCCGGTAGTAAAAGAATAGTAATATATGGTATTACAAGTAATATACGGTATTACAAGTAACACACGGTATTGCACAGTAGTACACGGTATTGCACAGTAGCACACGGCATTACACAGTGTTTCGTATTATTGAACTGATAAAGTGGTTATCGTACAATATTTGACTTTATTGTCACATGCACAATAATTCATATTATTAAACTGATAATTGTCACAGTAGCATATTCACAGTAATTCACATTATTGAGTCAATAATTGTCATTACACAATAATGTATTCTTTCTTTTACATATTTTCTGCATTATTGTTATCTCTATTATGATGTTAATTAAATAGTTGTATTTCATTATTAATTAACTTGATATCTAACTCAGAGAGCCAACTACACTGTATTTATAATAATTAGTCATAATAATGAATAAGTGTGAATTATTGTTGAATAATTAAATTAATAAAGTTATTTGTTTTTATTATAATAAGTGATATAAAGTTAGGTGATATAAAGATGAAATGAATGATATATATTAAAGATAATGTAATAATTATAGAATTTCAAATGAACGGTGTAGATTGAAGATGATATTTAAATGAATGGTTTAGATTAAGGAAATCTTAAAAGATGAAATTAATGGTATAGATTAAAGATAGTATAGAATTTGAAATGGATGGTGTAGATTAAAGATGATCTTTAAATGAATGGTTTAGATTAAAGAAATCTTAAAAGATGAAATGAATGGTATGGATTAAACATTATCTTGGAATGAACGATTTGGATTAAATTAGGAAATCTTGGTTATGATAAGATTTTTGGCTATAAATAGAGGCTTTAACTTAAGGATTTTTCATAAACTTTCTTGCTCATTCTTTCTTTCACTCTCTAAATACTTCTTTGTGTAAGTTCTCTCTAAGTGTGCTTAAGTCGTCTTGAGTATTTGTGAATCTCTATTAGTGTACAAGTATTGTTCAAGTTAATCAACCTCATTTAAATCAATATCCAGTCACGTGTTAAGGTAAGGGATTCCATCTTTTTCATCTTCCACTATTCAAACTTACTACGGCAAGGGTTTATCATTCTTTGATTCTAAAAAATAATATCGTTTCTCTCTTACTCATAAGATGTGTCATTTATTTCCATGTATTAAATTGTGGGAATAACCTTACGGCGTGGATTACCGCTTGTTGGTGAATAACCTTTCGTATTCATTCCTTATTAATCTCTGAGAATAACCTTACTGCGCGAATTACCGCCTGTTTGGTGAATAACTCTTCGTATTCAATTTTTATTAAATTGTAAGAATAACCTTACTGCGCGGATTATCGCCTGTTGGTGAATAACCTTTCGTATTTATTCTTTATTAATCTCTTAGAATAACCTGACTACGTGGATTACCGCATGTTTGGTGAATTACTCTTTGTATTCATTTCTTATTTGTCTCTTGTGGAAATAATTTGTTTACACAAATTATCGCATGACACTTTTATTCCATATTAGTTTGTAATATCATTTTCTTTCATATTCGTAAGTGATACTATTTCCTTTATACTCATAAGGGATACCATTTTTTTCATCTTCCATTATTCAAACTTATTACGGTAAGGGGTATCATTCTTTTCATCATCATAAATGATATTATTTTCTTACTTATAAGGGATGTCATTCTCTTTCATACTCTTAAACTTACTACGGTAAGGAATTATCATTCTTTGATTCTCGGAAATAATATCATTTCTCTTTTACTTATAAGACGTGTTATTTATTTTCATGTATTAAATTGTGGGAATAACCTTACGGCGCGGATTACCGCATGTTGGTGAATAACCTTTCGTATTCATTCCTTATTAATATCTGAGAATAACCTTATTGCGCGGATTATCGTCTGTTTGGTGAATAACTCTTCGTATTCAATTTTTATTAAATTGTGGGAATAACCTTACTGCGCGGATTACCGCATGTTGGTGAATAACCTTTCGTATTCATTATTTATTAATGTCTGAGAATAACCTGACTACGCAGATTACCGCATGTTTGATGAATTACTCTCTGTATTCATTTCTTATTTGTCTCTTGTGGAAATAATTTGTCTACATGAATTATCGCATGACACTTTTATTCCATATTAGTTTGTAATATCATTTTCTTTCATATTCGTAAGTGATATTATTTTCCTTTATACTTGTAAGGAATACCATCTTTTTCATCTTCCATTATTCAAACTTATTACGGTAAGGGGTATCATTCTTTTCATACTCTTAGCTTACTATGGTAAGTACTATTTGATAAAGTTCTTGAAATGATTATATGTTCCTTAATAGTTTGTGCTTCATCTAATATCATTTCAATTGAACCTTCCTATTTTTCTAAATATTTCTATTGAACTGTAACCGTTATTTTGAACTATGGATCTTGAATATCATTTTTGAATTTTACTCTACATCATGTTGACAATTTGGACATTATTTGAATCTGCACGAAGTAAACTTTCGATACTTATTGTTTATCCTGTTTCTTCTGTTCATCATTTGTATCACTGTTATTTGTATTAATCATCAAAAATTAAGCTGTTGTGAATATCTGTGGCCGGTGGCACGGATGTGATATAATTGTTGAACAGATGATAGGTTAAATACGATATAATAGGTTAAAGGCGATACATTTGTTCGGTGTCTTTTATGACACGTGGTGAAAGTTCTCTTTAGCCCGTAGTGCAAAGATGAACTGTTATTTGGTATGATTATGACCAAAGGCTGAATACTGGTATAATCATGACCGTTAGTGTTATATTGAATATCTTAGGCCCATAGTACAAAGATGAACTGTTGATTTGCATGATTATAACCAGGAACTGTGAATTTGTATTATCATGACTAATGGTCTCTCAGATGATAAAAGTTAATGATATTTTTCTGAAAAAGAGAAGTGAGTGGACATTATAGTCTGCATTATTCTTCTAATAGATTGCTCATTCCACTGCTATTATTGATCTGAACGTTGTTCAAGAATTTAACTGCAGTTTTTGATATAAACCTTGTACTCTATTGTATTCTATCAAGAACTCAACTGTTAAAGGCTAATGATAATTTATTCGTCATTATCTTAGTCATGATATTCTTTACTGGACTATTTGAGCTCACCATTTCTTTTTGTTCCATTGTTTTTTAACAGGAGATGAGAACGTAGCTAGGTCTAGTCGGGGGATGGAGTGAGAGTCCGAGGGATAACTATCGTAGTCTTCACATGTCATAAAATAATGTGACAATAATAGTGAAGACTTAGTTGTGTATTATTATACACTGTATTGTTAAAAATTGTAATAATTTTGTTGTAGTTTTTTGACAACTCAAGTTTGAACTGTGTGAGCCTAGATTTGGAGGTGTCACACTCTTGACCACAAAAAGAAATGAAATCAATATGTAGAGAAATTAGGTGTATAGAGAGAAGAGAATAGTTGAGCTTTTGGTAGAATTAGAAGTTTGGTCTCTATATATTTCGGTTCATACTTCCAATACATGCTACAAATTAAAGGGTAAAGTACTGCTAAACAAAAGGTTAATTGATTGATTAACTGAGTGATATAAGACACAATAAATAATGTGATATAATTAGCACAAATCATTCACTTAATTAGTTAATAAATCGAGTGATGCAAGACACAAAAAATGGAGTGATGTAATTAGCACAAATTAGTCATATAATTAATCAATCAATAGAAATTAATTTTAAATAAGATCTCTCAACATTAAATGTTTGATATACCCAATTCAATAATGCATATAACACACCTTAGAGCAAAGACTTCTGAGTTTATCCTTTTTTCCTAGTCTAGTTTGTTGAGGGAGGGACACAGAAATTTCTCATACTTTTAAAAGTGAGAAGCTGCACGTGCTTAATTTTCTTATCAAAGTTTTGAGGAAACTTCACATAAGTGATCACACTAAGAGTTGGTCATTATATGGTCCCTCATGGGTGCAATAATCTAAAGCTTGCTCCATGGTGCTCCACTGCTGTGTACTTTTATAACATGAGTCACATGCCTTGTCGGTTCAGTGGTGATGCCAAATACATATCAATTATTATACTATTTTTATAGTACTTCTTCTTTTTTAAAATAAAAGTATTTTATTAATTTTTATAATTAAATTAATATTTTTTTTAAAATTAATATATATATATATATATATAGATTTTCAAGAAGATAAACATTGAAATTAATATTATATGTAATTTATAATATTTATAAGTTTTTGTATTTATAAAAAAATAATAAGATGTATTGATGTTTAAGTCATTTGTTCTCTTTTGTACTCTATATTGGAGTAGAAGACGTCTAAGTGTAGTTGATATCTTTTTAATGAATAAATTTTCTCTAATTTAGAGCTTGTTAGAGAAAAATTATAGGAAATTATTTTTCTTGACATAAATCTCTAAATCGTTCCTCCGAAAAATATACTTCAATTATTTCTTCCACCCCTCTCCTAAAAGTCATTTATCAATGGATCTCCAAAAATATCTCAACTTGTCAGCTTTCATGCGAGATTTATCTAGCTTACTAAGCCCAACCTTGGGCAGCGCATGCAAGTTATTTATATTGAAAAACTACAAAGACATTGACATGCAAGTTATATATATTGCAAAACTACAAAGATGTTGATTTTTTTTTTAAGAACAACTTTAATAATTGAAATATATTAAAATTATAATTACTACAAATAATAAAATAATTATAATAACAAAAAAATAATTAAATATAAACTTTTACACATTTTGAATTAAGAAAAAAGTCACTTGTAACGATAACTAATGAATATCACAAAAATCTAAAATTGAATCAAATTCTTAAAAAAATTAATTAAAAAGATCTATCACATCAATCAACATAATAAAAAATAGTTCTTGAAAACAGTAAAAACATAATTTTCAAACAAAAAATAAATAAATTTCACAAGAGATGATAATGAAACTTTCTAATAAAAAAAAAGTTAATATTCATGGAGGAAACAAATTTCTACACAAGAAAAAATAAGTCTCACATAGTTGGAGAATAAAATACTACCAGAAGAGAAAAAAAAGAGTACAAGAAAATATATGTAGGAAAAAGTCTCTCCTGACAAGTACAAAAACTCTCTATATATATCTAAAGAGAAAGGTAAAGTTTTTGACTAGGGAGAGTAAGGGAGGAGAAGGAGAGATTTGAGGATCTATGTAAAAATCAGCGTGTTTTGATCGGTGCTATAACACCATTCATCAGTTCTGAATGGAGATACAATTTTCTTTTGGGAAATAATAAATTTTCCCAAAATTTGCTAGAATTACAATTTTCACCTTAAAGTATGGAAATATATAACCAATTTTATCTTTATATTTTTGCAAAAAAAGAAAAAAAACAATTATGTTTCTTTTAGTTGATCCAACTAATTTATTGTTTGAGACGACAACATGTAAATTTATTAAGACATAAATGTCAACTGAAATTGAATTAATTGTTTTTATACCTAAGGCTGGGTAAATTCTCACGCTTGTCTGTCTTTTTAAAGATAAATTTTATTCTTTCTAATTGAATTAATGACAAAATTGTCCTTATAAATTTATAATTTTTTTCATTTTTAAGCCACAAATTTAGAAATAAACAATCATCATCCAAAAATAATTTTAGAAAAAAATTTGTTCGGTTTTAGTTAAATCGACCAATTTTCTGATCAGAATATGTCATCTATCAGTTTCATATGACTTTAATATGATTTGAGTACAAAAATTACATGTATCAATACCTTTTAGACTTGTATAAATAGCATTTAATATGAAATTAAATACAAATGTGACCATTGAACTATAGGGTTTTTGGGTATTGAGCCTTTTTTCTTTTGGTAAACGCAAATCGAGCAACTTTCTATTCGAAAATTTAGATATTGAATCCTAAGATGTCACATGTGCGTTGACTTGCCTACGTGGTACCTGTGACATGATATCTTAACCGGATTAAGTGAAAAAATAACGCTTCTCCTATAAATTGAAACCAAAACCTCATATTTGAACTTTGGACCATGAGACCGCCTGAGCACCACGAACATAGCTATTAAGTTTACCTAATAAATAGATTATATGTTAAACTAATTGATTTCCCCAGCACAATTTATTATACTGTTGGCTGGAAAGATTTTGCTTGGGTAATGGGGGGAGAGGCCAGAGATTGGGTTTAGACGAAGCTGTGTTGGGGAGGATGAGAGTAGAAATGTTGGGGAATTGATGATAAAAATGGGACAGACAGAAAGATCAAAGTCGTCATTGCACAATTTGGCGATGCCATGGTTGAAATGGGGGTCTCGAAAAGTTAAGAGGTGTATGAAAGTCGATAATTCAAATGGGGGAAGTACCGACGATGGCTTTCGATCATCGAAGATCTTCTAAAAGATACTTCATCAGAAGAAAGAAATCAAAGCAATCTGTCGACGGAATTGAGGTGATCAAGGAGAAATTTATGTTTGATTTGCAGACGACGACGGATAAAATGAAAGATGTTATTTTAAGGGAAGGTTTAGAGGAACAAGATTTTGTTTGGGTAATGGGGGGAGAGGCCAAAGATTGGGTTTAGACGAAGCTGTGTTGGGGAGGATGAGAGAAGAAATGTTGGGGAATTGATGATAGAGATGGGACAGATAGAAAGATCAAAGTCGTCATTGCACAATTTGGCGATGTCATGGTTGAAATGGGGGTCTCGAAAAGTTAAGAGGTGTATGGAGGTCGATAATTCAAATGGGGGAAGTACCGGCGATGGCTTTCGATCATCAAAGATCTTCTAAAAGATTCTTCATCAGAAGAAAGAAATCAAAGCAATCTGACGACGGAATTGAGGTGATCAGGGAGAAATTTATGTTTGATTTGTAGACGACGACGGATAAAAGGAAAGATGTTATTTTAAGGGAAGGTTTAGAGGAACAAGAGCCTCCGGGGACAACGAATGCTTCGTTCGCAAACGATGGAGCCGTCGGCAAATGGAATCAGCTGCGGCGGCGGCGATGGAGTTTGGTCGGTAGGGAAAAATGGTTGCTCTGTCTAACGGTGGGAGGGGATTGAGAATCTGTGATGCCCCCAAATTCGGGTCTCTTGAGCCACGAGTTCAGTGCTCACGATACTATTCTACTATTCAATCCCAACCATTTATTTCTGAATAACATAACTTAATTTACAATATTATATTACAAAACATCTATTACCAGACATATTACAAAAATATTACATTTACAATAATTCTGTAACTATACAATTATTGTTTGCTCGCTTTCCCTTTTTCTTTATATGTGTCTCTAACCCCTCTGCTTGTTCGGGCTTAGCTGAAATATCATGTTAAAGCAAAAATGAACATAAAATAGCTCAACAAGTACATAAATAAGTAGTGACATGATATTTCAGAGTAATGAAAGAAAATCTTTTACAATAAAGTTGAACCATTAAAGGGTTTTGTGAAGAACTTGAGAACGTAACATAAATCTGTGCATGATTAACTTGAAACATAAATTTTGCTAGTTGTATGGTCACAAGACCAAGAACTCGTTAAGAACAATACCAATCAAAAAGACTGATACTGCCCAGTTCAGTCATAAAACTGCATTTCATTTCAGATGTGTACTCTAGGTGATCAACCTATCGTACTTTATATTATGCACAACATAAACATCTAACGACGCAACCACACCATGAGACTTAATGTCCCTATTTACCTTTATTCCTTTTTTATTAGGGTTGTTCTGTTACAGTATTTTCATAGATTCCACACAACAACAATATGGATTGGAGAACATAACAATGAATATCTGAATTCAAAATGAATTATCACTTATGTCTAGCTGAATTAAAATTGGCATCGACCTTTCTCAAAACAGTTCAATGATGAATGAACTTCAGAATGACTTACAAAAATACATAACATATGTAACTGTTCAAGGAACTACAAAAGAGAGTTCGAATAGAACACTTATCTTTTTCCTCGTTTACTTTTACCATTAATATCTTATCTCGTTTATGTCATACACAACCATAATATTGGTCCATGTATTAGTTATATACATTTGCATGCTTTACCTTGACATACAAGTTACCATTTACCTTTACATATACCTTAACACATAATACATCGTTCATTTATATCTTAATACCTACCACATTGATTATTTTTATCAACTTATGGTTTATAACACATGTCTCTATCATATAATATTAAAATATTTTATTTTGGATTATAATAAAAAATTTAAAAATATCATGATTGCACCCCGGCGGAGAACATCTCGCCTCCAGCTAGAAGTTCTCAGTCGGCTGCGCCCTGGCGCCGACTGGCATTGCCCCCAGCAAAGTCCTCTTAGTCGCACTACGCCTCGGCGCAATGTTTAGTTCAAAACATCTCGCCCCGGTGCAGTGCTGCAGAATCAGTTTTTCAAGAAAAAAATTTATTCTAATTTTTATGTTATTTTTAACCCCTTTTTACAAAATTTGATTCCAACACATGATTTAGCATATATATGACTTGCTTAGGCCTTTAAAAATATTAAAAATTTTCAAATGACCCTATTTTTTCAAAAACTCAATTTTAAATGCCGGCGAACAATTCACTTTTATCGCCATAAATACCAAATAACCACCAAATTGACACGAACACGTATATTTACATAAAACTTAGTTATTTAGCTTTATTTTACCTTTAATTACACAAAATGGCCAAAAATCAACCTTTGGTAGGATTTTGTCAACTTAACAAAATTTACCCTTAAACTCATACTTGAGTTATTAAATTCTATACACCATATACACACTATCACAAGCTTATTTACTAGTTTTGTATGATCATATAACATCTATGTGCACCTTCTAAAACATACTACCAACTTTGATTTGATTTACATGCACAACCTCGCCTAATATTGTATTTTCATAAACAAGTCATGCTTTTCAACCATTAAAGAACCTATTATGCTATTTAGCAAGAAATTACACATGTTTCTAACATGATCATCCCTTCAATCTAGGGTTTCACCACATCTATCAACATTTAGCACATGACCTTCTTCAAACTATGCTTTCTAGCCATAAATACATACATGCATACGCCTACCACCTTTGTAATACTACTCTAATGCTTAGAGTTTCTTCATGAACCATTCATGTAGCACATAACTCACATAATTCCTACTTTTAACTACAAATACATACATGGCTACACATAATCTTGAATCTAAACACATAAATGATGAGTTTTCAAGTAAGAACACTTTTAAACCTTCTTTGTGCTCTTCTTCTTCTTGCTATAAAGCCTCTTAGAGATGGAAGATCCACTTTGATGGCTAATTTCACTTCTCTTGAACTCCTATAAAATCTCTCAAGCTTCTCATGTAAAACCCTGGCTCTTCCTTCTTTCTCTCTTCACTCTCACACTTAGCAATTTTTTTTGGAAATAAAATGAAGAATAACTAAGAGATAACAAGCTTATACTTACAAAATATATACATACATAAGTTGTATGTAATACTCTAACAACTAACCATCTTTAGTTAGCTTAAGTCATGTTTGGTTAAGGTTAATCAAGACAATTCCCTCCAACAATTAATGGCGTAAAAGACATTACTCACTAAAATGGATTCCAAAGTCATTATATAAGTTGTCAAGGGTATTTTAGAAAATATCCATAAATCCTAGACAATTTAATTCATATAAATTCCTATCTTGCTTATTTTTGATCAATTTCAAGTCCTCTTTAATCCAAATTTGTTTTATTAAGTTTGAATTTTATTCTATAATCAAATAGTACATAACTTGCTTGTTCCAAAACACTTGGCATACTTCAAAAATTTAATTTCATTATTTAATTATAATATTTACAACATTATCGAATTTACATATCATTACAGAATCAAATGGGAATTTAGGTTGTTGCTTTTGGGGTTGGATTAAGAGAAGAAGGAGAGACATAATTAATTACAAGAAGAAATGGTTGATGGAGAATTTTTCAGTTATGTTGATTTTAGGACTGATAATTTGAATTTTATGTGTAAAGGCTAATGGAGGATGAAGATGATGAACTTGTAGCTAAATATTAATTCTGCGATCTTTTGTAAGTATAATATATGAGTTATTTCTTGGGTAAAATTATTAGCTAAGCCCGTGGTGTTTATGTAGTCTTATACTCCAGGTTTTAAATGTGAGGTTTTGGGTTCGAGTCTTAGGAGAAGCACTATTTTTTCACTTAATCCGATTAAGATGACATGTCACATGCGCCATGTGTACATTACCAAAAGAAAATGGCTTAATACCCAAAAACGTAGTCACATTTGTATTTAATCCATTTAATATGAGATGAGAATGAGTCTTGTATTTATTGTGAGAAACTTTCATTTAAATTAATACCATTATCATTAACAATAATAACTTAATTAATATATAATTAAATAATAATTAACATCAAAATTAAATTGATTAAAATCAAATTATATATATATATATATATATATATATATATATATATATATATAGAGAGAGAGAGCATTTCCATGACATACCCTCTTAAACAACATACCCAACATACCCCCTTTAGCGACGGACCCGGCGACGGTTTGGTCCGTCGCCATAGGTTCGTCCGTCTCTAAATGTTTTAGAGACGGATTTTGTTGTCCGTCTCTAAAACATTTAGCGACGGACGAACCTATGGCGACGGACCAAACCGTCGCCGGGTCCGTCGCTAAAGGGGGTATGTTGGGTATGTTGTTTAAGAGGGTATGTCATGGATCCTTTCTATATATATATATATATATATATTAAGCCAAACTATCTTTTACCCTTTCTACCATCTGTGCTTTTCTAATTAGTAATTACCATAACTAAAAATCAATCACCGGCAACAATAGTTCACCCACCACAACCATCTGCCCACCACCACCACAATCACCACTACCATCACAACCACTACTGGTCTGCCCACCACCATGCACCACGACGTTCACAAACGAATTAATCATTGCCAGACAATACCTCAAAACACCACCACTAAAAATACAAATCGAAAAAAAAAGACAGATTAGGGAAAGAGACGGACGACAACGGTGTTGGTAGATTTACTCTTTTCTCCTCATTAATAGTCTTTCATGTATTTTTGAAGGACTCATATGGTCAAAAGACAGTCAACTGCTGTCAAATCGCATATACGAGCATGAATGGCCAGACGAATTGTTCAATAAGGTCTACCATTGTCATTTGAAATTTTTTTGAGGAGTTGATAGAATATTTCTAAACTTTTGGGTTAAAAATGAAAAACATGTCAACTTAAAGGAACATTTTTGTTACTAACCCTTTTTTATTTGTCATAGTATTCCTAAACTAATAACTAATTTGTTTTTTTTTTGTTGTTGTATTAAGTAGGAACTTAAACAAACACCCACAACCTTAGCTACCAAGGTTGGGGGATCCAACCTTGGCAAATTGATCTCCCAACCTTGGCAGCTTGGCGAAAACCAAGGTTTGATCCCTTGGGTAGTATAATTCAGGCCAATGACCTTCAACAACAAATTTTTTTCTATTCTTCATTATTTTTAAAAAAAAAAATTATATTTGAGAATTTATACTCAATTTAATCAATTAAAAAAACCTTATATTACATTTTACTAAGTTATGTGTTTTATCAATATATGGAGCAGAGAAACCAACTAGAGAGAGAGGTCCCATATAACTAGTGAAATTAATATTATCCGTATAAATGAACTAGATGCATGTGATAAACGTGTGGGGCAAACGGTAGGGACTAAATGTTATCAACCCATCATTTTTAGATAAGGTTATGACTACTGTGATTAATGGATTAAAATCCAAAAAAAGAGCTTATTTTCTCGTGGGGATTCTAAGTAGGTGTTGAAATTATGATACGTATATTAACATTCTTGATTTTTTTAAGTTAATTTAAAAAAAAAAAGTAAAATTGATATGAATTCATTTTTGAGGTTTGACATAATTAGTACTCCTTTGGGTTTGTGTTTATTTGCAAATTTAATTTAAAAAAGTTGAAATTTATTTTTAATTTTGAACTGAACGAATCCCTTTTTTGAAGTCCAAAAGTAGAAGTATTCTATAAAGGGAAATGACATGCTCGTGCAGCCTGAACATAAAAAAACGGAATAATAGGGAAGTGATGACACCTTTACAAGTATTTCAAAAGGAGCATAATTAGGATATGATTGGCATGATCAAGTTCTTCATGACTCAATGGTAAAACAACTACTCATAAGATTTTGAGTGCATGAAATTTTAGGATTCATTCTTGCTAAAGGCAAGAATGTTAAAATTCTGCTCAAATTACCAAATTTTTTTTTTAAAATGGATGATTAGCATGCCAAATTCATGTATTGTTGCAACAACGTACAATCATTAGCACAATAGCATTTGTGATGCAAGACAAAAAGGACGGGCCCAAGTCCAAGCTCGAAGTGAAAGTTGGTTAAACCAATATAAAAAATTTTGGAAGTTCAAATAAAGTCAAATTAAATGTTTTATTTTAATTAGAAATTGTATTTAAGTTAGTTTTCATAAATTATAATTATCTTATTTAATTTTTATTTATCTTTTGTACTTCAGATTAAATTAAAAGAGTTGTTTAAGAGTGTAATAAATATAATTATAAACTAATTATTTTATATACAGAGTTGTGAGATTCTCCGTATGAGATTATTATATGTGTCATAATTAACCCGTTCCCCACCAATTTACAGCAGCCATCACAATAGTACGATGAAATTCACTTATGGTCATATATAGCTTTTTTAGGCCAAAGACCACATGCACTAATTCCTTGTATATATGGATTTTGTATTTCTTGTTTCTTCAGCTATTTTTTTTATTATTATAAATTTATTGCGCCCAAGTGTCTTAAATTAAAATTCTTGTTTCATAACATTATAGATTACTAGTTGATAACCCGTGCAATGCATGGGCTAATTTGAATAAAGAATTAAATAATTTGCTAAATATGCGATGAGAATGATATATGTAAGACAATAACACACAAAATATATAAATTTATAAACACACCTCATCATCCTCATGATCATTCTTATTTTTCTCTCTTCATCTTGCATTCACCCCCAAAATCTTGTCATCTTGTTCTCACTCGCTCCATGAAATAAACTATTAACTTCTTCAAGCTACCACATGCTTAGACACATCATGATCATGCATTTACAAGGTGATTTCTTCCACTAAACTATGTATTTCATGACAAATATTTGCCTTGCCCAAAAATTATACCTCCGTTCCAAACTTAGAGATATAATTTTGTAACAAAATGACTTTTAAGGAAAATTTTATTTTTTCTAACTTATCCCTAAGATTAGTTAGATATATTATAGTGGTGACATAATAGCACTAAATCAATCAACATTAAAAGTTATGTCATGTTAGAAATTTCATTTCACTTTTTAGTCTAAATTTAGATAACTATCTCTAATTTGGAAACGGACAAAAAAAATGTAGCAACATAATCACTTTCTTTGAATGACCTAAATTCCAGTATCCTGTAATCAAGTAATTTATAGTATTGACACAATGACACCATAAATTGTGAATACCCAACAATTAGAGAATTTCATGTGAAAGTATCCGGTGAATATTTAAGGAAACACTTGTTCTGTGACCGTATATAATCATGATTACAATTATGAAAGGTAAAAAAAAAAGGAAACAATTTTAAAGTAAGAGATTCTAAAGAAAAATAAAAATGTATTACTCTAATGATCGTAAGTGGATTAAAGAGGAAAAATATTTTTACAAAGGAACTAACCTTGTTATTGATTGAGATGCTAATGTATATCCTTTGGTATTTCATCAAACATGGGAGCCACAACTTTTAAAGAAACTATGAATATCATCCTCAGTTGAGTAGTATGGAATGCCTCTGACATAAACTTTAGTAGAATTATCCGCGTTTTCTTGACTGCAATAACAGATTGCAACATATGAGCATCTTCAACTTAATTTAGAACCCCTTTCTACTAAAGAACATAATCAGTTTTTGGGAATTGATACAGTAGTTTAGTAAAACATTTGCTCCTATATATATCATTCTTTGTCATTATCTATTACAGAAAAATTTACTTAAACCACTTAGCTTCATTGTGCTCAGTAGAGTAAACTCTTTCTATTCCTAATTCCAAGTCGTAACTCATTTCTTTTGCTGAATCTGCTTACTAAACAGGTAAGCTACATAGAATTTCAAAACCCAAAAGTTCATCCCTACGTGGTTTAGTCTATTTAACTAAAAAAAATTTCACATTCTCATAATTAAAAATTACAACCAATTTAACCCAATATCCTCAACATAACCAATCAGTTGTCAGTCACAAACAGAACCAACAGTAGACAGGAAGAAAACGAACAGAATCAACACAATCATATAAATAAACCTAAACGAATTGATATGAACAATTGATATCAATAGTACACAACCCATAAATAATAAGTAAAATATTTAAAAGTATACCTTTCACTGGCCTTAATTGACACTGCCACACACTGTTCTCCATTCATCCCATTTGCACTATCCACATCGTTTTAAGTTCCGCATTCCCAGCCTTCTTTTTCTTCTGCGTGTTTTTTCTTCCGACTTTTTCGCCTCTACATTAGCAGAAACTCCATTCTCCATTTTCCCACCTCCACCTTCACCCATTCTCTTCCTCTTATTTTGCATTCAAATTCTCAGTAGATTCTTGAAAAGGAAGGATTTTTCCTCTACGTTTTTCTCTTTTGGACAATCTGGGCTTCTGGGTCACTGAATCAAAGAGAAATTTAAGAGAGTTTTGATATGGGTCGTCTGAATCTTTGGGTTTAGTGGAGTGGTTTTGAGCCTCTTCTGATGCTGCCATAGACTCTGCTAACGCGGCTCTTATTTTCGGACTGTCTCAAAATCGATTTGGGTGAATTATGTTCAGATTGTGAAGGAGAGTTACAATTTCTCACCACTAATTCCCAAATGATTTTTTTTGAAATGAAACATTGTTATCACTAAAAAGTCAAATAAGACATAAGCAACTATCATGAAATGGGGGCAGAAAAAGCAAACCTAAAAGAGCAAGATTGGCAGCACGCTCGCTATCGTTGCAGTCAGAAATCACAATTGCTTGGGGAACCTGTTGTAGGAAAAAATAGAATCAATCTGCTCTCAATATACAGAGTGAGAAATAATTAATCAAATTGATGTAATTTGTTCAACATTTTCGTAATCCTATATTAATGCGCAGAAGATGTAATCTTCTCAAAGATTAACATAATTGTTTAAATAAGAGATGAACTAATATTTTAAACCCTAATTGCTACAATAGAGATTTGTTAAATCAAACCCCAATTACTTCAATTCAAAATAGAAACCCTAGTTCTTCGCAATAAGAATTATAACTAAACTGACCTCAAGATGAAAATTTTGCATTTTCTAAATACTGCATATGTGTGTATATATATATTACCTGATGAGAAGAGAGATGGAAAAACTCACTTCTCACAGCGGATAAAGTTGTGTGTTATGCAAAGATGGTAGTGGCGTGACTCCCATGGTGACTTATGCGTAGACGAAGATTAGGGGTTCAATGCTTCTCAATTTTTCTCCTCCCCGGCTACTCCAACTCCGTTGCCCCTATTATCGCTAATGTCTCTACCAATAATCACCCAAAAATAAGGTCTTATATAACATAAAAGTGTTTGGGAGATGAAGAGATGAGGTAGGCAGATGAAGAGAACGGACGAAACGTTAAAGCAATGAATCGGAAAAGCTGTCGAAGAGGAAAAGTAATTGATTTAATTATTTTCAATTTAACCATGATGACTCGCCTGTTTTTCAAATTAACCGAGATGACCCACCTATTTTTCAAATTCAAAGGATCGGGCTACCTACTTTTATATATAGTAATTGATAGGTTCCCTTCTTGCCATGCCATGCAAGAGAACATGCAAGAGAAGTTTTATTTATTCACTTGATTTCGATGATTTTGAAAAGCTATGTTACATACATATTTGGGTGTCTTTCTTAATTTCTTTTTCTTTTATCTAATTCATTTCACCCCTTCTCTATTTTATATTCCTCTTGCTTGAACAATAGTAATTTATTGAAAACAATACGTATGAGTTTTTATTTCTGGCCTTGCTAATATGCCTAATGATTTTTTTGTGAAGCAAAGGAAGAAGAAAAGTGCAAAGTTGATCAACCTGTTGAGATTAACCCAGAATTAGGGTTTGAGCCTTTTGACTATCATAAGATTGGGCTTAAGTTTAGCTAAACGCAATTAATGGATTAGATTGGGTTGTGCCTTGATCATTTACTTAGCCGCTAGAAGCTAGATTAGAATGAATTATGCCTTGGTCATTCACCTAGTTACAAGAGCTTCTAACGGCAGGAATGTCATTGTCGCTAGAACCTTTAGCGGCAGGGCTTTTACTACAATTAATTCAAACCATTCCTCGTTATGATGAATGATCTAAGATGTAGTTGTTAGAATAGTACTTCCACCAACCAGTTGTTATGGATGAGTTACTATATATACATATAGGGAGGCGATCCATAGCAAATACTTGTTATGAACCAAAATTGGGCAAACACTATCTTGTACGTCCAATATAAAATCTAACGGACATGATTTAAAATGGAAAAATGCCGTCCGCTAGTAATACTAGCGGACGAATTAAACACAGTTTTTTGACTACTTTACCCATTCCCTTAAGCACTAATTTACCCGTTCATTCCCTCAATAAGCTTATAGCGAGAACAACAAGTGGTATTACTGTTGAATCAGCTGACAGGTTGGTGGTGGTGAGTTTGGTGGTGGGTCCAGGTGTAAATAATGGAAGCATAACAGAAGCTTCAGAAGATTGTTGTTGTTGGTGATAGGAGTCATGGAGAAGTTGTCTTGGAAACTTTGCAGCTACAGAGGATTAATTGTTGGTCTGGGTCTGACTCATGCTACTGCTCCCTCCATTGCTTCAAATGGAAGTCCATAGACAGATAGAAGGTAAAAAAAAAAAACACCGAGTAGTGGTAGTAATTGAGGATAGTAGTAATGTAGGAATTTGGTTATTTATTTGGGTTTGGGTTGGTTTTTAAGAGTAACTTTTGTTTGGTGTGTTGGATGTAACATATTAGGAGAAAGTTTGTAAAAGCTTTTGTAGTGACTTGTGGAGATTCTCTCTCATTTTGCAGAGAGATGAGAGAGCTAGCTGCAGAGAGAGTAAATTTGTTTTTATGACCAGTGGAGAAGCTTTGGAAGGGCTCTATTGAGTAGTAAGTAAAAGACAATCAGTCAGACAAGACAGTAGAAGGGAAAAATATATCAGAATATATTATTATTAATAATAACAATACTTAGTAGGAAGGAGTGCACAACACAGTAAAGAGAAAATAGAGGGGAAGAAAGACAAAGTAACCTGCAGAGTGTATGTCTATGTAGAAAGCATTAGAAACGGAATATATTAAGAGAGAGAAAACAATGGAGTAATTAAGATTAAATGTCATTCCATTTGGGTCTTCTACGCTCAACTCCTTTTGCTTTTTGTAGTATTATATATGAAAACTCAACAACTTGTCAAATATATAGACAGAGCTGAACAGTATGGATTCACGTCCGCTATAATGTTTAGCAAATGGTCATTTTAACAATATAGTTGGACCAAGTTTTTTGACTTGACTTTAGGGGTATTTGTGGAAATAATTTGTTCGCAAGTAATACTAGCAGATGGCGTTTTTTGCTTTTTAATTTTCACCGTTGGTTCTTAAAATGAATGGATTGGATGATATTTGCCCAATTTTGATCCATAACAAGTACTTGTTATGAATCACCTCCCATATATATATATACAACGAAATGAGTGTTATTTTGTAGTATAATTGAAGTGGAATATTTTACTTTTTTTATATAAATAAAACTCTTTCATATAATTTATTCAAGTAACATTTAGACCAATTACTAATATGTGGTATACAAAAAACAAATCTTACCTATATATATAGTAAACATACATTAATGTTGTGCGTGTGTGTGTTTTCCTTTATTTTTTGATACGTTAATAAATATACCAATACCAATTTGCAAGCAACAATACTCCTTCGACCTTAGTCTAAAAACTGATGTGAATCAAGATTCAAGAACTCACTTGTCTCTCCTGTAACCGATTAAAGTTTCATCATTGCTTTACCCTTGTCTCGCTGCCGGTTGTTCGGAGCTCAATTTTATCTTTGATTTGGTTTGGAAAATTATACAGAGTCAAATACTACGTAATTTTAATAAAAAATTTACTAACTCCACAAACTATTTAATGTCAACTGTCGATGTTGGATAGACAACCTAGTTATATTGAGCTCCCAAATTTGGAATTCCTTGAATTCCAGAGAAGTCAGATCCATCATATTACATATTATCGAAATAATAAATTAATTATATCACAAATAAATGAATAATTCAAATTAATTCACTCTCCCTCTACAAACTCAAGAATTGATTAAAATCATTAACACACATACTAATACAAGGATAAAATAATAAAAAATTATTCACTCTCCCCCTTATTTGACTATCTTGATTTGTGTAAAAATTGTGCTTAAACCATTATTTTAAGGACGGATAGAGTATAATGTATTTATAATCTATATTATTAAGATAGAGTAATGAAAATAACCGTTTTCGTTAAAATTGTGTCATGTGTAAGTTCTAACTTTCTTTCTTTTTCTCACATTTTATTCTTACAATCTCTCAAATATTTTCTGTAAGAAAGGAGTATCTATTAGCAACATGCGTTGCTCATGTTTTCTTTCTCTCATGTATTAACTGATGTAGCAGCATTTATAGTCTTGGATATAATTCTGTAAAAGGCATGAGATTAATGAATTCTATTGCTTCTTTTGCAATATATCTGACTCTTTCTACTTTTCCCTATTTTTCTATCTCCTGATTCTTCTCAGTTCTTCCTCCAATTCTAATTAATTTCTGCAGAATAACCAGTTCCTGATTCAGTAGCTTGAATTAGAGATTAACCAATTCATTACAATTGGTATCAGAGCTCAGCGATTCTGTGACCATGGCTTCCAACAACTAGAGGATTAATAACTTGGAAACTCAGTATCAGGACCAGACTACTATTATTCAATAGATCTAGTCACAGTTGCAAGACTTTGCTACACTGCAACAGGGGTTTGATACGAAATTGGAGATGGTAATGAAGAAATTGGAGGCTCTCCTGGTTTCACAAGGGTTACAAAATGATCAAAACCAAATAGGTACTTCTAACTCACATGGTTCCATCTTAGATACGTATAAAATACCTGTGAAACCAGATAGTGCTGATAACAATATTAAAACCATCAAATTCGAATTTCCTAAGTTTAATGGTGATAATCCTAGAGCTTGGATCCATAAATGTAGCAAATTATTTGCTCAATATTTGGTGCTTGACTCCTATAAAGTGTATCTAACCACCATGCAACCTCCATTACATGGAGAGCCAAACCAAAGTGTATCATGGTGAACAAACCAAACATAATGCAATTGTACTTGAACCCAAGACCTTGCATAACCAAATACCCAAAGCTCTGATACCATGTTTAGTTCCCAACTATTGTAAAACTGTTAGAGTGAGGTCCCAAAAAGGTATATCATGCGTTGGCAGTGTTGGGTATTTTTTATATGAATATATGCGTGCAAGTATACACGGTCAACAAGTAATAAAGTGATAAAATAGAGTGTCGAACCTACAGGGAATTAAATAATAATAATTACCAAACACTAATTTAATATCAAATTAATTCTATTTAAATAATCTCAATTTAATTATAAAATAAACTAATTAAAATTACAAACTAAATTAAACTAATAAAAATGATTAAATCAAATTAAAATAGTTAAGATCACAATTTTCCCCAATGCTTCATTTAAATCTCTTTATTCTCTTTTTAATTAATTAGCTATATAGAATTGTTAACTGAAATTTCTTAACTATTTACTAACATTTTTTAAGAATTAATAAAAAGATTTATTCCAATTAAGTTACTATATTGCTATGCAAAATAATTTGAAATAAACTCATTAAGATCCAACTCTCAATAAAGTTACATGTGGCACATATGTATCTTCATCCTACACACTATTATGCTACTCTTCCTATAAAGAATCAACAAATTCACATGTTATCATATCCAGATCTAATCCTAGAATTCCTTTTACAATTCCTTCTAAGATATCACAATTAATTATTGCGCAAATAATTATAATAAAAAAGAAAACAAATTAAATTAAACTACACATTGGGTTTAATTGCAATCTCAAATAAAAATTAACTCATAATTAAATAATAAACTAACCACAAATAATTCAACATCTCAAAATTACAAAAATAAAAGATAAAGAAAAGAAATCAAATCTGCGTTGATATCCGTCTGTCACTTGGATCACAGTCTCCAATCTCTAAGCTCCATCTTCAATTCTTGAATCTTTCGTGTTAAATATTTGCTCATAAAACTACTTTTAAATTGCTCTAATATAATATATTCTGCTCTAACCTAATATATTCTATCGTAATCTATTCTAATCTGCTGAGGACAAAAGTTATATAGTGTATTTATAGAAGTACAATAATAATCCTAAGCTAATGTGGAAAAGAAATCCAATTTGGAATCAAATTAATGCTTAATCCTGCGAATAATCCCGTTTCCCAGAATTAACGCGCAGCCAAATGCAGCCTTCGCGCACGCTGACCAAGTCAACGCGTCTTGCCACGTCAGCCGACTGAATTTATCCCATTTTCGTAGGAAACACGATTACACTTAACATGTGCAACAAACCTTTAAACCCCATGGTTACCCCAAGTGGACGAGTTGTGTCTCGTGAGGGTTTGCAGTGAATTTACCCACAAAATTCCAAAATTAAAATTAAAATAAAACCTAAAAATTTGAAAAATTCTTTCAAATTTACCCACACCCCCAAACTTAAAACAGACATTGTCCTCAATGTATAAAATAAAGAAAATTAAAAACAAGGGACTTCCCTGAATTTGTAGCATTTTTCCTCCTTATCTGCTAAGTCTGAGCTGCAATGAATAAACCTGAAACAAAACGAAAACAACAATATTAAAACAAATAAATAAATAAAAACTAAATTTTACTACTAAAAATAAAATCTACTAAGAATAAAAATAAACTAAAAACTAAAACTAAAACTTGGGTTGCCTCCCAATAAGTGCTTGTTTTTAAGTCTCAGCCTGACTACTTCCATTTCTTCAGCCCGGATCGAATTTATGCTTGATGAATCGCCTCGGAAGCCATGCCTTGACCAATCGCTTAACTTTCCCTTGAGAGTTGAGACCCCCAAACTTGTGTTCATCTTTCATCCTCCAATAAAATTGACCTTTCAATCCCACAATATCAACCTGAAAACATTCTTCTTGACCACTCAGAAATTCCATTGTATTAAACACCTTGAAGATTACCTCTTCATCTTGAACTCTCATAGTTAGCTCGCCTTTTTTCACATCAATCAGCGCTCCCCCCGTAGCTAAAAATGGACGCCCAAAAATAATCGGTATATTTTTATCCTCCTCAAAATCTAGCACAATGAAATCCGTAGGGAAGATAAACTTATCCACTTTTACAAGCACATCTTCAATAATCCCCTTTGGATAAGTAAATGACCGATCCGCCAATTGTAAGGTGACATGTGTAGGTTTCGCTTTCTTCAAACCAAGCTTTTTATAAACTGATAGAGGCATTAAATTTATATTCGCTCCCAAATCACATAAGCATTGATTAAAGAATTGGCTCCCAATGGTGCACGGAATGGTGAAATTACCCGGATCTTTTAGCTTCAGTGATAGCTTCTTTTGCAATACGGCGCTGCACTCCTCTGTTAGAGCCACTGTTTCGTAGTCACCTAACTTCCTTTTCTTAGACAAAATCTCCTTCATGAACTTTAAGTAGCTAGGCATTTGTTCTAATGCATCTGCGAATGGGATGTTAATATGTAATTTCTTGAACACCTCCAAAAATTTTAAAAATTGCTTGTCGAGCTTATTTTTTTGAAGTCTTTGCGGGAATGGCACGGGTGGCACAAACTGATTCTGATTAGGATTCTCCACTGTCTTCTTTTCCTCATGCGTCCCAATTTCCTTTTTAGCCTCACGATCATCTTGAATATCCGGATGTGCCTTCTTCGACTTTCCTCCATCAACCTCATGTAACTTCTTTCCACTTCGTAGGATGACAACATTGCATTGCTCATTGTCTTCTCTTCTAGGATTTGTCACTGTATCATTTGGCAAAGCACCTTGGGATTGACTATTTATGGCACTCACAAGCTGCCCCATATGGTTGACGAGCTGTCCCATTTGATTCTCAAGATTACGAATTGCAACTTCATGACTGTTGGGGTGTAATTTATTGGGCCCAGCCCGTCTGCCTTGGGCCCCAAAATAATCTCCCATAAGAGCTGGGCCAAACGGGCCTTGAAGTGTTTGGACCAGGCAACAGCCCATCCCCCTCCCCAGTTAGGTGAGGCTGATGGGACGTTGGCACAGTTCATCTTACTTCAGCAGGTGGGGTCAGCATACTTTTTAAGGTTCTCCATTGTGACGTCAGTCGCCTGAACTTACTTTCACGCCGGAGCATCCCCGGACAGCCCAAGTTGTGACTGTCCTATGGGGTGATAATGGTTTGTTGTGTGTGCAGGTGTCCAGCTGATAGGTGATCGCAGCGAGAGCAAGAATTAGACGTCAACAATGACGTTTCTTTAATAACGCATTTTCCTCTAAGACCTTAGAAAGAAGTTCCTCCAAATTCGAATCCCTTGCTTGATGTGGTGGAGGTTGATTTATAGAACTCGACTGATATGATGATCTTAGAGCAAAAGATTGTGCTTGATTGTTTCTCCATGACTGATTGGAAGGATTGCTCACCTCTTGGTGATAGTAATTTGAATTATTAGGCTACTGTTGTTGATTGTAGTTTGTCACATACTGGACCGATTCTGCATTGATTGGGCATTGATTAACTGAATGGTTCCCAGTACATAGATCACAAGTTATTGCCACATGTTGAATATTAGGAACTTCAAGAGCGTCAAGTCTTCTAGTAATTAATGACATTTGTGCAACCATTGTAGAAATTGCATCATTATCAATTCTCTCAACTGCCCTTCGCTGATTCACCCTTTCAGAAGGCCATTGGTAATCATTCGCTGCCATAGTTTCCAACAGGTCATAGGCCTCATCTAAATTCTTCGCCATTAAAGCACCACCTGCAGCCACATCAATAATAGTCCTCGTTGTACTGAATAACCCATTGTAGAATGTTTGAACTTGAAGCCACTTGGGTATTCCATGGTGTGGACATCTCCGCAATAAATCTTTGAAGCGCTCCCATGCCTCGTACAATGATTCTGAATCATACTGCATGAATGAAGTGATGTCGTTCCTCATTTTTGCAGTCTTCGCTGGCGGAAAGAACTTTGCAAAGAACTTTTGAGCCAAGTCGTTCCAAGTAGTGATAGACCCCGGTGGAAGTGAATGCAACCAACTCTTCGCCTTGTCCCTAAGTGTGAAAGGGAACAAACGAAGTCTTACAGCGTCATCTGAAACTCCATCATACTTGAAAGTATCACATATCTCTAAAAAACTCATGAGATGATCATTCGGATCTTCATTGGGCAAACCCACAAACTGCACTGAATTTGGGATCATCTGTATCGTGCCCGGCTTGATCTCAAAACTTGTAGCTTGAATTGTAGGCCTATGGATGCTAGATTAGATTTCAGTGACTTGTGGCATCGCATAATCTCACAACAATTTTTGATCCTCGTCCTCCATTTAACCTGAAAATGAAGTAAAAATTAAAAATTAAAATAATAAAATAAAATAAAAACGTTTAAAGTAAAACTAATTTGATTAAAATTAATATTGATAAATAATCATTAAATTAATTCCCCGGCAACGGCGCTAAAAACTTGTTGGGTATTTTCTATATGAATATATGCGTGCAAGTATACACAGTCAACAAGTAATAAAGTGATAAAATAGAGTGTCGAACCCACAGGGAATTAAATAATAATAATTACCAAACACTAATTTAATATCAAATTAATTATATTTAAACAATCTCAATTTAATTATAAAATAAACTAATCAAAATTACTAACTAAACTAAACTAATAAAAATGATTAAATCAAATTAAAATAGTTAAGATCACAATTTTCCCCAATGCTTCATTTAAATCTCTTTATTCTCTTTTTAATTAATTAGCTATATAGAATTGTTAACTGAAATTTCTTAACTATTTACTAACATTTTTTAAGAATTAATAAAAAGATTTATTCCAATTAAGTTACTATATTGCTATGCAAAATAATTTGAAATAAACTCATTAAGATCCAACTCTCAATAAAGTTACATGTGGCACATATGTATCTTCATCCTACACACTATTATGCTACTCTTCCTATAAAGAATCAACAAATTCACATGTTATCATATCCAGATCTAATCCTAGAATTCCTTTTACAATTCCTTCTAAGATATCACAATTAATTGTTGCACAAATAATTATACATGAATGCACAAAATATGATAAACAACTCATATATAATCATCAATAATTAAAAAGAAAATAAATTAAATTAAACTACATATTGGGTTTAATTGCAATCTCAAATAAAAATTAACTCATAATTAAATAATAAACTAACCACAAATAATTCAACATCTCAAAATTACAAAAATAAAAGATAAAGAAAAGAAATCAAATATGCGTTGATATCCGTCTGTCACTCGGATCACAGTCTCCAATCTCCAAGCTCCGCCTTCAATTCTTAAATCCTTCGTGTTAAATATTTGCTCCTAAAACTACTCCTAAATTGCTCTAATATAATATATTCTGCTCTAACCTAATATATTATATCATAATCTATTCTAATCTGCTGAGAACAAAAGTTATATAGTGTATTTATAGAAGTACAATAATAATCCTAAGCTAATATGGAAAAGAAATCCAATTTGAAATCAAATTAATGCTTAATCTCGCGAATAATCCCGTTTTCCAGAATTAACGCGCAGCCAAACACAGCTTTCGCGCACGCTGACCAAGTCAACGCGTCCTGCCACGTCAGCCGACTGAATTTAGCCGCGCGCTTGCTTCCCATGCTTCTTCCAAACGGTACCGTTTCATCACTCGGTCTTTCTTCCTTCGCGGATTGTGCGAACATCCTCTTTCTTTGCCGAAATGCTCCAACCAAACGGCACCGTTTTTAGTGCAAGCCTTCTTCAGTGAACAGCCCCGCGCCATGCGCCTATCTCAGCTGTTGAAATTACAATATTGCCATTAGTCTTGCAGATGTTTACCAAATTGTCATTAGCTTTTATTTTTCCTACAAAATTAAATATAAAATAATTAAAAATAATATAAAAATACTAAAAATAATAAAAACACATAAAATTAAATAAATTACCTAAAATTAATTAAAATACTTAAAAAACTAACAAATAATTAAGCCTAAAAATATCTAATAAATAAGTATAAAAACCCATTATCAGGCAGTTTCTAACAAGCTTGTGTTGTAAGGAAACAATTACTTCACCAAAGAGATTTTGGATTCTGTCAAGGGCAGGTTAATCCTATTGTTTGTTGGATAACAAGCTTGTGTTGTAAGGAAACAATTATGTCATCAAAGAGATTTTGGATTCTGTTGGGGGAAGATTAATCCTATCGATTGTTGGAGATTTTTTTTTTTAGTAGTAATTGTTCATTTTAAATGTATGCTTATGTTTTGTCAAAGCCCACTTGTGACAGAAGCCTTAATTGCAACTATAATTAGCTTCAACTTCTGATACAATCCCCATCCCCATTACATTCTGCATCTTGTGAATATGGTTACTACATACTGTTCCCTTCTCTTTAAAATGACTGATCTTGCACAATGCAGAACTCCAGTCACATGGCTCTAGCCCATTGTTTTCAGATGGCATTTTCCCTTAGGAGCATCTCTCTGGATCAAGAAGGTAAGCTAAATTCTGACATTATTTTTGGGGGAAAAAATTTAATTATTGTTGAGAAACTAGCCGCAATGCTCGCGCTTGTACGTGACTCTTACAACTTACAACCATTGTTTGGAAAAATATTATAGAACCAATGTTTGGGTTTATTCAAAGCAGTTGAAAAATACCGAGATTTGGTAATAACATGCCTATACAAGGTAAACATGATGCAGACTAGAGTTAATGTAGGTAATGAACTTCTATAAAATAAATGCAGGTAGCTAAGCCACAATAGCCAAACATGTCCACACTTTCACAATATTCTTGTTTGGTATTGCTCACAATATTTTCATTTGTTAATGATTGCATAATATTATCATTTTAAGAGATATTGAAGTAGCCAGCTCTGTGTCAATAGTAAGATATGAATTGCATAAGTAGTTATGAATTATAAACATTCAGATATGTAACATCTATGCACATTTCCTTTCTTAAATCTTTTTAGTTCAAAATTATATAACAATCTGATATAGAAAACTAGAAAAGCTTGAACTAGATCTCAATAATTAGAACATCTAAGTAGTGTTTTTGTTTCGAAGGATACATGTAATTTCATAGTTTGATCCCTAATCCTTGTAGAGATTAAATTTTATGTTCTGTCTGTATTAATTCAAGTTTGATAGCCCGTGCAAGGCACGGGCTAGTTTATATCACTTTTTTCACTAATTTTTAATAATTTTTTTATTGACATTTTTTAATTATTTTTTATTGACATAATACATATATAAATGTTGAAGATAATTTAGATCTACATATTCTACCACAATTAAAGGGAATTTAATAATTAGCAAAAAAAAAGAAGGGAATTTAATTGCTTTTATTACTTAATGATTAAAAATTACAAATTAATTGTCAAGAAGGAACTTTCTATTTTTCCAAGTCCACAAATTGAGGGAAATTAATTGTACATTTATTCGACTAAAATTACGTGTAACTTTTAGTATTTCAAGAAGAAACATTTCATATTCTTCCTCCATGATTCAAGGAAAATTAATTGCAATTATTCATAATCATATTAAATGTAATATTGACCGTCCTCGTTAACTCATGAACACCCGAGTTAGCTCATTATAATTGATGAGTTGACTCGGGTGGCCATGAGGTATGATTGTTGGTCGAATTTATATATATAGGTATAGATTATCTAATATACTTGCAAGTAGTTTTTTTTTTTTTATTTCTGTTAGTTTTTTTTTAAAGAAGAAATCTAAGTTATCTGATGATTCTAATCATGTCAAGCTTGCCAATTTCAATGTGATGAAAGTGAGAAATCTCTAGTACAAACAACGCAAAATTTGCCTATATCACATGAAACTTATATATTTGATACAGCCAAAGGACATTTTGTCTCCTAATAAAACTTTAAGAGTATGAATTGTCTAATGTGCATCACATGGCAGTTCATATATCACACCTTGAAATGATAATGATTTTATTTTTTGGTTGCTACCATTTATAATTTGTATAACATAATATTATTGTCATACAATTTCCGTAAGAACAACATCAATAAAACAGTTATTCAGGAATTATATGAAATAAGAAAGGACTCAGATAAATAATTTCAAAATATTAGAAAACTTTTTTTTTTTTTAAGATTATGTTGATGGTAAGTAGGGTGGAAGATGACTTCTGAAAAATTTAGAGATGGGAAGCGAAAACAAAGACATAAAGAGTTGGAGAACCATTTAGTTTTAAGAAACAACTTTTTCATGAAATTCAAAATTCAAATTTTAGAATCCTAGAGAATGAAAATGACCTTATCACCACCTCTTAATCAAAGAAAATGTCATTATGCACAAAGAATAGGACAATGTAAGTGTACATCAGATATACACTATAAAATGTGCAACTTGATCTAATCACTGGAACTTGATCTAGAATAGAAGGAGAACAGGTATGAGACTGGGTCTATAGCAGACAAAATGTTCTTTAGAAACCTATATTTGTGGTGCTCGATATTTAGTAGGAGGACAAGTTATAGGGTACTCTATATATCCTAGGGTAGCATTATTTATTCAACACCGATATGTCCATGAGAACCGATGATAAAAGTTGATTCTGTATTACAAAAACAGCTAAAATCTAAAACAATTAATTTACTTTTGTCGTTTCGATTTGCTTAAAAATTATAAATCACAAAACAACTAAATTTTATTCAATTGGAATTTTCTAATATACAATTTTTTTCACTTAATATTGAAGGAGGTATGCAGTCATCTCGCAGAAGGTCTCTCTTTAGTTTGGCATCATACATGCTTATATTCTCAGCTAGGGCAGGAAAACTTCCAGAGCTAATTCCTATTGTTAAATCATATTTGACAGATGAAACCGTAAGTGTCTACTCCTTATACCTCAAATATAGGTTGGCTCTACCTTACGTGAATTTGTATACAACATTGCAATTGAATATTGTGTTTGAGTCCATTAATCTATTCTTTTGATATTTTTTATTTGCGTTAGTGGTTGTGTCATAAGAAATATCTCACTCTACAGGTTGATCCTTTTCTTGAGTTCGTTGAAGATATCAGGCTCCAAGCTGTCTGTGCACAACCTGGTGATACTAAGAATGGGTATGGATCACAGGAAGATGAAGTTGCTGCTCTGAAGTCTCTCTCTCTGCAGTGGAATTAGGTGATCAGGAGTTGAAAGAAACAGTTATAACCCACTTTATGACTACATGTGAACATTTATCTGAGGTAATAAATCCATTGCTGCTTCTTAAATTTCCTTATCTATGTCTGTAATAGAGTTCCACTTTAGGCCAAAGATCCATTGTGAAAGCAGTTAAAGCTATTCTCAAGGAGGAGACAGTGGTTTGGTGTCAGCACCCCATACAAATCATTTCCTCTCATAGTTAACCATTTTGGAGCAGAGTGGTCCTCTTCCATTTTTAATCACTAGGAGCAAATGAATTGGAATTCAGTGAATGTTGTATCAGAAGTTGAAGCCACTTCCGCACATCACAAAGTTGTTCATCACTGGTATCAACTCACATAGCAATAAATCAAATTGAAACCTAAATGTACTATATTTAATATAAGGGGTTTCTTCACTTTCAGTAAGACTAAGATAAGGATTGGACGTCAGTGAATGTACTATATTTAATATAAGGGATTTCTTGGTCATGTGTTGCCATTTAAAGTCACAAAATCTGAGTTCAAAATTTTGACTACATGGAACAATATACTCATACTATCTTCATCCTGTTTTTATATTACCGACTTTCCATTTCTGGATGTCGTAAATAATTTACCTTTACACAACTGTTGCAATTATATTGGGTGTGGTCCATGTGGACTACGTTAACCTTTTACAAACTAGTGAACAAATGTTGCAGACTCTATCATGTATTGCACTTCAGGGGTATTTATGATACAAGTTGATCAAACTTACTTTTTGATATACTATGTTCGAAGTTCCCAAATATGAAGTGGGAGAAAAGGAGGACCAAGAACTTAGAGTGTTGTTCTTGTGACTAATATGCTGTCACCAACCAGTTAGTCATGGTCATTGGCCCTTACGGTTTATATATTATGCTTCAAACTTTTTGGCTCACTTAAAAAAGTATTTAATATCACTTTGGCTGAACTGTCATCTTCCAGAGATTCTGCAGAGCTTCCACAGAAGAAGTGCCTTCCAATTTCTGGCATTGTTTGATCCTATTCTGTAATTAGTTGAAACTTCTTGAGAGTTGTGATACATTATAAGATCCTGTAATGTAACAAATGATTTGTAGTCTTGTAGATTATTTGGAGCATAATCTATTTGGAAGGAACTTGAAACTCTGCTTTATCTGTTGTCTTTTTAGTTGTTCAGTTTTTAAAGTACTTCAAAATTTTCAAGATATTACTAGACCTAGCTGTATTTGTGTTAAACACTCTCTTTTATATATGTTCTGCCAGGAGGAGCTATCAAGCATAAAGAAGCAAGTTTTACAAGGATTTTCACCAGATGATGACTACCCATTAGGGGGTCCATTATTTATGGAGACACCACGCCCATGTTCTCCACTTGCCTGCATGGAGTTTCAAGCATTTGATGAGGTCACACATAAGTTAATAATCCCATTTTATTTATTCTATATTCCATCATAGATAGTATTTAGCAACCATAATTGGTTTCTGCCAGGTCATGCCAACTGCATTAACGGATGAGGAAGCTTTTCCTGATCTAAATGGAAGCCAATCAGCTCGCAAAACATCTCTCTCCATCAATTTGCTTGACATTCTAAGCGTTAACCAGCTCTTAGAATCAGTAATTTGACCGCATTTTTCATATTCTTTTAGTTCTGCTATTGTCTACGACTCTATTGTGCCGAGTGACGTGAAACTTCTACTGACTACTGCAGTCACTCTGGTTGATATGTTTCCACCATTAAATGTTTTAATTGTAAATGATAATGTGAAGATTTGTCTTTCCTATTACTCGAGTGACGAAAAACAAAAATATTATGTTTCTCTCAAGTGCTGGCTGCGAAAAGGTCGAAGCATTAGCACCAATCTGTGAATTCTTGTTAATAGATTGATTTTACATATTTACCAGAGGAGAACATGACAAAGGAGCAGAAGTTCAAAATTTCAGTTTGTGTTTTTTTGGTGCTATATCTCACTTCATTCTGTTCTCATTGGTGAATTTTAAATCAAAAGTTCAGTTTATCAATCCATCATCCATGTTTGTTTTTCAACATGAAATATTGGTATCAGTTTTTCGTTTCCCATAGCATGACTTGGTTTGTTTCACCACTAGGTTCTGGAAACAACGCGCCATGTTGCAAGCTTTCCAATTTCCTCAACACCAACACCATATGATCAAGTGAAGAATCAGTGTGAAGCCCTTGTAACTGGTAAACGGCAGAAGATGTCGGCCCTTCAAAGTTTTAAATTGCATCAGGAAGCCAAGGCAATACTTCTTTCCGGTGATATTGAAAAGAAAAGCCCCTTCTTTGCGAACGCGGTGAGATGAGACTTCTTTTTCCACTAGCAAGAGTTTTTAGTTTTTTTTACTTGCTCGAAAGATGTCCCTAACATATTATTTTAATTGGCCCCTTGAAGCTTTATATACTTAAATGATGTTTATCAGGCTTACTACCTAAAGACTACATAGGTTTGAATACATTGGTGACCTCCCCTTTGGTTTCTAAAAAATTTGAGACCGTCTCTGACATTACAATTGAATTGGGAGATAAACACGGGTGGTTTCAGATATAAAGGATTAAATTTAAAAATAAAAATTTCCCCAATCATATAATTCTCTGTGCATCCAGGTTGAAGGCCACTTAATAGAACTGCACTATCCCAAATTTTCTGGACTTCAGGAATGTGTTGTCTGTGATACTTGGAAACACAGTATGACAATTTGGTTTCTTTATATTTCTTTAAATACTTGCTGAATTGTTGCTCTGGCCTTTATTTCAGACTATGGAGCTTGCAGAATTGGATATTAAAAGGGCCAATATGGAGCAACCAGATCAGCTCGTTGTCTTTTCACGTGAACCTTTGCAACAACAATCTTTCAGGTTACCACCTTCAAGCCCCTATGACAAATTCTTGAAAGCAGCTGGATGCTAAAGAGTTTAGACATGTTGTATACATCTATGTAACTATGATGCCCTCGCGGAAGAAAGAAATTAAGAGATGAAAAAAGAGAAAGAAAGAAGAAGAAAGTAAGTAGCCATTGTTTCATTCTTTATATTAGAAGCTGTTTTCTTTAGTAGTAGTTATTATGGTTTTTGTATTGTATTATAATTCTACCCTTCATGATAATTTGTGAAACAAATGAATATGAAAGATATAGTGAAATGGGGAATATTTTTTGTTGTCATTTATATATTTGGAGAAATACAGGTACTCGTCATTTCTTTTGAGAGAATGAAATTGTATATTAATTTATCAAATACCGTGTAGACAAGCTTTGGGGATTGTTAACATTGCTTATGGATTACTCCCCCACATGTGGCAGGTGATCCATAGCATAAAAATGTAATAGTCAACTCATTTTGTAATGTCTAAGTAAAATTTTCGAATAGAATAGCATAAAAATGTAATTGTCAACTCATCTTGTAATATTTACTATAAAATTTTCGAATACAGTTTTAAATAATTTCTCCACACACATTATAGTGCATACGATGATTTTCATTTTTGAAATTGTCTTTCAAATATGAGAATGAACCGTAGAAGATAAGTTAGCTACAACAGTTTCCATAATTATTTTTTGGCTATAATTTACTTCTCATATCTCTGTGTGTGTGTTTGTGTATAAAGTTGTATTGTAGATGACATAGTTCTAATAAATGAAATACTGAAATAACAAAATTATGGTAATAAAAAAATTTGAAATTGTATTATTTTGGGTGTGTTACAACTAATTAACTTTAATAACCACAATCATGTTACTCCCCATGCAAAGCCGATCATGAATAAGCCTAGTGCTGTCTTCTTCTTATTTTGTCCAAAACTCTTGTTACTGAGTTTTATAATGGACGGTTTGTTATTAATTTTTTTAATGAACGAAAAAGCAAATAAATGGACGAAAAATTAAATTACTGTTTTGTCAAACTTTTCCGCGGACAGATTTAGATAAAAAATTAAATAACAAAAAATTATCTTTTATAATTTCTATTATACCATTTAGATTATAAATATAATAAAACTATTACAAAGACAATTTAGTTATTTAAATGTAAAACTCAATTTTATTTTTTTTATAACTCAATGACAATATGAAAGAAAACATACAAAATTTTTATTTTTCTAACATATTTAATTCTCCAGCTACACCTTTCACTCATTTTTTAGAGTAAATATTCACTATAGCGATTATATCATGCCCTGATACTTGAAATAGAATAAGAGTATAAATATACGAGACATTGTTTGGCCAATAATAGAGAAAATAATGATGTCATTTTTATTATTATTATTATTTTACTTGAGTGTCGAATATCGGGTTGTCGTGATGATTAGATGATATCCACCATTATATTTAATATTTATTTATTTTCAGAATATCAATACACGAGAAATAAATATTTTTCTTTATTTCTTAGATTTTAGCGAGTTACTCCCCCTGTTTCACCAAAAATATCTCATTTAAAAAATATATAGTATTGATAAATTTTACAAATATTAAAGATGTATTTTTATTTCATATATATCTCTTTAATCACTATATATAATAATTTGATAATTTAGTCGCAGTGACATAATATTAAAAATATGACGATAAACTTGAGAATATTGTGTTATTTATACAAGAAAATTGTAACTTTTATATATAAAAATATTTTCACAAGTTCTTACTCACATGGTATTATGTACTACTTATGTGAGGGGTCTTATGAAGTTATCAAATTTTATTGTGAAAATATTATTTTTCTTATATTATTATCAAATTTTTAATCTGCCAATTTCTTTTACGGGTACTGTAATTCAGGTTAGTCTATTTTTCATTCTGTTTTTCCCCCCTTTATGCCACTTTACAGTTCTTTCTATTTAGTATCTGAATTTCTATGTAACAGCAGCACTCTTGAATCCATTAAAGTAGGTTTGTTATTTTCATAGGGCTGTCAATTTGGGTTGTTTTATGGCCAATCTGGAAAATCATAAGAAGTAAATTGCATCAGACAAAATAATTAATATTGGCAGTTAACAATAATAATATATAAATGGTACCGAATGGCCAAGCAAATTTCAAGCACTTTCATGGGTGAACATTATGCTTTTTTCTTTTTCATTTTAGAAAAAAATATGCCCTTGTCATTAAAATAATTGAGCCACCAAATTAAGTCACCATATTCATTGTTGATTGTCAAGGGTTTGACCCATAATTTTGTTGTTGTTAATATCAACTCGTTGAGTTTATAATGATTTCAATTATCATGCAGTTATTAGTTGCTATGTGCATATTTATGCTTTCTGTACAATTATATATTTTTTTCATGTGTACATTCTTTGATTAATTACATGTAGTTGTAATTTAGATTTTCTCCCAGTATAATTTTATTCTATATATGGAAAATGTACCATCTCAAATTGGGAGAACCGTGACTATTTATAGAGTTTGAACAACTAAAGGTACGTGCCATGAAAGTTAGAAGCCCTCTAAAATGTTGGCATACCAATAGATCTGGAAATTACAAGTTTTATTTTCAAAGACCATGAAAAGAACTTATCATTGACAATCTTTTTATTCGAATCGTTCGGTGGAAAATTGCAGTGCAACTGTGCATTCTCTCCGTGACGAGAGAGAAAGTGATTGCGTGATGAGAAATACAGACACATCGTTATATTACAACAGTGAAACAAATAAAAAATATTTGTTCTATTTGATCATGTTGTCCTATGTGTTCCTTGACTAATACAACCTTATGGGCTGCGGTGCAGAACTAGCGAGCTGCGCTAACTGAAGCTGCAAGGATACCATCTTGATGCAAATGGGTAAAACTAATTAATCTTCTTTAATTGATAAATGGAGCCTAGGTCTCTTCTCAAAGGTTGAACATGACGGGGTAATGTATAACAACAAGAAAGATTACTACCTATGAAATATAGGAAGTGCGATTACTGTTGACGTGATTGATTTTAGATTACCTAAAACACAATGTTTTTTGCAAGGTAAATTTTTTCTACATACCATAAAAGTTCAGCTTTAAAGTACTTGGTTTACCTTACCTACATATATTTTGATTATCAAATATATCATAAGGCCTCTAACTTGTTTAGATAAAAATAAATTATTTGAAGTCTTGTTATATCCTTCTTTTTTGTTATAGCATCAATTGTATAGCTGACTACTGACTCTCTCATGGCCTCCTGGTGGGGGGAATTTGTCACAACAAAATATCCCTATAAATGATAAGAATAAGGGGAATTAAGAAAAAACACTTGACCTTCACGTGGAGGAGAATTTTTATTCTGAAACTGCTCCATATTTTGATTGCATACAATACCAATTATTCAACCACGGAGGTCTAAGCAAACAGTATATATACAGTCGTTCTTGTTTACAATCGAGAAGTAAAATATTGGATTATGGGCTGAAAAGTGTCTTGTCATTTTGTGAAATTACGTGCACGGGTACGTACCTTCGTTTTAAAATATAAGAATATTATTAATTTTTTAAAATTAATTTAAAATATTTTTAAGTTCAAAATTAATATAAAATTCTTTTAATT
Source organism: Hedera helix (assembly GCA_947179155.2). Classification (NCBI taxonomy): domain Eukaryota; kingdom Viridiplantae; phylum Streptophyta; class Magnoliopsida; order Apiales; family Araliaceae; genus Hedera; species Hedera helix. Next base: position 28,304,722 of record OX359277.1, on the reverse strand, counting down.
TAGTCAATACAAAGACGAAGATGGTAAACTATCTAAAAATAATACTAATTGTAAAATTGATTGTCATAACTTTTAATGAATCTTCACTTTAAAAATGTTTTAAATTGACTTTTAAAAATTAATAATAATTTTATAATTTGGAACAAATGAAGTATTTTTTAGTAACGAGAAATAAGATAATATACTGAATCAATCTGAAAAGCGGCCCATCTTTTTTTGTGTAAATGGTAGTGAGCCTCGCCACATCATACATGCACAAAAACCAATACCATTGCCATTGGCCTATAAGATCTGGTAGGTGTAAATTATTACCAATACGGGAATACCTGATTCCAAGCAGAATTGTTAAAAATGTCCTCTTCATGGAGTTTCTAACAATCCGTTCATCTTCCCAACCTCCAAGATTTTGAAGAACCCACTGCAGGGGGGAAAACCCGTTTTCAATCCCAATATCACTAAATTATAGTAGAAGCTCATGCAAGATGTTGCCCCTAGTAAAAAAATTACATTCTAGGAAAAGGCGACAGTAGGATTTCATCAACTGGGCAAATAATGATGGGTTTCTTTTTGGGATAAGAGTAAAACCGGAAAACCAGAGTTTACCTACCGATGGGACCAGGCAAGATAGTTCTTGGCATCATGGAGGAAAATCTTCTTTGTGAACTCCAGTTCTCTACTAGAACTTTAGTTCCCACTTCCTCAGCAACCAACCGCCCGTGATGCCTAGCATTAAGTACATCGATGAATACATGGTAAGTTCAGTAATGAAGTGAAACCTTAAACTATTGAATAACAGTTGAGAAAACAAAAAATGTGTGTGTGTGTGTGTGTGTTTGTGAGAGAGAGAGATAGGGGTGATCAACAAATAGCAATTTTCCCGGAGAGGACCATGTCATGACTTATGACACCAGAATTAACCACCAATGATGTTAATGAACAATGAATTAGAGAGGGGAAAAACAGGATGCCTGATGCAAGATGTATAGTTTGTATTGCTTGTCAAGTAATTTGCATGGTTAGTCAAGAACACATTCATGTCTCCACGCAAATTCAGATAAACCGTCTTTGTGCTCTAAGAGCAATAGAAGTCTTCACTCTCCTTTTAGTCTTTAAATTTGAATAAAAATAATAGTCTTATCAGTTCAAGGAATCCTTACATCAATCAAACTCCGATACAATCACATTTGCTCTGCTATACCTTGTATATCTTGCTAACATGCTTCATCATCTATTCATACACCTACGTAGTTACATATATCACCAGCTCTGAACTGAGTAGCCGCCGAGCTTCTTTTACAAACTACGAACAACTTGTTAGTGACTAAACCTTTTCCAATACATCCACATAGATCCAGCTTTCAGCGCATGGGCGGGTTGTTGCCATGATACGGAGAAAGTTGAGAGGGCAGCCTCAAATAATCCAGTTCCTCATTCAAATCAATGATGAGTGCCTCCAGTATCAGACGCCTACATTGCCATACCTGCAAAAGAAGAATAAACTATTTGTCTCTGTGCATCCATGTAATAAAACCCATATGACGATGACTTTCTTATTGCATTAAAGATCATCAAAAAAATTTAATAACATAAAATATAAATATAAAAATTCCCAAAAGAAAAGGTCAATTAAGATGGGACAGATATATCGATATGAGAATTGATATTTTAACATATTAATTTGATATTTTCACAAGATCAAATAAAACTCAATTATAAAAATATCAAATTAGCTCGTGAAAATATCAATCCCTTAAATAAACAGATCTATGACAAATAAAGTGCAATATATTTCAGTCAAAAAAAACAAAGACAAAATTAAGCCTAGTTTTCTATTACTGTTTTAAATTTATTTATTTTTGCTAAAATTATTTCTCCCCCTTCTCCACTCTTCTTTTCCTCTCCCTTTCTTCTCATTAGTCATTACAGCCCTAGAGTGTTGGAAGAAAAACTAGGTTGGTAGACTCTGTACGCATATGTTGAACAAGTAATAAATCCCCAAGCATTTCTAGTTGGGATTATTTGCTTTGCACCATAAGAAGAGAGAGAGGGGCATAGATAATCATCCAGAGAGAGAGAGATGACAGTGGCAGCAGGGATCGGGTATGCGTTGATAGCCTTAGGCCCCTCTCTCTCCCTTTTCATTGCCGTAATCTCCAAAAAGCCTTTCTTGATCCTCACCCTTCTCTCCAGGTATGTAATACTCCTTTTATTTCTTGCACTTTCATTACATACATATTCATACCCGTTTGTAGTTTTAGATTACTTTTTTCTTTGAATTTCCCATTTCCACCATTTCCAATATCTCAAATCTACATGAAATTAGCTAATTTTTGTTTCTGAATACCTTAATGTAAATGGGTATTTCAATTCTATGAAGTTTGTAGTTCAGATTGCAGTAGTTTATTTTTCCGTAAAAGGTTCATATCTATATGCGTGTGTTACTTATACAAATGCAAAGTTACATAAAGTTGTTTTTATTCTATTCAAAGTTTCCACATTTCATATATGCGTGTGTAGTTACATAAATAAGTCCCCTCATACTCAAAGACCAAATATATCTTATAGTATCCTAGCACAAACCAAATGTATCTGGAAGTTAAAAAGTATCTTAACTATGGCAAGATATGTTAGACACGTGTATATGTTGTATATCTGACATGAATTCATATGCCATACATATCATATCAGATGCCACCAAGCCATCCTGACAGGAGTATTATGCTTCTGTGACGAATATGTTTAATAGTTATGATCTCAAAGGTTGTCGAATGACTCAAATATGTGAATTTCTTGGAAAACATTTCAAAAAGGAGAAAAATAAACAGAAATAATTGAGAGATAGGTTAGGGTTACTTATCCAAAAGAGAGAGAGAGGTTTAGGGTTTTAAAATGCTATGAGAACTGTGCCCTCTTTATAGATAGGAACAGTTACAGTAGGTGTGCATTTATGGGTGATTGGTTGCTAATAGTTAAACATTTGGAATTAGAAAATATTATTAGGGTGCAAAACATTAGAGGTTTATTTTTTGAGATAAAGTTACTCATATTTCTTTCTATTTTCAGTTATAAAAGTTGTAGTGGACATTTTTAATGGCCATTTTATTCATAAGCATTGCTTCTTTTATTATTTTAATTTTAGGTGGCTGGAAGATCTATTGGACGCTTTTGCTGACTGAGTCTCTAAACCTTGCCTTTATCTAACGGATAAGATGCAAATTGCTCTTGGTACATTTTAAAGAGCTCTTTCACCTTCTTATCAACTGATGGAAGTAATTCAGACTTATCCCTTGTGTCTGAGTACTTGCCGCCGTAGTCTATTTTGTGATGATATTGCCTGTTCATTGATGACCATGTGACTCAATCAATATGCGGACTTATTTGTTAGTTTCTTAAAGCAAATCCTTTTGATGACATTTTCTTATGTTTCCCAACTTCTAAATTGACTACAGATCCAGATTCCTTAAAAGTTTAGAGCACAAGCTTTGGGCTCTCATGAATACCAATAACTTGAATTGATATAAATAATCTTTTATTGATGGGTTTGGATCATAGTCAATCTGATTTTAATGAGCTCAAATGTCTATATACATCTTTCTGTCTATATGTAGGAAGACCCCCCTAAATGATGTGTTCAGTTACTCTAGAGGTATTGTAGTATTGTTTAAGCTAAGTTTAGAAGTCTGTTCCTATAATGTAACAGGCTATCGATGAAATCATGTTTATCATAAATTGCTATAACTGCCCCTACGATTTGTGATTTGTTATTAGGAACGCACAATCCCAACCACTGATTGTTCCGGATCGTGCTGTTTAACATCAGGAACCTAATATTCTGCTTATTCCAAATTTTACTCCAAATTCATTTATGTATAAATCCCTCCTTTATTCCCTCCCAACCTCCATGCCTTGTCATGCCATACCTCCAGAAAGTTTCATGCCACCTCACTGTGAAAAAGCAAATGATTCATCATATCTTCCATCCCTTGCACATACTAAATCAATTCACAATACATTCGCCTCTTTTCTGAATACAGAAAATAAGCACACCCCTACATGGCAACATGCCAACTAAAAGGTGAAATAATATGGATTCAGTTTCATGGGAGATGGCTATTTTCCATACTCAGCTTGCAACACTTGATTGGACTCCACTACAATAAAGGGCACGAGAGCCACCTACAACACACACATTTGGCCTTCTTCGCAGTAGTTTCAATTTGAAACTTTCTCTCTCCACCAGGGAAAGCTTAGGCTTGACCTCTTTCCTTCCTTTAGTGGCTTTCTTATTTCATTCTGGACCATTCAAATAATATTCTGCCTGTACCCGTAGGGAGGCCTAATCCAACCTAGAATGTGGGACCTCTTGAGAACGAACTAAAGCAAGTCGACCATACCATACCATCAGGATAAAATCAAGGGAACGGCCAGCAATATGCCCATTGCCAATGTCCCTGCTGTAATATGGTGAGAGGCTACTCCCAACTCTTCTGCTCCCTCTCCCCCACACGAACAAAAGGATCAAAACCTACCATAGCACTCCTTTATGCTTTCTTGGACAGGCTATGCAAGAAGCATATGCGAAGTTATTTAATTTTCTAATATTTACAAGAAATTTTGGCTTGACTTGTGGGGTGTGACCCCTGTACCATCCCCACTTTGTTGCCATCTTTACTAGTTTGCATCTTCGATAGTAAGCCCAAACCACGTTTTGCAGGATTTACTTTATGACAGAATCAGGGCAGTTGTTTTGTTCACCATAAAAATTTTAAAAAGGAAAGCAAAAGAAAGAAGAAAAGACGAAAGTCAGGCCAGTTAATTTCAAAAAATGAATCTGCAGTTTCCTCAACCTCCTTAATTAAATCGGTTATATTGATTATGTATGAGTTGTGCTGCAGTTATTGAGTGAAGTCAACATCTGTAGTTATCTTATTATCCCTTGCCTAGTTGCCTTTGACTATTTTAACCGCTAATCTAATAAACCTCATGTCAATTGTGTGCAGCTGGTGGTTTGGGTCATGGTGTCGCCCATGCCGTCTTTTTTTTGCCTTGGCCTCTTAACACCTGCATTTGGCCCAGCAACTTTTTATGTAGAGAGATGCTGACAAATGCCATTTTTCCTTGTTTCTGGTGAGTTGAATCAGTCTAATGAATACCTCATATATCTGCACAGAGATATTATTTCTAATTTGAGCTATTTATCTCATTCAAATTTTAGATCATGATGATTTAGGTGTTACACGAGATGGAATCTTCTGTTTCTAGAATCTCTCTTTATTAATAAACTTGATGTTCGTTTTCAATTGATATGCATTTTCTTGTTTCAATGATGGAGTTCTTTTGACTGCATGTCTTCTATCTGTAGCAACAATTACTCTTGCATTTGTAACAATCCATACTTTCTCGATGGTCATTGCATTTAATGGATATGCAGAAGGGTCTAAAGTGGATCAATTGTTTGTTCCAGTAGTTCACCTGGTTGCAGGAATGCTGGTAATTACCCCTTCTATTGTATTTAGATACTGTATCTAACATGAATCTAGTAGGCAAATAGGCAGTTGTAATTTATAGAATGTTTATGGCTTTATGCAACCTTGTCTTTGGCAATGACTGCTATGAATTGTTGATTGTTCCTCTGGGATATGAAATGTCCTCGAATATAAATACTTATTAAAATAATGAAGTTAGATTATTTCAGAGCATCCTCTATGTGGAGTGCTTTTGACAATATATGCCTTGATTATCACAAGGCCAGTGCATCCTTCCGTTTCCTGCTCTTACATACTGTTTCTCTTTCTTTACTTTAGTGAAAGGATATAGCACCTTGGTGTGGTTGTCTATGTGAAATTGTAATTGTTAAATCGCAAGGGACTATTGGCATATCATATAGTCATTATCTGCCAATTGGCCCAATTTTAAATGGTTATATTGCAAATCATTTTCTTATTATCATATGTTATTGACTGTGAAGTGGACATTTAGTTATTTGTGGCGGTTGTTTGTAGTGTTCATAGGGATAGTTTTAGGTAACAAAAAAGTGTGTGGGCCTAGTTAGTTACCTCTAGAGAAACAAGAAACTGAAGAACAAATAGGAAAGAAACTAAATGGTTGAAATAGTAAAGTATAGGTCGTTGTTAGTGAGAAACCATAATTCGACTTGCTTTCTTAGATTTTCTTTCATTTACAGACACTAATTAATCTTTCATCCGGAGGTTGCATCATCGGAATTGTTGTACTCTATTTCGTGGCAAGCTTAACATTGGTACATTGTGGAAAGATGGTTTGGAGGAGATTGACAGAAATCCAAAGCAGGCCGGGAAATTCGTAGTGGCAGCTCACTTAAACAACAACGTTTTCATAAAAAACGTCGTGGTATTTTTTTTTACAACGTTTTTTAAAAAAACGTTATAGAAACATATGCAAAAACGTTATGTATTTATTGGGGACAATAATTTGATTATAATTTATAACGTTTTTTAATGAAAACGTTATCTATTTAAAAAATACGGAGCTTTAAAAAAATGCGCGAAGCTGAAAACTTGAAATTAAAACACGGAGATATATTTCTGATTATTAAATGAATAAATTTCATAACACTTGAAGGAATGCTTCCCCGATCAAACAGAAAGAAACATCACCTCATCCTCCCGAGTGAAGTAGCTTTCTCTCGCCCCGATCGAACTCATCTACCTCACTCATCCTCACAAGTGAAGCAGCTCTCTCCCCTTCTCGCTCAATCTAGCCTCGAAGTCACGACATTGTCAGTCAGTCCCAGATTCCCAAGCCCAAGTCCGCACGGACCAAACCCTAACGCTATCACAGACTCGAATCGTCTCATCGGCGGCCGTGACCTAAATAGAAGGTATCGCATTGCAGTATAGTTTGTATTTTTTCACCACTTTCGTCTTTTTGTTTTTGTTTTTGATTATGTTTATTAGTGAATCTCAGGTGGAGCAGAAGACCTTCTTCCTTTCACTTGAGGATTTGGAGAATCCCCTGCCCTGAAGCGGAGGAGGCTGAAGACTATCCAAAATCAACATAAAAGGTATATAGATAATAAAGGATGCTACAGATCTCGTACTATTTGGTTTTTGTTTTGAATCTTCAGATGCTTAGTGTGGTGGTATTGAGTTAGATGCTACAGATCTTGCACTATCTATTTTTTTGTTAATGTCATGGAAAAGCAGAATATCTGTTAGAAGTTTCATAAACTTTATGTATAATATTTAGACTAAAAATTAATCACACAATTTATATAATATTGGGTTTATCTTTATGTATAATTACATGTTTAAGTTTTAATGAGATATTTGAAGTCTGTATTAGCATTTCTTCAGTTCCGAATACCCCATAAAATAGCAAAACAAGAACAACTCTATAGGATTTTGGCATCCCTGTACCTCCCAAAGCCCCTAAACCTGACTCAAATAGAAATCACCCCATGAGTAGGACGGACACCCAAGCCTCCTCACAATCCCAAAGAGAAACTTTCATAGACTTTGTGCTGAAGCACAATGACCAAAAAAAAATTTTATACAACTTTGAACTTTGCCTATACATGACATATATATCAAAGAACAAGGTTTTGTATGGCATTCACCTTTGAAATAAATCATTTTAAGAAGTATTTATTGTGCCTTAAAAAGCGCCGGAAATTGTTGTTATCGAAATTTCTGAAAGTACATGTAATGTAGTTAATTTTAGACAGTGCTGTTATGGAAATTTGTTAAGATGTACTGAATGTAGTGCACCTAATTTATTAGGGAGAGTTCCAATAACAAAATTTTCTTAAAAAATAATGAATAACAAGTTTCCTTAGGCATTCGTTAGCAGGAGCGCAAGTAAAATAAGTATCACTACAACATGGCAGGATACGAAACCCATTTATACACAGCATTTACCAAAAAAAAAAGCAAAAGATTGACTGGAAAAAGTAAAAGAAGAAATGCTCCAAAAGGAAACTACAACAAAGGGTCAGAGTCTTCAAAATCAGATACGCACTCTATAGATTCACCTCAACTCCAAATATTTGAACAAAACTCAGAACCCAAATTAAGCTTCCCCAAAGAAATCCATAAAGGCAATTGACAGACCCTTATAAGATCTTTATTCTATAATACGTCAAAAAGGTGTGTAATCAAGAGTTGGTTAATCATAGTACATATCCCTAATATGATGTATATGTGTGTGTGAACACTGCAGGTGCAGGCTCATAAAGGTATTGTATGGTTCATCACATACGTGCATTAATGAAGCATAATTAAAAGAAAAATCAAATAAAATTACATACCAGAAGAACTTCCAACTCCAAAATCATGTCTGATGACCCAACCTTTACTAGTTCCCAAAACAATTACATCATTTCCAGCAGCCATACATGTAATAACTCCATGTCCCTTTGCTGCATATCTCTCAAGAAGATCAACAGAAAATACTTGCCTTCCAGCCTCCATTTTCTGACTTAAAAGGATTTGATATAAAAGGATTTTTCATGCAAATATTGGCAAAAGTGAGAAACAAAAACCCGAACTGAAATAAAACATCAAATTACCAAATTTTTAGCTTATAAATTACTCCTATATTTTATAGTCACACTGATTCAAAGTGGGATTTTGAACCCACAGATTTCAAAGATATTGAGATTATTTATTTACATAGAGAGCGGCAATTTCCCGAACACATTGTACGATAGCCATATAATCTGAAAATCTATAGCAAAAAAATCCAGCAGATATATTCCAACAAGCTAATTGGAGGGAGGAAAAAAGGCCAACTTTTTAGTTCATCAATTTTGTCCAAACAATAACTAGGGACAAATGCTTAGGGCTATGTAAGGAACGGAGAACATACCTGATCGGAGAATTGATCACCGGAATCCTCTCAGCTCTGTATAACTGTCGTTGCAGGGCCTGTATAATCTTCGTTTTGGGCCTATTTATCGGAATCTGTTAAAGTAGAAGTACAATTATTAATATTATAAATTTTTAAATGTTACTAATTACATAATTTATTATTTTCAATTTTTAATAAATTACCATAATTTTAGATTTAAAATATTAATTCAGAATATAATATAACCAATTTGTTTATTTATATTATAAATAAATATTATAAATTATTTAAAAATATTAAATATTATAAATTATTTAAAAATATTAAATGAGTAAGTCATATTTATTTGCAGGGTTGGAGTGAGATTTAATTAAGATGGATAAGTCGTGGATGTGTGCTGATAGAAGGTCCCGAGAGTATGAACTAGGGGTTGATGAATTCTTGAGGTTTGCGGTAGAGAACGCGAGACATGAAAATCTTATTCATTGCCCTTGCGTAAAATGTGGAAACATTTTAAAATTTGGTGTTGGAATTATAAGGGATCACTTGTATTTGAATGGTGTTGATACTAGTTATCAAACTTGGATATGGCATGGAGAACCTAATATGTCAGATGCAGATGCAAATGAACCTTTTGTAGGCACTAATGAACAAGGCTTTGTCTCTGAAACAGTAGATATGGAAGATAATGGTTTTGGGGATTTCTCAAATGATCCGTGTGAGTTTCTTAATGTGATTGGGGATGGAGATGAGCCGTTGTACCGTGGTTGTAAATTTAGTAAGTTAGCTGCACTTGTTAGACTCTACAATTTGAAAGCGAAGCATGGGTTGAGTGATGTTGGTTTCACAGAGCACTTGCTTTTTTTGACTGAACTTCTTCCAGAAGGTAACCAATTACCTTGCTCCTTGTACGAGGCAAAGAAGACTTTACATGCCTTAGGAATGGATTATGAGAAAATATATGCTTGCCCTAACCACTGCATCTTGTATAGAAAGGAATTTGACCAGGAAACTAATTGCCCAAAATGTTGTCTCTCAAGGTGGAAGATGGATAAGAATGAGCATGTAAGAGAAGGGGTGCCTGCGAAGGTGTTGTGGTACTTTCCTCCTATCCCGAGGTTTAAACGTATGTTTAAATCTAGTAGGACATCTGAGAGTTTGACTTGGCATGCTAATAATAAAATGAGCGATGGTCATATGCGTCATCCATCAGATTCACCATCTTGGAAGCTAGTGGATGATAAGTGGCCGGAGTTTGGTAAAGACCCTAGAAGCCTTAGACTTGCTCTTTCAGCTGATGGGATCAATCCTCATGGTTCTCTTAGTAGTAGATACAGTTGTTGGCCTGTTATAATGATTATTTATAATCTTCCGCCTTGGTTATGTATGAAAAGAAAGTTCATGTTGTTGACTTTGTTGATCTCGGGTCCTAAACAAGCCGGTAATGATATAGATGTCTACTTGGAACCATTGATTGATGATTTGAAGTGTTTATGGGAGGGGGTTCCAGGGGTGTATGATGCATTTAGAGGAGAATACTTCATGCTCAAAGCACAATTAATGTGGACTATCAATGACTTTCCTGCCTATGGGAACTTATCTGGATGTGTTGTAAAAGGTTATAAAGCATGTCCTATATGTGGCGAGGATACACCTAGCCATAGGTTGGCACATGGTAACAAAGTTTGTTACATTGGCCACCGAAGATTCTTGCCTCAAGATCATTCATTTCGGAAGCAGCGAGTAACATTTAATGGAGAACAAGAATTTAGACCACCTCCTGTGCCACTAACGGGAGAGGAGGTATTTAGAAAGGTTGATGCTTTGACTCATATTGTTGATGACAAGGATAACAGGCCTTGTTGGAAGAAGAAGTCAATCTTCTTTGAACTAGAGTATTGGAAGTTTCTTCATATTAGACATTGTCTTGATGTTATGCATATTGAAAAAAATGTAAGCGAAAGCATCATTGGTACATTATTGGAGATTCCGGGGAAAAACAAAGATGGGGTTGCAGCTCGGTTAGACCTCTTAGAAATGGGGGTTAAGACTTATTTGCGACCAGATTTTGGGGAAAAAAAGACATGTTTGCCTCCAAGTACTTGGAATCTATCGAGGGCAGAGAAAAGAGTTGTACGTAATTCTTTGTATGGCATGAAAGTCCCAGAAGGTTACGCTTCTAATGTTAAAACTCTTGTATCATTGCAAGACCTAAAACTCTATGGGCTTAAATCTCATGACTGTCATGCCTTAATGCAACAATTGCTCCCTGTTGCCTTACGTTCGGTGCTGGAAAAACCGGTGAGGTATGCAATAATCAGATTGTGTTTTTTCTTTAATGAGATATGCGACAAAGTCATCGACATTTCAAAACTAGATAAAATGCAAGCTGATATAGTGGTAACCTTGTGTTTGCTTGAGAAGTATTTTCCACCATCATTCTTTGATATCATGATTCATGTCGTGGTGCATCTTATTAGAGAAGTTCGATTATGTGGGCCAGTTTACTTTAGATGGATGTATCCATTTGAAAGATTCATGAAAGTATTAAAAGGGTATGTACGTAATCGTAATCGGCCTGAAGGTTGCATGGCTGAATGTTATATTGGTGAAGAAGCTTCAGAGTTTTGCGAGGAATATTTATCTGATGTTAGCACTATTGGGATCCCATCGAGGCGAAATATGGGTCGTACACAACCCTTATCTGGTGCTACCGTAGAATCTATGGAGCGTGACATGTTAGACCAAGCACATCGTTGTGTATTAGACAACACGGATGAAGTTGAACCATATATCAGGTAATTTAAACGTTTCTCTATATAAGATATCAGAATTCTGTCTTATAATTCAACCACTAAAATATGATTGTATTCTATTTCATGTAGTGAACATATGATACATCTGACAAATACTTATCCGAGATTCAAAAAAAGAAAAAAGTGGCTACAAGATAAGCACAATCGCACATTCATTGGTTGGTTTCGCAAAAGGGTAAAATTAGGTTTATCTTTGTAAATGTTAACTGGTTGCTCTTGCTTGTTTCTTGATTTATATTATTTTGGATTCAGGTTGCACATGAACTTACACAAACATCCAGTGACATAACGGAGACTTTGCGGTGGCTTTCGGATGGACCGTGTATGGAAGTGCTAAACTATAAAAGCTACATTGTTAATGGGCTGCACTTTAACACCAAGTCACGTGATGATGTGCGAGCTGTTCAAAATAGTGGAGTGCACCTAGTGGCAAAGACAATGCAGCTTTCTAGTGCAAAGGATAAAAATCCTGTTGTGGGAGACATGAGTTTCTATGGGGTCATTCAGGAAATATGGGAGCTAGATTATCATAAGTTTAGAGTACCTATGTTTAAGTGCGATTGGGTTGAGAATAATAATGGCATTAAAGTAGATGAACTTGGATTTACTTTGGCCAATCTTGGTAGGATAGGTTTTAAAAATGATCAATTTGTTATCGCTAACCTAGTCAAACAAGTCTTTTATGTTGAAGATCCTGTAGATTCTAGGTGGTCAGTTGTGTTATCAACCCCAAATAGGGATTACAATGATTGCGTCAATGACGATGAGCTAGGGGACATTGTAATTGACCACGAACCCTTTACAAGGGGTATGCCACCTGTTGAGACATTTGATGATGTATTGAACGAAGACAACTCACAATACATGAGAGCTGACTGTGAGGATATTTGGATTGATAAGGAATAAGAACTCAATGTACTTAATTGAACTCAATGTACTGAATTATTTTCCAGCAGAATGAACAATTATTTTCCAGTACAATGTTTATTTTCCAGCACAATGTTTATTTTCCCGCAGTTGTATTTAGAACATTGACTTTATTTTCCAGCAGAATGTAAATGGTCCAGCAGTTGTATTTAGAACATTGACTTTATTTTCCAGCAGAATGTAAATGGTCCAGCAGTTGTCAGTTGTATTTAGAACATTGACTTTATTTTCCAGCAGAATGTAAATGGTCCAGCAGTTGTATTTAGAACATTGACTTTATGTAAGCAGTAGATTGTAAATGGTCCATTAGTTGTATTTTCCAACAGAAACTTAATTATTTTCCAGAAATATGTTTATATTCTGAATGCATTTTTTAACTAATTAAGCATAATGTTTATTTTCCTGCAGAATCTGCCTCCATGATTACTAAGCGGTTTTCATCCCCTGAAAAGAGGAAAGCCGTTTCATCCCCTGAAAAGAAGAAAGTCGTTTCATCCCCTTCAAAGAGGAAAGCTGTTTCATCCTCTTCAAAGAAGAAAGCTATCTCAAAAGATGCAAATAACCAACTTGCCACGGCTCCTCAAAATCAGCCATCTGATTCAGAGGCTCACAACAATCACAGTGGTTCAGAAAATCAAATTCCAAAAGCTGATATTGAGACAAGCTCTAGTATCGCAAAAAGAAAACGAGGTATTAATACAATGCAGCGAATAGTGAAGCGAAAAGTACATGGCGTGAGAAAGGTTGTGGAGTATAACAAAAGGGGGCAAGCTCGTGGGAAGACAGCAAAGGAAATGCAATCTTACATTGGGGTATTAGCACGCACAAAGGTCCGAATTGACATTAAAAATTGGAAAGCTGTGGAGCTAGATACAAAAAAGAAGATTTGGGAAGCTATAGAGGTTATGTGTCATGATTAAATTCCCCACATAAATTGTTATTTTCCTTCATTATCACATGCATTGATATTTGTGAGTGATCTATTTGTACGTAGATGGCGTTTGTGATAGCTCCTCAAAGCAGGAAAATGGTTTTAAGATCAGCAGCATGTAAATGGCGAGAGTTCAAGTCTAGACTGACCAATACCTATGTTTATCCTTTCGAAAATGAAGAAGAAGTCTTATGTAACCCCCCTGAAGAATATCCTTTTATTGAACCTGATGCTTGGAGAGCCTTTGTAGCCCATAGGTTTACAAAAGAGTTTAGGGTACATTTTTCTCCATTTTTATTGGAAATAAATCGTTGCTTTTCAAAGAACATAATAACCTTTCCCTTCATACTTTGCAGGAATTACATAAGAAACAACAATCAATACGTGCACAATATCAGTATAATCATCGCTTGTCACGCAAAGGATATGCTGGATTGGAGGATGAACTGGTTAGTAAATTTTTTGTAATTGACTTAATTATTTGTCCATATTAAGTGAGCTTGATAGATTATTGTTTCTTTAAATGAAATAGTTGGAAAAAATGGCTGAAGATGACATAGATCGAGCAACATTGTGGAGGAAAGGCCGTGAAGATAAGTATGGGAATATTCCAGATGAGAAGACAGCTGAGAAAGCAAAGAAAATAGTAAGAAAATGAATTGATGTTCTGAAATTTTTCTGTGTGGCACACCTGTTTCTTTTATTGTTACTGTGATTATTTGTTAATGCATTAGGATGAAGTGAAGAAAAAAGTTAGTGAAGGTTCGTTGACTGTAATCGGCAGCCATGATATTCTCACAATTGCATTGGGGACTTCAGAGCGTGCTGGACGAGTTAGAGGTGTGGGAGGCTATGTGACTCCAAGTTCCTACTTTAACCAACCAAGACGCCAAAGAGAGTATTTGGGCGAGAACATTAAAGAAACTGTCCACAAACTTCTTGAAGAAGAGCGAGATAAGGGCCAAGCTATTGCAGCAAAACTTGTAGCGGAAGAGCGAGATTTTTGGGTGCAGAAGATTATGCAAATAGAGGCAAAACTTGATGGAAAGTGTACTCCCCCCACCCTTAACGGTGCACATGTTTCAGACAAAGCAAGTTGTTCTGCTGTTAAAAACTTCGACAATCCAATTCATGAGGAGGCTGAACAGAATGTTGAGAACAAGGACAATGATAACAAAAAGATGTCACCATTAAAGGTATATGTCATGCATGGAATTGTGATTGGAGTTTTACACATTATTGATTTCATTAATATATTTTCTTTTGTTTGTATCTAGAAACATGGAAAATGCTTAAAGTTCGATAGGGCAACTGATGAATCGCATAACGTGCACCCCATGCCAAGCGCATTAAAGGTGTTGTGTGGATATGTAAAAAATGTTCTCCATTTGAAGGGAGAAACCATAAAAATTGTGATGGAGGAGGAAGTTTTTGGGTTTGCTCGTACAACCCATATTTTGATTGAAGACATTCTACAAGTTGGTGCCATGTCAGAAATATCAGGCACTTGCATAGTGATGTACATGAGGTATAATTAAATAAATCCTATATGGTACTGTGAACGAAAACTTATTTAACAATGCTCAATTATTAGGTACTTATATGATGTGTTGAAGAAGACAAATATGTTAAGGATGATTACTTTTGTTGACCCTGCTCGAGTTGGTGCTAAAGGTTGTGGAAGTTTTTCTCAAAAAACACGTTACATAGCATCTCAGTTTTCAAAAGCACATCCTGGCACAGTTTTCCTGATACCTTACAACTCCGAGTTAGTACTTATTATATTTAGTTCGATCTGGAATTAATGGTAAAGTTCTTTACTGTTTTGCAGTACTCACTACAAATATGTTTGGGGCTGATTTTTGTATAGATGTCATTGGGTGTTGACCATTGTCAATCTGGACAGTAACAATGTGTACTTCATGGATTCCCTCAAGTACCGTAGAATCGATGAGGAGTGGAAACAAGTTGTGAACACGTATGTTATTCCAAATTACTTTGTTTTTAATGTAGTTCAATTGGAAAGTTTTACAATAAAATCCCTTCTATTAAATCGTCTTTCTGGTTTTATGTGCATGATGTTATATGCGTCACCCTCTTGCTCATGAAGTGCCATTAAAGCTCACAATGGGCAAAGCAATAATCAAATACAAAAATCACCACAATGGAGAATCTTGGTGGTATGTTAGATTATACGTATAAATATATATTTAATTAGCATAAGATGTTTATTTATGGACATTTGTTATTTTTGTTGATTTATCATGACCTAATTACTAATTGTGTTTAGGGAACTCCTGTACAACCATCACACAAGGAGTGCGGGTATTTTGTGATGCGCTTTATGAAGGAGATAGTCGAGGATGGTAGTTTGGACTTTGTAGCCAAGGTTAGTTATTTTGTCTAACTATGCTTGCAGCTTACTTGTCTATGCTAATTTAAAGAAATTCTTTTCTAAGTTTGTTCTGCATGTACTGGACAAATGATGTTATAGATATGAATGAATTGAAATGAATTGAAACTTATCTTTCTCTCTCTATCTTTCTTTCCCTCTCTATCTCTAGTTCTCTCAGTGTTTCCCTCTCTCACGAATTCAGCAGCTTGCTGAATTCTGCTTCTCCTCCCTCATTTCTGTTTTCTGTTACTGTTTCTTCTAAATTTCTGGCCAAGCAGTTCTTTGGTTCCTGACATTGCACTTGCAGTTTGCAGCGATCACATATCTATCAATAGTTGCACTTGATATCAAAGAGTACTACTTATTTCAAAGACTCAGAGAGGATAAATACAAACACATTAGTTATAACTTGTATGCTAGTAAAGAGATAACATAAGCGAAACAATCTTAGATGAATTGAAAAGGTACAATTTTATTTATATTCTTTTTGCCGTTGACATACAGTTGAGTAATCACAGTATAATTCATGTGTGATAAAGAATTTCCCTTCATATTCATATGAAGATTTCCCGTTCTATAAATGATAATACAAAAAACTCATCTACATTTTTGCCAAATATAAGCTGCCAATTTTCACAGAAAAGTGAATACTACAATATCACATCTGGTAAGCTTTAAGGAAACTAATTGTGACCCTTGTATGTGAACGATGACCATGCTGCTGCACTTATGCAGCTGACAGCCGGACATTAAACTCAGCCGGTACACTATCTAGCAGATCTTCCTCTTTTTCGCTTTTTACTTCTTTCCTTCAGTAATATAATCCTCTCTCTGCTAATGTCCTTATTTTTTGTGTTTTGCGTTCTCCTCAAATCCATCGTCCTTTAGCTTCATTGTTGCAACACATCTGGCCTTGTAAACCTGCCAATCGAGGATGGCAACAGTACATAAACTAGGAAAACAGCCTCGACAAGTTTAGCCAACTACCACCAAAACAGACTCCACGGTGATGGATTTCCAACACAACAATACACCCAACACCACTCAACAAATATGAATTAAACACGTCCAAATGATAGCAATAGGTAGGATGTTTACATATTGACAATGAATAGACTTGCACCTCTTCCACCCCAACTTTACATGCTAATATAATGCCTAAAAGAAAATCTAAAAATTTGGGTTTATGGTGGTGCTAATATAATACAATTTTATTTATATTCTTTATCACACATGAATTATCCCAGTCGGCCTGCTTGGCATGTAAATCATTTAAGCTCCAAACAACCTGTAAGTTAAACTGTAAATTTTTCAGGGACAATTTTCTTAAGCAAAACCAAAACAACCAGAAAATTACTACTATTAAAGTATACTGTTTCTTACTTCTGAAAGCGGGATTGTGTGCGTTTTGCTACCGCTTGTGGTTTGATATTTTCCTTTGCCACTTCTTGTTTTTGAGCTACAATACTTGCTAGAGCTACCTGCTCTGTTGGATATCTGTTCCTTTTACTGTTTTGTCTTCTTTAGTTGTTCAGACCATGATGATGGCTGAGTTTGGCTTGGAGATGCAGTTTAGTTGTTCTGTTTTGCAGTTTTGGGTTGATTGTGGGTTTATTTGTGGGTCTGCTAGCTGTGTTTTGCTAACATTCTAATTTGTACTAAACTTGGCCAATTAGTCTACGTACAGTGGGAGACTAACTTTTTGTTATTTTATTTCAGTGGGATAAGGCAAATAGATTAACGTACACACAAGAACAAATTGACGAAGTACGGGGTGAGTGGGCAGCTTATGTGAGCAGCTACATGTAAGCCTCGAGTTAACAGTAGATGTACATGTTTAGATTAATGTATTTTGGGAGTTAACGGTGGGTGTACAGGTTAATTTAGATGAATGTATTTTGGGAGAAGGCTTGTTTGCACATGATTAGGTAGTAGTGCACCACAGTTAGTTTGGTATATTTTGTGGATAGTTGGTATATTTTGTGGATGTTACTATTTGAAACTGTAAACGTATGGTATTATTGGATGTATTTTGAAACCGAGAATGGTTGATACATTTTGGTTTTAAATGAGAATTTAGAGTTTTTGTTAGCTATATATCATTGCATTAATGAGAAACTGTGTATGTATTTTCAAATATGGTTGAACTACAACTTATTTTCAGTTACACTACAACTGTTTTTCAGTTAAACTACAACTTTCTGAAAATGTTGTTTAAATGGTACCAAATAGATGACACTTTATAAAACTTGTATAAATTTGTTTAAATGTTGTACGATGTAACAAACTACAACATTTTAAACCAGATATGTGCTAAATAGAAGACACCTTTAAAACGTTGTATAAATGAGCCTAAACGTTATGTAATGTATTAACAAAGATATAGTACAACATTTTTACGTTACACTACAACATTTTAAAAACGTTGTCTAAATGTACTACAATAGATGACATCTTATAAACGTTGTATAAATTAGTCTAAAGGTTGTGTGATGTATCAAACTACAACATTTTATACCAGAAAATGTTGTGGAATGATACCATCTACAACGTTTTCAAGAATCTGAGTATTTATTCTGAGACAATGTACAACGTTTTTTAGTAAAAAACGTTGTATTATTGTCCAACTACAACGTTTTAAAAACGTTGTATAAAATAGGCCAAATAGATGACACCCTTAACCTCGACGTTTCTGGGAGAAAATTACAACGTTTTTTAACTGTTATCTATTTACTATTTTGTAGTAGTGTCAGTAATGTAATGTTAGTTTCCTTGTTCACTTTCCATCCCATATGTGATTAGAAACTTCTAATTAGGCAGTGAACGCTTCTGTATCATTAAGTCCTTACTCCTTAAAGAAGCAGAACACGTCCTGTAAATGAATAGGTCGTTGTTAGTGAGAAACCATAATTCGACTTGCTTTCTTAGATTTTCTTTCATTTGCAGACACTAATTAATCTTTCATCCGGAGGTTGCATCATCGGAATTCCTGTACTCTATTTCGTGGCAAGCTTAACATTGGTACATTGTGGAAAGATGGTTTGGAGGAGATTGACAGAAATCCAAAGCAGGCCGGGAAATTCGTAGTGGCAACTTAGTAATGTAATGTTAGTTTCCTCGTTCACTTTCCATCCCATATGTGATTAGAAACTTCAAATTAGGCAGTGAACGCTTCTGTATCATTAAGTCCTTACTCCTTAAAGAAGCAGAACACGTCCTGTAAATGCATTACTGTTTTTGCCCATGCTGTGGTTAATGTAATACTTGTAGCTTTTTTTCTCCTTTGTTGACCACACTACGCTACGGAACATGATCTTCAACTTGGGGGGGGGGGGGGGATATAGTACATTATTATTGTACAATTTTTAGCCTATTTATAGTTTTATAATTGTTAAGAACATGTTTAGCACATAATACAAAGCCATAATTTATTTCCTTCTTTTTTTTTTGTTTTTTCTTATGTGTAGAGGTATCAACAGTTAGGGTTTATTCGACTATCAACGTTTGTAGGGGGTATAAATTAATACATTATTATTGTACAATTTTTAGCCTATTTATAGTTTTATAACTATTAAGAACATTGTGTAGCACATAATAAATGCCATAATTTATTTCCCTCTTTTTTTGTTTTTTCTTATGTGTAGAGGTATCGACAGTTAGGGTTTGTTCGACCATCAACATTTACAGCATTTACGGTGAAAGCGTTTGCAGCATTTACGGTAATAGCGTTTTAATAAGTTCCTGAGAAATGAAGAACATAAAAAGTAAAAATGAAAGTGATTCTCATTTATTGATTAATGTGTGAATACAATGAGATATATATAGACAGTGCACGTGTAACAATCTTCTAAGCCGTCAACATCCAGTTGCTTACATTATAGTTGTCTAATACTAATTACAATTAAGTACAACTATCCAACTAACTATTAAGATAATACATCATGTTGATATGAGACAGACTTTGTGAGGCATTGCTGTATTTTTGCAGTAATACATGAACTACTTGAATCAAGCCTTTGATTGTTGTTATACTTTTGTGCCAAAGCTGCAACTTATGTTGAATTAGCAGAGGATTGGTATACCTTAATATTCCATCCCTCCCCCCCCCCCCCCCCCCCCCAAAAAAAATTGTGGATTCACAAGGGTTGTGAACAAGTTGTCAACATGAAGAGTGATAGGTGAGATAACAAGAAGGACTAAATCTCTTAGAAGACTGTTGAGCCAGACAAGTTCACAAGTGGCATTGGTAACTGATATAGATTCAGCCTCTGTTGAAGACCTGTTAACAACCTTTTGTTTATTTGCTCCCCAAGAAATTAAGGAGTGGCCTAACAATATGCAATAACCAGAAATGAACTTCCTGCCACCTGTCTCACCAGCCCAATCACTATCTGAAAATGCTTGAAGTTGAAGATTATTGTTTGTTGGAAAAAATAACCCTTGACCAATGGTAACATTTAGATATCGAAGAACTCTAGTTGCAGCTTTGAAATGATTAACTTTAGGAGCTTATAAGAATTGGCTAGGCTGATTAACGGTAAAGCTTATATCTGGTCTTGACATGGTGAGACACTACAGTTTGCCAACCAAACATCTATTGTGACAGCCCCAAAATCCGTCTCCAATAACCCCGGATCTGGTCCGTTAAAAGTAACCTCAATTCTGAGTTTAAGTCGTTACACGAACAACCTTCTCCTTATTATACACACCATTACATAAAAGATAAAATTTAATGCTGTTAATACTCAATATATTAATTGAGAAACTTAATTAACTTTCATTCCCAAAATCGAAATCTTTACATTGCTCTTTTACAACTCTAGATCATATATATTATAATTTAATATATAATCTTTACCTCTATAAGTTATTCTTTATAATCCAGTAAGCTAAATATATGATTCATCAAACTAGATTATCAAAACAGCAAGCTGTAAGATATGCTAATATCGCTTGTGAAGTCACTCTACGATCGTCTGGCTTGGCAGTCTACGCTTGCAAAGAAAAAACTTGGACAGTGGAATTTCACTCTACGATCCCATAGTTAAGTTACTCAACGATTTGTTACTTTACGACCAAGCACTCTACGATCGGCTGAGACTCACTCTACGGTTGCTGAGACTCACTCTACGATTGCCGAGGCTCACTCTACGATCGTTGGGCTCACTTTACGATCATGACCACAGACCAATAAAGCTAATGCAACAACTGTTTCCCATTACAGCAACCTGAGTTTCCTATTCAACATACCGTATATCTAATGCCTTCAAGAATTTCTTCATTTACTTCGCTAAAAAATGTTAATTTAAAGCAAGAATGAGCACGACGGCTCAGCAAGTCCAACAGCTAACACATAACACGTAGGTTACATTTAATTTATGCTTTATGCTCCATGCTTGGCATTTACATAGGCATCATGCTTATCATGCATTGCATTTATAAAATCTACCCATGCTTACCATGCATGTCAATGTTATCATGTTATATAACTCATATAACACATTCGATTCATAGCATTAATTATATATAACAGCTATTTACAACATATGATCGTACACAGACACATTTACAATCAGTTAGCACATAACATGAGTGCACATTTAATAGTTTATGCATATAACCCATAATACTGAAAAACTTGCAGGGATAACAAATATCACTGAAAGACTTGCAGGGATAACACAGATCACTGAGAGACTTGCCTGGATTGCAACACCAGTTTACGCTAACCTTTCGCGTTCCTTGCACCACCTATACAACATGAGAGATCAACGGTGCATTATATTAGTCAAAGTTTGACTCAATATTTAATCCTATTCTTAGGATGTCTACTTCCTTTTATCGTCCCATTTATTCACTAGGGTTGATTCATTAGTTTAGTCCATTGTGGATTCATCACGATGTTTCACATAAACACCGTAAACCTTCTATACTTAACTTTGTATATCCGACATTCCTTAATGTCATAAAATTATCATTTGGTCCTCATAATTATTTAGGTCAATCTACCAATTAGTCACTACTGGACTTTACTAGGTTTAATTCTACAATTACCTCATCAAGTTGTCATAATATTACCCGCCTCAGACAATATTTAAAACTCTTATTAATCCCAATTAGTATTACTTCAATTAATCTCTAAGGTTATTAAATTGCTAAATAACACTTTATACAGCGTTTCGACGTTTATACGCCACACGTCTATCCCGCCTCATATGCACACGTTTAGCATGCTCATACACTTATCTAATTAATCGTTGATTAATGATAGACATCATTATAAATCATAATATTCATGCTTTATACAAAGAACAGTATAACTTCATGTCGAAAACATTGCACGTTGCACACGTGCATGCCCGACACCCTCCGATTGCCTCCAATTACACATCATACCTCAAGATGGTCAATTTAGACTCTGTTACAGACCTCAAATCGAAAAAGTTAAAGAATTAAAGTTATAGGTCTATCTCTTAGATTTCCAAAACATCTTGAATCATATTAATTTGAATCCGTATACAAAAGTTATACTCATTTTACTATAAGAGGTCAAAACAGTCCCAAATATGATCAATTTCGACCTTGATACAGACATCAAATCGAAATTCGTAAAGAATGAAAGTTATAGGTCTATCTATTAGCTTTCCAAAACATCTTGAATCACCTCAATCCGAGTTCGTATGAGAAAGTTATGCTCATATTACTAACTGACGCTGAAGCTGTCCAGACTCTACGATTTTCACTCTACGATTTTCACTTTCACTCTACGTTTTTCACTTTTCACTCTACGATTTTCACTCTACGTTTTGCACTTTTCACTCTACGATTTTCACTCTACGTTTTGCACTTTTCACTCTACTACCAGCAGCACTCTACTACCAGTTCACTCTACTATCAGTTCACTCTACTACCAGTAGCACTCTACTACCAGTTCACTCTACTACCAGCAACACTCTACTACCAGTTCACTCTACTATCAGTTCACTCTACTACCAGTTCACTCTACTACTAGCAGCACTCTACTACCAGTTCACTCTACTACCAGTTCACTCTAAAGTTTTATGAACATGAACATTGAGTACAGACCAACTGTGGTTCATACTCACAATGTTGACTGTGTAAAATAACCGAAACCACTATTCTGGTTCTAATTCAATCATTAACTAGTTTCAACAACATTTGACTACCGAGTTCACATTACTCTCATTTAAACACCTCATATGCAACTCTAGCATATTCTGTTTCCTTAATCCAAAATAAGATAAAACTAGTTAAATCAAAATAACCGGATAATACCTTCAATCTTTGACAGATGATTTACATTCAGATTCTGCCTTCTCCGAACAACATGAACTCCTTTGAAGTTTGCATTTACTTCTCAAGCTCAATATCTCTCTTAGCCTAAATGAACGCGAAGGGAAAATGAGGGAATGACTGAGGTTATACAACACTCTTTCAGCCTTAGACAACTCTGAGGAGTTGGACCCTATAGCCTCCCCTATGCCTGACTTGTTCCTTCTTTTCTCAGCACTGAGTCCTTGAGCTTTGCACAAACTGCGCGTGCTCTGCTTTTTCTGAGGTTTTGTCCCTAAAGGAGTGGCACTCTTACTTTTCCACCGGGTTATATTATTACACTTGGACTGGGCTGCTATTTGTTTTGTTAATTAAACAATTGGTGGCCCAATTGTTACTTATATTGCAACTAAGCCTTGGGTTGCCCAAATTAAATTCCTAGTGGAAATATAAAATATTAATACCCCACTATCAATAACTTTCCCAATGGAATAAATATAACATTATTAATGTTTACGAAATCTCATTAATTAATAACCATATTAATTAATTTACACATCCAGCTTAACTTGCTAGCTATTTAATTAAATATCACATAGCTCATTTACCCTATCAAACTTTGATACTATACAACCTAGGTTGGTCCATTAATTTAATTAACCCATTAATTGAAGCTTCCTTAAATTCCTTTAATTATTTCAACACATAATTAAATAAACCAAGCCATCATATAATGATTTAATTCAATCCCCTAGAATTTACAATTACTGCCAATAATTTCATTTCTCTATATTAAAAATATTTCGGGTCGCTACATTCTTCCCCCCTTATAATAATTTCGTCCCCGAAATTTCAATATAAGGTAACTCAAAAATATGAGGGTAATTCTTCCTCATCATGTTTTTTGCACCTATATACTATATAGATACTTAACTTAGTGTATACCTTATCATATACCCCTTCAACCAATTCTAGGTTTTAAACTCCCAACAATTATTTTCCTCAGTTTAAGTTTTTTTTTTAACTTAATCTTTACAAATGATTCCATCCTCAGAATTACCACTACATCCTTACAATATTTGCCCCTCCGAACAATCTCATCGATTATCTTATCATAGGCATTGTTTTACTTATTGTTTTATAAACACTGTCCTAGTCCCTTCGTGACTGGACTCTAATTCCTTTCCAGTGATCGTTTACCACTTTACTAGGGTTAGTTTCATATCTAAACCTCAAATTTTCCACTCGAATCCTCGAAAGCTTAAAATTTTCTCAAATCTACTATCCACTACATCCTCATCCAAGGATTAGCGTAGCCTTAAATCACATCAATCTCATAAGACCATACTAATCAGTCTTGTGAATTTCCGGATCATTACATCTATAGACAGAAATATCAGAGATAATAACACATGTAGAATCATGTAATCTGAGATGTTGTTCCATGAGAATGGAAAATGGTTTGGAGTCTGTAAGATCAAATTCTTCCAAGAGGTCCAGAACATATTTTCTTTGGTGCACAAAAAATCCTTAAAGGGAGCGAAAAAATTCAAGACCAAGATAGAATTTGACAGGACCTAAATACTTGATACTAAAAGTTGTATCTAACAAAATCTTAAGTTGGAAATGCCTTTGAGATCAGATCCTGTAACCAAAATGTCATTAACATAAATGACAACCAAGATGGTAGTAGTAGAATTATGGAAAGTAAAGAGGAAATAATCTCCTTTAGATTGTGTGTAACCAGCTGAAAGTAAAGTAGAGGTAAGTTTAGAAAATCATTGTCTTGAGGCCTATTTAAGACCATATAATGATTTTTGTAACTTGCACGCAAGAGAAAACTGTTCAAGCTTAGTGCAACCAGGAGGAGGGTCCCTATAAACTTCTTCCAAAAGGTCTCCATGAAAGATGCATTATTAACTTCAATTTGATGTATTTCCCAACCTTTAACTGAAGCTATAGCCAAAATTGATCCAATAGTAACCATTTTTACTACAAGAGCAAAAGTCTCAAGTGTAATCAATTCCTTCAATTTTGGTATAACCCTTGGCCTCCAAACGAGCCTTGTATCGTTCTATAGTACCATCTGCATTGAACTTCACCTTGTATACCCATTTACAGCTAATAGGTACCTTGACAGCGGGTAATTAGGTAACAACCCAAGTATTGTTCGATTTTAATGCTAGCAATTCTTTGTTCATGGCCTCTACCCACTTAAGATCTTTAGAGGCTTGGGCATAAGTAGTAGGCTCAGATGTAGAAGATAAATTGTTAACAAAATGTTGATGGGATGATGCAAAAGAGCCATACGATAAGTAATTAGAAATATGATATTCAGAGGAAGACACAAAGTTAATTTTCTTAGAGAGGATTGGAAAATCATAATTCTTGTGCCAAGTAAGAACCTGTTTAGCTCTTTTGGAAAATTTGATTGGAGAACTAATAGGAGTTGCATGACTAGTACTAACTGTAGAAGATGCAGTCTCAGAAGAAACAAGTGAGGGAGAATTGTTGGAACAAACAAGTGAGGAAGAATGGACAGGAAGAGGAACATTGAAATGAGTAATATCTGACGGGGGTGAGAGAGGAGAATGTGTATTAGTGGAAGAAAGAAAAGGAAACACATGTTCATGAAAAATAACATGCCTAGAAATGAATGTTTGCTTAGTTTATAAATTTAACAATTTATAGCCTTTTCGTGTAGTAGGATAATCAATAAAAACTGCCTTGATTGCCCGGGGTGCAAACTTGACAGGGAGGTGTTGAGATGCAAAACAAGGACACCCCTAATTTTAAGTGAAAATAAGTGGATGAATGATGAAATAAAAGCTCGTAAGGTGTCTTAAATTGAAGAACATAAGTTGGAATTATGTTTAACAAATATGTGTCTATGAGTATACAATTACCCTAGAATGAAATGGGCAATCCGACTTGAAACCTAAGAGCTCTACACATTGAGCAAAGTCCTATGTTTCCTTTCTACTACACTATTTTGTTATGATGTTTGTGGACAAGAAGTACAGTGAATAATCCTAAGTTGGCATAAAATTTTATACATGAATTGATTCACAAATTCTGTGTCATTGTCACTGTGCAAAATTCTAACATGCTTATTGAATTGAGTCTGAACCGAAACAATGAAGTCATTCAGAATTTTGAAAATATGTTGCTTGGTGGAAACAAGAAATGTCCAAATAACTTTAGAAAAATCATCTACAACAGTTAAGAAATACCTACAACCATTCCTAGTAGCAATCTTGTATGGACTCCAAAGATCACAATGAATAGTTTCAAACAAATCAGAAGAAAAAGTCAGACTAGTAGGAAAAGGTAAACATATTTGTTTTGTTAAAGGACAGATAGTACAAGGTTCATAGTTTATTTTTGTAGAAGAAGAGATAACTGAAATTTTCTTTATGACTTCATAAGGAATGTGTCCAAGTTTCTGGTGCCACAAGGTTGTGGAACAAAGGAAAGTGGAAGCATTAGTAGCAGCAAGCATGGGAAAATGACAAATAATATAGGTCATTGATCATATCACCAACTGCCAATATTTGCATCAGGTGTGGATCCTGAAGAATGCAAGATTTAGAATAAAAAATGATGTTCAGAGAAGTGTGAGATGTTAATTTACTAAAAGATGGAAAATTGTAATGAAAACTAGGAATATATAGAACATGCTCAAGAGTAATATGAGGACTAAGATAAATTGAACTAGTATGTGTGACCTTGACATGACTACCATTTGGAAGACTAACAAAGATTGGAATAGTTGAAGTAACTAGAGAACAATATTCTAAAGATCCCAGCCTAGGTCCGATTAATCTCTGCCTAGGCGCTAGGCCCCCCCTGGTGCCACGCCTAGGCCGCCTAGCGCCTCACCTATGCCTAAAGAGGGAAAAAAAATCCCTCTAGGAAATTATACGGGACTGGGCGGGTAAGACGGAGAAATTAGGCGGGGCGAGGCCTAAGCGGAAAATTTAGGACTGCAATTATTATTTTTTTTTTAATGTTAATAATTAAGCTACAAAATGAAGTTGTAAGAATATATGAAGAAGTTGAGGGCTGTTCGGGCCTTACTTGGGAAGCGGTTGGTGAAGCATCCGAAGCGGATAGCGTGCTAGAGCTTAGGAGAAATAGTAGAAATGTTAGCGTAAGAGAACTCTATGAAGAAATTTTTTTATTTGATGATAACACGGAAGAAGAGGGAGATGAGGAGTATGAGTGTGAGCCCAATGAGGATATTATCTTGGAGGGATATGGAGAAGAAGAGTTAGAGAGAGATATAGAGGGATATGGGGATGAGGACTATTAGTTTGTATTTTTTATTATTTGTTTGTGTTTGAACTTTAAACAATTGCATATTTCTGTTTGAATTTTGACATTAGCAATATAGATATATGTTTGAACTTTAAGCAAATGCCTTTATTATCTTTATTATAGACTCTTTTTTTTATATTATTGTTTTGTTTGAATAAATGTATGATAAAATATTAAAATTGATTTAAAATAAAAAAACATCGCTAAGGCGCTAGCCCCCCCCCCCCCCCTTCTGCTGCCCGCCTCCCGCCTTTTAGAACCTTGCTAGAGAATGTAGTAAATTCTTATGACAGGTTATACAATTTATAGCTCATGTGTCAACAACCTATGCATTAATGTTAGAATTAGTGAGAAATGCAAAAGAGAAACCATATCAGCTATCATGTGATCCTCATGGGTATCAAACTGTTCTGGAGATTTACCTATCATGGAGAAGAGTTGATCCATTTAAGATTGCAATCTGACAATAGGATCCTAAGTAGATGTATGGTCTTAAGAAGTAAGGGTATGAACTTCATCCAGTTTAGTGACTTGCATGTCCCTGGTATTAGTAGTAGAAGAAACTATAACAGGATTGTATTTTGGTTTACAACTAGCAATATTGCCTTTTTTTATATGAAGAAGACAATTGTGAAGAAACTTGTCCTTTTGCCTTTGTTCCATTTTGCTGCAGGATGGCCAAGAGGATAGCCATTGAGCTTAAAACATTCTTCTTTGAGATGCCTTTCCTTATGACAATAGGAACAATTAATGTCACCTCTAATGATATGATTATACCTTGGAGCATAATTGTAAGATTGAGAACCAGAGTAATGTTATGATTTGGCAACATAAACCAAGGAAGGATCACCATGTGGACTAGATCCAACACCACACCGAGAAGAACCAATGTTATCGTGTATTATTTTGTTCTTGCCATAAGCTAACAAGGCTCTGCCACTACTAGAACTAGGCATATACCCCTATTGTTGTCTTTCATCCTGCCTAATTAAGGCAAACGCCTGTGCTACATGAGGTAAAGGACTCATCATTAAAATCTGGCCCCTAGCATTAGAGCAATTATCATCAAGGCCCATTAAAGATTAAGTTAACTTCCTTCTTTGGTCTTATTCATCAAGAATCTTTGAAGCACCACAAGTGCAAATAGGAGGTATTTCCAAAGCTAAATACTCATCCCATATTCTTTTCATTTTATGATGATAAAAATCAACAGAAACAGCCCCTTGCTCAAGAGTATGTAAATCTCTTAACAGCTGATAAACCCTATGACCATCTAAAGTTGAAAACCTTTCTTTCAATTCAATCCAAACAGATTAGGCAGTGTGTAAAAAATTCATGCTATTACTAATCTTGTCAGAAATACAATTGAGTATCCAAGATGTAACCATATCATTGACACGAGCCCATTGAGGAAAAATAGGTGAATTTTGAGCAGGAATAACATAAGTACCATTAACAATCACCATTTTGTTTTTAGCATTAAGTGCAATTTGCATAGATCTTTGCCAGGGATTATAGTTTTCAAAACCTATGAGTTTCTTCGAAATAAATTGCATACCTGGCTGGTAATTGTTGTGAAGATACAAATGATGACCATTTGTGTCGATAGAAGTTGTAATCTGTTAGAAGGTCAATTGATCAACATAAGCAGTGTTGATAATAGGATCAACAAGATTTTGATTGTTGTTCAGCAAATTGTGATTATTATGTGGATCGCTTTGATGCGTAGGTAAAGAAACTTGTGAAGTAGTAAAAATTTGCAGAGAAAAAATGAAGAAACAAATTGCATAAATTAGAAGTAAAATCGGAGATCGGAAAAAAAATAATGAAACAGAGAAATGATGAAGATGAAGTTGAAAACCCTAAAAATGAACTATGTAAGGCTCTGATACCATAATAAGTTCTTTAGAAATGAAGAACATATAGAGTAAAAATGTAATACCCGGTTAGTTTTTAAAAGAAAAGTCCCACATCACCTAAATATTAAACCATCTCCCTTGCCTTTACCTATATGTATAGCCATACCCCTTCCCATTTTAACAACAAAAACATTAAGGCTTTTCCCAATGTGAAGAAACCTTTTTGTGTGAGGACCTTTTTAGTAAGGACCTCCTTAGTTAAAATATTTTTCGGTGTCGAGGACGTGGGCGGACTGCGAACCTCATAATTTTGGGTATGTCTCTTTTTCTTGCTTTGTGTAATTATTTAATTTTCTGTATTAGTTATAATTTTGTAGTTTTAATTTTTGTATGCTATTTAGTTTGTTAGTTAATATATTTTGGTATATCTTTGTTAGTAATTAGCATTTTAGAATATTAAATTAATATTTTTGTAACTTTAAAGTTTTGAAAGATAATAATAATAATAATAATAATAATAATAATAATAATAATAATAATAATAATATTTGTTTGTTTGTAATAGAATTAAAAATGGAAAGAATACTTTGTAAATATTTTTATATGTATTTCGGAAGAACAAGAAAGCTATTATTTATTAATATATACGTTACCATGATTAGAATATTTATGTATGTATAACTTTAGGTAGAAGTTTGTTTATAAAGGAAGAATTTTGGATTCGCCTAAGAGAAAGAAATTGTAAAGTTTAATCAATTAATTAACTATTTATTTATTTGTTCCTTTATTAGTCTCGACGGAGGGAATTTAACGAGTCGTTTTTGGAATATAATTTTGGGTATTTCATTGAGTATTCCAGGTACGGATTCCGTACTCCTTCAGCAATATTCCTTTGGTTTTAATTTGTTTGTTTTGTTCTTCATTAGAATTTGGATATTATTTCGATATATTGTTCATAGTCAAATGCATATGATAGTTTTGTTTGATTTTAGATATTCACAATTTATCTTGTACTCTTAAGCATGTCTAGTATTTATTTTGATTCTGTAGAAACGTACATGCAAGTATAATTGGGAGACTTTGTGTCGATTTGTTTCGGTTTAGCATGTGCGTATTAGAACCCCTTTTGTGATATTGTGTCGCATTCGTTGTGACATGATATTTTTGTTAGAAAGTACCGTAGGGTATACCTGAGCTATAACCACCTGTGGGGGTACCACAGGCATGTCCTCTTGGCACCGAGGCATGACACTTCCGTGGCAGTGTGATTAGTCCACGGCTTCTCCATTTTGTGTGCTCCGATGGGAGTTGGCCAATTGGTATTTTGTTGTAGGAGGTTGACCCTAGCTATTTGTTATGTTCTGTTCTGCGGTTTGGTGTTGTTTGTGCCGAACACACCTTCCGATTTTGCATGCATTTGGATCTGCAGTCCAATGTGTGTCTGCCTGTGTGGCAGTATTTTGACTTGTCTTTGTGACAAGTTATATTTCTGTTTTGTTCTGAGCTCGGTATGAAATAAACACAACCATTCAATTCAGCCTTTTATGTTGTTCAGTGGATCAGTTCAGTTCAGTAGATTTTATTATTCAGTTCAGTAGATCAATTCGGTTCAGTAGATTTTGTTATTCAGTTCAGTTGATTTTGTTAATCTCAGTTTGGTTCATTTGAGTTTTGTTATTCAATTTCAGTTCTTATTTCTGCACTCTTTATCCGTACTGGGTGTTTGGCTCATGTGACGACCTCAAATCCGGGTTCTTTAAGCTCAGGTTTGGTTCTCACTGTACAATACTTAACAACAATGAAATACATAAATTGTATTCAAACTTCGCGGAATAATACAAAAGGTTCCTTAACAAAAGGCTACACTTCCCAAGGTCTATTACCTTAATCTTAAACATTACATATCTTAAGGGAAATACAAAAGATTTACAACAGTAATGACATAACAGTAATATAAACTAGCATGCAATTACTAAAACTAAACATTCGCTTTCCCCTTGCCTTTGTCCGATTTAGAGCTTTCGGGAATGGCTGAAATATAGTCATGATATAGCAAGAATGAGCAACTAAATGGCTCAATAAGTTTATAAACAACAATCATACGATATATCATGATGAAGGAAAATAACTTCAAGGTTTCAACAATAGCAATTGTGAAAGATAACAAGAATCAATGTTCAATAAAAGAATGAATTGACTCTTTACTGCTGAGTGGTCTTTAATGACCATGAACTGCTACTAAGGTAGAACAGACATACGATGTCTGACTCCTTGTTAAAATAACGGGACACTTGAGGGGATCAGTCCTCTCATGTCCTATGTATATGCATCACATTTAGTTTTCTTGCGCGCTGTCGGGTCTCCGACAAATAAAAATCCCCTTTAACTAGGGTTGTTCTATCTCAGTCTTACTGTAAGAATCCGCACCAGCCAATGGTTTGGATAAGCTTTTATAATATTCAACTAAATGAATTTAACATGCATTTGTCTAGCCAAAACAATTAGCTTAGACGTTCTTAAACAGTTTGCAAAAGCACTATGTGCGAATACAATAATCAATAACGATGTGAAGTAATTTTCGATAATTAATTCATTCAAAGGTCTGTCAAATATCTACAAGTGTAGATACTTGCTCAACAATAATTGAATTGCTCAAAGTAATTAAAGTTGAATAATAATTGCAACAATAAGTACAAGTTAAGGGTAAAAGACTTGCAATAGGAATTACAAGTTAAAGTTAGAAAACTTGCCTCGTGCGTCGTTTACTGCTAACCAAATTAATCTAACAATCCTTGAACGGACCTAACAATTAAATCAATTTGATCTTAAATTAGTATCATATACTTGTAAGTATAATGATCTTTATAAACCTTACGAACCACATAATTGATTAATTATGGGTAATTAAACACTTAGGAAATATTATCACTACTTGGTAATATTTCAAACACAAAGAACTTATATTAATTATTTAATATAGTTCAAAATAAATATATAATATTATTAATCATTTAATAATATTTTATTGAGTATCTAATATTATTAATTATTTAATAATATTTTATTAAGTTTCAAATATTATTAATCATTTAATAATATTTTATTAAGTAACTAATATTATTAATTATTTAATAATATTTTATTAATTATCTAATATTATTAATCATTTAATAATATTTTATTAAGTAACTAATATTATTAATCATTTAATAATATTTTATTCATCATCTAATATTATTAATTATTTAATAATATTTTATTAATTTATTAATATTATTAATCATTTAATAATATTTTATTCATTATATAATATTATTACGTATTAATAATATTTTATTGCTTTCCTAATATTATTATTCATTTAATAATATTTTATCTAATTATTAATATTATTAATTATTTAATAATATTTTATTGACTTATTAATATTATTACCCATTTAATAATATTTTAATCTCTTACTAATATTATTAACCATTTAATAATATTTTAACCAATTGTTAATGTTATTCATCATTTAATAACTTTTTAATCATATACTAATATTATTAATCATTTAATAATACTTTAATAATAATCTTTAAACAATATCAATTGTTAACTTTTTAGTGGTGTTAACATTAATCTTTATTTTAAATATTTTGCTACCCATTAATTACAAATAAATTTCATATATTAGTTCAATACATAAATACCTTCATTTTACACTTAATTATACGTAATTTTTCACCAAAAATTCGACCCGGGCCGACCCGGACCGAACTGACCCAACCCGGGCAAGAAAATAACACAAAAAAAATCTGTAGGAGTGGCGAGGCTGCCCCGTAATGTGGCGCGGCCGCCCCACTCATGCAGCAAAAATTACACAGTTTGGGCTGCCCGACCCTCCGACGCTCCGAAAGCCATAACTTCTTCATTTTAAAACATTTTCGAGTGATTCTTGAGTCCATTCTCATCCGAATTTCCTCCTCTACAATTTCTCTTTAGAATACAAATCCAAATTCCAAACGAAACTATACTAAAAACTGCTCACAATGCAACCTATGGTTTTAAAATCAACATGCTTTGAGGAAAAATTCATAACTTCTTTGTTATTCCATATTTTTGTGAGATTCAAGTTGTGTTGGCTTTATAACTCACTCATAAAACTTTATAGCCATGTAAATCAAGTATTTAACTTGTACATTTAGAAATGACACAAAATATAGCACATAGCTACTTAGGGTTTTACCGATAAAACTCAATATACACATTTCTTCCATTTTTATGCAATCTACACATACCAAAACATGATATAACCACATCAAGCTATGAATATACATGTATAACATATATGAAGACTTCTAGACCATCAAAATAAGTTTTGATCGGTTAAAAATATATTTTAACCGATTAAAACACCTATATGCTATAAAAATGAAATAAGAAATGGTTGGAGCACTTTTAAACCTTTGAGATTTGAATGCTCTCTTCCTCTTGGCTATGAAGTTAGCTAGTGACTCCACCTTGGCTCCTAGATGCACTCCTAGTGTATTCCTTCTCAATCTCTCTCTTGCTCTCTATTGTTTTCTCTCTAGGAAATGAACAAACTCTCTAACATTTACTCAAGGCTCTTATTTATAGTCAAGAGTCATCATCCAAATATGTAGACATATATATTCTATATGTATAAAAATCTCCTAGATCATCTTATCCTTTATCTTCAATTTAGCTAGAAATTAGGGATTTCCTTACATAAGGTACAAGAGTTGGTAAGAGTTGGTGGTTTTCTCAACAACTCTTGGACTCAAAATTAGATAACACAATTTTTGAAATCCACATTCATATTAACACCACATGTGCCGGCAATCCCTCCAAGAAGTGACCAATCTCCCTTTTATTTTTATATTATATTACCCATATATACATCTATATATATATATATATATATATATATATATATATACACTTATATATATAATTATTGACCTCCATTTTGACTTAGCTTGGGCTCCACATTGGACTTGAAAATAAATTCTATTGGGCTCATTCAATTAAATTGTTTGGGCTCCATTTAATTGTTACATTGGGCTAACATTTAATATACTATGTTACCTTTAATTAAAATAAGCATTGGGCTTGTTTAATTAATTACATTGACTAGTAATTAAATTAATTACATAGGCTACTAGGTTAATATCTTTAACCTAGTTTATCAACTTATTTGGATTTAAAATATAATCCAATTAGATTTGCTTTAATTAATTATACACCTTGCTTTAATCCTTTAAATAAATATACAAGCACATAAGTACATTTATTTAATTATCTAATGCACAATTAATTAATACAAAAAGTTCAAATTCATTGCTAAATATTTATTAATTATATTTACAATGACTAATGAAATTCGTGGTCATTATAGCTCATGCTGTGTTTTTCTTCCGGCAGGTTTGCAAGGGGATTCAAGGGCAAGTGTGAGGAGAGTTTCCTTTTTGTTTTGACATTCTGTTTAGAATTCGTTCGTGCGTAACCTCCATTTCCACTAGTTGGGAAGGGGGTGTTACAAAGTTGGTATCAGAGCTAGGGTTCTTTCTTGTAGAAAACCTATTTAGGTTTGACCTGTGAGTTATGGGTAGACATTTTGGTTAAGTTTTTGTTCTGTTTGACATTCTGTTCAGCTATCATATTAAGTTTGTATTCGACTTTGTCTCTAATCAATTTTACTTCTGTCTGTGAGGCTTTTATGATACTGATTTTATTCATTCAATTGTTGCAAATTCTTTTGTTCGGCATCTCGGTATCCCATCTCTGTTCTTAGATTCTGCTATCTTTATTGCTACTCTGATGAAAAATTTTGTTATCTCTGATTTGTTTTAAAGATATTTTATTAGATTTGAAAATAAAGATTCGTGGGGCTAATTTTCAGTCGATGCGTATGTACGACTTTGATATGATTCTTGGGATGGACTGTCAGAGCTTAGGTTATGATTATGTAGATTGTCTTTAGGCTTGATCTGTGAGTTATGAGTAAATCACTAGGCAGACATATAAGTTTATTTCGATTTGGTTCTTTGTTTGGTTGATCTTGATTTTGACCAAATGTTAATCTGTTTTGATTTGTAGTTGATATGAGGAAAGTGAGATAATTTGTCAAGGTTATTATTGATACAATGGAGTAAGGATATTAGTTAAAAATTGTGATTGAAGCATTAAGGAAAATAAAGTTATATTTTGTACAGTTAAAAAAATGATCATATATGTAATATGGTTATGATATGAGTATTTGTATCAGCAAGTATATTTGATTTTGGAGAATTAATCGTTAGAGTTCTTTTAGTAATAATCTGTTATGATCTTAGACATAAGGATTTGATCTAGGTCGGGTGGGATTTGTGTTAAGCTCGTGGATGATGTGAGGTATGTGTATTGATGGGACAATATGATAAGTGAAAACTATTTGGTATTTATAGATGATCTCTTGTAAACTTGAGTTATAGATATTCGAGGTAATTAGATTAATCATTGAGGCTAATGATCAATTTTGCAGCTATTTTTGGAGTTTTGTTAAATGACGAGTAATAGTATGAGAAGATCTTGGAAATTGTTGGACTAAGGTTTGCACTAAGAGATGATTGATTTATTTAAATGGTTTTATATTAAGTGATGAGATTCAATAAATTTTGAGAGACATTGAATAGTTTAGAGTAGACAGTTTACTTATGCAGATAATGGAATGTGACTTGGAGTTTAATATGGTGATTTCAATATTTTAGTAGTATATTATTTTGAGTAATAATATTTAAGAACTAATTCGAATTGAGATTTTGATATTTTGAAGTGCTTAAGGTGCTAGGGAAATTACTCAGTCTGCGTTTTATTGTCCCATTTGAGATTTTAGAAAAGGTTGGCAAAGTTGCATTTCAGTTAGTTTTGCCTTCATAGTCAGCTCATGTGCATAATGTATTTCGTGTCTTAGTGCTGAAGAGTTATCATTATCATCTGTTGCACATGGTGCACTATCTGTTTTGATAAGATTTCGGAGGAAAACTACTTCGTTTGTTTTGTGAAAAAATTTTATTTGAGTGAAATTTTTGCATCTTTTGATAATTAAGTTCGTTACATTTTATTTTTTTGATTCCGGGGACGGAATCCTTTTTAAGGGGGAGATAATGTAATACCCGGTTAGTTTTTGAAAGAAAAGTCCCACATCACCTAAATATTAAACCATCTCCCTTGCCTTTACCTATATGTATGGCCATACCCCTTCCCATTTTAACAACAAAAACATTAAGGCTTTTCCCAATGTGAAGAAACATTTTTGTGTGAGGACCTTTTTAATAAGGACCTCCTTAGTTAAAATATTTTTCGGTGTCGAGGACGTGGGCGGACTGCGAACCTCATAATTTCGGGTATGTCTCTTTTTCTTTCTTTGTGTAATTATTTAATTTTCTGTATTAGTTATAATTTTGGAGTTTTAATTTTTGTATGTTATTTAGTTTGTTAGTTAATATATTTTGGTATATCTTTGTTAGTAATTAGCATTTTAGAATATTAAATTAATATTTTTGTAACTTTAAAGTTTTGAAAGAAAATAATAATAATAATAATAATAATAATAATAATAATAATAATAATAATAATATTTGTTTGTTTGTAATAGAATTAAAAATGGAAAGAATACTTTGTAAATATTTTTATATGTATTTCGGAAGAACAAGAAAGCTATTATTTATTAATATGTACGTTACCATGATTAGAATATTTATGTATGTATAACTTTAGGTAGAAGTTTGTTTATAAAGGAAGAATTTTGGATTCGCCTAAGAGAAAGAAATTGTAAAGTTTAATCAATTAATTAACTATTTATTTATTTGTTCCTTTATTAGTTTCGACGGAGGGAATTTAACGAGTCGTTTTTGGAATATAATTTTGGGTATTTCATTGCGTATTCCAGGTACGGATTCCGTACTCCTTCAGCAATATTCCTTTGATTTTAATTTGTTTGTTTTGTTCTTCATTAGAATTTGGATATTATTTCGATATATTGTTCATAGTCAAATGCATATGATAGTTTTGTTTGATTTTAGATATTCACAACTTATCTTGTACTCTTAAGCATGTCTAGTATTTATTTTGATTCTGTAGAAACGTACATGCAAGTATAATTGGGAGACTTTGTGTCGATTTGTTTCGGTTTAGCATGTGCGTATTAGAACCCCTTTGTGATATTGTGTCGCATTCGTTGTGACATGATATTTTTGTTAGAAAGTACCGTAAGGTATACCTGAGCTATAACCACCTGTGGGGGTACCACAGGCATGTCCTCTTGGCACCGAGGCATGACACTTCCGTGGCAGTGTGATTAGTCCACGGCTTCTCCATTTTGTGTGCTCCGATGGGAGTTGGCTAATTGGTGTTTTGTTGTGGGAGGCGTATGGGTCGACCCTAGCTATTTGTTATGTTCTGTTCTGCGGTTTGGTGTTGTTTGTACCGAACACACCTTCCGATTTTGCATGCATTTGGATCTGCAGTCCAATGTGTGCCTGCCTGTGTGGCAGTATTTTGACTTGTCTTTGTGACAAGTTATATTTCTGTTTTGTTCTGAGCTCGGTATGAAATAAACACAACCATTCAATTCAGCCATTTATGTTGTTCAGTGGATCAGTTCAGTTCAGTAGATTTTATTATTCAGTTCAGCAGATCAATTCGGTTCAGTAGATTTTGTTATTCAGTTCAATTGATTTTGTTAATCTCAGTTTGGTTCATTTGAGTTTGTTATTCAATTTCAGTTCTTATTTCTGCACTCTTTATCCGTACTGGGCGTTTGGCTCATGTTGTGTTTTTCTTCCGGCAGGTTTGCAAGGGGATTCAAGGGCAAGTGTGAGGAGAGTTTCCTTTTTGTTTTGACATTCTGTTTAGAATTCGTTCGTGCGTAATCTCCATTTCCGCTAGTCGAGAAGGGGGTGTTACAAAAAATGAAAGTGATACTCATTTATTGATTAGTGTGTGAATACAATGAGATCTATATAGATAATGCACGTGTAACAATCTTCTAAGTTGTCAACATCCAATTGCTTACATTACAGCTGTTTATTAATACTTAATACAATTAAGTACAACTATCTAACTATCTATAAAGATAATACATCATGTTGATATGAGACAGATTTTGTGAGACGTATTTTTGCAGTAATACATGAACTACTTGAATCAGCCTTTTATTGTTGTTATACTTTTGTACCAAAGCTACAGCTTATGTTAAATTAGCAGAGGACTGGTATACCTTAATACGTTTACAGCGTTTGGACTTTTAAACGCAATAAACACTTGCAAACACTGGGATAATTACTACCTTTCGGTGTGCTTTGGATACCTTAGTCCCCAAATTATGTCTATAGATAATAAATCTGTGACATATACACTTATCACGATACCCACTCTCACTAAAGAAATCACTCAAGGAACATCATGTTTGATCTTTGACCTCTATCTTGTACATATGTCGACTTGGGATCGGGCTAACCTTCATCGCATCTACTCAATTCTCCCCATTACACATTTACTAATAAAAAATTATATTCAACAACACATTATACAATAATTTTCATCACAAATAATAATATCGTTGGTGTTAACGTTAAAGTAATTTGTAATTGAATGTACATTGAATAAAAAATTGGGTGAAAACTGTAATGGAGATATCTTAATCTGTTGGTTTAACTCAATTTTTAAAAGACGGAACATTAAAAATACAATAACCACCACTGTTTTCTCCACCACGTTATCAATTAAAAATTGACTTTAATTGTACCTACCAAGATGAAGTTCGTCACCAAGGAAGATGATGGTACATAGATATGTTGGGACCATCCCTAGAGGCTTAAACATGGAAACATATAGAGAGGCCCCTCGCTTTTAGCAACCAAGTTATAACTATGCAGCTAATACCCGTCCCAAATATTGCCCAAATGAATGAATAATAGTATAGTCGTCTCTTGTGGATACTTCTTCACAGTTGATGTCTGCGAGGATAAATCAAAATTAATGTTCATCTTTTCTCATTTATAGCTCTATAACGTGTACTTGTACTAACAATTAATTCCTATATCTAAAACCATAATATTTAATATATGCACCAACAGAGTTAACTCGGTGAGTTGATTTTGTTGATTCATAAATTGACTCAAGTGGTTAATTATTTAAAATTTTAATTATTATTAATTAATTTTTTAATTATCAATGATGGATGCGAAAATTTTCGCATTGATAAGATACTCATGTCTGTTCGTTTTTCGAGTTTCATGAGTGCATCTAATCATAATCACATTTAGTCATAATCTGTTGTAATTTTTTACACAAATTAATTTAATTCTCAACTTAATTATTTTCTGAATATAAGAACAAAATGAAAGTATGTATTGGTACTTCCAACACATGCATGCATCAATAGCACATATATATATATATATATATATATATATATATATATAGGACGGATCTAAAGCATACCTCTTAAATAACATATCTCTCTTAAATAGCATACATTTATCAAAACGACGTCATTTTGAAGATTTTATTTTTATAAAAATAATATTAAAAGAAGATGTGACATTCTGCGGCCCCACTAGTTTTCCTTTTATTTACAAAAATGACATCAAAAAATCTTCAAAACGACGTCGTTTTAATAAATGTATGCTACTTAAAAAGATATGTTATTTAAGAGGTATACTTTTGAATCGTCATCTATATATATATATATATGTGTGTGTGTGTGTGTGTGTGTGTGCGCGCCTATCCGTGACAACCAGTTGCTGAGGTATTGTTTTGGCAACCAATATATGGGGTATTTTTTTATTGTAGATTGGTCATACCGTTACTCCTTACGGCACACTGTGCTACCGCTACTCCCTCTTGTATCAGGTTAATTTACGTATAAAATTGGCCCTATCGCACTCCTTATGATAGAGCAATTTTTGCCTTAATTGAACCTACCACTACTCTCGATCTCTTTTAGTAGACCAATTTTGATTGCTATGAATAAATTTCTTATATATATTATCTAACAAACTTATACTCAATACAAATTTTATTTTATTTTTTTATTATTACCTAAATTAATATAAAAAGCTTGGAATTGATGTGCTTGAACAATTAGTATTATTTTTATGTAAGTTATTATGTCATTTAGAAATTGTTATGCTATTATTTATAACATATTTGATTATAATAATTAATTATATATATAAATGATTAAATTATAAAAAAATAAGGCTCGTGTCTTGTACGGGCAAATAGACTAATTATACTAAATATAAGAAAATATTTGCGTACAAGGTGCACATGTCAAAAAGATAGTTATCGTACTATCATATTTCATTGTGAAAATAATATTCTTCAAATTAGAATTTCTCATATGAGAAGAAATAATTTAGAGGTTGTCATCTTTCTTTTTTCTCCATGAAGAAAATAAAAATTAATAATAATAAAATCAATAAAAGATTATGAGCAAATAAAAAATAAAACCTAATTGAGATTATTGATTTATTACCTGTACAACACTCCAAGCTGAGAAAAAGAAATAATTGATGGTAAGGCGAAGGCCTCCAAGAGCCCATCGGTTGGGCTGGGCCGAATGAAGAAGATGAGGTAACAAGGCATAAGAGGATGATTTATCCGCCATGGACATCAGAGGTGGGCCGAGTCATAACCAATGCTCCGGATCCAGCTACTATGCCGCCCAAGACTTGGCTTGACTACATGAGTTTCTAAGATCTAGCTTCTCCATTCTACAAAATACACCATATATTTTCATAAATTAATGGCATTATGGGCTTTACCCTATCACTCCCTTGTCTTTTTGACTATTTTTTAAATGTTAAGGTCTATCTATCTATCTATCTATATATATATATATATAGAGGACACAATCACATATAATTTTCTGATGATTTTTTTTAATTTTAAATTTTAAGAATTAAAGTTGTCATTGGAAGAAATTATGTCCAAACATATATGCAAATCTTAACATCCCAATAAAAAGGTTGTCAATGAATATATAGAAGTAGTATTATTTCTCTCTCTTAAATGTAAAAGTATACCACTAGCTATCTGGTTTGATTCTAATAAGTTGTTTGAGTTTGTATTTTTATTTATGTCACTTATATTAGCACAATAAAACGTGAATTAAGTTTATTATATATTGTAATCGATGTTGATTATTAAGTTCATTTATATTTGTATTGATATTCTCTCTGTAGTGAGAATTTCATGAAAATAAAATAAGATAAAATAAAAACACGAGGGAGCATTGAATTACCAAGATTTAGACTATACATCAGGAGTAATTCAAGACAGTTTGGGACATAAAGCGATACTTCTAAATGAGGTCTTCTATATTTAATATTAATATTTTTTATTTAAAATTAATTTTTCTTGTTTTTTGTGTTGCAAAATTAATTATCCTCTATTTTATTATCTTTTATTTCAATATTTTCTACTTCAATATTTTTTATTTCATTATCTTCTAAAATATTTTCTATTTCAATATTTTTATTTTATTCTCTTCTATTTCATTATCTACTTGTTCATATTCAAAATTTTTATCTAAATTTTTTGTAATATCTCTTTGTTACTAGTAACAAATTTATCAAGAGATCCTTTTTGAGATTTTATTAGTTGATCTATTTTTCTTTTTTTTAATTTTTCGTATCCACTTGGTTATCTTCTAGGAGTCATATTATAACTATATAACAACCAAACAAACACAATATATAGTACAGTTAAAATATATAACAAAAAAAATTTAAATAATGAAACAATAGAATTTGAAATGATCTCAAATGTTGGATTTTAATTCAAGAATCTGAACCATGGCCCTTATGTTGCAACGAAAACTCGAGTTGATGATGGAGGATGGAGACCGAGTTAGTGACTCACCGCCTCACCGTTCGTATGTATTATTGTGAGTTTATGATCTGAGTTGAGAACATTGTGAGAGAGAGAGATAAGAAGAAGAGTGTTTTTTTTAGTTTAATGAGAGAGTGGTATAAATTGCTTTTGTGTGGATTTACCCCGAGAGAGAGAGAGAGAGAGAGAGAGAGAGTTAAAAAGTCATGATTTGATTTTTTGATTTTTTTTAAATTTGACATGACCTTTTAGAGTTTCAGGTTTTTTTTTTAATTAATTTTTTATACTGTTAATTTTTTTAGGTATTTAATATTTGAATTGGATTATGGACCCTAAATAATTGATTGGACTTATATTTTTATAAGATTTTTCTTACATGGGTTATTTATGGTGTTTAAAAATTTAGGACCTTTCTTTGAAGGAGGGTCTAAAACTCAAGTTTTTTAATTATGTTGTTGGGCCGGCCCTGCTATATATATTATAATATTCATGGAGAATCTTATGGAGTCAAATTGATCATCAATATCAAGTTTCTTAAGCAAAGAAAAATGTATTAAATTAAGCAGATTTTATATATAAAACCAGTGGCACGGATTCTTACTTGAAGATCACCCCCAATAAGAACGTAAATGTTATTGTAAGGCTGCCCATAGCAGCTGACATAGCTGGGGAGCTATAATCAAGACCCATAAGCCCTAGTAATGGAACGCATTTCCTGCATTAAAATTAGGGCAACTAATTTATTAAAACCCTGATATTATTATTAATGAATATCGTGCATAAATGGGAGGAGTAATCAAGTGGAAACATATAAAATGCCAATGATTCAACTAGTTCACGTCATTAAGATAACAATACCGACCGATGTCTAATATAAGGGCAAGTCTATAAATACAATATTTAAACATAAAATTAAATATTATATTCGTCTTAGTCGTTAAAAAGTAGAGTATGATATGAATTTTAATGTCATGTCTTTATTTTTTAATAGTTGAAATAGATGTAGTGTTTGTATATTGTACACCTATACTTGTTCCCAATATAAGGAGGTGTAGTAACGTTAACATTGCTTGCTTGCGTATACACTTCCGATGCATGAAATTTTAATTCTCAACTTACTCATTAAGCTACATTTAATTTCAGAGATGGCTACAAAGGCAAAAATGATGCCATGGAACCCTATTGACTTGACACATTTACTTCGGAAAAAGATTCTCAACGACAATGAAGTTAGATTAACGGGAGTGAATTCTTGTTTAATATTAGACCACAATAGAGGAGATGCATGTGAAGGCTAGGACTGAGAATTGAAACTAATAGCTCCCAATATTAGGACATTATTATTGATTTTGAACCATTTTTTCTCATGTTAAAAAAAGAAGAAAATGTTAATTATACATCAATTTGGCTCAATCAAACTTAATATATATCATTAAAAAACTGGAGAGTTGAGTTGCTTAAAGATTCATTTTTTCATCAATGATGTCTTACCTTGATGATTAAGATTAAAATTCTGAAACCGTTAGATCTAAAATTCGATTCTTATTATTTCATTTCTTTTATTGTAGGACACGTTTACTTATAGTTGGGGAATTTATAGTTCCACAAGGTATTGAGAGAGAAAAAAAAAAGTTTTAATTTTTCATTATCAGCTTAAATTAAATTACTTTACACATTGTTTATATTTTGAGTTACTTCTTTTATATCAAATTTCAAAATGCTCCTATAAAATAATTATTGACTTTTTAAAAGTCTATTTAAGATATTTTTAAATTTAAAATTAATACACCC
This sequence comes from Hedera helix, assembly GCA_947179155.2. Taxonomy (NCBI): domain Eukaryota; kingdom Viridiplantae; phylum Streptophyta; class Magnoliopsida; order Apiales; family Araliaceae; genus Hedera; species Hedera helix. The sequence continues at coordinate 28,260,673 of OX359277.1, read as the reverse complement.
TCCTTCCCATAATAATCAAGTAAAATACCATGGTCATTTGGACCTATAGATAGAGGTCATGTTAACTAACTTAGAGTATGGTGCGGTTAAAAGTTTAAACTGTACAAAAAATCAGTTTGATAAATTTAAAATTACACATAAAATCGCTTGTGATTGATGTGCTGTGATTTTAAAACATGCGGTGCGATTACATTTGATGCGATTTTAATTTCAAAATCAATTAAACATATATGTATTCCAAAATTAGAAACAAGTCAGAATTTCGCAGACAATATTTACAAAAAAATGTCATTTCTCTTACTAATAAATTATTCATTACAACTACTAAATTGCAGGTTAAGAATGCCTTACTAAATTGGGTGAACATGAAAGCAGGACATCAAATTAGTTGTGTCTAAAAGTATGCTGCAAGTGGAGAGTTTGAAAATTATTTTATAAACACTAGTTCACTACTAGCAATACAATAAGCTAAAATCTCGAAAATAAAGATGAAAATAACTTGCATTCCTGATTTTGTGCTGCAATAACCAAAAAATGAATGGAACAAAGCAAAAGAAAGTTTTGAATTCCTTAATCCATTACTTAGCAACAACCATATAAGCCTCAAATTAGCAGACCATCAGCCGATGGAATTTCTATGAATTCAAGCCTATTCTCAATGTAAATATAAGCTGAAAATTTCCAAAATAGGAGAAAGGGATTCTTTATGATGATACCCATCTAACATAGAAATATCCAAATCCAACTAAAAATGAGTTGCACAAATATATCAGCCAGCCAACTTGTCCTAATATCTCAACCAACCACATTCAAGGGCAGAACTATGTATATAGTTGGGGTGTCATGGCACTCCCTGAGTTTTGAAAATTCTATGTTTTATATATATATATATATATATATATATATATATATATATATATAATTAAGTACACGTTCTATATATTTGGATTTTGGCACCCTCTATAAAAACATAAAAGTAAAAAAAGATTTAGACTTTGCATGTTCTATATATTTTTAGCTATGAATAACATCAAAACTAGGCTTCGATCTAAGATGGAAGATAATTTTCTATTTTTATAAATAATTTTGACACCCCCTAAAATTAAATAAAATCTTGGCTCCGCGCACCCCTGACCACATTCAAAGTCTTAAAATATGTCAATAAATACATAGTTAGCTGCAATACAAAATAAAGTTTTGACATCAATTACAATGGTTCTAGTTAATAAGCTGTCCACTTACTCCACCTGAATTTACTTGCATCTCCATTATTTTTTCCAAAGTCAATACTTGTTATAGGTCTAAAGTTGAAAACGTTTTCTTTAGTAATGTAAATCAATGTCCTCGTCTGAACATTTAATGTTCATACACAAGGGGGTTTGAATCTTTGATTGAAACAAGTCATTTTCTGAGATGAATTTTCATCCGCATTGCAAGTTGTACACAATTATAATCATGAACATTTATTACTTGAAGAATATTGGGTAGATGCACTGCAATTAGTTGAAAGAAAGTCACGCTACTTAAATACACACACACACACAATACATACGTATGTACAATTATACATGCCAAAAACTCAAAAGGGTGTTTGAGTTTGTAAGCAATCGGCAAGACGAGCTGTCGAACTTAAGCAATCTGTAAGTAATCACTCCAATGTCACAAAATAGACTAATAGAGTTCATGAGTAAGAATTACCTAATAATTAATAAGAAGACTTACTGTTGGGGTGGGATAAAGATGTAAACAGTGTGAACGATCTACGAGAGGAACTGTCGAACTTAAGGTTGAGGAAGAGTCGAAGAAAGTCGGAGTCAGAGAAGTAAAACCTTGGAGTTTAGGGCTACTATTGGTATCAGGTATATATATAAATGGCCAAAACGACATTGTTTTGGCCATGCAACTTTTATAAAAAAAAATAACCACACCAAAACGACATCGTTTTAGGCATTACTGGTGCGGGGCAGTTTGGTTCAGAACCCAAAATCAATTTGCAAATTCGGTTTCTCAACGCTCTTAATATCGTCATATAGTCGGAGCCATTGGTTCGGTTCTATTAGTACGGTTTGGTCAATTTTTTTGTTCGATTTTGGGGTCAAATTTGATTTCTTGCTCAGCGCTAATGTTAACCGTAAGTTATGAAGACAAATCCAAAAGGCGATAGCAGTGCGATGAAGATGGTAAGTTATCTTCTCCCTTAACTAAACCCCTCCTACCTAAGTTATAATAAATTATTGTAATAGATTAGAACATTAAAAAAAAGTAAAATATTTGTAAAATAAAATATTTTCTTATAGAAAATGACACTTTATTATTCAAAGTACAGTACAGGAAAATAAAATTTAATAGTAAAAATATAACTCCTTTTTAAGATTTGCATAATTCATAATCTTTAAGTATAACACTCAATTTACACCTGGTACATGATTATTGCTTTGAGTTGCTATTAGAATTGCATTAAAAATTTCATAATGATGTGAACAACACTACTTATTCTCTAGGTGTACTACGCATGTATATATGATATAGACATAAATATGGATTAATATCCTGAATTTTTAATATTTTTATACTTTAAAGATTGTTTTTTTAATTTTTTTAATTAAGTAATTAAACTTTTAATTTTTTTTTAATTACGCCTAATTGATAGTGCCACGTCATAAATTAATGACATAGTAGCGACGTGTGGCTAAAAAAATGCTTATGTGTAATATTGAGTCTCATTTTAACATTTATTCCATTAATTTTTTATACCAAAAAAGGTAAAATTGTCATACAACATTAAATCAAATTTCTAAATATAACAAAAATCTTAGTTATTATATTCCCAAACTTAGAATCCATCGATCAAGTCCCTAAGCGAGAGTTTTCAAATTTTGTACGAGAAAAACCCTACAGCCCCAAAATTCAACCGAAGGATCACTAACCTTTGATGCGCTGTAGAGGTTCGTCGATTGTAATGTTTATATTCTTGGAATTGTCAAGTGATCTATGTCATATATGTTAGTCTATATATATGTCATATATATATGTTAGTCTTTATGTATATAAAGTTGTCATTATAATTTCCGGTGTAAAGTTGTGTCGCCTCCCCCAAAAATCCCACTGTATAGCTTTGCCCCCCTTCCCACACTGCCACACACTATATGAAGTTTACTTCTTAAATATAGTGTACATGTCCGTGTGTGCATGTGTCATACGCATGTGAGTTTATTTTTTTTCTAGTTATGTGCAGTCCTTTGGTTCTAAAATTAAGACTATTGTTAATTTTTTAAAGTCAATTTTAACATATTTTTAAATTTAAATTTAATATGGATTTAATTAATTTAAGTATGATGAATATATTACGTAAAAGGTATTACTAATTATAAAATTTAATGTTTCATAATTTATTTAAATCAAAATCTTATAATTTGAAGCCAACACTGTTCTTTTTATTCCTTGTTATATTCTTATTAATTCATTTTTATATATTAGCTTTTAAGATTGCTTAATTGGAGATTCGCACCTTGAAATATTTGATTTTGTTGGTAATGTTTCAATCACAACTTGATGACTGTAGATTGCTTAATTAGTTTGAATTTAATACTCCTTTGCTCCTAAATGAGTCCATCTTCATATATATTTTCTAAAAGTTTTTTTCAATATGTATTATGTGCCATAATTGGGATTTTGAACTTTATTTACAGATAATGTTTACGCATAAATTTTTAATTTTTTTAAATTCCTTACTCACACAAAAAAAAATATAACATTGTCCCATAAATATGTCACGCATACAAATTTAAACTGATATTAAATTATAGCAATTTCAAATTGATATTATCTAATAATTTGATTTTTGAATTGTTTTGTTATCTCATTTTTGCAGATAACTATGACACATAAATATATGATATTATCCAATAATTTAAATTTTTAGTTTTATTACAAAAAATTCTCAAGCAAAAACATATGTAATATTATCTCATAATTGGGCTTTTGAACTTTATTTATAGAACATTTTCACACATAAATTTTTAAATTTTTTTTTTAAAATGTAACATTATCCCATAAATATAAATATAAACTGATATTATATCTCAAAAATTGCATCAATTTTAAATTGATATTATATCCCATAATTCCAGTTTGATATGGGTGATTGATCTAAATAATTTTTAATTATATATATATATATATATATATAAAATAAATAATCCCGGCCGCTGCAACATGCAGGTTGTATCTAAAAGTTTTTTTCAATATCTATTATGTGATATATAATATTGGCATCTTTGCAACTATGAAGTATTCTGGCATGATGTTTGTATTACTAAAATTGTTCTTTTAAGTTATCATGATTACAGGAAGAGATTGATAATGTAAGCTAATAAAAAAATTATTATAAAACTAATGATAATTAATGTACACAAGATAGGATGTTAATAAATTGTAGGTATTGATTTATATTGCGTATATTAAATTACTGTAACAGTCGTATGATTTGTGTTGGGCAGCAGGTATTAGACTTCTTCTAAACTTAATTTTGTTAAATCTATAGTTTTGTTATGTTAAATTTTAAGGGAATTGTAATTTCATTCTGTGTTTAAAAACCAAACCTTTGTTCGGGACGGAGGGGAGTTATCAACAGATGTATAGTTATGGTAATTGTAAATTAACAGATTATCACTATAATAATAATAATAATAATAATAATAATAATAATAATAATAATAATTTGTAAAAGAATTAAAGATGGAAAGAATATTTTTGCAAATGTACTTATATTCGTTATTATTATTTTGTTTAATTTAGAACGGATTTCGTACTCTTTCAGCGATAATCTTATTAATTTTAGTTAGTACATTTTGCTCCTTATTTTGAATTTGGGTATTATCTTAAATGATTGTTCATTGTTCAATTCATATGATAGTTCCATTTTGACGTTGACATTTAGAACTCATATTTGTACTTTTTGAATTAGTTTATCATGTTTTGTATTTAGTTGATTTTGTATAAACGTACATATTAATATATTTTTGTTTTGATTTAACATATACGAATTAGAACACCTTATGTTGATATTGTGTCGCATATGTTACGTTGTGACATAATATTTTTATTAGAATGTATCATAGGATATACCTGAGCTATAACCACTTGTGAACTATTCCGTGGGGGTGTGATCAGTCTATGGTGTATCCATTTGTGTTCCGGTGAGAGTTGGCCATATTATGATTTTGTTTTGGGAGGCGTATGGGTCAACCCTAGTTTTCTACTATATTTTGCGGATTGGTAATGTTTGTGTCGAATATATTTTTCGATTTTGCATACATCTGAATTGAATAGTCCGACACGTGGTTGTTTGTGTAGTATTATTTTAACTTGTATATGTGGCAAGATATATTTATGTTTTGTTCTAAATTCGATAAAAAATAACAGCTAGTCATTTGATTCAATCACTATTTTATTATGTTAACTTTGTTCGCTTTAGTTTAGTTTAGTTAGTTGAGTTATTTATTCTGCTTAATCTTTGATACTTTAGTTTTTATTTAGAGTTGTAATCAACAAATGGCGGTTTGGGTCAATTTGGTATTTATTATTTTTTTAGACTATTTCTTTTGCAACTTATTATTTTGATATTATTTTATTATTACATTGCGTAACCTCTCTTTGTAACCTCTCTTTTTATTTCCAAGAGAGGCACCGGCCACTTTCATGGAAATTGCATCTCCCTCCCGTCAAAGAAGTAAATATGGTTGACTTATTTAATAAGTTTAATTGGGTATGCATCCTTATAAGAAGGAGAAAGGGGAAGAGGATTGATAATCATTCTGCAATCATGGCCTCCTCTTTCACGAGAATTACTCCAATCCTATTCATCATCTTGTTTAATGGCATCTTCATCATGCATTATTTAACTTTTGTTAATGCAGCAGCAGGTTTGTGCTCTATCAATAACTTTTGTACTTTTTAAAGTCATCATTTTGATTATTTATTTATTTATTTATTATTTTTATAATATTAATTTTGATTACAGATGGAAATGGGAAAATGTTCATATTGAGAAAAAAGAAACGCAGTCCTCCTCCTCCACCATTATCAGGTATACCTCATCACTGGAAGTCCCCACCGCCGCGTCCTCCACCTCCACCTCCACCTCCACGAAAAGCAAAAGCTCCAGGTCCCTATAATTAACTAGTTTAGCTAATTTATGCCTAGTTTTCGACAAATCATGTATTTTAATTTGATTGTAGCCATAAGGGTGAATAATAATTTTTATTTTGATATGCAAATACCAGCGTCTTAATTCTTGTGAAAACTTTTGATTTTCCATTGTAACTTCTTGTGTGTGAGTTTTTAATTCTTATTTAATGATTGACATCAAAATATAAAATTTAAATTAAAAAAATGTTACAAATTAACTTTGGAAGAAGTCAAAATGGGAGGCTTTGATTCATTTGGAACAGAGGGAGAAGTAAAAATCGTCTACGAATAAGGATAGTTTCTAAAATTATATGAATAAAATTTGAATTTCATTCAGTAATGAAATAAATTGAAATATAAGGGTTTTCAACAATATGGGAATTGATATTTTTATAAGCTATTTTGATATTTTCACAAAGACAACTAAGACTCACTTGTGAAAATATCAAAATTAACTTGTGAAAATATCAATTCACATATTGAATTGATATTTCTTATGAAAATATCAAATTAGCTCGTGAAAATATTAATTTTTTATATTTATCAGTTAATTTAGTATTTAATTGAATAAAATTAGGGTAAAAAACATAAATAAATAATTTGATGACAAAACTAAAGAAAGTAAATAATGTGAACAAAACGGAAACAAAGGAGGAGAATTCGGATTGTTTCAGTCTTTCAACAAATGCGGCTAACTATTCTGTCATCTATAGTTGACTTCTTAATCTAGAGTTGATTCCTATATCGAATAGAATTATAAGTTGATTCACGGTATTAAATATTTGATTAAAATTATTATTATTAATATTTATTTATATAATTAAAAATAAAATAAATCGATATAAAAAATTATAAAATATATTATTTTATAACTGAGAAAATCAAAATAAGTCCTACTAAGTTTCTCAAGAATGGCGGACAAGATAGTTCCACATAAGAATGCTTCAGGGGTATGTTGAAAAGGGTGAGATAAAAATCAGTCTAATTAGGTTATTCTGAACTTTTTCAAATTTTGTCACGTCTCTAGTTTTCGTTTAAAACTTGAGAAATATTGTATCTCTCTCTCTTATAATTTGAGTATTTTCTATAATTGCATATTAGCTGAACCTTAGATGTTATTTTGAGTTCATTTGCTTTACCCATGTTATTTTGAGTTCGTTAGCTTTATGTGAACCTCTTTCCTAATTCGGTTGCTCATGGTTTATTTTTCTACTTATTGGTGGGAAGAAATTCATCCTTATATTCTTCCGCTAGGTATACTGAGATTATCAAAAAGAGAAACAATTTTATACGGATTGAGATTATCCGAGAAGAGAAACAATTTTATACAGATTGTCGATAAATTAATATTTTTACAGCATTCAATAAAAATCACATAACTTTATAGTTTTAGGTCAAATTAAAGAGTTTTGATTTTTTAATGTAATATTATTTATCAAGATAAAATCTATTTAATAATTTTAACAGAATCAAAACTCATTGATTTTATTTGAAATTGTAATTTATTGTTAAGAATATCTAGTCCAGCTCATTTATAACCAAATTTTTACCCAAAATATTAACCTATTAGGTTCAAAATTTAATTTCTTTATGCAAAATTACCTACTAAAAGAACCCCAGATAATATTAGGTTTTACAAAATTCCAAATGTATAAATTTTTCAACAAAAGCCAAAATGTAACCATCAAAATATAACCACTAACAGATTTACAAATGAAAATTTCTCATCTCTTAAAATGCAAATCAACTAAAGAATTAATGCATAAAATCCCAGAAAAGCCAGAAAAGGAAAAAAAACCTAACCCTAATGCTAACCCTAACTTCATGCAACATATGATCTTAATTCATTACATTATTCAACAGAAGTAGAGCAAATCGGGCATGTTTTTTTAATCTGAAACCATCGATCAATGCTTTTGACATGAAATATAAAATTGCATGTAGGCATAACCCTACATTCATCACCATCCTCAGTCTTCCAAACAGATAATACACACGCTGCTTCCTCTGGTTCATCTGCTGCTTCTACTTCTTTCTTTTTTAGATGGGTTAAATACACTTTTGTTATCCCGAGTACCATCTAATTTATAATCCGGCCTCCTAAATTATTTGGACTTACAATTTACTACATAAAGTATCTAATTTCATACAATATAACCAGTAGACCCCAAATTCAGATTCCGACCAAAATTGATTTTAATACCACTATTATTTGCTGCAATACCTTATTGGTATTCCGGCTAATTTTGGCCGAAATCTGAATTTGGAGGCTACATTGTATGAAATTAGGTAGTTTATGTAGTAAATTGTAAGTCCAAATATTTTGAGGGTCGAATTATGAATTTAATAAAATTTGGTATGGCAGAAGTATAATTAGCCCTTTTTTAAATTTACCCAAACGATAAAATTTTAACTTAGTCCTTATGGCCGGTAAATTTCTGTCCATATCTCTAAATTTACTAATTTTTCACCTCTTAAAATAATTCTTTATGTGAAAAATAGCTAAACACAAATATAACACAAATAGCAAAAACCAAATAAGATTTTATTGCAAGTACGTTCCCCACCCCCCCCCCCCCCCCCCCCCCCCCCCCCCCCAACGTACCAACCTAGCTTAGCACCACCCTTTAAGACAAATCCAAATACTTGCCATCACTCATTATTCACTAGAATCGATCTGAATTCTAAGTTGTTTGGATTCGACTCGTAAGGTTAAATTCTTATTCGAATTTGACTCGGATTCAAACTCAAATTCAAGTCTCCACATAATAACTAATTTTATAAAACATATAATTATTAATTGAACTTATTATTTTCCTTAGAAATGAGAACATATAATTATAATTACACATTACAAATATAAAATTAAAATTAAAATTACAAATAAAATAAAAAAATAATAACTAATTATTCAAATTTTGTTTAATTATGTATATATTAAGATAATGTATCGAGTATCTATTCGAATATGTATCGAATCATGATTAAAAATTCAAGTAGTTTGGATCATAAACGAGTTGAGTATGACCTTACTCATATTCTACTCATATTTTTAGTCAAACTATTTTTTGTGCTAAGATTTGATCATATTATTAATGAATTCGAGTTTCACTCATAATTTTTTGAGTCGAGGCCAAATCGAGTCCGAACCGTTTAGTTCAATTTGTAGCCTTATTCACTATTGCCATCTTGACAGGATTTGATGGTCCAAACTTCATGATATCATGGGTTGGGTGATCATACCACTAAGCCCAATATATGTTTATGAGTTATTTTTAGAATAAGACTTATGTTCTGTTTATTCCATTTTAATCACAATTAATATACTCCCTCCGTTTCTTTTAAAATATCGTTTTAGGAAAGTATTTTTGTCTCTTAATATTTATCGTTTAAGAATTTCAAATACGCATTAATTACTTAGTTTTTAATATTACCTTTAGTATTAAATATAATTTTAATTTTTTCACTACTTTCTATCAAATAACTAACACTCTCTTATTCCAATGTAAAGACAATATTAATATTTAAAATTATTTTTAACTAAAAAATATAATATTAATTATTTTTCTTAATATATATGTCTACTTCAAAAAATACAAATAATAATGGACGGGGGAGTATAATTATTAGTGCACTTAATATCTACTCTGTAATTATATTTATAGATATTATACTACAATATTTGGAAATCTCATGCTATCACATGCATGGCTTGCGTCTTCCATGCTTTATGTATAATATCATGACTTCTCCAATCATTTGACTGATTTTCTCCAGCTAAACAAATTCATTTCATGAACTAGTTACAATTATAGATGAAACACTGCCAACCTGCATGGAATTATTTATATGCTAAATGAATTAATTGAATGTCACACACAATATTAAAAGCATATATTTGAAAATATAAATATTTATAAATATTTTTAAAATTATTTCGTAATACTTTCCTTTAATTTTAATATTTAAACTAATATTAAAAATAAAAATGTATTATCACACCCGTTGCATCTTCAATCCAATTAACCTTTAATAAATTAGTCGTGTGCATGTAGACAAAAATTTATAAAATCTCATGGCAAGGTTTACATACTTATCGCGCATTGTTAACGTTATATTCCTTCACGATAATTGTGGCATGTACATGATAACAAACCGATAACCTGACAGTTGTAATTGCCGGGAAAACTCTTCGACATAAGAATTAATACAGACATTTTAGGCATTAACAATATGTAAGAGGCATTATTCTAGAGAGTGAGATTGAGCTCAACTGAGCCTTACCTTTTTTTCATATATATAGAGGGAGAGAGCAAGCCTAGCCAGTTGAGCTTGGTCACCATCTATGCTACTTGGGCTCCATGACCAAACAAGAGATTTGGGTTTTGTGTTTTAGGTCCAATTGATAATATTGTATATCCTAACACGCATGTTATTTTATAGATGATATCAGTTTGAATTTTTCCAATAAGAAAAGTATAACACAAGACTGAGTCGAACTATAATATTATTCAATTCATTTCAAAAGAAAAATTCATTTTGATTTTCTTGAGATCAATCCATTATCTAACAACTCAGGTCAATTCTCGAGTTCAAATCAAATTATAGTATAGTAAATCCCTATCCATGTTTTTATTAATGTCTTTTTGAGTCATTTTCGGGCATACAACAAGTTCACCTAAAAGATATGATTGAAAATATTAATAATAGTAAAAAAAAATTATTTATTTTTTTTGTTAATTTGACTCACACATCCAAACACTCACCCACACACTCATCTTGGTTTTGTCAAGAATTGAAACCCCAATCTCATGGATACTATGGGTTAAATAATACCACTCGAATTGAATCCTTATATACACATTCAAATATTATATATATTATGATGTAGAACTAAGATGTTACAAACTACTTGTCAAAAAGTAGTTTGAGTTGGGTTTTGAGTTATAAAATATAAGTCATGAGTTAATTCAAAACTAAAACCATATTATCAATTTATAATGTAGGTTACATGGTTTGGACCGACCCATATAATTATGAGTTGAATCTAAGTTAACCCATAATTTAATTTCTATTGGCATATATATATATATATATATATATATATATATATATATATATATATATATATATGTAAGGTTTTGAGCTCAGAAAATTCAATGTCAGTATTTATTTTATTATTTTAATAATAAAATTAAAAAAATTGCATAATTAAATATGTCATAAATTTTGTCTATAATTACATATTTTATAATTCATGTATATGAAGGAATATCATATACGGAAGACATAAATTATCTGTCCTTTATAATTAAAGAAATTATATTATTCTTAATCTTAGATGGAGATGGACATACCATTCTAGTTGATTGTGATACACTTCATTGTATGAATTGTCTTAGTCGTGTAAAGTGGAGATTTAATCTAGTGTATTTGTGTATTTTTGAAATACATAGAACTGAATCCTTACGAAAAAATATTTATTAAATACTGTTATTATTATTTCAATTACTATTAATGTGCAATTACTCTTAATCCTGAGAGAATAATGAACTAGATTTTATAATGTGTGTCACTTTAATATATTAAAGAGTGAGGTTTTTAATATAATCAATACACTACAAGAAAAAAACTTATCATCGACGGAATTTTCCGTCGTAAATAAGCAAATTTCTTCGGAATTACCTTATTTCCGACGGAAAATTCGGTCAGAAATTCGGTCGTAACTAATCTCGTCGGGATTAATTCCGTCGAAAATTCAGTCGGAAACTAAAAGTTATTTCCAACGGAAATTCCGTGGGAAATAACTTATTTCCGACGGAAATTCTTCCCACGGAAATTCCGTGGGAAATAACTTTTAGTTTTTTTAAAAAAAATATGCAGTGGATACCTTCAGATCCCACTTGGAAATGCGTTTACGGCCACTTCCAGTCATCAAATCCTCACAGAAAGCAAGAACATTAGCAAATACACAAAAAATGTAATTCTCAAACAAAATAGTAAGCAAACAAGCCACTTGCTTCACCAAAACAAGAAAACCCGCCTAATATGATTCAGAGAAAATGCAAGGGAAAAAATGAAAACAGAAAAATCTAATATTTAAATTATTCAAATTGATGGCAATGAAAATTGAGCACAATACTTATGAACAATTATGCAAGAAGCAAGGATGTAAAGATTTATAAAAGTAAGTTTTACACAAGTACAATGAATTCACCCGCTGCACATAAACTTACACCATCTCCTAATTCAATAAATAGAAAATCTCCTAATTCGTTACATGTCCACATACCCACAACTATTCACATATGTTGAATAAATATAAACAGAAAGCCCCGTGAACTTGCAAAACAAAAATCTCTACTGGGCCAAACCTTATACACACACACACACACACCCACAAACCTTATACACTCGAACGAGGGGCGGAGGAAAAGCAACACCGACGACCGGAGGTGGTGGGTCGGAGGGGAAACGAGAGAGATGAGAGAGAGAGAGCGTGGTGGAAAAAAGAAAGAAATGAAAAGCAGCAAAAGTGAACTGATCGGGCTGAAGTACTGGATTCAAAAGTTATTTCCGACAGAATTTTCGTCGAAAAAAATCTGTCGGATTTAACTTTATTTTCCATTGATATTCCGTCGAAATTAACATTATTCCGTCGAATATAACTTTGGCGGTGACAGGAATTTTGCCGCCAAAACATCATGCGTATCCTCGACGGAATTCTGTCGGGTATAAATTATATCCGACGGAATTAATTCCGACGGAATATTCCGTCGAAAATAATATATTTACGACTGAATGTATTCCATCGACATTAATTCCGTCGGGATTAAGCGTTTTTCTTGTAGTGATACCTCAATATGCTAGGTGATATATTTTATGAAATTAGGAACATGCATTTTTCAAAATGGTATTCTACAATTAAATTATAATATCTCATTGAAATATTTTATTAGTTGATCTCCAGAATATTGGCCAAGTATTTTAGTAATTCAAATTACTAAAGTATTAATTTAATTTATTAAATTTATGAGTCTTCAAAAGTTTATAAATTATGTACTCAAGGATATAAGAAGTAAACGTAGTGAGTTAACAGTATTATTCCTACACACATTTATGGATATTAATGTAGAGGAGTATTTTTGCAAGATATTAATAGTGGAAGGATTTAATTAATTAATTTTAATTCTATTAATTCCATAGTGAAATTATAACTATTTAGTGGAATTAATTATAATTAATATAGTTCTATTTGATAAAAGAGTTAATCAAAAATTAGTGTTATATTGGAGCCAAAATTATAAAATCCTACTTAATCCTCGCTCTATCCCTTATTAAGATATAACAAAAAGGATGATAAAATATATTAGTAAAGTTTTTCAGTTATCGTGATAAATATCAGGCGAGTTGAAGACTTTATATATTCTATCATTGGACTCAAAAAAAAGTATGTGATATCAAAATAAGGGTCATAGAGAGAAAGATCAAAAATCAAAATAAGAGTCGTAGAGAAGAATATCAGGAGAAGCAAGATCCATCATCACAATAAGCCAAAATTCTACAACCAAACACGAGGTACGCAATATTATTTTTGATTATGCTAAATTATAAAAAAAAAAATTAAAATAATAATTTTTAAAAGTAAAAATTATTAATTTATTTGAAAATCGTTTCCACAATATCCTATCTCTATTTTCTTGTTCACTTTCTCTCTCTATCATTTTGTTTATTTCTCTTTCTCTATTTATACATTATACAACAGATCCACAACTTTACCCAATTCGAGAATTACGTACTTTATATCCCCGACTCCAACAAATATTTTAGCCTTATTTAAATTAGTTATGGTCTTACCTAAATGAGTTCTCATGCTTGAATATGAGTTGATAGTTTGACCCCATATTTCTCCTTCTAAAATATGGGTCCAAACTATATTTGACCACAACATACAAAACATATCAACCTATTTTTGACCTACAACATACAAAATGACAAAACATATTAACCTATTTTTGACCTACAACATACAAAATATGGCTTGAACTGTTGTTTGGCAAAAGTTCACAAATTTTGTCTATAATTATTGTGGGACGAAATAATATCAATGTTCTACTAAATCCGTCTTCATGTCTCCATCTCAGGGTTACGTAAGTCCACAAATTTTGCCTTTATAATTATTATGGGATGGGATAATAATATCAACGGTCTGTTAAACCTTCCTTCATGTTGCTGGTCAAGTTTTCGACAGTTAACTTCGATACCATATATAATAACTATACACATTTAAATATTTCAAATGTTACGACATGGGACATATATAATAACTATACACATTTAAATATTTCAAATGTTACGACATGGGACTAGAGAATGTCGTGACTGAAGATATTAATAATAACCATTTAAATACTTATATACACATTCAAGTATTTCATATATTACAATATGTGATTAAAGTATTACATACTAAATACTATAATTTATTGTGAATCATTGTATTTTAAAAACAACAAATTTCATAATTAACTAATAGTTTATTAAATAGATGCAATAATATATCACAATTATATTAACTAATATCCGTTAAATATTATTTTTAAATTTCATATTAGAATATTAACTTTATAAATTACAACACACCGAAAGGTTAATTTTGCTAGTATAAATTATATAAGATCAACGAGAGAGTCCATGACAATAAATGTAGCATGTTAAAAAAAGGCACCGAATTAAAAATGTAATAAATATGTTTAATTAAGATCATAATTATACAATATATATGTGGGCCTTTTTCTTTGAATACACAAAAAATTTATCCAAGAGAATTAAGTGGGGAGTAATAAGTTCATAACTATAAGATGTAGCTTTAGAAGCCTCCTCAATAATTAGTAGTAATAATTTGTAGAACAAAATAATATTACGGTATAACGGATTTCGATACCTTCTATTATTAATTTATTTAATTTATTTAGCTATATAACAAAAATCATTGTAATTAAATATATTATTAGAATCATTGTTAAAAATAATATTTATATCATTAAATATATAATAAAGAAAATTGAGTAAAAAATATAATGATCCTCGTAAATGTTGTATTGATGGTGATTGTATTAATTCGAGGTTAATACAAAAGGGTTCTAATTATGTCAAGAAGGAGAAGGTTCCAAATTTGTTCTTTAATTTGAAAAAAAAAATGTTTTATAAATTTGTATTTTTGCTCTATAATTAGAGATGCACTTTTTATAGTCCGTAGTAAAATTAAAAATGTATTTTTATTTTTATATTATAAAATAACATAAATTAAAGTTTCTAACATGTCTTTTTTATTCCTAATTATATCAAGAAATAATTATAAATAATTTACATAAAAAGTATAGTATAAGAATAAAAGTATAAAAACACATGCTAGAAATTATAGTAAAAAATAATAAAAAAAAATGAAGTCATGCTAACTTGGTAAAACATGGATGCTGCTCTTGCATGTTTCCATGCAATAGCCATCCAAACAAACAACCAAATATTAATATACACACATTGTAGGAAAGAAGCACAGGTGACAAGAAAACAGAGACATGGGCACCGAAAAGAATGAAACTCTGTTATTTATTCCGAAAGTTTTCGACTAAATTATATTACGAATTTTTTTAACCGAATTATAATTACGATATAAATACATATATGAGATACGTAAAAAATTAAAAATAATTATATTTTAATTTATTATATCTTATCGTGTAAATTTTTATATTGATCACAATTTAATTTCGTCACATATTTATTAACATATATATCATTCTCATAATACAAACTCAAAACTGACAAAATCACAAAGCCTTCCATTAAAACTAAAGAAATGTTTCTTTATAATCAATTCCTATATCTAAAAGCATGACACTCAATTGAATGTCAATTGAGTGAGTTAATTTAATTGGTTAAATTGACACAAATAAATTAACAGTTGATCATGACTCATTAAACTGAGTTCGATGTGAATTAACAACGATTTGTAGAGATTCATTTTGTAAAACATTTCACATCTTCATTTTTTATATCACAATTCTTCGTTTTTTCAAATCATATATCACTTTTTCGTTTCTTTCTCTTATAAAATCTTGATGTGATTCTCATGGACTATTATTCTCCCAAATTACTCGGATATAAATCATTTTATTTTAAATTAAAGAAGATAAAAACAATATCCTAAAATTTAAAAATTGATGCAGAGATGAATTTATGAGGTTACAACTCAATTCGTTAGGAGATAAAAACGCCCACAAATTATTTACGTCATGATTATAACAGATTACCCTAAAATATCCATAGGTAATAAAAATTGCATATGGATATTTTTAGGGTTATAATCATGACGTAAACAATTAGTGAGAGTTTTAACTAAAATTATTATCTATTAAAATAATAACTTTATAATTTTTTAATAAAATAAAAATAACAAAACAAAAAATTAAAAATAAAAATATTACCTCGCACGGGCTGTGAATCTGGTAGATATAAATGCATCATTATCCAGCCAGAATTGTACACATTACAGACTTAAGAAGGTTTATCCCATAAATTGAATTAACATTTGATAAATTCAAAAACTAACCAAAAATAGTAAACGATTCTCTACATCTTTCCATATACAGCTGAGAAAATTAAACCTAGTGAAATGGAAAAAGGTAAAGAAGATGATTACAGAAGGAACGACGACAATGGTAGATGCCTGGCTAGCGGCATTTCTGATTCATTATTACTGGCTGGAAGAATAAATGCAACGCTTGTGGTGTATGATTGTACAAAATGAAACAATGTGAGATAAGTGCAAACCTATTTATAGTATATTGCTGATATATCCTTGCTGGGAATTTTAATCTTCGGTTTATTTAAGAAAATACTTCCAAATTTCTCTATCGGTCATTTCTTTAACCAAATGGGCTCCAAAAATGCCTTCATCATCTACCAGGCTTCTCAGGTGCCGCGCTGCGCTGTTGAAGCCAACATAATTCTTTTTTGTGGCAAAGTACAATACTCCATAGGGAGGCCGCAAGCACTGAATATCAATTATAGAGGAGGAAATAATCACTAAGCGAAATGAAATAAGGATATAACTACAACATGGAAAGAGAAAAGTAGCAGCAACTTACGATAAATAAAAACTAGAACCAGAACATCTAAATGGACAATGTGTACACTCAAGGCTTGCACTTAACAAGACACAGCAAGCAATGGCAAGTCTACCTAATATTGAAATTTTAAGGACTAAAAAGTTTTTAGATCCAATTAACATATATCCATTCGGGGTCAGAGAGACTCAAGTATTTCGCTTCCAATGTCACATTACATGTGTTGTGATAAGGTATACAAATATATGATGTGTAAGCTTTTCTCAGAAGGGAATAATCAAACATGTACAAATTATATCAGGTATAAAACCTGACTGATTAGATATCAACCTCATCATTATTGCTATATTAGACCCTGAAATATTTTAGTTTTACTTTTTCCTTGCAAGTATTCACCTCTATAAATTTATATAAATTTGAACAAAGTGCAATATGAGTTCTTTGAACCACGAATGAGATCGATAGCCATTATGGCATGATGTTAAATTTGTATCTAATATCACACTTTGGTTGAAAGGGTCAAAAGAAAAGTCACCTTTTTTATTAGCGCGTATACTTTCTTCAAAGAGGTCACGGAGTAAGGTATCTCAGTCAACAAAATAACATCATAACCCCCTTCCCCTTGGTCCGTCTCACTAGCTCTCTCCCAAGCCCTGCTTCCCGAGAGCTTCCTAGATCGCCGTGATGAAAAGTCTCGTCCCAAAATGCTACCATCTTGGCTACTACACCCCTCATTGAAATCCTCCTCGGAAAAGCTCAGGCTCATACCTGCTAGCACTTCAGGTACATCATTCTTCACAACAGACAAGACCATGGGGAGTTCTTCCCACTCTCCAGCATAAAAATGCACCGTTGGGGCAAGAGGTTGCCTTGATGGAGTCAAGGGACTCTCAGGCTGGCGGCTCTGCCTATCTCGAGCTAGCTCAAGATTGGCCAGGACATTAGGGATAGTTGTGCATCTTATAGTTTCTGCATTCAGATCTTGAAAATGCACCGTAGAAGCTCCCTGCAGTGTGTTTAAAAACACTTAAAGAGACTAATTAAGTCATCACATCATTTGTGATAAGAATCAAAAACCCGAAGTCTTTATCATCCAAACACACAAATCACTTTTCGTTTGTAATTGCTAATTAACTTAGTTATCCTGCATAAGCACCCTACAATATAAAACCCAACATATTATCATTCCTTTTATTTGAAAATTTTGAAAGTTGAGATTAAATTAAAGCAAGCGCCAGAAGGAGCTGCAACTCTAGTACGTGCGCCGCAACTCTAGTACACGCAGAATTTTTTCTATAGTGTTTATTTGTCAGAATAAGAAAATTTTCAGTTATTTCAAGTAGCAAAATATCTTACTGGACAATCCACAGATAAAATCAATTAAATAGAAGTCTGGAACAATTGGACTTAGGTTTTCATTCTTTTTAAAGCATTTAATTGAACAAAAATAAATTAGTACTTAAAAATATTCAAATAACTTAAATCAAGACTAAAAAATTTAGTGAAAAGAAAGGAAGTTTGATACTATAAATTTTTTTCATAGAAGTTGAACAAATATCAGTTGATGAATGGGACGAGGAAATAGAAATTGTAAAGGTAGATATGCCCCACTTAAACATATAATAATCTCTCCTTCCCTAAAAGAGCCTCCAGGAATACTTCCTGGGCCTGTTTGCAAGTTTAAACTACTAAACTATGAATCAGACAGTATATACCAATTAACAATACACAGGCCGAACAGTGATTAAAAGAAATTGCAAGCAAAGCTTAAAATTTAACAGCAATGTTGGACCTTGATGGTTTTCACTTTTCAGCATTACAAAACCATTGACATAATTATGTAATGACAAGTATGTTGAGACATACAGCCAACATATTAGTAAGTGCCTGGACTAGGGGTGATTTGACGACTCCAAATGAAAGTATAACGACATACCCAAAGTTGATTTCGAACTTAAAAACTTAACAGTGGCAACAAATTTATAGGATTCCCTTCTCATATCTAGAATTTGATTAATTCAACTGACCATAACTAAACTGAGAGGATCAAGGACAAAGATAACTATTAAGAGTAATGCTATGGGTTTCAAATTTGGGATCTAAGACTCCAAAATGAGGTCTCAAATGATTTACTATATCACACATTATTAGCCATGTTATGAATTAAAATATTCAATTGGGACCAAAACTTAAGACTCATAGCAATACTATAAAGAGTATTATATACCTTCAGGCAAGCAAAGATCCCAGGGAGTCCATAACTGCAGCTAAGCTGAAAGCATAGCATAGGAAATGTATTATTTCCCAGATTCGAAAATCATAAAAGCATCAAAACAGTTAACAACTCATACTAGCATTAAGAGTCGAGAGGAGACATTAAAAGGAAAGCTTACAACAATAGAAAATTATCTGGTCAAGAAACTAACAGGTAGTGGAATCATTGACAAATTCAGACAGCTTTGTTCTTAAAGAGAGACCCCCCCTGTGGAACCAAAGCTTATTGAGTTTTACAATGAAGATACAAGGAGCTTAGAAGAAAATGGAACTAGTTTGATAAGGACTTTTACCTGTATGTCCTGTATGTAACTTGTCTAAGAATGAAATGTTAAAAGGCTCAAGACCTAGATAATGACAGTTAAGGACCATTTGACTATAATGTACTAAAAAACTTAACTGGAAAGCAGCTTAAATATTTAAACTAGGAAAATCCAGTTTTGTAAGTTGGAGATCAACATAAGCTCAACATAAGTTTGTTGCAGTTTGAACAGATATGCTCTCAAAGGTCAACATTGATCTCAATCGGATCAACCTGTAGAGTTCTTCTAATGTCTAGTTATAGGTCACAACAGCACCAAGGAATATTTTACCTTAGGTATCTGTTACACTACTAATTAGTACTTTAGTTAGTTCAGTGTCCATTATATTGTGAACCGTATAAATAACTCATAATCATAAATATATAAAAACAAATAGCTCATAAAAAATTTCAAGATTGAGGTTTTCTGTTGAATACCAAACAAGCACTTCATACTTGATATTTTAATTTGCATGTCATTCTCAAGGAGAGAATTCTTGTTAAACAACTTCTGTTGGCGTATTTTCTGTTGAATATAGAACAATCACTTTCATACTTTGATATTTCAATTCGCATATCATTTCAACGAGAGAATTCTTGTATTCGTTCAGAAATATACTTAAATAATCTAACAAAGCCGGTGCATCAAAGATGTATTTAACATGTCATAGAACCCAACTGAAGTATAAAATAGATATACTACAAGCCACATATCAAAATACCTCTAACACCCTTTTGCCTCTAAGGCTCAGTTGCCCATCCCGAATGTCATGCTTAAGGACATTAACAAGATCAATAGAGTTGTCCCAGGATTTCAAAGATCCTGCACAGAAAATCAAAGAATGAACCTTAGATTTAGTACAACAAGTAGACCCTTCAGACTTAGTAGAAGAGTGCTTCCAAGATATGTCATGTTCATATTTATGATTGTTGCCAAATTGCATTAACTTCTCCTTGAAGATCAATGTGATGTACCTACCATCAACTTTTGATGATTTTAGATCTGAACCAGCAAAACCAATTATATCAGCAACACTAACTCTTCCCTGCAAAAGAGAAAGGAAGATATGTATCAACTATCAAGTTACTCAAAACTTTTATGAGTAGGTGGCTGTAAGCTGAAAATGATCTACAAATGAATTATGTTTCACTGATATACTTTCTGTATAGAATTTAAATTTCAATGTGAAGTCAACAATCTTTTAAATAAGAGTAACTGATGGTTAACGATCCAATTTCCCAAATAAGAAGCATCCTAAAATTATAGTTAAGACTGCTTAATGAATATATATATATATATATATATATATATATATATATATATATATATATATATATATATATATATATATATTCATGACAACAACTCAGAAAAATAATCAGCTACAAGGAACCAAGAAGGTTTTGTAAAAACAACTTTATATTGCATAAACCAGTTTTTGGATGGATTTAAGAAGGACAACAGATAGACAAGAACAAAAGAAATATGTAAGAGACTCAGACAAGGTTTACATATCCCTCCTTTGTATGTTACTTGCATAAACAGAAACACTATATTAAGAGACCAACTATCACATGCATCTCCTCCAGTGATTATAAACTTACAAACAAGACTTCAATCTTGTAAATAAAAGATAATAAATATTATTACGAAGTAAATGTAAGCCATTTGAAGATTTCACGACAGCGGACCTTATGTACCTTGAATATGCTAATTCCTTGCAAGTCTACATTCTCCCCAGCATACTTGTATGGGTGAGCCATCTGCAAAAAGGAGAACAATCCGCACTTAAATTACAAGGCAATGCTAAGTTGACCAGAAAAAAAAATTCAAACTAAAAATTCGGCAATAAAAACTCAAATAATTATTAAGTAAGTAGTTTGTGTTAAAGCGGCAACATACGAACAGAAACTATACCTTTGATGGGAGAATCTCTACAGCCGGTGAAGAAAGATGGACATCTCTTACAGAAATACTGGATATGCTGTGACTTCCCCTGTCTTGAGGTGCCAGGCCAGGCAAGCACTGTGCAAAAAGTGATGGGGCACGCATTGTGGCCTGATATTTGGGATTATAAAGTTCTTTGGAATAATGAACTGTCAATGCCAACAAGTTCAAATGTTATTTGTGTGGTATGTGATTTCAAATAAGTAGTTTTGCAAAGTGAAGATGATAAAGATAGTGCAGCAAGAAGTAAAGAAATCATGGTGGCTAATGTTCAAGCTCTAAATACTCAATCAACACAGTCGAAGCAACTCAAGTCATCAACTACTTAGCCTCTACTGATGTGTTGAGTATAAGTGAAGACAAGAGGCTTAACTGGAAGAAAAAGATGAAGTTAGCACATCTCCAACATGGTTTGCTACTATGGTCAATGTAGTGCCACTTAATTCTTTTTGTAACTAACTTATACAAATAGAGTTAGATATATGATAGAGGAGATAGATACAATTCGCTCAGCTTGGTTCCATTGCATATACAGTTGCATTACTTCATTTATAAAAGCTAGTTCAATTGGATGAGAGTTATTTATTCTCCCTACAATTGCACGAACTTTGTTTTCATTGTTCTTCCTTAATTCACTGATTCTACAGTGATTTACAAAAGATTAGAATACGGGAATTCTGAAGCTGCAAGTACTCTAGTTTCCAAAATATATAATAAACCATAATATATACATTTACCATTTATGTATGATTGCAAGGAAAAAAAAGCCTAATGAAATAATGAGCAGCAAGTACCGCCGATCACCAGTAAGGACATGTATCGAAAAGGGGAGGAAATCCCAAAACTTCATTAGAAAGAAACATGATGAAGCCCACAACTTCTATCAACCTTAAGTTCTTTTTGCCATTTCATCTTTTCCTGATTCAATAATTATCTAATTTATTCGGAATGGGAACTAAATTCAAAATGAATGATAATTAGATCCACAATTATCCAAACAAAAATTTATAAATTATTGAGAACTAAACCAGCCCTTATCTTCAACTGCATCCAACAACTATACCTATAACACAATTAAAATGATCACAAAACCTCAAATTCATACAAAGTTGAAAATTATAGGAAAATAACACAAACCCACGAATTTAATACATACAGAAGCAAATAATATCAAGAAAAAATTCCAAATACAGTAAAAATATGTATACAAGAACAAATACAAGAACACATACCTCAAAAAAATGGCAGTAAATTGGTTCAAATAACAACAAAACAAGCAAGACCCTTTATAGGAATAAAAGATCAAAGATGGAAACCAGTAATTCCAATGAAAATGCATCACGCCATGACCTGTTTTTCGAAGTCAAAGCGAAGAAATTTGAGAGAGAGAAGAAGAAGCTTCTGACTTCAGAATTTACACCGCGACAAACATAATTCCATAAATGCCCCGTTGTTTACCAATAATTTTGAGGGAGCCAACGTGGTTTGCTGAAGTGTTAAGAAGGTTTTGGTAATTAGACCTTGTGCGACAGAAAGAATGAAAACAGCAAAACAGAAGCTGAGGAGCGGCGAGGTCGGTTGTGGTAGTATCCTAACTAGGGTCTAGGGTGGCGTGTTAGGCGAATTCTTCTCCAGTAAGGTTATATGTATTATATTAAATAGGTTAATATTAATATTATTTATTTATTTATTTATTTATATCAAAATATTAAATATTAATTTAATTAAATAGGTCAATATTAGCATTATCTGTCTAATTATTCATATCAAGATGCTAAATACTAAAACTAATTTCTTTATTAATCGTGTTAGCTTGTCGACCCGTTTATTAAATAAATTAAAGTTTTTATAAAAAAAAAATCATTCACTTATCTATTGAATAACAAAATAATTTATTCATCACAATAATATTTATTTAAAAAATGCAAGATAACAAGCTTAGAATGTAACTAAGAAAGTTAAAACTCAATATTTAAGATAAATTATAATATTATATCTTATTTATTTTTAAATTATTTTAAATAGATGTATTTAATCGTGTCTATTCTCTTGATTATGTGTTTACCCATTTAAATTTCATATCGATCGTATTGATCTATTTTTGACACAAATTATTTATGCTCAATAGTAACTTTCTTATTTCAAGTTTATTCGTATGGAATTATCTTATCGTGTTAAAAATTGTCACTCCTAATCCTACCTCTATGTAAAATCAAAATAAACATAGTCGATATTTACTATTGAGCAAAAATTATTTAGAATACCAAGGTTTCTTGGCTCAAATGGTAAAACAACTATTCAAAGGCTCTTAAGTCCAAGAGGTCGGGGGATCCATTCCTGCCAAAGGCAGAAATGTTAAAATTTCAGCTGAACTTAGCAAAAAAAAAAAAATTTATTTAGAATCCTCCTACATAGAGATACAACCATAAAGTTATGGCAATATTTATATGAAACAAGATGAAATTAATAAAGTCACATATTAATTTATATTATCTTAAAGTTGTTTATTAATTATTATTTAATTTAGTTATAAAATTCATCGATATATAAATCATGTTTCATTTAGTTGGGTTAAATTAAAAATAAAAATATTTTGATAAATTTCATATATTTCTATTACTATTAGTAATAGTAAACCACAACCCAAAAATAGAGACCTCGCTCTCTATTATGCAATGTCCACAAAAAATTAAAATTAACGAAAACACTACATGCATATTGTTAAAATAATAATAATAATAATAATAAAATATGCGAAGAACGTAATTTTCTTTACTTCCTTTAAATTGTAATCATTTCAATTATTTTAAAATCAAATTTTTTAGAATAAATTGACCAAGTGGGTGGTAAGTAGGTGAAATGAACATCTATAGTCCTATAACACCTACAAAACGTGCTCCTTTTTAAGAACACATTTTTCTATCCTTTACTCATTAACCTTTGACAAATGAATGATAAAATTCAAGAATTCACACACACAAAACAACCTTGTTGGAGTTTATTCATTCTTTATCTTCATCATAATTGAAATGAGTTTTTCTTTTCTTTTCTAATTTTATCTAATACTCAAAAATCATTATTATTATTATTTCTGATAAGATGATAACGTTTGAATACGTTAGTTGTTTGTATTCGCTAAGTTATATTATTTTTTAAATTCATTTGATACTTCAAAAGATGTTAACATTCAATTCCACTTTATTTATTTTTTTAAATTATGAAATCCCTCGTAAATGACTTTGAAAACAACTTAAATAATTTACGATGTTGTCAACTCCAAAGAATAATATATATATATGATCGTGTTAGTTAAAGATTAAATTAAAACACATTAAGTTAAGTTAACATTTTAAAATTTTAGAATCAATTTTGATAAATTAAAATAAACTTTTCTTAAATCAGATCGAGTAATTCTACATCTTAAAATGAGACTATGAGAGCGAAAGATTAGTGTACATAAATGATATTTTTAGTGCAAAATTTTTTCTTCAAATGCAAAATACACGAGTGTATCTATTAAGCTGTATGTTCTAGTATAAAAATGTTTTCAGCTGTATGCAACGCCAAAACTGCATAACACCAAACTGTGGTGATAGATAACCATATCTAAGCAAAACTGAGCATCCTGTAACCATTCTCTAGCTCAGAGAGATCCATTTAGGGAGAAGTCATCTTTATTGAATTCCGATTCCACTCCCTCATGACCATCAAATTCATCAAGCCCCAGCAATTTCTCAATTGGAAGTTCCATATTCGAATCAAAATCTTCTTCCGAAAACCCCATTGATTTCTTGATCAAACCATTCCCATTCGCTTCTACCTTGTCAACTTCCATATCAAGAGGTGCAATTTTCATTGAATTTTTGGTCGATTTGCTCAACCTTGAAGGCATGGTGTTGCTCCTCCTAACTTCCTTGTTACCACAAGTGCATTTCAACTCCAAAAAGTTTGAGGACTTTGATCCTGAGCCAAAAACAAGTCTTCTTCTACACCCTTTCTCCATGTTCATCTCTCTGCTCTGGACTCTTAATCTAAATGATCCATAAGAACTACCCTCGGAGCTTAAAAGCCTATGATTATTCTTGCGAGGCGACATGACAAAGAAGTCCCATGTAAAATCTGAACCCCAGTCAGAATTCTCATCAGATGGCCAGAAAAGTGGCTTATCAGGACTAAAATCTGCCAAATCAAAAGCTTCTGAAGTTGCAACACATTCTGATTTTGCATCACTTATTTCAGTACTTGAAGAAACACTAGAACCAAAAGACTTAATCTCAGAACCCCAACTACTCTTGTAAGATGGGCTAGGAAAATCAGATTGTATCAAGTCCATCTCTGACTGTTTTTCTGAAATCCAATCAGATTCCTCTCCATCAAGATTGATTAAAGAAACTGAATAAACAGTTTTATCTATATTGCGAGCCCAAAAATGAGAATCAAGATCGGTACTAAATCGAGATGAAGAATCATCACATGTGCTCAAATCCTCAAATGGATCACTGCATAACGATTCTTCACTATCTGAAAATGTAACAGAGGAATCTAAGAAGTCATTCCCAGTTGAAGTAATCAGCCATGTGCATACCTCTTCTTCCTTTAACTCTTGTAAAATTGTTTCCTCTTCTGATGGCGTTTTATCAAGAACCAACGAAGCCTCTTCTATGGGACTAACTCTAGAACCATCAAACAACGTAATTTCTTTACACAAAAAATTCCCCGAAAGTTCTGATTTTGATAGCAAAGATGTTAAAAACTCTTCGAGTGAGGGGTCCAAGAAGCTAGATAATCTATACTCTTCAAAAGAAGATGAAGGTGATGAACTACCAAAAGATAACCACATAGACTTATCATCATCAGGCCCTTTTTCCTTACTGAACTGCTTTGTAAAATCATTTTCTCCATAGTCTTCAGATTCTGATAAAACTGCAGCTATCTTCTTCCTCGGTTTACATATAGGCCCCAACTCATGAATATGTAATTTCTTAGCAAGTCCCATATTGATCAAAATTCTGCTTCTAATCACTGTTACATTAGGGGTATGTGTGTAAACTCAGTAAGGAACAGAAAGAAAAGAACATGGAAAACAAAAGCATGCCGGCTTACAATCATTAACCATTCTGAAATCTAAAACAGATGAAAACAAGAAAAGGCATGAAATGAAAATACGAACTGACAAAAGAAGGGTCCTAGTGCACATAACAACAACAGATAACTGAACATAACATCTGATGTGATTTTCTGATTTAATTAAACAAACAAAACAAAGACAGAAACAAAGATATTCTAATAGGAAGGAAATTGCAGACTTGGTAAATTCAAGATATCAATCAACCTAGTGCGTCAATATCAACACCACAATATAGAATATTAGTATTAGAGTAGAAGAGTCATCGTGTCTTTAAATTCCCAAGTCAATAGTTCAAACTATGTAACATCAACTTTAAAGAGAGTTTATATCAATAATAGCCCAATATCTACTAATCTAGAAACATTGAATACATACACTAGGTCAACACAAAAGTTCCCAGTCAACACAGGGTAGGATAAAATATTTAAAACTTTTGAATAAACATAATCTTTGAAAATTAATCATCCAATGAAACCCCAACAAGTGCAATTCTTCGGACTAAAATTTCAAACGATAAGTTTGCTTAATGGGTATTGCAAATTCCAAGAAATGATCAAAGCTGATCAATAATATCATATCAGCTCAAGTTTGAAGTTCTCAACTATTCTAAAATTTAATACAATGTACAAATTTTGGCTCATCAAAAGAGTTGAACTTTATAGGTCAACCATTCTCTACTACTTCACCTACATATATGTGACTTAATTTCGAGGTCTTCCTCCAACAAATTAAACACCCATAATTCATAAATTCCAACTTAGAGAGACAACACGGTAACAACAGCCGTAAAATCGACCTAATCAATGGCAATCTTATGATATAAAGTACTAATAAATATCCCAAAAATTAATTTTTTGCATACAACACCCTTGCAAGATTACATAATCAAATCCCATGAACAAAAATTGGACCATAAAGCTTAAGAAATTACCCAGTAAAGAGTAAGCACATGCATAACAAAAATTATCACTTACTTAATTGTCAATTCTAATTAAGTAATCAAATCCAAAAAAACAAAAATAAAAATCATAGACACCATAAATCAATACCCAAAAATTACATACATAATAATTTTCAGTATATACATATATTAGATGGATAAAAAGACTCATGCCATAGCTGCTTAAGCTCTAGGTTTTTGATTCTATATGCACATAAAATTAAAACAGAGCTAGCTGATCTGAGAATAGTAAAATCAAATAGTAACAAGAACAGAAAAACAACTGGAACAAAATTAGAAGTTGATATAATTTGATGATGAAAGGAAAGTGGGTGCGGTTACCTTTTGAGAGACAATGAAGAATTGGAGGAGAGAGAAAGCAGTCAGCAAAACCCTTTAGGTTTGGTTTTAGTGAGGGTCGGGTACACAAAAAATAGAGACAAGATTACGCTGCTAATAGGCAATGGACAGAATTTGTAGAGAATTATTTATGGAGTTTCCCGCGGTTTTCCTTTTTTGTCACTTTTACATAAAATTGATTTTTATTTATAGAATTTGATTTAAATTAAACTAATAAATTATATAAAAATGGCCGGTCAAGGCAATTTAGTTTTTCACCCCTATCTAATACTACTCCCTCTAATCTCTCTGTTCTCAAACAACGAGTATGTGAAATAAAATAGAATAGAAGAAAGAGAATAATTTTGTTTAGACAAGTTTATATTTATCTATACGATTAAAAAATAGAATATGATATGAATTTTAATATTATATTTTATCTTTTTTAATATTGTAAATAGATATATTGTTTAGTTATAGAGTGTTTATATTTATCTATTTTGTTTTAAACTTTATCCTTAATGATCCTATAAAATTATATAAAATAATAAATATTTTTATAATAATAAACCCCGCCAAATGACACATTTATTCTTTATTTTATGTATTCTAGTTTGTCCTTTTTTAAAATAAAAAAAATTATACTATTTAGTCAGTTTTTTAAGGACGGAGAAAATGATGACGGAGAGACTAATATAACACATTAATTAAACAGTTTTATCACTAGTCAATTAACGTGTACATAGATTTTATTGTTTGCAATTTAAATTTGAAGCTTGACAATTTTCATTTCTGGGCTCCGTGATGAGCCTGCCAGTCAATCAGTTATAAGACCTAATTTAAGGTAGCCAAGTTAAGTACACTAGACAACAAAGTTTTCAAGAGGCCCAAAGATCAATCGTACAAAAGAATACTGCTATTCTCATTGAAATATTGAGTTTTGTTTAATGTATAGGAGAATCATAACGAAAAAATGGGTCAACGAGGGTCTCATTAGAAGGAAAATATGAAACTGATCTTCAAGTGTTTGGGATGTTTGAGAAATATATATATATATATATATATATATATATATATATAGTCTCCTTCTCTAGCGAACTTTAAAAAGCGAACTAAAGACGAACTGTCGTCTTTGGTATCTATGGCGACGGTTCGACCCGTCGCCATAGCCATGCACTATATGACGACGGGTTGAATCGTCGCCATAGATACTAAAGACGACGGTTCGTCTTTAGTTCGCTTTTTAAAATTTTCATATATATATATATATATATATATATATATATATATATATATTCTGTGTATATATTAAATGAGAGTACTATTTGGATGTTGAAATATTATCCTTAAAACTTTTTTCTGGTTCTTCTAGGGGTGGAAACCGTATTATAGGGTTTTTTGGTCATGCAAAGGTGGTGATGCACAATACCAACAAAAGCCGCCCATGAAAATATCAACTTCATATTACGCCCTTAGTTGTAAGTTTTGTTTTCGGAAATAAAGAAATGGATGAGTTCGAAAAGTTTTTTCTTTTATATACTGTGAATGTTTACATTAATTTTTTAATTGTCGGGTATGGGGATAAATATTATGATAATTTTTTTAGAGAAAGAATATAATATATCTTACAATTTTATATATTAATTTTTTTGTTTCTAGTTATGTGGATAACTATAGTTAGTAATATATATTTTAACAATATATTTAATATAATAGGTCAATCTTATAATTTTACTCAATCTCATGTATTGATATACGTCACAATCATAATTCAACAAAAAAAACTTTGAATACATCACAGGACTCTCTGCCGCTAGAGGCTTTGGCAGCAGAGCCAGTTTTGAAATTAATCCAAGCCTTTGGATATTGTTGGGGTGAAAATGTTTGGGTGATGATTCACATTTAAATATCTAATAAAGTTTAGTTAGTGGAGAGATAAGAACAAACTCATTTGTGGGATTTTTGGTCAATGTGGTATTATCAAGAAATATCTTCACAATAATTAAGTATTAAATGGGTGGAAGACGGTCATTGAATATATATATATATAGGAAGTCAGAGGAAGGGAGGAGAATGGTTATTACAAATGGTACACGCCGACACACATTAATATACACAGAGTTATATTGATATACAACGTCGGGCAACAAGCACCATCAATACACATTGGTAAACATCGAGGGTAGTGATATAGACCATGTGTATTGAAAAATATTATTATGCCTCGGTACAAATCACTATATATCGACATATATCGATATACATACTGATGAACATTTTTCTTGAGAGAACTTTGTAACACTTCTAATATCTTTTTAGTCGATTTTTGAGATCCCCCGTGGTTTTTTTCCAATTGAATTTTCACGTAAAATTATTGTCTTCTTATATTTTGTGAGTTTGATTTCACCACAATATAATTGATATTTTCAACAAATATTAGCATACTTTTTGGCCTGCTATTTTGGTTATTTTGTCGGCACGAATTGCTAACCGACTCCAATAATTCAGTATAAATCAACAATCGAGAGCAATCTATAAACGAGGAGGCTGTTGGGCTTACAATTTGGAGATTGCCAAGTGGTGGATTTGCGGTAGGGGGTGTTCTAGGAGCTAGAGAGGAAGAGGAGGAGAGAGAGATAGTATACAAAAAAAGAAAAGGTGGAGAAAGAAAAGTTATTGTAGAATTAAAGAATAAGTAGTGAACAGATTCAAATAATCACATCGGCAACTTAGGTTCAACCTTTTGGAGTCGGGTCGGCGGTTATTTTGTGTTACAGGTGGACTCTTTTGTGTTACTCTCCTATTATAAAAAATTTATAACAGGAGAGTGGAGGACTATGTTAAGGTGAAAATATCTGGGTGATTACTCACATTTAAATATCTAATAAAGCTTAACTAGTGAAGAGATAAGGACAAACTCATTTGTGGGATTTTGGGTCAGTGGGGTACTATTAAGAAATATTTTCACAATAATTATGTATTAAATGAATGGGAGGCGGTCATTGAATATATATATATATATATATATATATATATATATATATATATATTGTGTTGTGTCTCGTTAGAAATCACTATATATCGACATACGTCGGTATACGTACTGATGAACATTTTCCCTAAGAGAACTTTGTAGCGTACTAAAGAACATTTTCCTTAAGAAAACTTTGTAACACTTTTAATATCTTTTTAGTAGATTTTTGAGATCCCCCGTGGGTTTTTTTCAATTGACTTTTCACGTAAAATTCTTGTGTTCTTATATTTCGTGAGTTTGATTTCACCACAGTATAATTTATATTTTCAGCAAATATTAGCGCACTTGTTGGCCTGCTATTTTGGTGATTTTGTCAAGCGTAAAATTGAGCATTAACAGATATTATGATAGACATACGATATAAGATGTGATTGTTGAAATATTATTCTCGATCGCTATAAATGAGTTCCGACACACACACACACACATATTAAGAAAAGAAAAACATTCCTTTTGCATAACTTCTCGTCTTTTCAAAATAAATCTCAGTAAGTTCCTAATACTCTGTTATTTTTATTTTAAAAAATTCAACTTTTTATAATTTCATCCATAATTTTAAATTTGTTGAAGTAATTAAGATTGTAAGTTGGAACATTACATATTATTATTTTTGTATTTTATCATTTTAATTTCTTAGTATTATCTTTATTGAACTTAATCTAGCCGTACATATTATGACCGATAAGAGACAAACGCTACTCAAGTGGGTTTTAGAAAATATCAAAGGAATGACAAATTTACATACACAAGATTCAAATATTATATTTATTTTAATTATCAAAAAATAGAGTATAATATAGATTTTAATAATATATTTTATTTTTTAATGATTAAAATAAATATAGAATTTAAATGTAGTCAGAGTATCAATGATGTCACTGGCGGTAGTGCCCATGCCATCAGCATACTCAGCTGGCTCTTCATCCTCCTCATCCTCAGTATCGGTCTCCTCCTCGCTGTACGGTCGCATCATTCCGCCCCAGACAGCGTCCTCTCGATCTCCCTTCTCGGGATCTGACTCTGGCTCCTCAACCGGGGATACAGGTTCAACGAGTGCATAGCCTACCAACTGCTGCGTATCCATTTGGATATCAATATAGATCACCTCATCCACTGCAGTACTCGACTGTCCTATCTCCGTCATCCTACAATCACACAAATAACACATGTTAGTACTGCAATAAAATATATTCATTGATGAAATGAAATAATATTTTATCATGTACATCTCGGCTCGATGGATTTTCTCAATCCATCTCCAAAAATACACCACATGATGAATCTCCCTGATTCATCTCCTAACGCACTCGATAAGAGTTTAGCACTAAGGTTATAACCTAGGTTTCGCAATCCTAACGTTTCTAACCTACAGCTCTGATAACAACCTGTGACGCCCCCAAATTCGGGTTCCAAATACCCGGATCTGGTCATCACGATCCAATACAAACATTCACCTCTAAACAACATACAATAACTAAATGCGGAATAATAAACATATGTTGTTCATTCAAAAGGTGTTACTAGTCCCAAGATACGATAACCTTACACAAAAGTACATAAATACCCTTAATAAATTACTTAGGGTTTGTAACGCCCCCAAATCCGGGTTCCTTTAACCCTAGACTTGGTACGTCACGATACATCATCTTCATACATGTTCTATAACTAATGTGGAATATATAAACATAAATTGTTTATTCTACAACATTTTCCAAGGTTTCTAACCTTAACTTACATATATACCTTTAGATTCATAAAAAGGTTTACAAAATTACTTACATCATATAACAATTTAGTTATAATGAATAACACTATAATCTTGTCTTTTGCTTCTGTCTCCGTCTCTCCTCGGACATTCGTATTATTCTGAAATTTGTTATCATGATATAGCAAGAGTGAGCAACGACTTTGCTCAGCAAGTTTAAATACAATAACGATATATCATGATTGAAGGAAAGAACAAGCTTTCGGATTTTCAGCAATATAATAATTGTGAAAGAGTACGAATCATAATTTCAATAATTGAATGATTGAATCAATTAATGTTGAGTGTCAATAATGACCATGAACAATTTTAACTGAACCTTATGGTAATGAAGGTGATCAGTCTTTCATACCTGATGAACACATGCAACAATCACTATATGCGAATCAACAATTTAAAGATGTGGAATAATTATACAGAATTAAACCATAGCATGCTTGAAGCGTAATAACTTGAATTTGAGTTAGGAACTTGAACAATAAAATAATATATCCTGCTCGAATATAAATTGAGTAGGGTTTAGGAAACTTGTCTGTCTGCTCAGCTACAATAAATGACTAGCTTTAACTAACTGGCTTTGAAAGACCTAACATCAATAAAGTTGGTCTAATAATTAATACGGCGTATTTGCACAACTATACGCTTACTAAGGAACTTATCTACCACATAAGTACTAACACATGATATACATCAGTCAAAACAATATCATTAACCTTATAGACCCTCAATCATATTAGGTTAATAATTTAATAAATTCGAAAATAATTTTCTCATGTGTGAAACACTTATTAAACTATTAAACAATTTATTATAATTGTTTAAACAAAAGAGTTAAAAGACATTTTCTTTATTTCATTTAATTACTATTTAACATTAATTAAATAGTAAGTAATTAACTACCTTTAGTTATTATTTAATAATAAATAATAACTTACTAGATTTATTTATTATTTAAAGTTAATCAAATAATAAATAATTAAAATAATCAAATATCATTAGTTATTATTTAATAAATAATAATAACTAACTAACTAGATTCATTTATTATTTAAAGTAAATTAAATAATAAATAATACAATTATATAGTAAATACCCAAATATCATTAGTTATTATTTAATAATAAATAATAACTAACTAAATTTATTTATTATTTAAAGTTAATCAAATAATAAATAATTAAGTAATCAATCTTAGTTGTCTTTAATTATTATTTAATAGTAATTAAATAGTAATTAATTAATTTATCATCCTTGTTTATTATTTAATATTAATTAAATAATAAATAATTAATTTAATCATAAATTCAGAAGATATAATATTAAACTAACTAGATTAATATTTAAAACATTTAAATATTAATCCTAAATATTTATTATATTTGAAAAATATAATATTAAACTAACTAGATTAATATTTACAACATTTAAATATTAATCCTAAATATTTATTATATTTGAAAAATATAATATTAAACTAACTAGATTAATATTTACAACATTTAAATATTAATCCTAAATACTTATTATATTTGAAAAATATAATATTAAACTAATTAGATTAATATTTACAACATTTAAATATTAATCCTAAATACTTATTATATTTGGAAAATATAATATTAAACTAATTAGATTAATATTTACAACATTTAAATATTAATCCTAAATACTTATTATATTTGAAAAATATAATATTAAATACCTAAATATCATTTTTGTATTATTATTATTTTTGTTAAAATTTTAAACTAACTTTTAAATATTTAAGTTAATTAAAATTATCCAGAATGGCAAAATCGTAAATAAACTGAAAAACCGGACCGATGACAATTTCGTAATTAAACAGAAAACCGAACGTAGCGGCAAAATAGTAATTTCAGCCAGAAATTTATTACCGCGCATTGCGCGCGTACCAAAATAACCGGCCCAAAACGGTGTCGTTTTCAGAGTAACGGAACTGGCCTCCGCGCATTGTGCGCGGAGTAAAATTTCTTACGCCAAACGGCGTCGTTTGGCTCCGCGGTTTTTCAGAAAATTGGCTGGCGCGCATTGCGGGGCCAGCCCTTTTTTTTTTTCCAGTCGCAGAAGGTGAACAGTACTTTTTAATACACAACTTAATAAAATTTATACCTTCAAATAAACTTTAACTTCTCAATAAAAATCCAAAAAAATTACCAATCACTTAATATCAATTTATAACATGAAAATTTAATTTTTCACGATTTAATATTAAAAATTTTTATAAAAAATTTTACATCACATGAACTACCACAAATCATAACTTTTTGTGTATAGCTCCATTTTGAGTGATTCAAACTTTATTTTTCTCATGATTTAATGTTCTATAATATTATAACATTAAATCTAAATTTTATAACAATTATTTTTGGACATTATTTTGAGACTTGATTTAACACCACTAAACACATGTTTTTAGCATATAAATTATACCAAAATACAAACCAAGTATATTAAACTCAAGTATGGCATAAATATTACCACTACACATTATTAACTATATTAACATGTTTATACTAACATGATAATTTATTTAATTTAAAAACAAACTACATTTAAAATAATCATTAACTCATTTTAATGGCTATCTTCATTTTTCTTCCAAAATGGGTTGTGAATGTCATGAACTAACTTATGCTTTCTTCTTCTTCCTTGAAGCTCCACCCAAAATCTCTCTCAAATATTTATCCTCTCAATATTTTGCTCTCAAGACTTAGAAGATGAAAGATAGAAAATGAATAACAAAACTCCTAAATTGTAAGTATACTTACAATTTGGATAGATATAAATTCTATATCTATTAAAATTTACCATCATGAGAGTAGTTGGAGACTTGTGCAAGAGATTTAAGCCAAGGACTAAGTGGGTGAAAAGAGGTATGGTTCATGGACAAAAAAAAAACCATACAAGCAACCTAATTTAATAAATGAAAATAAAAATAAAATAAAATCAATATTTCACTCTCTTTATCTCCTCTTGCCGCGGCTGACTTGGGACTTTGTCCCAAAAAGATAGTCACATGAGCTTACTTTTATTAAATAATAGTTTACAATTAAATTTACAAGTGGGGTTATGTTTTGACTTTATTTAAAATACCAATTGGGCTCCAATTAAATTGTTTGGGCTACTAATTTGTCAAATTTTATTATTCTTCACTTGGGCTACTAATTGATCCATGTTGGGCTAATTTAATAATTTACACATTAATTATTCAATCCATGATTAAATAAATAATTATATTGAATAAATAATTAAATACTCTAACCCATTAGTATTAAATTACTAAATGGACTAATAAATATTATTATTAATATTTCACATTATTTACATTAATTAATAATCATATTAATTAATTTATTATATTTAATTAACTCATTATATTCAATTTAATTGAATATTTAATTAATAGGAAACTTATCAATTATTTTGATATTAAAACATTAGGGTTTGTTCACTAATTTAAATAACATATTAGTGACCCCCTTTAATTAATTCTAGTAATTAATCACATAATCATTTAATCACGTAATTAATTAATCACATAAAAAGATTTAAATATTCTCGTAAAACTAATTCGTTAGAAATTAAATTAATAATTTTAATTTATAATGACGTGGAAATTCTAGGACATTACATTCTCTCCCCCCCCCCCCCCTATAAAAATTTCGTCCTCGGAATTGTAAAATAAGGTTACTCAAATAAAAATGGGTAATTCGTTCTCATTTCTTCCTCTAGTTCTCACGTAGATTCTTCAATTGCGTGATTCCTCCAAAGTACTTTGACAGAATGAATTATCTTATTCCTCAGCTTTTGTTCCTTCCTATCGAGTATCTGAACAGGAACTTCTTCATATGATAAGTCATTCTAGGACTTGAATTGGTTCATAGGATATAACGTGCTTGTAGTCTGGTTTATACGGCCGCAACACTGACACATGAAACACATTATGAATGTGCTCAAGTTCAGGAGGTAATGCTACCTCATACGCCACTTCACCTGTGACGCCCCCAAATTCAGGCTCCTAGAACCTCGAATTTGGTGTTCACTATTCATAATATCACATACATTAACCACTGCCCAGAATTTTCATTAATATACATTACATATGCTAATCTCCAACATAATACAAAATACATCTCTCACACTCCCAGAGTTATTAACCTTCACATACATATAACATTACTAGGATAACATTTCTATTCTAAAGTCACAACATAGATTTAAGACTACCGACTGGGGACAATGCATCAATTTCTTCATTCCGATATCTTTTTTTTGCCTTTGTCTTTCTTATCTAAATTCTCGGGTTTTACGTCTTTGTCTGCGACATTTTAAGCAATTAAAAGTGAGCAACTAAAGTACTCAGCAAGTATAATGAACAGAATAACAATGCATTATGAGGATCAGAATTTATACCAATAATGTAACATTAATTCAATTCAAACAAAGGAAAATCATTGTAGGAATTATCTTTTGAAACACGATATAAATGAATTTAACTGAGGGTCACAAGACCATTGAACATAGGTTAATCAATTTTAATATTGATAACCCGTTTATGTCATAAAGACCATAAAACCTTAAACCCGTACTCGAGGTGATCAGCCTCTCGTACCTATGACTGTGCACATCATATTACCGCATATTGCGGGGGATCAGAATTTAAAGCATCCGACAAGCTATATCCCCTGGAATAGGGTTGTTCATCTCAGTTTCTAGGAGTCCGCACCAAAACAATTTGGTTTGGCTCAGCATTAAACAATATAGAGTAATTTGAAATTTAATTGTACCAAAAGTCTAGCCGGACAAGTGGCATAGACTTACAACCATTAACTCACTAATCAACAATTATGAATCGTTATGGATGATGTTTAATAATGAATGTGAGTAACAACAGAGATTTTTAATTTTTCATTGAACAATTCACAACATCAATCGAATCCAACATTCAAGGAAATGGAATAATGATAAAACTTGAGAAATAGAGCTCAATAAAGATTTTGATATCTAACATATGATTAATGGTTCAAAGTTAGGATTTAGGAACTTGTCTCGATGTCCGATTATTAAATTAACAGCTAACTATCCCTTCTTGGGCAACCTATAATAATAACATAATCAAATCATAATTATTTAGTAACCCACGAAATTAATTTATATAATTAATATTACTCATAACCTAATTATTCTACCCATCAGCTCTATATGGGTGTTTAAAATTAATTATAACCTATTTTGGTTATTAATTCTAATTATGTTCTTTTAATTCTTATTATTAAACATTTAATAATTAATTGAAATTATTCCTCAAAATTGGAAAATTGTTAAATTTAATTTATAAAACATTTTTATACATTTTTCTGATTTTATATAATTTTTATTAATTTTTAAACATTTATTTTAATTAATTTTACTTCCAATGGCATTTCCGTAAATAATCTGAAAACTGGAACCAGGGGCAAAATGGTAATTTCGCGAAAATCGGTCGGCCGCGCATGACGCGCGCCTCAGCCCTGTCCAGCCAAAACGACGTCGTTTTTCCCCTGTCTTCGGAAAACTGGTCGCCGCGCAATGCGCGGCCTGCCTTTTCTGCCCAAAAACGGCGTCGTTTATGAGCCGGTTCCGGAAAAAAAAAATTGGCGGCGCGCAATGCGCGGACGGCCAATTTTTTTTCTCTCTCTCATACGTTAACAATAGCCAACCAAACCAGTTTTTTCCTAACATTTTTGATCATTATTTTCTCAACATAATTACTCCAAACACAATATAATTCATCAACACATACCTAAAAATTATCTAAAACAAGTATATAATTATTTACAAATTTTTCATATAAATATTTTATCACCAAAATTTACAACAACAATTCAAATACTTGGTTTATACATTCCTTTGAAGTTGTTGTATGCACTCGGATAGCTCTAATTATTTTTCTTGTCGGCGATAATGGCGATTGTGGGTGGCGGATGGTGGCGACGAAGAAAGAAGATGATAAAGAGATATGGTTTTGTTTTTTTCTTAAGCTTTGGCAATATATCATTATTATTATTATTATTACTCTATCTATATATATATATATATATACTTACCCAACTTTTCAGCATTTTTAAATCCCTCATTGATTCCACCGACTTACTTAAGTCGGTGAGAAAAATTTACCATTCATACGTACATTTTAATACATTACGCAATTAATTCGGGTAATAAATATTTTATATAATGTATATAAAATATTTATTTTAATTTACCAAAATTCATAAAATAATTTATAAATAATATTCACATATTTTTAATGCACATTACTTGATAAATTTTGTACACGCATAAGAACATGCATGTAACTATATGAGGTATTTTATACTTCCAAAATTAATAAAATAATTTGCATAACTTAATAAAATTAATTTTCCTATGTTTCAACTTTATTACTTATACATTACATAAACATACATGTATTTTCTATTACTACATAATATATACATAAATTAATTATAATATATATTATGTATTATAACAATTTCTTTTTACATATTTAACCCACAAAAATATTAAATCTCATAAAAATAGAAATAATTTTATTTTGCATAAACATACATTATTTTATTAAAATAAGAATTATCCATATCGATTAATTATTCCTTTTTACCATTTCATATATTTTATACAAATTGTACAATATAATTCCGTATAATTTATATAATTATTAACCTTTTCCTTCATAAATTTATTTTCTTGTATAAATTATATATCACCCTCATATAATTTATATAATTAAAATTCCTTCACACATAATTATATTTTCTTATATATAAAATATATATTTATTTCTATATATTTTATATATATATAATTACCTTCTTAATAATCTCCAAATTTCCTCATAATTATAAATTAATCCATGATCAATAATTTTGACTTCATTAATTACCTCATTAACTTTAATTTAATTCAGGATTAATTTTCAATATTAATCCTCTTTTCATTAACATACATCATTAAATTATTAACCATAACAATCAACTATATATATATATATATATATCCATAATTAATTTACAAAATTCACATTAATTACCTAGTTTAAATAATTAACATACACACATTTTATTTATTTAAACTTTTTACATGTCATAATATCCTGGATATTACATCACCGACTCGCCTCAAGATTTCAAACGGTCCTATGAACCTAGGGCTCAGCTTGCCCTTCTTACCAAAACGGATCTTCCCCTTCCAGGGAGATACCTTCAGAAATACGAAATTGCCCACGTCGAAGTCCCGCTTTTGGCGATGCAAATCCGCGTACTTCTTTTGACGATCTTGAGATGCTACCAGTCGATTCCTGATAAGTTGTACTGTGTCTGCAGTCTGCTGCACCATTTCAGGTCCAAGCAGTCTTCGTTCACCGACCTCGTCCCAACACAACGGTGTTCGACATTTTCTTCCATAAAGCGCTTCGTATGGTGGCATACCGATACTAGCGTGGTAGCTGTTGTTGTAAGCGAACTCCACCAGTGGCAAATGGTCATCCCAACTGCCCTTTAGGTTCATCACGACCGCTCGGAGCATATCCTCCAAGGTCTGAATCGTTCGCTCGCTCTGGCCGTCAGTTTGAGGATAGTACGATGTGCTTAACCTCAACTGTGTACCCATCCTTGCTTGCAGACTTTTTCAAAAATTTGACGTGAAGCGCGGATCTCTGTCGGACATAATCGATACTGGCACTCGATGTTGTGACACTATCTCCTTCACATAGAGCTTCGCTAACTGCTCCAGATTGTACCGTATTCTGATAGGTAGAAAATGGGCTGACTTGGTCAGACGATCCACTATTACCCAAATGGCGTCCAAACCTTTATGTGTCGGTGGCAAACCCACCACAAAATCCATCGTGATGTGCTCCCACTTCTACTCCGGAATCTCTAGTGGTTGAAGCAGTCCGCTCGGCCGTTGATGCTCTGCTTTAACCCGCTGGCATGTCAGACATCGGTTGACTCATTTTGCCACTTCCCTCTTCATATTCGGCCACCAAAAGTATTGCCTTAAATCCTGATATATCTTCGGACTTCCAGGATGTACTGAGTACCTCGTACTGTGAGCTTCCTGAAGAATGTCTTCCTGAAGCTCCGGATCTAACGGTACCCAGACTCTCCCTTCGAACCTCAGCAAACCTGTGCTATCAATCTTGTACTTAAGCTTCTCGCCTTCAGCAAACTGCTTCTTAATACTATCACAATCTTCATCATTTTCCTGAGCCTCTTTGATCTTGTCTAATAAGGTTGGGCTTGCTGTTACTGTAAATAATTTCTCATCTGGCTCCATCGGATATTTGATCTCCAACTCCAAACGTTCGAAATCTCTCACCAACTCTTCCTGATTTGTTAGCTTCGACAACTTCTCCCTGCCTTTTCTGCTCAAGGCATCTGCTACTACATTGGCCTTGCCCGGATGGTACAGAATCTCACAGTCGTAGTCTTTGATCAATTCTAACCATCGACGCTGCCTCATATTCAACTCCTTCTGAGTGAAGATATATTTCAGACTTTTGTGGTCTGTATATATCTCACACTTCTCGCCATATAGGTAGTGCCTCCAAATCTTCAGGGCAAAAACTACCGCTGCTAACTTCAAGTCATGAGTCGGGTAACCCTTCTCATAATCCTTTAACTGCCGTGACGCATACGCAATGACCTTGCCGTGTTGCGTTAGCACACAACTAAGACCCTTGTGTGACGCATCACTGTACACTACGAACCCTCCCGTGTCGTCCGGTAAAGCCAACACTGGTGCCTAACTCAACCTCTTCTTCAGCTCCATAAAACTTTCCTCGCACTTTTTCGACCAAACAAACTTCATAGTCTTTCGGGTAAGATTGGTCAACGGCGATGCTATTTTTTGAAAAATCCTGAATGAATCTCCGATAATACCCCGCTAACCCTAAGAAACTCCTGAT
This sequence comes from Hedera helix, assembly GCA_947179155.2. Lineage (NCBI taxonomy): Eukaryota > Viridiplantae > Streptophyta > Magnoliopsida > Apiales > Araliaceae > Hedera > Hedera helix. The sequence goes on along the minus strand of OX359277.1, from coordinate 28,218,655 downwards.
CTCAGTCTGCGTCTTCGGCTGTTCCCAATTGATAACTGCCTCCACCTTCGCTAGATCCACCGAAACACCGTCTTTGTCGATAACATGACCTAGAAACTGTACCCTCTGCAACCAAAATTCACACTTCGAAAACTTGGCGTACAGCTTCTCCCTTCTCAAAGCCTCCAATGCGATCCGTAAATGTTCTGCATGTTCTTCCTCCGTCTTCGAATACACCAATATGTCATCAATGAATACGACCACGAACTTGTCCAAGTACTGCTTGAACACTCTGTTCATCATATCCATGAATACCGCTGGTGCATTCGTCAGTCCAAATGACATCACTAGAAACTCGAAATGACCATAACGAGTTCTAAATGTCGTTTTCGGGATATCCTCCTCCCTCACCTTCAGTTGATGATAACCCGTCCTCAAATCTATCTTCGAAAAGTATTTCGCTCCTTTAAGTTGATCAAACAGATAATCAATTCTGGGCAACGGATATCTGTTCTTAATGGTGACCTTGTTCAACTCCCGGTAATCAATACAAAGGCTCATCAAACCATCCTTCTTCTTTACAAACAGAACCGGCGCTCCCCATGGTGACACGCTTGGTCTGATGTAGGGCTGTCAACGGGTCGGATTCGGATCGGATCGGGGGTGATCCGGATCCGAATCGATAAGAAATTATCGGATTCGGATCAGACCCGATAACCCGACGGATCTCAGATATTAAGGACCGAACCCGAATCCGATAATACTCCGATAACCCGATCCGATAATCCGATCCGATTAAGTTTAATATTAAAATATAATAAATGTATTAAAATGTATTCAAAAATTTTAAAATGTATTAAAAATGTATATATGTATTAAAAATTTTTAAAATGTATTAAAAAAATTAAAAATGTATATATATGTATTAAAAAATTTAAAAATGTATTAAAATGTATATATATATATATATCATATTTTAGAATATATATATTATATGTTATCGGATCGGAGTATTATCGGGTCGGATTGATATCAATCTGAATCCGATCCATTTAGTTATCGGGTAATCGGGTCAATCGGGTAATCGGGTTTCAAAACTGGATCCAAATCCGGATAAACGGATCGGGTCCGGGTCAAGACTCACCCCGTTGACAGCCCTAGTCTGATGTAACCTTTATCTAGCAGTTCCTGCAGCTGAACCATCAATTCTTTTATTTCTACTGGTGCCATACGATACGGCGCCTTCGATATCGGTGTGGTCCCCGGTACCAAATCAATAACAAACTCCACTTCTCTGTCCGGCGGTAACCCCAGAATCTCATCTGGGAAAACATCAGTGAATTCCCGTACAACAAGTATCTGACTCAGTTCGACCTCGACACGTCGAGTATCGACCATATGAGCCAAATAACTTACGCACCATTTCCTGAGCAACTTTCGTGCTTGCATCATCATCAGACAACTTGATTGTCTTGGCGATTTACTACCGTAAAATATAATTTTTGACCTATTCAGAGTCTTTAGGTGCACACACTTCTTCTTACAATCAATAACCGCTCCGTGACTCGATAGCCAATCCATCCCTAGGATTACGTCAAACTCTCCCAGACGAATCGGTATCAAATCCACGTTAAGTCTAAACCCTCGTAATTCAGCACAACAGTTCCTATGAATGTAGTCTACGGGAATAATTTCTTTGTTTGCTACTTCTACGTTCATAGGGTGTTCTAGCTTTTCTTGAGGTAAATCTAATCTCTTAACAAAATCTTCAGAAACAAAAGAGCAGGTAGCACCCGAATCAAACAATACATATGCATTAATATCATTGATCGGGATGATACCTGACACCACGTCCTTGGAGTAGACTGCATCCTGCACCGTTATGTTGAAGGTGCGCGCTGTGGGTCGGTTGGCCTGCCTGGCTGGCCCTCCAATGTTCAGCCTGTTGTTGTTGTTGTTGTTACCTCTGTTGTCACTCTCAGCGTCTCCCTTCCTCTTTGGGCAGTACTTGGCATGATGATCGATTCTTCCACAGGAAAAACATACTCCCTTCATCTTTTTCGGGCATTGTGGAGTCATGTGCCCCGGCTGTCCGCAGCTATAGCAAACACTCTTCCCTTTCAAGCATTCGCCTGTGTGGTTCTTACCACAATTGTTGCATTTGCCCACTTTCTTAGTCTCTCCTCCGGATTTGTTACCTCCGGACGATTGGCTCTCATTCCACTTTCGTTTATTGGGGTTGTTGCCTCCATTGCTCCCCGTTTTCTGTCCTTCATGACTCTTCTTTCTCTCCTGGTTGAATTTAGCCAGGGCCTCACTGTCACCCTCTGCAATGATTGCCCTTTCCAATAACTCTGCAAAGCTCTTGATCTTTAATACCGCCACAGAACGGTACACCCATGGCTTCAGTCCCAGCTCAAACCTCCGAGCCTTCCTAGCCTCCGTATCAACTTGATGAGTTGCAAACCTTGCCAACTCATTAAACTTGGCCGCATACTCGGCCACAGACATACTCCCCTGTTTTAGCTCGAGGAATTTCACCTCCATTTCTTGCTGCATGCTTTCTGGAAAGTAATTTTCTAGATACATTTCTTTAAAGCGTTCCCAGGTAATGACGCCTTCTCCCGCACGGCCCTTGTTGGCCTTCCACCAGTAGTTCGCCTCCCCCTTCATCATGAAGGTAGCGAAACTAGTCTTCTGTTCTTCGGCCACCCTAGCGACCTCGAACACCTTCTCCATTTCCTCGATCCAAGTCTATGCTTCGATCGGGTTTAGAGTTCCCTGAAACTCCGGTGGTCCAACCAGTTTGAAGTCCTTGAAATTTGCCAAGTGCGACGCTGGCTGCGGTGCTGGTTGTACTACCACTGGTGGGGGTCTAGTTTGCATGGCTTCCGCCAGCATTTCTGCAAACATCCTCATAGGATTGGGTTGATCCCCAACCTCACTCTCTGACTCTGGGATACGTTGATTGCGTGGTCTACCTCTCGGCATGATCTACTAAAGAGCAAATCTTAGACTTATGCTTATAGTTCTACGCATTATGTTAGCCAAATTAACATTTAAATTCAAAACTATATATCAAGCATATTTGATTTAAACAAGGAAATAACTGCATTTATATTCATATACCAATGTTTTAGTACAAACTCAACAAGTGGCATACTTCTATAAACGCTCAAGGCACAAGTTGCCTAACAACGACTATCCTCTAACAAACAAAAAGTGAGGATTTACCACCATCAACCCCTCTAATAGAACAAGAGTTGGGGTCTAACTGACATCCTATGCATACATCAAAATATAAAGGCTTACAACAGCTGAAACGTCCCTAATAGAAACAAAAGGTGGGACTCACTACTAATAGGTACAAAATAAGATAACAACAATAAATCACCGCCTGTTGCGGCGAACAGTCCTACGAATAGCCCTGCGTAAAGCCTACTGGGCCAACTCCTCCACTGTACGGCGACGAATCCAGCGTCTGCTGTTACCCGCCTCCCTAGGGTGCCTCATGACCCGACGCCTCAGTCGATTAAACGAAGTGCCAAGAGCAAACTCTAAGGTGTCGATCCTAGCGGCTCTCTCCCTATCAAGCTCAGCCCGAATGGTCTGGAGAACTGTCTGACTAGCCATCTCCCTAGCATCTAATCTTCCCATCGTCTGCCTCAGCTGACTGTTCCGAATCATAAGTTGCTGCACAGTAGGACCTAATGCAGGTGCAACGCTCTCCAACTACTGAATTTTGGCCTGCAATTCAGCCATCTTCTCCTTTAGTTCCATATTCTCAACAGAGAACATGTAAGCTGTGTCCCTATACTGCTTCTCAGTCAGCTGGTGTACCTGGTTCTGCGTCTCTAGGTGCTGAACCCTCTCCTCTAGCTCATCATTAGCCGTAGTCAGAGTATCAATGATGTCACTGGCGGTAGTGCCCATGCCATCAGCATACTCAGCTGGCTCCTCATCCTCCTCATCCTTAGTATCGACCTCCCCCTCGTTGTACGGTCGCATCACTCCGCCCCAGACAGCGTCCTCTCTATCTCCCTTCTCGGGATCTGACTCTGGCTCCTCAACCGGGGATACAGGTGCAACGGGTGTATAGCCTACCAACTGTTGCGTATCCATATGGATATCAGTATAAATCACCTCATCCATTGCAGTACTCGACTGTCCTATCTCCGTCATCCTACAATCACACAAATAACACATGTTAGTACTGCAATAAAATATATTCATTGATGAAATGAAATGATATTTTATTATGTACATCTCGGCTCGATGGATTTTCTCAATCCATCTCCAAAAATACACCACATGATGAATCTCCCCGATTCATCTCCTAACGCATTCGATAAGAGTTTAGTACTAAGGTTATAACCTAGGTTTTGCAATCCTAACGTTTCTAACCTACAACTCTGATAACAACCTGTGACGCCCCCAAATTCGGGTTCCAAATACCCGGATCCGGTCATCACGATCCAATACAAACATTCACCTCTAAACAACATACAATAACTAAATGCGGAATAATAAACATATGTTGTTCATTCAAAAGGTGTTACTAGTCCCAAGATACGATAACCTTACACAAAAGTACACAAATACCCTTAATAAATTACTTAGGGTTTATATTATATAACAATTAATTTAATTAACTACAAGGCTGCATCCTGAAGTCTATCACTTCATCTTTCCTTTACCCTTGTTCTTTCCCGAAGTCTCGGGTTGCACTGCAATAAGGTTTCATGATATAGCAAGGGTGAACAACTAGTTTGCTCAACAAGTTTAAATAACAACAAGAAACAATATATCATGAATGAAAGGGAATAGCTGAACAATTCAATAATATGAATAACATAAGCAGGAATAATTATTTGCTTTTAAAATCAGGATAGTCAAATAGACTATAAACTATAAATATCCACAGGTGTCAATAGCAGGTTGACCCAATGGTTACTACCAGAAATATGTACCCGAGGGGATCAGCCACAGTACAATATGTGTATACATAACATTTAATTTTCGTATTTTTGTACCTGATATTAGATACATGATACTCCCCTATAATAAAGGGTGTTCATAATAGTCCAAGAATCCGCATCTTCAATGAATTGGATAGCTTTTAAAATCTTTAACATAAATGTCTAGCCGAACAATAACTTAGACCTAATTTGAACAGTTCTTTAAACAGTAGAACAATAATTAAGTTCAAGTCAAGGACTGTACAATATTAAGTGCAACAAGTGCGAATAACAACAATATCGATGTGGAATAATTGTAAAGAAATTAAACCACTCAAAGCATGCTTGGAAATAACAGTTCAAGCTTAAATAAATAATTTGCTCAATGAAATGAGTTTAGAGATAAAGAACTTGTCTGTCTGCTCAGCTACAATTAATGCCTAGCTTTAACTAACTGGCTTTGAAAGACCTAACATTAATAAAGTTGGTTTAATAATTTGTATGGCGTATTTGCATAATTATACGCTTACTAAGGAACTTATTTACCACACATAAATATTAACACATAATTTACATCAGTCAAAATAATATTATTAACCTTATAGACCCTCAATCAAATTAGGTCAATAATTTAATAAGTTAGAAAATATTTTTCTTAAGTGTTGGACACTTATTAAACCCTTAAACAACTTATTACAATTGTTTAATTAAAACATAATTAAATTCAATTTATTTTATTAACTCAATCTCTATTTAATTACTATTTAATCTTGGTTAAATAGAAATTAATTATTTAATTTTAGTTATTATTTAAAATAAATAATAACTAATTATACTTACTTATTATTTAATAATAATTAAATAATAAATAATTATTGATTTAATTTTAACCTTCTTTAATTTAATATTAATCAACTAATAATTAACCAAGTAATTAACCTTACCTATTATTTAATTTAAGGAAATTAAATAATAGTTTACTAATTTTAATCCTCTTTAAATATTATTTAATGTCAATTAAATAATAATTAATTATTTAATTAATTTAAATTATTATTTAAGGTTAAATAATAATCAATTCATCCTTATTTATTATTAATCTAATAACTTAATTTCCATTAATCGTTATTTAATGCTAATTAAATAATAATTGATTACTTAATTATTTTTATTTATTATTTAATAATATTTAAATAATAAATAATTAATTTATAAATTTTTATCTCTATTTAATTATTATTTAATAGGAATTAAATAATAATTGCTAATTTATCACCTTTATTTATTATTAACATTTTAAATAATAAATAACTAATAAATTTATTTAACTTAACCATGATTTAGCTTACTAGATTAATATTTAAAATATTTAAATATTAAACTTAATGAAAAATATCCTCCCCAATATCATTTTTGTATTATTATTATTTTTGTTATAATTTTAAATTAGTTTTTAAATATTTAAATTAATTAAATTTAACCCGAATGGCATTTTTGTAAATAAGTTGAAAACTGATACAAGGGCAAATTCGTAATTTCGTCGAAAAAGAACGGAGGGGCAGTATGGTAATTTCTGCCAAAATTGGTTTCCGCGCAATGCGCGTGTTTACAAAAACTATGGCCAAAAACGGTGTCGTTTTGAGAGACGACTGCTGGGTTCCGCGCGTACGCGCGGAGTAAAAGTTTTCTACGCCCAAACGACGTCGTTTGGTACTGGCTTCCGGCAGAATCTGCTGGCGCGCAATGCACAGCCAGCACTTTTTTTTTCCTTCCAAACAGATTCTCTACAGTACCGGCAACACACTACCAAATAAAAATTATACCTTCAAGTAAGCTTTTAAATTTTCAATAAAAATTCAAAAAAATTACCAATCACTTAATATCAATTTATAACATGAAAATTTAATTTTTCATGATTTAATATCTTTTTTTTTTTAATAAAAATTTTTTTACATCACATAAACTACCACAAATCATAACTTTTTGTGTATAACTCCATTTTGAGTGATTCAAACTTTGTTTTTCTCATGATTTAATGTTCTATAATATTAGAACATTAAACCTAAGGTTTAGAAAAATATTTTTGGTCATAAATTCCAAGACTTGTTTACACACTACTAAACACATATTTTAGCATACAAATATACTAAAATACAAATCAAGCATATTAAACTCAAGCATGACATAAATATTACTACCACACATTATTAACTATATTAACATGTTTATACTAACATGATAATTTATTTAATTTTAAAGCAAAACTATATTTAAAATAACCATTACCTTGATTTAATGGTTATTTTTCTTTTTCTTCCAAAATAGGTAGTATAAGAAGATGACATGAACTAGCTTAGAACTCTTTCTCCTTCTCTTGCTCTCTCTCAAAATACTTTGCTCTCAAACTCTCTCTTTTGGAACTTAGGCTATGTTTGTTTACAAAATATATACTTGGGATAAGACTATTTGTATTAATTTAAAACTATTTCCGACTTTTTTATCCCATGATGAGGGATTATTAATCCCTTCATTTTGAAATATTAGTCCCATAAAGTCATTTAATAGCTTAAAATGAGAGGGACTATTAATCCCAAATTCATCATGGGATTATATAATCCCTCATAAATAGCCTTAAGAATGATAAAAAATAGTCCAAGGACTATTTAAAGGACTATTAATCCCTCATCATGGGATAAAAAAGTCGGAAATAGCTTTAAATTAATACAAATAGTCCAATCCCAAGTATGTATTTTGCAAACAAACATAGCCTTAGAGAAAAATAATGAAGTGCAATATTTACCAATACAAGTATACTTGTAAAATTAATAGATACACATAATATATCTAATAATCTAGACCATCATGCACGTATATGGATACTTACACAAGAAAACTAGCCAATGAATTAGTTGGTGAAAAGAGGGATGGTGCCCATGTACTTAAAAATTAAAACAAGCAATCCATTTATTAAATAAATGAAAAATAAACCAAAATAATAACAAAAATCATTTTTTTCTCTCTCTCTTTCCCAAGCATGTCGGCTAATGACTTTTCTTGTCCCAAAATAATTGTCACTTGCTTACTTTTTAAATAATTAATAAGTTATATAATTGTTTTTCCAAGTGGGTCAAGTATTGGGTTTTATTTAAAATACCAATTGGGCTCCTATTAAATTGTTTGGGCTACTAATTTGTCAAATTTTATTATTCTTCACTTGGGCTACTAATTGATCCATGTTGGGCTAATTTAATAATTTACACATTAATTATTCAATCCATGATTAAATAAATAATTAGATTGAATAAATAATTAAATACTCTAACCCATTAGTATTAAATTATTAAATGGACTAATAAATATTATTATTAATATTTCACATTACTTACATTAATTAATAATCATATTAATTAATTTATTATATTTAATTAACTCATTATATTCAATTTAATTGAATATTTAATTAATAGAAAACTTATCAATTATTTTGATATTAAAACTTTAGGGTTTGTTCACTAATTTAAATAACATATTAGTGACCCCCTTTAATTAATTCTAGTAATTAATCACATAATCATTTAATCACGTAATTAATTAATCACATAAAAAGATTTAAATAATCTCGTAAAACTAATACGTTAGAAATTAAATTAATAATTTTAATTTATAATGACGTGAAAATTCTAGGACATTACACAAGGAGCATGGCAGCTTATGAGGAATTTGGGGATGCCATTATCTTTAACACAACATACTTAACTAATAAGTATGACATGCCATTTGCCCCATTTGTTGGAATTAATCATCATGGTCAGTCAATACTCTTAGGTTGTGGATTAATATCTCATGAGGATATTGAGTCATTTAGTTGGCTTTTTAAAACTTGGTTTGCATGTATGAATGGTCGTGCTCCTACCACAATAATCATTGGCCAAGACAAAGCAATGGAGAAGGCTATTGAAATTGTGTTCCCCAATGCGAGGCATAAGTGGTGCTTGTGGCATATTATGAAGAAATTGCTCGAGAAATTAAGTGGTTGCAATCAATATGAATCTATCAAGTATTCAATGAGAGAGGCAGTTTATGATTCATTGACTTGTCAAGAATTTGAAGAGTGATTGGGTAGTTTCATTGAGAAATTTAACTTGAAAGAGAGTGACTGGTTGACTGGGGTTATATAATGAGAGAAGTTATTGGGTGCCGACATTTTTAAAGAATACTTTTTGGGCTGAAATGTTCTCAACTCAAAGAAGTAAAAGCATGAATGCTTTTTTTTTATGGTTATGTTAATTCAAGGACAACCTTAAAACAGTTTGTTGAGCAGTATGAGAATGCATTAAGAAGTAAGGTGCAAAAAGAGAATGAGGCAGATTTCAATTCCTTCGACCATTGGATTTCATGCCTTACTGATTATCCATATGAGAAACAATTTCAAGCTGCTTATACCATGACAAAATTCAAGGAGTTTCAAGAAGAAGTAAAAGGGAAGCTTTATTGTGTCATTAATTCAGTTAAAGTATAATGTAATTTTGAGGTGTACGATGTTACACAAGATATGTTTGGAGGGACTCGCGAAGCTACTTTTAGAGTTTATTTTAAGAAGATGAATGTACAATTAAGTGCAACTTTCAATTATTTGAGCTTAGGGGAATATTATGTAGACATGCCCTTACGGTGTTGCTCAAAAAACGAGTTCGAACCTTACCGGGTAAATTCATTCTTCGAATGTGGAGAAAAGACGTAAAGAGGTCTCATAAGAAGGTTAAGATCATATACTCCGACTGGACGTTGAATCCGAAAATTAACGTCTTTATAGGATGTGCAACTCTTTTTATGAAGCGGCAGACTTGGCAACGGAATGAAGAGAAGACAAAAGTTGTTATGCATTAGATTAAAAGGTTTGTTAATGTACTACAAAAACATGATGGAATGTGTGAAAGTAATCAGTCGACTCCTTCCAAATAAGGCACCCAAGTGGGTAGTGGTTGTAAAGATAGCAACAATATTCGTAGTCCTTTGTCGGTTCATCGTAAAGGTCGGCCCCGCTTTAAAAGACTTCAGTCTAAGATTAAGAAAGTTGTTAGAAGTATAAAAGCTAGGAAAGGGAAAGAGAAAGGGAAAGGAAAAGAGAAAAAGAAAGAGAAAGGGAAAGGGAAAGACAAGACCATTGAACATAACATGGATTTCACTAATTTGGTAAATCTTTTTTTTTAATTTTTTAAAATATAATAACTTATTTATTTAGATTAAATGTCTTATTTCACTTCTTTTTCTTTTGTGTAGAGTTCTCAAGGTGACTATTTTGTAAGCGTACTCAATAACAATTCTCAAGTTAATAATGATGCAGAAGACTTCATGAGACATGGTGCAATAGATCTTAATTTACAGGTTTGTCATTAATTTATATGAATAAGTTACATTCTTAGAGGCTTTAATGATAATTATTTTAAACATTTCAGGTTAGAGACTTCACCACCAACACAAATTTGCAATCATCACATGTTGATGACTTTCTATTTGCCACAAATCATAATGTCTATTATGGAGGGAGTTTCCCCTTTCATTTTCAGGTGACTTTCTATTATTTGTATTTCTTTTTTAGATGACTTCTTCGGCGTTATTTGTTGTTGAAAACCACCATTTTATTTTTCTTGTTGCAGGATTACTATAACCCATATTGGAGGAGTGGTGAAGGATGTGATCCGAACAATAGGAGCGGATAATTTTGCTGTAATTTGATTGTAGGTTTCACTCTCGAATAGTTGTTGATCGTGAAGTAATATGACTATAATTTATGTGTAGACTTCAGCTGAATGTGCTACTGAGAGCCAAACTGTGTTGGTGATTGTGTTCAAAGTTAATGTTGGATTATTTATCTTTACTTTAGGACTTCTATAATGTCGCAATTAATTTGATTATGGTAGATTTTTAGTATTTTTGTTTTTGTTGCTTTAATCTTCTTATTCTTGTGTTGCTTGTTAAAAAACAGACAGGTTTCACAGTACACCACTGACAATTTTTTATAATTATGGTGATAATGTGCTTATAAAACATATCACCATAATAACATTGTGTCCAATTTCATGTTCAAGACCAAAAGTCTGATATACTTGTATAGTTTATTTTTGCACATGTAGTAGGCTTTCCAACTGCTCTGAATGCCTAAAAATAGCAGTCAAAATTTTCCTCCATCTAATTAAAAGCCAGAACAGGGTGACAAAAAGCCATTATAATTCAAGATTGGAGAATTGAGACCAAAGCACAACTAGTTTTCAATGGTCCCTCGTAACAATTCTGAGATGTTATTTTTCGGATAGTTGAGGTCGCACCCTAAATTTAGTCAACATATGAGGCAGTCTCTTTCTTTAACAGAAGCAATTCATAGGCCTATTATAATCCAACACCGTCACAAATAAATAATACATTTGCACAAATATAATATCCTTTAGGCACAGTGCAACTTGCTAAAATATTGTATTACATTTGGAAAATGTACAATCAATCCACATTTATAAGAACTCATTTCACGAAGCCTATGTCCCTGCTTATAAAAATTTCACTAATATATAATTCACTAGTATTATTAAATGCTTTCAAGTAGGCAAAAATGATGCCTCCGATAAAAGTTGAATTACAGGGAATAGCCTTTCCTTCCATTATCGCTTACTGTCAATAAAAAATAGGACACTTCCATTACAACTTCTACAACAAAACCCAATTCATTCTAAATTCCATTACACTTTGTTCATTACAATTTCTTCCACAACTTCACCTCTATTACAACTTCCAACAAAAGACAACTAGTTTTTCATAATAAAAAACAAACAGAGAAGAAGTATTACAACAACTAATTTCTTCAAAAATTTAATTTCACGTCTCATTTCAATTATAGTAAGATCATGGTCAAAGGAATTTTTTGACAAGTGCATTTCAAAAATTGGTGGTGATTTTTCTTCATTTATAGCCTTGCACCATCCCACGAAATCGCATTTTTCATTCGGGCACACATAGTATGTGACGACCCCGAATTAGGGTTCCTTTAACCTCGGATCCGGTTCAACACTAGTACTACCATTTTCTTATTGTTCATGAATTACAACAATATTATAATTGCTAAATAATCATTTATTTATAATTCTACAACATCTCTTTCTATTCTAAAATCGCAATCTTTAAACAAACCTAGTATGTCTCAATATCATACATGATACGACATTCTATTACAATCATTTTGAGTATTTAAAACTCATATTACATACCAACTAAGTCTTATACTACACAGTCATTTTACCTGTCCAATTTTAGGTTTTAAACCTTAACCTTTAATTAAATCAATTAAGATATTATCTAAAATCTTAGAAATATCTGGGATATTACATTCACCCCTTCTTATAAGAATTTCGTCCCCGAAATTATCTAATACACATTTCTACCAATTTTCATCTCTGAGTATAACTCTTTACTCATCAAATTCTATGACCACCCTTTACTAGGAAGTTCATACTTCTAAACTCACAATTCCAGAACAATGGAATATCTTGAAAAAGAATAAATTGAAAATCAATAACTTACAAAAGAATAAATTAAAAATCAAAATATTCATTAAAACTTTCATACTATTCTGAGGAGTCATAAAGACTGTGAACATACGTTTTAAGTATTTACAATACCCGGTAGACAGAAAACTGTCATTTCGTTTTGAATATTAACAATCATTACAATTGTAATATCCGATACTCTAGGTGATCAGCCTATCGTACTTCTGCGTTGTGCACAACGACTTTTCTTAGGATTGAACTCTTTGAATTTACCAACCCATATTTTGTCATATCAGCATGCCACCACTCTTGGGCGCCCCCTCGCGGGTTCTTTATTAATGGCTCTGACATATCCCCCATTATAGGGTTGTTTACCTCAGACTTACTACAAAATTCCGCTCCAGCATAAATTGGATTGGAAATAAAACTTGAGTCATTTCTGACCAAAAGTGTCCAGTCAAAATAAATGACATAGACTCACATCATTAGATTGTTCGTATATTACGAATCGAAAATCATTTCAGATTAGTTAAAACAATCGAAATACATTTTTAGGACTTCATGCTACCGCACCGTTGCAACAGTGCGTTGAGGATTTCGTCTTTTTCATCTCTGCACCATGGCTTTAACGGTGTGTGATGATTTTATAAATACATTTTGATATTTTTAAATCGATTTGTCTAGCTGAAACAATTAGCATAGACTCTTCTTTAAACGTTTCAAAATACTGAAAATCATTTTATGACTTTGTCATATTACATCATACCATAGTGGGCTTTAAAATACATCCAATACTAGGTTACTCTGCATTGATGACTCCATCATTTATCATATCTACACTAAGTGCATTAATGATCTTTAAAATACATTTGTCTTTTCAAAAGCACAAAAGTGCGATTTTGGCATGATTGTTAAGAATTTCAAAGTCTAGCATAGCTAGAAGATTTAGAATATCCTAAAACCTCAAAATACCTCAAATTTCTCCTCATCTTTTCCAGCTTAATAACTATATCTAGTATAGCTTTAATCTTGCTACTTAACTCTACCCACAATCACTGTTCATCAAACTTACCACGTATTTGGGCTTATGAATTTACCACAATCATATGGTTTGAGGAGTTTGTCCTAGTCAAACCAAAATCGTTCATTCGCTGAGGGGCTCCACCACATGACTATGAGTCAAGAACTTACCATGCGTGTCGGTTCTCAGAACACGAACTTATCTTAGCATCTTTTACCTATCCATTATACACATGAGAAAAGAATCACCTTCTCAACATACATATAACAAATAGCACGACACCAGGTTTCAATCGATTATCACTATAGAAAGCTAAGTGATCGTCAAACCAAACACAATCTCTTGCCCATACAAGAAATTGGTCAACTCGACCACTAGTCAATATAGGAAGTCAAGCGGTTGTTAAACCAAGAACAAATACATCAGTTTCCTAACTGTTCAACACTGTAAGGAAACACATGCCACCAATGCATATCTTTCTTCTTCGATACACACTGATCGTGCAAGTTTCGCAGCAGCATCTCCCAAATTGGTTCGCTGACATATCATAGCCCTCGCCCATACAAGGGTTCGTTCAACTCAACCACTATATTAATATAGGAAGCTAAACGGTTCTAAAACCAAGCACAAATTCCCCGCCCATACAAGGAATCGTACAACTCAACCACTAATATGAGTCCTTAATTAAAAACCCACAAACCACTAATTTTTCTTAACTGAATACGAATTCTCTCCATTCATATTTTAGCACATCTGTCTCATTACGAGTTCATCTCCCTAGATCATTTCATGACCTTATTAGCATTTTCTGTATGCTTCTCAAAATCTTATTATAAGATATCTTCTATCATTTCTTCAAATTAGGTACAACATGACCCTTTTCATTTCTCTTATATCTTCTCAAATCCATCTTTGGATAATCTTCTATATATGAATTTTCCAAATTCATCTTTTATTACTTAAACTCTACATGAGTTTATTCCTTTACCATTTTACTTATCTTCTACTACGGTTATAGCCTAAGGTACTCTTACCTAAGGTTTATAACCTATCAGCTCTGATACCAACTTGTGACGACCCCGAACTCGGGTTCCTTTAACCTCGGATCCGGTTCAACACTAGTACTACATTTTTCTTATTGTTCATGAATTACAACAATATTATAATTGCTAAATAATCGTTTATTTACAATTCTACAACATCTCTTTCTATTCCAAAATCGCAATCTTTAAACAAACCTAGTATGTCTCAATATCATACATGATACGACATTGTATTACAATCATTTTGAGTATTTAACACTCATATTACATACCAACTAAGTCTCATACTACACAGTCATTTTACCTGTCCAATTCTAGGTTTTAAATCTTAACCTTTAATTAAATCAATTAAGATATTATCTAAAATCTTGAAAATATCTGGGATATTACATAGTAGATTCGACCTTCATTTTCATTCTTATCGGAGCGGGTAATTTTACAAATTGCAAATTGTCCATAATGATATTGCTTGCTTTGAATTCTTAAATCAAATTTGTTGCTCTCCATCATGCTTCCTGATGCAATGTTGTCTTCCTATAAAAAATGGATTGAGACACAAATAAAATGAATCAAATTAGACACGAATAAAATGGATCAAATAAATATAGTTATGCAAGTTTAACTTTCAAGAGATACTTTTGATTGTATAATAATCCAAGTATTTACATGAACATATCCTAACACAATGGTTTTCTTTAACCATTCATTCATTCTAATGCCCAAACCAACCTATAAATCACAGGCCTAGATCTACTACAATGTTGCAGCCAAACCCAAATCATTATGATTGTCTCCTAAAAAATTGGCAACAATAGTACGAACATCCTCCAACCAATATTTACAAATATAATAATCTCATTTCTAAATATAATTTTTATTTTTATTTGCAAATACGGCATTGTATCTTCATGAAGTTGAAGTTCATTTTGCCTCAAATGAATCAGCTTTGATTCCTTCATGTTAAACTCGAAGCTTTAGCCTTATGCACTTTTGTATACAATTATTATCAAACAAATGCGTGTAAAAATTGCAAAACAATGCTCAGATTTGAGGATCTAAAAGAACCTATTTATGCTGCACAACATAAAAAACTGAAGGAAAGAAACATGGAGATCACATGATACTTTAACAAGCCTACTTAATCCTTAACAAGTCATTCAAATATGATTCGAACCATATATGTTTACAATCCTTGCATAAAACATAAAAAGAACTATCTTCCTGGAAAATCCTATTTTATTTGGATGAAAGATTAAATGCATTAATCAATTAGGTGAACTATGAACTTACAATTAGGCATATATAATATATTATATATATGTATACGTACCAGATATAATGCGAAAAGCTTCTGCATTTTGTAGCTTCTGATAATGGCGAATTTTGGCAAGGTGAGAGAATATTTTTGGTAAAGTAGAAAAATGGTCTTGTTTGCTTCTGGAGAGAGAGAGAGAGGCGTTGGTGCCTTGTTTTTTCTGGCTTATATAAACTAATGGCTTGACTTTATACTATATGGCTTATATAAACTAATGGCTTGACTTTATACTATATGACTTATATAAACTAATGGCTTAACTTATTTTTTCTAGGCTGGTGGACTGCTATGTATACCGGTCACTGTACCGGTTGCTACTTGCCCGGTCGCTATAGAATTATTCGAGGTCAAATGGTCAATAGTGTCAAAGAACATATAGAGGCATGAATGTAAAATACCAATCTATCTATATTATAACAGGAGATAGGGAAGGGTATTAGTTATTTTTTTGAGATTCTGTCACAATATATTAATAATAATTTTATTTTATTCTTTTATTTATTATTTTTATTTGTTTATCTTTTTTATTTATATTTTTTAGTTTTATTAAAATATTTTAATTTTTTTAAAATGTATACACATAATGTATACCATATAAATTAGTCTATCTTATAAAGTGGGAGAAAAAATAATCTTTTTTTTGTATTAACAATTTTGTAAAGATTTTTTGTGTTTTTCATTTTATTGTTTCTATTATGACTGTAAATGGTAACCCAAAAATTTGTATTCATCTGCATTCGTATTCGAAAAAAAGAAAATATTATTCGTATTTGAAATAAAATGAATATATCTGTATTTGATTTTAAGTTATTCATAAATAAACGGATATGAATACGGATACAAGTGTATTTGTATTCATTTAATATTTGACCATAGTTATATATGACGGATAGCAGATATTAGGTATCCAATATTCGGATTCATATCTGTATTCATAATTCGTATCCAAATAACTTTTGTGTGTGTGTTATTCCTAAAAATACAAAGAAGTCTAGATAATTTAAAATATTCAGATTAAAGAATGATCACCCAATTAATTAAGTAGATAACATATTTGAGTTATGCACAATGAAAAATGTATTTTGAAAATTCCTTCAAAGATTAAATAAAAAGTCACAATTTTAAATTTAGTGTGCTTATAGAAACATATCACAGTTAATATAACAGTTATGACTATAAGACTCCGACTTTTATGAAATACAAATTTAATTTTTCTTTATATATTTTCTTCTGAAACGGTAAGTGGATAAATTGACAGAAGTTAAAAAATATTTTATGCAAATTTTATCTTTTCATAACCAAATATTGGTGGACCCCACAATAAAATATTGTCGGATATAGAAAACGACATAAGTAACTTTTTAAAATAAAAATAGTCAATGGTACTATCACTTTTAACTGTTAAAATATCCTATGGTAAATGAATAGTAGAACACGGTATTGCACAGTAACATACGGTATTGCACAGTTGCACACGGTATTGCATAGTGTTTCATATTATTAAACTGATAAAGTGACTATTGTACAATATTAACTTTATTAAACCAATAAT
The DNA here is from genome assembly GCA_947179155.2 of Hedera helix. NCBI lineage: Eukaryota > Viridiplantae > Streptophyta > Magnoliopsida > Apiales > Araliaceae > Hedera > Hedera helix. The sequence goes on along the minus strand of OX359277.1, from coordinate 28,201,252 downwards.
TGTCACATGCACAATAATTCATATTATTAAACTGATAATTGTCACAGTAGCGTATGCACAGTAATTCATATTACTAAATCAATAATTATCATTACACAATAACATGCTCTTGCTTTTATTTATTTTCTACATTATTGTTATCCCTATTATGATGTTTATTAAACTGTTGTATTCCATTATTAGTTGATTTTTCTACTAGTATTGTGAGTATCTAACTTAGAAAGTCAACTACACTGCATTTACAACAATTGGTCATAATAATGAATAATTGTGAATTATTGTTGAATAATTGAATTGATAAAGTTATTTATTTTATTATAATAAATTATATAAAGTTATTTACTTTATATAAATTATGTAAAGTAAATTATTTTATTATGATATAATATATAAAATTAATTATTTTATATATAAAGTTAGTTATTTCATATATAAAGTTAATTATTTTATTAAATGAATGGTATAGATTAAAGGAAATCTGAAATGAATTGTATAGATTAAAGAGAATGTAATAATTATAGAATTTGAAATGAACGATGTACATTAAAGATGATCTTTAAACGAATGATTTAAATCAAAGAAATCTTAAAAGATGAAATGTGTGGTATTAATTAAACATTATCTTGAAATATACGGTTTAGATTAAATTAGAAAATCTTAGATTATGATAAGATTTTTAGCTATAAATAGAGGCATTAACTTAATGATTTTTTCATAAATTTTCTTGCTTATTCTTTCTTTCATTCTCTAAATATTATTTTGTGTAAGATCTTTCTAAGTATACTTAAGTTATCGTGTGTATTTGAATATCTGTAAGAGTACAAGTATTTCTCTTCCTTTAGAAGATTCATTCTAAAAAACTTTCCCTTGAAAATTCTTTTGAAATAATATTTTCAAAAGTTATTTTGAAGTTTATTATACTTTATTATGTACACTACACAAATTTTTACTGTGAAATCACTTTTGATGATTTCATACGAATTGGTATACACCATGAAATTATATATGGTAGTTATTAATTAAATTATAAATATATAGGTTGATCAACTTCATTTAAATCAATATTCAGTCACGTGTTAAGGCAAGGGGTATCATTCTTTTTATACTCGTAAAATGATATTATTTTCTAACTTACTATAGTAAGGGATATCATTTTCTTTCATACTCTTAAATTTATTATGATAACTATTGTTCATTAAAATTCCTAAAATGATTGTATGCTCCTTAATAATTACGCTTCATTTATATCATTTTAACTGAACCTTCCTATTTTTTTGAATCTTTTTATTGAACTTTAACCGTTATTCTAAACTGTGGATCTTGAATATCATTTTTGAATTTGTGTCAACATCATGTTGACAATTTGGATATTATTTAACTCTGGAAAAAGTATCATGTTATTCTATTCATCATTTATATCTCTGTTGTTATTCTAATCATCATAATCAAGTTGTTATGAATTTATGTGGCCTGGGGCACAGATGATAGGATAAAGGCGATATAATTGTTATGTGTCTTTTAGGGCACGTGGTGAATGTTCTCTTTGGCCTGGGGCAAAAAAAAAATTATTGTTTGATATGATTATAACCAAATGTTGTAGACTGGTATGATCATGACCATTGGTGTTATATTTGAATATATTTGGCCCGTAGTGCAAAGATGAACTGTTGACTTGCATAATTATGACTAGGAATTGTGAATTTGTATTATCATAACCAGTGGTGTTTCAGATGATAAAAGTTGATAATATTTTTATGAAAAAAAAAGAAGTTATTAGACATTATAGTCTACATGATTCTTCTAATGGATTGCTCATTTCGTTGCTATTATTAATCTAAAACTTGTTATATATTATATTCTATCAAGAACTCAATTGTTGAAGGCTAATGATAATTTACTCTTTGTTATCTTAGTCATGATATTTTTTTACTGGGCTATTTGAGCTCACCTTTTTTTTTGTTCCATTATTCTTCAGGAAATGAGAGAGTAGTTGGGTCTAGCCAAAAAATGGAGTGAAGGTCCGAGAGATAGTTGTAGTAGTGTTCACATGTTGTAGATAGTGTGACAATAATAGTGAAAACTTAGTTGTGTATTATTGAGTTTCGTATTTTTGTACTATGTACTATTTTGTAATAGTTACCGTATATTTTTTGGCGTCTCAATTTGGGCTGTGTAGGCCCAGATTTGGGGGTGTCACAATGACAGTAAAGAGACAAATAATTTTAAAAGGGTTAGAGTCTAAAATACTTTTAGTCCTCTCTGCCACTCCGATAAGCATGGATGATTCACTAAGGATATAAGTTACAAAAATCAAGGGTTCACTAAGAACCAGCTACCACAATCTGAATCACTTAAAAACAGATAAGACATTAAGTATATAAAAGTCGCTAAGACTTTGTCTCACTAAGAGTATTGATTCATTAAGAATTGATCAATGCAAGTCACTGAGACTTATCTAACACTGGTCACTAAGATCAGGAGGATTGATTTAAGGTTGTTTGAGGTGCTATTAAGTAGGTTGAAGTATCTCTCTGTAAGACTTAATTAGCAGCAGATCGATTTATAGAGTATTTCTTTAGATCTTAGGTTGAAACTTTTCAGAACACTTGAATTAATTACTTGTTAATAGATTATTGTCCCTGTGTCTGAGATGGTAATCTTTTTATAGGCTTTCCTTGAAATCTTCCCGTTTGAAAGTTACCGTTGCTCCATATAACCTAGGGCACCTGTTATTGTCTTATTATTCCGACTCTGCAAAATTGTCTGCAAGACCGCTAGGTGTCACTGTCAACAATACGTTGTTAGCTGTAATGGCGGACACACGTCCATTTCTTTTGCTTGTATAGTTGTTAGGGTAAGACTCTGATTTGAAACTTATATATTTTGCCAGCGCAATCAGATATTTTCATGATGATTGTCTGCTGAAAAGACTTTCGATCCATTGTGCAGATCAGTTATTAATATGTAAAACTTTGCATTTTGTGATTCTTACACTCTGCAATTTTGCTCTACGTTTAGTGTCGTTCTACGATTTGTTTGGTGTCACTCAACGATCTTAGAGTTACTCTACTTAACTCTGCGATCTTAAGTTAATTACTCGGCTTCACTCTGCGGTCTTGAGTCCATTTACGATCTTAGAGTCACTCTACTTCATTCTATGATCTTGAGTGTCTTCGCTTTCTATTCGATGAATCTGTCAGTCTTTTTTTGTTTCACTCTGTGATCACCAAGTCTTCTACTCTACGAGAATAGATCAACCTAACAAATTTGATTCTTAAATTCTTTTACAAAAAATTTCATTCATAAGGATTATACAATATTACTTATTTAATTATCATATATCATATATTAAGTAAACATAATTTTTTTCAAATAACCTTCTTTATAAATATAATAATTAATTTTTACTATCATAAGAAAATTATTTTTTAAACTATGTCATTTCACTTTTAAAAAATAGAAAATAACACTTTTAAATATAATATTAAAAATTAAAATAAATTTATTTAATTTTAATTAATGTATTTTTACTATTGTAAAGTGTAAAATATCTAAAATGTATCATTTAATGAGAAAATTATATACTACAAGAACAAAATTATAGTTATTAGTTTGTTACAAATATTTTATTTTTAAAACTTACGTGCGAGAATATTCTTACTTATTTTAATCATAATCCAAATATTCTTACTTATTTTAATCATAATCCATATATATTCGTTTACAGCCCTAGTTTCTATCTCTGTTAATTCTCTAAAACTTATTTTTTTATTCTTACTTTCTCTCTCCCATTTTTTTGAAAAATTCATTTGTACCAAATCCGCCCTGATATGCCATCTACCTAATATATAAATAATGATATGTTAAAAATTTTATGGTATTATACATACATACATATATATATATATATATATATATATTAAATTATAAAATTTATCTCTAATTTTGAAAAAAAGAAATTATGTTAAATATGTCACCTAGTTATAAAAAATTATTTAATATTAATTGAAAAAGATATATATTTAACAAAATACACATATCATACATTATATTCATATTATCATTATGTAGCATGCTCCTGGTGTATTTTTTGCTAGCGAGAAAAGAAAGAAGAGCGATAAAATGAAGTTCAAATTTAACTGTTTGCAGCTTATTTCAGCTAAATGTGGGATTAAACATGTTAACTTGTTCATAAGGCATTTAAATTATTTAAATTCATAATAACATGTTAGTCTTTTATAAGAAATTATAAATATATAATATTACTTCTCTTGTGATGTGCATTCTGAAACTACTATTTTATTATTCACTAGTTAACTGCACACATATTGCGTGTATGGTTTAATATAAAAGGGCAATTAGAGAGTAAAAGAATAAAAAAGTAAAAGCGATCAAATCTGATATTAAATATTGAATGTCTTATCTTGTTACACTCAAAACTATTTTAAAAGTTAAAGGCTAAGTTTAGTCAAGTCCAACTTTGAACAAGCTTGACATCTAGCGTACGAACTCAATCTCTTAAGTATACGAATTAAACTCGAGTTGAAATTAAGCGAGACAAATTTAATTATATATATATATATAGTTTATTAATAATTAAATACTAAAAGAGTCGGATTTACTGGCAAGCTGCTAGACCTAAATGTGTTAGACACGAGCTCCACATAATATTTTTCGAAGCAGTACCATCTCATCCCAGACAGGATGAGACAACAAGACCTTCTTCCTCAACTGTGAGGTCATCTAGCTCACAAGAATGGTTCCAAAGTAAAGAAGAAGAAGCCTTGCTGAGGGAAGAAGAACTGAGAAAAGCAGACGAAGAAAGGAGAGCACTCTTCAGGCAGAGGGAAGAAGAAAGAAGAAGACCTCCTAGTAGAAGGAGATAAGATTTTTTTTTGTTTTGTTTCTCTCAGTTGTATTAACGGACTAAACATCAATAAAATTCATAATTTTCACTAGAAAATACAGTTGCTCACTGTATGATTAGGCATTCAATTATTCATATGCATTTTGCCTATTTAATGTGTTCAGATCTCTATCTACTATTTATGTTGTCATCATCAAATAGGGGGAGATTGTTGAACATTGAATGATTAAATTTGATGATAAGAAATAATGTACAAGGGCTGTGTGAGATGAGATCAAAACTGTTAGGTTGATCTCTTGATATAAATGTATGGATTTATAAAGTCTTTTGTGTTGTACTAAGACTTAGATTTAAATAGATCAAAACTGTTAGGTTAATCTTTTGTTGTAATCTAATCGTAGAATGGACTCTACGATATCAGTCAAGAAGACTCTACGATCAACAGACTCTTCGATCAAGACAACCAATCGTAGAACGGACTCTACAATTTTGGCCAAGAAGACTCTACGACCAACAGACTATGTTCTAAGTAAGAAGCCGTAAAACGAACTCTACGTTCAACAGTCTAACAGTAGAGTAAACTCTACGATGACAATAAGAGATGATCATTTACAGATCAATCACGACAGCAAGGATATTCGTAGAGTTGATCATGGAGGGTCGTTGAGCAAAAAGGCAAGAGACATCACGACTCTCAGAATAGGAGCTATTCTGTTCAAGAATTCAATCTGCATTGATGTAACCAAAAAGAAAACTTCTGTAAATCGATAAAAGTCAGAAAAGTCAGGGGACTGACCCAAGCGCACTATGCAACAGAAAGAAGACTTTCAAGGCAGAAAAGTCAGAGGACTGTGTCCTATCAGTCCTATAGTATGGAAGGACCAAACGACTCTATGAAAGTTGGTAGGAACCTACGACTGACATATCCGTCCCCAAGGAAAAAGAAAACAACCTTCCATGGACTAACAGGTCAGATCAAATAAAATCTCATCAGAGCATTAATGAGATATATTAATATAATATACAGAAGCTCTCCTCTGTGATGTAACGGAAAGAAACAAAAGCTCAAGCTGATGTTCCAACGGGAAGAAAACTGAAGCCCTCAGTTTTTAAATACTAAGATCGGCAAAAGAAAAAAGTAGCGAATTACACAAGAAAAAAATATACGCAAGAAGTGAAAAAGATCAAACTGATAAGAAAGCTTGCATTGCTACTAAGTCCTTCGAAAACTCAAGCTAAAAGCAACTTAGTAGCACATCCAAATCTACATCACTCCAGGAGAGTTCTTTGTGAACTAGAGTATCCAAGTCTGTTAGACTTGTAGAGTTCTTAGTGAACTAGAGTTCCAAGACTGCTGGTCTTGAAGGAATCTTAGTGATTCTGAAATTGTAAAAGTATCCTTAGTGGATTTGCTGCTGGAACAGCAGAACAGTGGAGTAGGAGTCTTGTGAACTCCGAACCACTTAAAACCTGGAGTCTTTCTTATTGTGTATTTTATTTTCTATATCTGCCATATAATTGCTTGTTGAATTCTTACTTTAACATATCAAGAAAAGGGTAACTAAATCGTATTCCGCCGTGTTAAACTTATTGATTAAGAATTAATTAAAGTAAGATCTTTAAAGTAAAAGAATTTTTTAAAAGAATCTATTCACCCCCCCCCCCCCCCCCCTTTCTAGATATTTATCGTGTCATTGGGAACTAACAGTGTCACTCAACGATCTTAGAGTTACTCTACTTAACTCTGCGATCTTAAGTTAATTACTCGGCTTCACTCTGCGGTCTTGAGTCCATTTATGATCTTAGAGTTACTCTACTTCATTCTACGATCTTGAGTGTCTTCGCTTTCTATTCGATGAATTTGTCAGTCTTTTTTAGTTTCACTCTGCGATCACCAAGTCTTCTACTCTACGAGAATAGATCAATCTAACAAATTTGAATCCTAAATTCTTTTACAAAAAAAAATCATTCATAAGGATTGTACAATATTTCTTGTTTTATTATAAATATACATTAATTATGCTCTTATGTTGTTATCGTTAAATCAAACAATTAAACATAAATACACTAACAATATATATATATATATATTAATAATTTAATTATCAATTATCATATATTAAGTAAACATAATTTTTTTCAAATAACCTTCTTTATAAATATAATAATTAATTTTTACTATCATAAGAAAATTATTTTTTAAACTATGTCATTTCACTTTTAAAAAATAGAAAATAACACTTTTAAATATAATATTAAAAATTAAAATAAATTCATTTAATTTTAATTAATGTATTTTTACTATTATAAAGTGTAAAATATCTAAAATGTATCATTTAACGAGAAAATTATATACTACAAGAACAAAATTATAGTTATTAGTTTGTTACAAATATTTTATTTTTAAAACTTACGTGCGAGAATATTCTTACTTATTTTAATCCTAATCCATATATATTCGTTTACAACCCTAATTTCTATCTCTGTTAATTCTCTAAAACTTATTTTTTTATTCTTACTTTCTCTCTCCCATTTTTTTTTCTCTCTTTTACTTTTTTATTCTTTTACTATCTAATTACCCTTTTATATTAAATCATACACGCAATATGTGTGCAATTAACTAGTGAATAATAAAATAGTAGTTTCAAAATGCACATGACAAGAGAAGTAATATTATATATTTATAATTTCTTATAAAAGACTAACATGTTATTATGAATTTAAATAATTTAAATGCCTTATGAACAAGTTAACATGTTTAATTGAAACAGCTCCCACATTTAGCTGAAATAAGCTGCAAATAGTTAAATTTGAACTTCATTTTATCGCTCTTCTTTCTTTTCTCGCTAGCAAAAAGTACACCAGGAGCGTACGTTACGTAATGATAATATGAATATAATGTATGATATGTGTATTTTGTTAAATATATATCTTTTTCAATTAATATTAAATAATTTTTTATAACTGGGTGACATATTTAACATAATTTCTTATTTTCAAAATCAGAGATAAATTTTATAATTTAATATATATATATATATATATATATGTATGTGTGTATGTATATATATATAATACCATAAAATTCTTAACATATCATTATTTATATCTTAGGTAGATGGCATATAAGGGCGGATTTGGTACAAATGAATTTTTCAAATTTGATATTAAATATTGAATGTCTTGTCTTGTTAGACTCCAAAACTTTTTTAAAAGTTAAAGGCTAAGTTTAGTCAAGCCCAACTTTGAACAAGCTTGACATCCAGTGGCGGAACCAGAACACTTTTAGAGGGGGGTCAAAATACATCAGTAAAAAAATTTTATTTATTGACGTTTGAAGTGCTTTTTTCAGTTGTACAACTGAGAGAAGATATTTGTATCCTGCGAGTCTACATAGTTTGAAAACGTCTCAAAATTTGTTCGTTTTCAATTGTTGAAAAAATATCCTTCTCAATATAAACTATCAGACTGTCATTCATCCACTCATATATTTGTTCGTTTTCAATTGTTAAATTAATTATATTTTTTTTGAAGATAACCCAAGTCTCTTTTTGAATAATTCTTCTGATGATCGTGCACTCATATCATTATTTTGTAGCTCTTATTTTTTTGATAAATTATTTTGTATCTTTTCAGATATCTGCTTATTTGGTATCTTACAAAGTTCATGAATTTTATGTATACTAATTTCAACTGTTATTCTGTGAGGTACTGAGGTTTACTTTGTCATGTACTATCTGTCTTTCCCTGTATTGTCTTGTTATCTCTCTATTAGTGGTATTGAGATGGTGTTATCCTTATCTAATTTTAAGAATATCTATTCATTTTTTTTTTGGAATTTTTGATACATATGATTGCAATATAAGTTTCTTCTTAAGAGATTAAATGTTATAAAATTATTATTTATGTTGATGGGTAACGATATTTCTTTAGTTATGAGGTAGTTCTTAACATTATTTAGAAAATTAATTATTTAAAAAATTTGTAACTAAAAAAATAATGAATTAAATGGTAAGAAAAAAATATTAAATCATATAGTGGCATTTCCCAAGAATTGAACTTGGGACTTCTCACAACTTAAGCTAGAATCCTACCACTGGACCAAATGCATATAATGGTAACTAAAAAAATAATGAATTAAATAGTAAGAAAAAAATAATCATATAGTGACATCTCCCAAGAATTGAACTTGGGTCTTCTCACAACTTAAGCTAGAGTCCTAAGAGTCAGATTTACTCGCCAGCTGCTAAACCTAAATGTGTTAGACACGAGCTCCACATAATATTTTTCGAGTTGGACTCTTTTAATTGAAGTGATCAAAAATATCGAACTTAACTTGGTTAACAAGTTCGAATTGAACTTATTCGAGTTGAATCGAATTAAGCTCAGGTACAATGCGGTTTAAAGCGCTCGTTTTTTAGAGGAATAAATATACACGTTTAATATATATAAAGGGTCACTTTATGATCGAATGAAAACATAAAAGAACAGTTGTATACTTGAACCATCAACCAAAAAAAAAATTATATATCCATATAATACATATATATGTGCAAGATACTAAGAACTCTTTGACCATCGTCTTTTTAAAATGTATGAAAGAAAGAATCATTCCATTAGAAGTCAAATATACGATCATACATTCGTCAAATGTATAGGAGGACCAAAGGACTCCGGAGAAAAAGGCTAGACTTTTTTAATATAACCACTCAATCTCAAGGTCCATACAACACTACTCCAAAAAGTTAGGGTTCAAATTTTTCTCCCCTTTTCTCTCTCTTTCTCTCTCTCTCATTCTTAATACTGACTAAGGTTTCCAAATCATCCCCTATCTCTCTCTCTCTCACCCATTGGGATGTTCATGATATAGAAAAAAACCCAAAGAAAATCCTATGGGGACATGCATGTCATTAAGTGTAAACACCACCTTCCTCAAAAAAACCAAACACATCAACCATCCTTGCTCCCAAGACCGCCGCCCTCCGGCAAGATTCTCCCGTCCGATCACCGTCCTCCAAGACTCGTCCGGGTACGACATTTTCACCCGTTACCAGTTTGGACGGGAGCTCGGGAGGGGAGAGTTTGGTGTAACCTATGAATGTGTTTGTATTGAAACTGAGGAAAAAGTGGCTTGCAAGAAGATATCCAAGGACAGGCTGAGGACTGAGATCGATATCGAAGACGTGAGGAGAGAGGTTGAGATCATGAGGCATTTGCCGGCTCATCCCAATATTGTGACATATAAAGATGTTTATGAGGATAAAGAGGCTATTTATTTGGTTATGGAGCTTTGTGGGGGTGGTGAGCTTTTTGACAGGATTGTTGCGAGAGGGCATTATAGTGAGAGAGCTGCAGCTCTTGTTACCAAGACCATGCTCGAGGTCGTCAAGGTACGTATGTGTATTTGTGCTCTGTTAATCTGATATGACTCGTCCCAGACCCTATTATTTTGCAGGAGCCATGTGTATTGGATCGTGGATACGACCTTATTTACATTTTAATTTTGGTAACCTCACCTTCGTCCAAAATTTGCCTAGATTCCTGTTTGAATCAAAATAATACAAGAAATCTTGTAAATAATTGGTTAGTAGCAGTGGGAAGTTGAACTATTTTTCAGTAAGGTCAAAATTATTACAAAGTTTTTAGTTAATTTTTTTAATACTTTTGTATTTTCTGGTCATATATATATATATATATATATATATATATATATATATATATATATACACACTATATTACAATGATAATATAATAACTAATAATAGACTTTTCTAATCACAACTGTTTATAATTAATTAATTAATTCATTAATTATTTTTAAAAATAATATAAATTAGATTATTATTTAGTTTAAAAATATTATAAAAAGATATACATATATTGAGAGTATAAGAGTCATATGTGATTAAAATTTGATTAACCAAGTTATAAATTTTCAATTTGACTCCGTATAGTAGAAAAATTATAAAATTTGAGTGGTGTCAATTTATATATAATACTTAAAAAAATTAAATTTACCATACATGATAAAGTAATTATTTTTTTTCAGTGGGGTCAATTGACCCCGCAAGATCACATATAGCTTCACCCCCGGTTAGTGGCAATCATTTGACCGATCTAATACAGAACCAATTAGAGTAAAGTTGTTACATCACAAATCATTAGTAAATTTTATAAATTTTTTTCGTATTGATTATAACAAATATTGCATTTGTGGTAATCCATAAATATATAGGTCGCTAGAATAAACGTACAACTTTTGTTATAACCAATATAACAAAAGTTTATAAAATTTACCAATAATATATAGCATGAGAATTTCATTGAATCCATTTATTACAATACTACTAGACAAGTTAAATGTAACGGACCCGATTACTATGAAGTGAATTTTATGGTAAGTTCATTTCTAGACCAATAAGGTGTTGACACGCAGATAAAGAGAACACTCCTCAGCCTGCGTATAAGCATCTTATTAGTGTAGAAGTGAACTTACCATAAAATTTATTTCTTAGTAATCGAATCCGAATGTAACTATAACACAAATTACTATAGCACGTTTGTCACGTAATAAATCCTCTAGTTTTGTAATAGTACTATTCACCCTAGAAGGTTTATCACGTGACAGACCCTCCAAGTGAGGGGTGTTACATAATAGTAACAATATATTTTTTTTTATCGAATTATATAAGATAGATCATGCAATTATTATTGTCCAAGAAAAAAAAGACATTTTGCTTAACAATATTCTTCCTTTTTGGAATTTGATTTTTTGATGTCGTATTATTTAAACAGCAATTTCAGGTGCTAGACAAAAATTATCCAGTTCACTTAGATAAAGTAATACTGTACAATCTCTCAATATTTTGTCTGAATAAACTAGTTAAATAGCTTCTATCGAGTTCCCTAACATTCTTATTTGAATTTTAAAAACAATTACTACGTGATGTATGTACGTAGGTATGTCACGAAAATGGTGTAATGCATCGGGACTTAAAGCCCGAGAACTTTTTGTACGCAAATGAGAATGAAAATTCTCCATTGAAGGCAATTGATTTTGGCCTCTCCATCTTCTTCGAGCCTGGTATATATTCCCTCGATATTCATTAGTTTAATTATGCAGCTTTAATTTGTAACACAATTAAATTAATTTGGTGAGATCTTTTATTTATTTATTTATTTATTTATAAATTGGTGATAGGTCAGTATTTCAGCGAAATTGTTGGAAGTCCATATTACATGGCTCCTGAAGTCCTTAGACGAAATTATGGAGCAGGAGTTGATATATGGAGTGCAGGTGTTATTCTTTACATCTTACTTTGTGGAGTTCCTCCTTTTTGGGCAGGTAAGGGTTTTTTTTTTGTTGGCATTTTCTATTGTTTGTTGATGAAAAATAAACGGAAATGGAAAAACACTACCATTATCAAATTTAGAGTTATATATTTAGGCGGTTGATAAGATGATATTATCCAAAGTTTAATTTTATAGCACAAATAATACAATACACAGTTATATCATGTATATTAAAAGTTATATATTTACGCTGAATTGATAAATTCAACACGAAATTACTTTTGATTACCTTGGTTGTCTATTTGTGAAAGTATTGCCTTATATATTTGGGATGGTTGATACAAGTACAGAAACTGAAGAAGGAATTGCACAGGCAATAGTCCAGAGTGAGATAGATTTTAAAAGGGATCCCTGGCCAAAAGTGTCTGAAGATGCTAAAGAACTTGTCAGGGGCATGCTTGATCCCAATCCATATAATCGAATGACAGTTGAAGAAGTCCTCGGTATGTATATTATTTAAACATGAAATATTACCTTCATCTTAAAATGATAGTCTACTTTTTATTCTTTAGACGGTAAAAAGTGAATGTCCATTTCCAAAATCAATCTACTATATCCCAATACATTTAAGTGAATTGTGATTTTGGCCACTCATTATACACAGAAGGGCCATATTTTAACTCTCTAAAGTCAATTTGCAAAATCTTTAGATTTAAAATTGATGCAACTCATTTCGTGTTGAAACTGATAAATTTTGTAATGATTAGTACGTAAATATAAAAGTTTGCAATAATTACAGTTATACGAACTAGAACCAAATGAAAACCTATCAATTTTTTATTTAAGTATTTCGTAAGCTGATTTTAAAAAGTCGAAACGAGACTGTTTTTTGTAGAACAGAGATAGTATCAATATCGTATAGAACCTAATTGATCGGTTCTTCTTTATATGAAGGACATCGTTGGATCCAAAATGCCAATGATGTTCCAAATATTCCTCTGGGAGAGAATGTGAGAACAAGAATCAAGCAATTCTCTTTGATGAACAAGTTCAAGAAGAAGGTTCTCGGAGTAAGTACTTAATTGCATACCCAATATGTACAAGTTCTTATATATATATATATATATATATATATATATATAATATTCAAGTTTATTTGGAATTTTTTTTTCAGAAATAAAAATATTTTTGCGTTTTGCTAAAATAAATATCTAAATTTTAATACATTGTTTTAAAAAAATAAAGGTGGTAGCAGCAAGCTTGCCAGCTGAGGAAGTACATGGGATCAAAGAGATGTTCCATATGATGGACACTGACAAGAATGGAAATCTGACATTTGAAGAGCTAAAACTTGGTCTGAATACTACTGGTCAACATGTTCCTGATCCTGATGTGCAGATGTTAATTGATGCTGTAAGTTTACTAATTCTGTTTTTTACCCTTGCATTTCTTCAAATTTAGCTTTTACATAAATTAGTCAGGTCCAACCCGAGTTCTAAATAAGATCGATCCGCAGTCCAAAAGTACTATTATTCGAACAGTTTATAGAAACGAGTTGCATTGATCTAGCAAAGAGTTGCATCTCAGATTGACTTTTGTTATAAAAGTATTAAACAATTGTAACTCTCGGTTACACAAATGCAACAACATTTCTTCATACAAGACTGTACTAATGGACTGCCAAATTCAGACTGTCAAGAATCCAAATTCTCCAAAAGTCATGACAAGTTGCTAATGGAGTTGAGATCTAATAAACAGTTTTGTTCATCCTACAACGTATATAGTACTGGTTTTACATTTTAGCTAGTGACTTTGATCACTTTAATAGTTGACCGACTATTTGTTTTTGTGCAAAATGGATTCAAGGCTGATCTTGATGGAAATGGAACACTAAACTGTGAGGAGTTTGTGACAATTGCGGTGCACTTGAAAAGGATTAGCAGCGATACTCATCTCCGGGAAGCATTTGACTTGTTCGATAAGAACAAGAGTGGCTACATAGAGTTTGAAGAGTTGAGAGAAGCTTTGTTCGACGAAGGTCTAGGTAACAACAATGAACAGGTGGCCAAGGACATCATATTTGATGCTGATTTGGATAAGGTAAGCCCTAAATTTTGTTTGATAACTTAATTTTAGACATCAAAATTGAGTGCCAAATTTTAACTAAACTTTAGCTTCATGAAATTACAAATGTACTTTAGTTCTAATTCTAGAAAATGGTATTGGGCTGCCAAACCTAGCATAAACACGAGACTTTACATGGCTATCAGATTTTAGAGGGTTTATTTTAAGATTTGAAGATTACGATTTAAAAGTGCAACTATTTTGCAACAGCAGTGTTTTGGAGAGCTCTATGTATTTTTAAATTGTGGTTGTTAGATCAATTAATGAATTATGTTAGATGCAGTCGTTATATAAACTCACGTAGTCACCATTTGATATAAATCGAACAATCGAACGCCTATATATGTATCCAATATTGTATGTAGCCAACAGTCTGCGAAATAGTTAGGCGGACAATATTTCTAACTTTTGTTTACGCAACAGTTCATACTATTGACTACAGTCAACATTTACTTTGAATCATGCCCTTGTATGTGTATACAGACACAATTTTAATGCTACACAAGTATACTACCGATCTAAAAGCCTGGTGTTTTGGTTGTTGAAATGGTATTAACAGGATGGGCGGATCAGTTATCAAGAATTTGGAGCCATGATGAAACAAGGCACGGATTGGAAGTTGGCGTCTCGTCAGTACTCAAGAGTAATGCTGAATGCACTTAGCATGAAAATGTTTAAAGAAAAATCTAAGAAAATAAATTAGTATGTCCATTCGAAGAGGTGTACTAACGAATACATCTAAACACTCACCCCCATAGGATCAATCAAGGGTTAAATGATTTTGAGATAATGATTGTTTGGAGTTTTGGCTTGTTTCATTGTAGCATGGTTCGACTTTTATTTTACCTTCTTATAATGATAAGAAGTTAGAAGAAGAAAAAAAATTGACATTTTCACGAGAGAACTTGACAGTTCCACAAAACCTCACACATGAATAGTAAATAAAACTTACACGGCTACATTCATTCGAGTAAAACCTTGTAAAAATAACAATTGCCAAAAAATATTTAGTAGACCATAATCTTTTTCTTCTTTTTTTTTGGTAAATGTAGATCCTAATCTTTACTGGGTACTTTGCTTTAAAATGCAAAACAAATATCGTTAGCAGTAAAACAATTACAGGTGTAGAATATTTTAGTAGATACTAATCAAGTACTTAAAGAAGGTGAAGCAAACAAATAATTCTGCAATAGTAACTCCCAAAACAAATAGCAGCCCATGTTGTTGGTCTACCATATAGCCCTGTCGGGCAGCTTTTACTGCCCAACCTTTTGCAACCAGAAGGGAAAAAAACCCTAAAATTCAACCACTTCATAAGATGTGCCATGAAACTATGCAAAATGTTTATCAAATTCTAACCATTTCTACAATCAATGTATTCATTAGATTCAATTGAATTAGATCTTCAGCTACACATTTTTAAGTAGAAACCAGAAGAAACACACAGAAGTAAATTTGCATTGCATATAAATATATAAACATCAGTCACAACAGATGTTCAAGAACTAGTCACAACAGGAGTTCAAGAACCTTGGCCTTCATAAATTACGGCTGGACATGTAGACACTATACAAAAGATCAAATTATAAATATACACCCTCCCCTTCTTTTTCCCATTTCACAACAAGCAGCAGCTGCAAATCAGGCTGCTAGTTAATTCATCCTTTAGTTCTTTCCTGCAATTTCTTTTACCAGAAAAGAAATTTCTTTTACCAGAAAAGAAATTGTCACCTCGCCGCAAAGAAACAGCAAGTAAACCTTCAAATGCACACTTCAAGTTTCTTGCTTCATGTGGTATTTCAGCACAAGAAAAAGTCCGATCGCAGGAAGATGCGTATAGAACATTTCATCTGCGTTGATGGCACATTTGGCATGTTGATGCAATCTTGGAAACATTCACATAAGTGCAATGATCGCAAGCCCAACTACCCGGATCATCCACGTTTTTGCCCGACCCTGCAGTACGAGAAGATGCCTTTCCCTTCCCACCTTTCCCTTTGCTACTCCCTGCAGCAGATTTTGAGCTTGTTGTTTTGCTACAAGCTCCAACAGAATCAACATCTGATAGACCATTCTCTAGGGCTCTAACCAAGTTTTCAAAGTAATTGCGAGTCACACTGTTGCAATTGCGAGTACACATCAGTAATACAGTTGTGTTTACAATTATTAAAAAAACACATAAAACTTGAAAAGCAACAGGCCACAAGAAATAAAATAAGGTCAAATTAGTCTATAAAAGTAAGAGAATCATTTCCCAATGCCTGAGCTTTAGTTGACACAAACTTTTAGATAAATGGCCAACTAGAGGGAGCTCTCATAATTAGCTTTCAGCTAACCTACCATGAACCAGATATCAGATTCATGCTGGTATTTCAATAGATCAATTACATCATTTTTTCTTTTATTAGTTAAATAGATCAATTACATCAACGATAACAGTAACTGCAGATATGAGACCAGACGTAAATTTAAATATCTAAGGACACGAACACATGAAAGGCCAACTTGAGTTCCATACACAGCACACTTTCCATTTAGTGTATACCCACTTGTGGTTAAGTTATGGTTCATGATGTTTACGAGTCGAGTTTACCTCACTCTTTTCAATGCCTGTTATACAAGGATCTTATAAAGTTTCCCATTTTTAAGTCAAAGTTCAAAATTGTAGAAGATTATTGAACTTGAGACTTGCACATAAATTTAATGTCTAAGATATCTACTCTCTCCAATTTTATTAACCATGCCAGTAATGTGCGCTAAAGGGAGGACATGCATGCTTATGACAGTTTCAATTTATTAGACTATGAATCATTGAATTGTGTTGGTAATCACGATCGAAAAGAGAAAAGGGACAGAGAAAGTAATATATGCATGGCCTTTATGAGGACTGAATTATTAGCCTTTAAATTGTATTGGAATATGTTACCACAATAGAGATAGAATTTAGAATTTTCAAGATATTTAATTAAGCGCTATTATGAGAGTTCTAGATTTAAGTTCCATAAACATTTAATATGGACTATTTTGTCAATTTATTCCCTTTCTTAATATATGCAAAAATCAACCATGACTTTTATCCTGGTACGGAGGTTCGAGTATTTATCAGTATACTGGTTCTGTACCCTTTCTGCTTCTCTAAAGCTACTAGGGTCCAAGTAACAATAGATTCCCCCATATCAGGCCCCCCACAACTTAATCTCCAGACTATAAAACAAGTCCCCAAGGAAACCTCAACCTAATTCCAACCCTTTTGCCCCAAAAGGGAATGACTTTACTAACAGATGTTTCTGCAACTACCAATCTGATATCTTGCAACCAAGCACAACTGCCACAAAATAATATAAACCCAAACTCAACCTTGTCCATTCAGAAAGCCTGCAATCCCTTCTTTGCAAATTGACTCTAATTTCACAACCTCTCCACATAAAAACCCTCCAGAAAACCAAATTTTGGTACTTCTGTTCCAGTTTCAAAAAAAATCTTCCATCTATAATGAACAATAACTGCAAATAAAATTCTCGCACACAATTACCTGGTCAATCCAGCTAGCTTTGTACGAAAAAAATTAAAATCATCTGATGTGCCATCATTAAGGTAATTCAGTAGTTCCTTCTCCGCACACTGATGGAGCCTTTCTAAGTTAGCCTCAGCTTCACCTGCTCAGAAAGTATAATCAAATACAAAACAATAACTAGACCAGAACAAAACATCCTACTAGAAAAATGAGAGAAAACAACATACCTTGCAAGTACTCAAAAAACGGCCTCTTGGCAACCTCATGCTCTGGCAAGTAAAAGCCATATGCATATGTCCATTTTAACACTCGCCTACACTCAACAATCTGCAACCATAAAGAATGAACGTCAAATATTATAATCACAACGCAAACAAGAATGTTTTAGCACATATTAAGTTGGAATACTTTATCTACCATTTAATAAGGATACTATATTTATTTTATCAAATTTTATTTTCTTCTCTTCTTAAGTTTGTTCTGTTTTGGAAATAATGTCCAATTACAAGGAAGTTCAAGCTTCACAAGAGAAACTACCTTATCAATGGATTAGTGACATCACTGAAAAACTTCTAAAAGACCTCACATCCCCCTCCCTCGCCCCCACCCCCCTCCTCCACCAAAAAAAAGGGTTCAATAACAACACTCCAACAATGCTTAATAAAACACCTTGGAGGAACCATCCAGACCTGGTGATTTCACAAGAGGCCAACACTAAGACCACCTCTTCAGAAGAAAAAAATGTCTCCTCAACCAGACCTGTCCTATACTAACCGAGTTGTAATACATGCCCTTTATTATCACTCACCATGGTGTAATCCGACTCCCCACTCAATCTGTCATCACCAACTACAACCCCCACAAACTTCCCACCAACACCTCTGACATCGAATCAACCTGTCTCTAGTAAACAAACCAAATATTATATGCACACTTGAATTAAAAAGGTAAGTTACTAATTATTTTTTCCCTACCTAATTTCTCTTGGAAAGTTAAATTTTATTTAGTAGATAATTAATTAATTGGATTAATTAAAATTACGGAATCCATTAGGGTTTTGGTAACTCCTGTATTGTTTCCTTATTATATTAAGAGAGTGAAAGATTAAACCTAATCCGATTCTAACTTAATTAGTTGAATTCCCGAGTAGAATACTTATATGCTCTACAACCCTTAGAAAAATCATAACTAATTCATACGATATCAGAATTGAGTGAATCTGAAGCCTATCTACAACTTTGAAGAAGGAAAAAAAAGTTATTTGGCGTCATCTTCTTATCTTAAATTAGGGAAAACCGAAATCAGTCTTCATTCCCGTCACTATTTCAGTCCTAATTTTTTAAGTTGATATCTCAGTCATATAAACTCCGAATTGAGTGATTTTTTAGGTTATTTCGTATATTTTTCCGAGAGCTAGATTTCAAATTAAGAGCTTTATGACCAGAATTGTGGACATAGGTCTTGAGAATCTTTTGTCAAATTAAGATTTTGAGATTTCTTAACTTCTGTTAATATTTTTTATGCTTTGGGGTATTAATAATGATCTAAGGCGAATAATTAAAGGCATCTTGAGTAGATTAAAAAATATCTTGAAATTGTTAGTTTGAACTATATACTTAATTTGAAGTGAATATGTTTAGGTGATGAATAAGATATCTTATTTGATATTATTGGCATTTGAGGTTTAAATTTTGTGAAGTGCATTCGAAGTGGATCCGATTATCAGGTACAGATTTTGTACTCCGCTCATTTGATTATTATCTCGTCATTTGTAACATTTTTTCTTATGTTTCCGTTGACACTCCTGAATAAAAATTTGATCCTTGATATCATGACTTTAGTTTGTAATTTGAACCTTTTCCCTTTTATTATAATTTGTACAGATTCCATAATTCTTTAGTGATACTCTAATTACTTTGATTTATATTTTTCTTTCATTTAGAATTTGATACTCGTTAAATTGATTTGTTTGACCGATTCTTATGTTTCTTCATTTTGGTATTAACATTCGGAACTTCATAATTTGTATATTTTTAGACTTGTTCATCATGCACCAAACTTTATCTTGATATTTGTAGAGCGATATATATTACCTTCTTTTGGATACATGTTTTATGATTTGATTTGGTTTAACATGTACATTTAAAATCCTTTTGTTGGTATTGTGTCACATGTGTTGTGACATCATATCTTTAGTAGAATAAGCGATAGGGTATACTTGAGCTATAACCACCTATGGGAACCACAAGCATGTTCTCTTGGCACCGAAGCATTTTTCGTGGCGGTGTGATCGGCCCGCGACGTATCCTTTTGTATGCTCTGGGTGTGAGATTTAGCTATTTAATATGTCTATTCAAGATGCACGTAGGTCGACCCTAGTTTTTATTTTGTTTTGCGGATTGGTGATGATGTAAGACAATGTGGAAAGAAGAAATAAGATACATATTCCTGCAAAGAATCGGTAAAGAAACACACACAAAAGCACACAGCTTTAATCTCAAATTAATTCATTTAATAATCTATAAAATAATAGCGAGTTTACAACCCAGCCTTATTTATAATGCTCCTAAACACTCTCGTAATCCAATTTGGACTCTAAAAGATAAATACAAATTAAATAAAATAATTACAAATTATAAAAGCTAACTTAAACACAACTTCTAATTGAAATATACTCTCCTACTAAGTAATTACATTAATTATCCAATATGTATTCCTAACTAACAATACAAAATTAATAATAAAGAATTTCTTTTTCCTTTCCATAATCATTCTCCTCTCCTTTGAAAAAAAACTCGTTCTCGAGTTTTGAAGTATCAAAGAATAATACACAAAAGGCCAAGAGATACAGTCCAATAAAACATTCACATCCGACGTCTTTTACGCATAATTTTCAGGAATAACATTGACACAAGCAAGAAACTAGATGCACCATTGGACTCGAATACAGAATTCGGCAAAAGAAAATCAATGTGCTCTACCGCAATTGTGTATTTCTTCTTGGTCGGCATGATTCACCTCTTGCACTGCATTTCCTTCATCGCAAATCACCTTTAAATATTCAATTGATACAATGTCTTCTACTTTAGCCACTTCAAGATCCTCACAAGTCTCAACATATCAAGGTTCTTGTTCTTGAAGAGTCGCACTGACGCCTTGTATTCGATCCAATAACATCATTTTAACATTTGTGTTGATTCCTTGACCACCTATTGGAATTGCGGCAATGTATTTTGAAATAATTGCCGAATTTGCTACAAGTACTACAATATTTTCTTCAATTTTTCTATGACGACACTCCAATTATCAGTCACCATAACTTCTATAATATATCTTCTTCTTTTTTTAACGAGGACTAACCTGGAAAGTAATAAAACAGGGGCTAAAAATGCAGAAAATAAAAGTGCAGGGACTAATTTGAACTTTTCTGAAACTTCAGGGGTTGTATTGAAAATTTCAAAAACTCAAGGGGCTAAAATGTAAAAACTGAAAATGCAGGGGCTAATCTACAAAAAGTTAACAGTTCAGTGGGTATTTTGAAAATTTTAGAAACTTTAAGGGCTAACATAAAAAATTGTAGAAATTATAGAGTACCGAACTGTAATTTTATACTAGCACGACGCCTCGTTTTGCAACACGGAAATAACTATATACTCGTGCAGGAAATCATTGACAAAACCGAGTCGTTTCAAGTGCTTTATGGTTTAGACTAAACGAGGTCGTTTGGGTTAGTAGTATTAAGTTCAGTATTGTTTGTATTGAGTGAGGCTAGTATTAAGTTCAGTATTGTTTGTATTGAGTGAAGCCATAGCACGTCACTGTAGCAACGGCATCTATAACCTTTTTCTTTTCTTTTTTGGGAATTGATGAAGACTACGGTGACGATGATTCCTGCTATAGATCGTACTTCCGTCTCGAAATATTGTTGCTGATTCTCTAGCGAACTTCGACAATTTGATGGATGCCAAAAAAATAGGGTAGGAAGAAATTGGGTAAAATCGAAAGATATAAAGAATTTTGGCTCTAATACCAAATGATGTAAGACAAGGTGAAAAGAAGGAAAGAAACACACAAAAACACAGCTTTAATCTCAAATCAATTCAATCAATAATCTGTAAAATAATAATGAGTTTACAACCCTATTTATAATGCTCCTAAACACTCTCATAATCCAATTTGAACTCTAAAAGAAAAATACAAATTAAATGAGATAATTACAAATTATAAAAGTCAACTTAAACACAACTTTTAATTGAAATATAACTCTTAATTAAAATCTACCACTATAATAAAATTATCCTAATTAAAATAAAACTCTCCAACTAAATACTTACATAATTATCCAATATGTATTCTTAACTAACAATACAAAATTAATAATAAAGAATTTCTTTTTTCTTTCCTCATCGGGTGATATTTGTATTAGACACATTCGAATTTACATGCATCTCAATTCAGTTGGTGTGATGTGTCTATGTAGCAATATTTTGACTTGCCTGTGTGACAAAGTATATTTATTCTGTTCTAAGCTCAATATGAAATAACCACTTAGCCACTTTGATTCAACCTTCTGTTTGTTTCGTTAATTCTGTTAATATAGTTATATTCAGACTTCGAAGATTATATTCTCATTAGTATTCATGCTTGAGGCCTCGCTCAATATTTTTAGTTGATTCTATATTTTAGATGTACTTCTTTTGTATATCTTTATTTGCACCAAGTATTTGGCTCATACTGTGTTTTTCTTCCGACAGGTATACAAGAGTGATTTAGGGTTGTGTGAAGAGAGATTACCTTTGACCATCTAGGTTAATTTGATTTTAGATTTTGATTAATTTTGATTATTGTGTAAATTGTGCAAATTCACATATTTTTAATTTATTAGTGCTATGTTTACTTACTTTTAAGTTTGTTGTGCTTTGTGTGTGACCTTCCTTTCTTATTCGGGAAGGGGGTGTTACATAAAGCTAGAAGTCTATTAGACCACAATAGTCCTTCCGACTTACGTTCTTTCTAACCCCACCCACCCACCCAAAAATAATAAAATATCTTACTCCTCTCTTGTATGTCAGGTAACAGTAGTTACTGTTTCTCAACTAGACTTGAACCTGGAAAAAAATTGAACAAGATAGAACACGTGCTAGGCTAATTACAGATTGCCTGAGCACCTACTAAAGTCCATTTTCCCATTGTAGTATAGGATTGCCTCGAAAAATCAACCCTTCAACACCAGTAATTTAGTTCTTACTAAAAAAACCTGTAATAAATAAAATATTTATTTTGTTTATTACAAACATAACCTTTCATGAATACCTTCGTTTTATGGACACCAATGTTCCATATTTATCCATTACTTTGAGGATTATAGTGTCCAAAAACAAAGATAAAAAAGTGATTCTTCAAGCTACGTAAATTAAAACTCTTACTTGGAAATAAGCACATTCTTTGGGATGAACATCCTTACAAATATTTGAAATTGCTCATGTAAGTGTTAATTTTTTAAATTTAAAGCAACAATACATAGTAATGACTGTAATTGAATTGCAATTTAACAATGAAGGAGGCTTAAACATACCTGTAGCCAGGCTTCTATTACAAACTTCAACTGTGACTCTGGTATCTTCTGTTTTTCACTAAGTTTTTCAAGCTGAAGAGAAATTATATATACAGAGCAAGTATTCAGGAGATCAAGTCATAGTAAAAATAACACACTACTTAAAATTTAGTAGGTAGCTAATTTTTCATTATCGAATCAAGGAGGAACAAAACCACTCAGTAATCCATTCTAGAATAAATATCAGCTCGTCTTACTATGAACGATCACCTAATGAAAAATGAAATGGCAAAAAATATTTTGCTGAAAAATACTTTAGTTCATTGAAGGAAAATCATGATATGATGATTTCCTATGATTTGCATGTGTGATGTCTAATATCTTCCAAAAGATTATAAGCAGATTTATTTTAAACTTCCGGTGACTTAGGTCTAAGTTATATAGCATTCAATATTAGAAGGACAGGGGCGCCTCATGGATCAACTAAATGCAGACTAAAACACTCGTGATGAACCCAAATTCTTTGAAACAATAGGAAAGAAAACTCCTAGTTATACTTATAGAAATTCAGAAACAGCTAGTGAAAATCGATAAGAAACTCTTGGAACATAAAGATGATCCTTCAATCTAACTCAACGGAGACACATTCATGCAATAGATACCTTCACCATCGTCATAATACTAACAATTAGATACACTTACATGCACAGTTTGCATTTGATTTAAATCTGCAAGTGCTTTTTGCCTCGACTGCAATTGAAAAACACAAATTATATAGATGAAACAGAATAGATAAAAATTGAAAAAGGATTGGGGCCCCCCGGGGGGAGAGCCATGACGTAATTTTAATCCAGTACTTCTCCTTCCCCTTTTCTGGTTCCTTGTTACAGAAAACCAAGAACAGTGCAAAGCTGACTTGACTGATCATTTTCCCTTCTTCTGATGCCAATATGGCTTAAATACAGTACAGTGATAAAATAGTAACTAAGTATTAAAATGGCAAAGAGTCTTTCCTAACATGTGGGCATGTAACCAAAAAATAGTAGTTAGTTAAGGACCATTTTTGACTTTAGTAGCAACTCAGCTCTATATTAAGAGGTGATGTAACATAAGAATGATATGAAAATATGATCAATCCTCTGATATTTGTGAGCTCAATGAGTCACATGAACTATCCCCCTGTCCCATTATTATCCAATCATCCCATCTAGCCCAAGTTTTCTTCTGAATTCTAACCCTAGATCTCTCTCTCTCTGTATCATTGTGATGGATTTCAGGTATCTCACGACACCATTAAGGTGCTGAGCCCTGACAAGAACTGCATGCAAGGTTCGAACCACAGTCACAGTTATGTTCACCACCAAATTTATCCACAATCATACTATCTTTCCTCATATTGGTAGAACATTATGACAGGAAAATATCCAGCATAAGTCCAGCTTATGCTTACCCAAGGTGCTAGTAAAGTGATTTTTGCGGAAACTGGCTGGAAGTTCCAACTATTTCAGGTACATTGAACATTGTATGATGAGTAAACTATTAAATACAAATGCTTTTATTTAAATTTTAGATACAAATATTACTATACGGGACACACGACAGTGACCATAAAATTTCAGGAAGAGATAAGATCTGAGATGGGCACTAATGTTATTAAAAACTAAATGGGACACATTTAAATAAGTTTCAAAGCCATATAATAGCATATAAATGGATATTAAGGGATAATAAGCTTGTTCATACCGATTGGTTGGTAGCCCACCGTTCATAATAATGAGTATATCTCTCTAAAGAGTTCCTAGCCATCTCTCTTCTCCTCTCCGTTTCATCATACTGCAAAGACGAAATATATTGGGAAATGATCGTCATTAACCATTCTCAACATCAACACATGGAAGTTCACATGGCAACAAAGAAAATATTGTTAGACAACTCAAGCAAAATGTGACTTCATCTGTTACCGCTCCCTCTTGTTTTGCTGCCTCATAACGATTGCATGCATAAAACCCACCAGTCCTCTCGCCATGATCAGACCACACACCAAGGCATAGCCTGCACATACAATGGTTAAAGATTATGAGATCAATAAATTGATAATAACAAAATCAATTATTGAAAAAAGCTTAAAGCTAAATTATTGTTTATAGCAAAAAGCATAGATCTAGGGCACAAAGTTAAAACAATAAAAACTAACAGACTAATAGAGAGGAGTGAAATCTTGAACCAAAAGAAAGCATGAATCAAGAAAAAAATCGTACATACAGTTAAAAACACACAATTAAGGAAACAAAGCTTACCAGCAGAACTCAAATTTGCAGGGTGGTGTGCAAGTCATGTGCATACAACCTTGGTTTTTCTCAATTGGTCGCTTGCATTTGGGACAAGGCTTGGAATTAGCAAGTATCCTGGGTCATTACACAATATATTCAGCATTACAAAGGATGTGAAATATCATTAAATTAAGAAATCCATTCATTCCGGCATGAACACAATAAAGTTCAATTTCACTTGAATGAAAAAAACTTATATTCAGAAAGGTAATGCATTCGGGCCTAGAGGAAACAATGACAAATAAAACTACTGGAAATTTACTTTCAAAATTGCATAGCTGATAACCTTTACTCTCAAACAAATCAAAACCACAACAAAAACAAATTATGTGTGTGTCTGCATAAATATATAAATAAATGGTGTATATGTGTATTACACACAGTAATAATAGAGTTACATGCACAATAAAAAATAAAATAAAAATCTTAAGCACAATGGGATATCATCACAAACTGCCAGAGAAGATGAATTCAGCTGAGAGAAGGAAAACATCAATTAGAAGGCCTAGCACTATATAAAATAGCATGATTTCCAAATCAAGTCAACAGAGCTGCACATAAAAACTCAAATACCAAGTCAACAGAGATCTGAATAGCATAAAGCAAGAACTCTAAAATTTCAAATGCCATGGATAATCATCATGAAAATTAAACAGAAAGGGAAACAAAACTATAAGGTATCCGCAAGAAAACTAGAAAGCATAATGACTTTACCAATTCATGTTTTCAGACTCTGCGGTGTTTTTCAATATCCACTTGGCCACAGTTTCGCAGTCCACGGGACGATGAGCTTCCTCCGTACACTGCAATATCAATTCCGATTATCAAGCTTCACAGTCTATCAACAGTTAATAATACAGAAATTTCAAACAGGTCCGGGAGGCTTACATTCCAACAAAAGCTATATGAACAAAGGCAAGAAACGTCATGGATTCCACTTCCAACATCAAATTCAACAGCACAATCACATCCTGGAGCAGGACACCACTTGGTCTACCAAAAAAAGGGAACATAATTGATATTGCAGTCAATAGAAAATGGAACAACTTGCATCACTATTCATGATGTTAGATGCATGCCAAAAACAATAGAAGGAACAAAGCTATATCAAGATGCATGTATATTCAGTGGGAAAGTTAAGAGCACTTTGGAGACTAGAAACAAAGCCTCACTATTTGCAAGGCTAAACACTTCTTACAATCTACCACCATATTCAAAATCCCAATATATAAAAATAGACAGAGCCCAACTGTATTAAAGAAAAGTCAGCCAGCAAAGCTACAGTACCAGCAGGTCTTTACTCTATTAACAAATATGATAACAATTAGAGCATAGAAAAGATGTTCATGAAATTGTTCGATTAAGCATAGAAGTGGTAAAACTTAAAAGACATTATAATTGAAAAAATCAATCAATTAATCATATATCTAAGGAGGCAAAATATATTCCAACTCCAAGCTTGTCTTGATGCACATCAAATGTGAGCAAGGAAAAAATAGCTAAACTTCATGCAGATACCACTTGAGATCGTGAGTAATAAAGCTTGGTAGAAAAGAATGTGTTTATCCTTCTAAGTTAGAGTAGTTATATGAAACAGAAAGATAAAATGACATAATGGCAGCATAAAATATAATTAGAAACACTAGAGCCCAAGGCTAAGATATGAATACCTTTCTGTTATCTTCAATATAAGATCTAAGAAGGTAACGATGATACTTCTCCTTATCTTCATTAGACACCAACCTATTGATCATATCTTGACTCACAGCAGCACCACAAGATGGGTCGGGGCACCTCAGCGTCAAGCATCCGGGGCCATCATTGATAGATGTGCTAATATAAGCTAAAACAATAAATAGAAAAATAAAATGACTAGACATGATTTACCTAGCTTTTACACATGGTATTGCGAGAACAAGTTCTATATTCTGACTAAAACATTACGCCAGAGGTCTATTATATTTCGCACAAATGAATACAAGATCCATAGATCTAATGTCAACTAGGACAGAAGAAATTAGTTAGCAAAACAAACATAATTGACAATTAAGACAAACTTAGTTGTTATCTGAATCGGGGCTGGTATCTATGATAGAAATTCTATCTGGAGCAGGAGATGCAAATAAGATGGCAGAAATAAATTTGATTTAACCATGGCTTAGTAAAACTGAAACAAACCTGTCCAACATGTACAACAATATGGATGACCACAAGCGGCACTATCTATCTTATCTGGAGGATAGGCTTCGAAACAGATTCCACATGTCAGCTGCCAAAAAGTAGAAATTTAATGCACAGAATAAAAACAGTAAAAATGTAGAAAAGACAAATTATCTTTCGTAATTGAATAATACTTCTCTAGCATTCAGAAATTTAACAGGTGGTGGCTTGTCCACTAGACCAACAGCCTTGCGAACTCTATCTTCATCAGCAAACCATGCCTCGTGCACGTTATTAACACTCCTACATTGTCATTATCTTATCACATATTCATTACATAATAATGAAAAGATATTGAGATTGTAATCATAGCATTCAGTCCAAAATGCAAATGCATGCATATGCAGCCTAGTGATATTACAATTTACTAATTTGCTACTACTCCTCACAATTTGGCAAGGTACAGATACATCAATTTAATAAAACCGGAATAAACCCCGTTCCACCAAAGATGATATTCCCTCAGCCAAGTATTTGCACCCACTTTTTAGTGTTCTGCAAATGGATTTTAAGGTGTGTAATTTTCCTAAAATACAATAACATGTCAAACTGAAAATGTCATATAAAAATAATGGGAACTTAAAAATATATGAAAAATATAATGTAAATTGTGCTAGTAGAACATCTTAATGTACATGCTGAACACTCAAAAAACAACAAATGGCCATATAAAGTTAGGCAGAGGGTGTACTATGTAAAATGGTAGCTGACCAAGCATATAACCACTATAGTTAAGAACACCAAAACATAATGCATTCACCATTTATATTGGCGCAACAGCATGCATGCAGCAACTCGTGGAATGGAAAGAACGGTAGAAATTCTTTTGATATCATCCTCTTGACGTTGTCGTATATCTTCTTCCTTCAAGATGGTATAATTTTTCTGAAACATAATAAAGCACATGAAAACCCAAGAGAAGAAAAACTACAGAAATTCATGCAATGAGCATATCAGGTAAAAGACTTAAGACCTCATTCAAAAATCAGAACAGACCTTTGAAGACCTCATCTAAAAATCAGAACAGACCTTATCTGCTAAAAAACAATTTGGCTAAATATGGAGTATGAGTTATTCTTTGACAACCAAATCACCACATGCCACCCTTCAGCTATCATAGACTCACAAGCCACAACAGAATCCTGACTGAATGTCCATACAAACTTAACACATGGTCCAAATTATATATACAACTATTTTCATGGAACTTGCCAAATGTTACTTAGAATATACAGAAGTATAATTTAGCCAATTCCAAAGTGGATCCAAAATGGAGCTTACAATTAGCATAAATAACTCTAGACTGAATGCATTCAGCAGAATTATTCATCTAACATTAGAAAGTTATGAAACCACCGGGAGAAACAAAAGAACAATTTTTTTAAGTTGACAACATTTCAACCAATTTACCAGTTGGGAACACTTAGATAGATCACCCGCAACATTATTATCGACCCACAGCAAAATTATAGCAGAGCGGTCCCAATCAACATAACGCCTAAAAATCTAATCAAAAATATTTTTAAAAAAACAAAATTCATTAACATATATCACTATAATCAGAACAAAATTGTTTATCTTTAAACCATAACAAAATAAAGGTTAAACTTGAGAACATTTTGGAGAAACCCAAATGATAATAAATGCACTACAATTACAATCATCATCACCACCAGTCAGCTCAAACCTCAACATCACAACAAATACCTGGCCAGTATCCACAAAAATTACCCAACATCCATCTATAATTCCACCTAATATCATCAAACTTACCTTAATTTACACCAATTGTACCAACCAAATTGAAACAGATAAGCTCAGCTTTAGATTAACAACAACAATACAAATTACTCGAACACCATAAATACCATAAATTTAATGCAAGCATAAGTTATCCAATCAAAGTAAATAGAACACAACACTACAAATCTTTAAATAAATCACTTAGAGAAGGCCAAAGTTGAGAACTTTATGGAGGAATGACCTGCTAGCATTAATAACAACAGCAAAAATTACTCAATCACAACAAATACCACAAATTCCAACAGACAGTGACACTAAATAAAACACAAAATTTGGGAATCATTAAATAAATCACTAAAACGTCAAAAGCTGACAACTTTATGAAAAAACAACCTGCCGGCGATTAGCTGCGAGGTCAGAGTCATCATCGGAGTCGTTATCGAACACATAATCCGCACCGTCATCATTATCACTGTCCACAGCCGAATCGCTACTGTAGAACTCATCAAGAGACTCAACATCGTTCGCATCGTGCATATCGTCCTCTGAATCCATCGAAACCAAACGAAAACCCTAGCAAAACCCTTGAATTTGATCAGCCCGATCAGCTAGTCGGCAAATTAGGGTTATACATATACAAATTATATAGATATATATAGGGTAATCGAAGAAGAAGAAGAAGAAGAAAGGTCAGAACTTTGAGGTTTTGGTTTTGGAATTTTTTAGTTGTAAGAAAATGATAATGTTTGCGAGCTGTTCCAGAGTTTATATATATCGAAGAGACTTTGGTAAAGCATGGTCTTCAGACCGGATCAGTCTATCAAAAAAGACCGGAAAACGTATCACGTAGGTAGATTATTGGGTTAAAACGATCTTAAACCGGACGTCATAAATATATAAAAAATATATATAATTAATAATTAATAATTTTTTAAAATATTTATTTTTTTATAAATTAAAATATAATAAAATTATGTAATTACTATAAATATTTAATTTTAAAAAAAATTGTACTAAAAATTACTTAAAAATCGGTGCAATAGTATAACTTAACTTATTTTACCGGTTGAACCATCGGTTCGACCGATGGTCAACTGGTTCAATCCGAGTTTTGACTAAAATCAATTTATTGAGTCAAATCAAATTAGAGTATCGACCGATTTTAATTTTAATCCGTTCAACTGTCGGTCCGGTTCAAGTTTGAAAATCATGTGGCAAATGCCAAAGAGGTGAGGTAAGATGTGGAAGATCTAATACAGGGGCAAATTGACTACGAAAGTCTCTGCGCTAAAACAAATTGATTTTAGACCGTTCAAAAAATAATCTAACGAACTAAAAAAAATACTCCCAGACCGCTACTCTTAATGACAGTCAGGGAGAAATTTTTTTTTTTTTTTTTGGCAACCTCGCCTAAAACTAAAACAACGTCGTTTTGGTTTTAGCCTTTTCCCATGAGTTCATATTTGAATAAGAGGCAATGGCCGATCAAACAACATTTAGCAAGGTCTCCTTAGCAGGGCTTATGATTTGATAAAAAAAAATGTAGGATGCACAAGAATGTGGAGCTTGGAGAGATTTCTACAAGGAAATTTTCTGAACTAAACCCAAAAAATTGTGGGTATTACGTCTTTGCTTTCGAACATAGATGTTGATGTTGGAATGTGGGGGGATGTGGAAAGAATGAGAATATTTATGAGAAGCCATCGACTAATTAAATCCCCTAGATTCAGTATGGTTTAATTAAAAGGTAAGGTTCATGTATTTTTGTTGGAGATAATGAACATCCTCAGCACGAGAAGATTTATGCATATTTGGATAAGTTATATGTTCAGGTGATTAAGAATCTTAGGATTTGTGGCAACTTCCATACAATGATAAAAATTGATATTCAAGATTCTTACTAGAGAAATTGTGGCCAAATCAAACAATCTTCTCACAAGTAGCACAGAGTTGTTTAATTGGTCATTACCATCTTCTTCCAAATATGAACTCATGGAAAAATGCCAAAATCAAAACGATGTTGTTTTGGTTTTGGACGACATCGTTTTTTTAGACAGCAACTCTTAGTGGCGGCCAAGCCAAAAAAAAAATCTCCCTAGCGACCACTAAGAGTAGCGGCCTGGGAGAATTTTTTTTAGACCGTTAGATTATTTTTTGAATGGTTTAAGATCAGTTTGCTAGAACAATTGTTATAGCAAATAGTTGATATGGATTACTCCATATATATATATATATATATATATATATATATATATATATATATATATATATATATATATATATATGGGAGTATTATATTGTATGAGTATTTTTTGAAATTATTATCAATATTTATAATTATTTTATAATTAAAAATGTTAAATTATTTTATAAAACATGATTTGACTCGAACGAAGTTTTCCACTCTAGTTTAACGATTTTATCAATCACGCGCTTACTATTTTTGAAATTTCAAAAATATTTTCTCTTTAAATCTAGTATATCTATTGTTTAGAAATTTTTAAAATTGTAAAAAAATAAATTATTTCAAGATTGTTAATGGATTGCGCTAATATCCATATAATATAATTAACAATAAAGGGAGTTTAACCATCTATTAAAAAAAGTAATAATAAAACAGTCAATTCTTATATATTGTATATATATAATTGTATAAATATAAAAGAATACAATTATATATGTACAAAATTTTACTTATAAAACATGTATTTCAAATTTATTTGCATTCATAATAATGAGATAATAAATAAGTCGAAACTGTGATTATCATGAGAAATGGAAGAATTTTTTTTTTACTTGGTTGCAAAACATCTAAGGGCATTATTTATGTAATTATGTTGTCAAAGTATTATTAATATTGCAAAAAGTAAAACATATCATTGAAATAAGTGTAAAGTGTCGTTAAATATATATATAATCTTTTAGCATAAAAAAATTGAAGTGCTATTAATCGCATTTTCTTTGCACAAAAGAAAAGAAATAAAAACAAAAGGTCTTTTAGTTAAGGGTTTTTTTTTTTGTAAGACAACATGTGACGTCCCCAAATTTGGGCTTACACAATTCAATTTGAGTTGTCAAAAGACAAACAACAAAATTATTACAATACATTATAAAGCACAACAATACACATATTAAGTCTTCACTATAATTATTGTCACACCATTTAACAACATGATAAAGACTACTACAACTACTAACTCGGATCATCACTCCATTTTTCTGTTCTTCCCACTAGCCCCAGCTACACTCTCATTTTCATAAAAGAATTATGAAACAAAAGGATGAGCTTAAATAGTCTTATAAAGAGTATCATGACTAATATAACGATGAATAAATTAATTTTACCCTTTAATAGTAATAAATCATAAATTTTAAAAAATGATAGACAATATAAGTTTTCAATAATAACTATGACAGAATGAGTCATCCATTAGAAGAGTCAAATAGTCATAAGATCTATTCTCTTCTCCAATTTAAAATTTCATCATCAAGATAACATCAACTTTAACACCAACGGTCATTATCATGTCAATCAACAGTTTCTTTTTGCACCTAAGCTAAAGAAAACTTTTACCACGTGTCGTTGTCACATAGGCTAAAGACACTCAACAATCATATTTTATTTACATCTAGGCAAAAGATATTCATAACAACTTAAGTTATGATGATTAGTACAAATAACAATGATATAAAGGAAGAACAATACTAATAAAAATAAACATTAGAGATTTACAATTTAGTTTGTTCACAGTTCAATAATGTCCAAATTATCAACACGATGTCCAAAATATCGATTCGAGTTCAAGTTTCATAATTTAAATATAATGGTTAAAATTCAATCAGAAGACTCAGGTGAAACGATATCAGACGAAGTACAAACTATTAAGAAAATTCTAATCATTTCAAGAATTTTTACCGTTTAATATTAAGGGTGGTAGAAACGAATAATATTTCTTACTATAGCAAGTTTAAATTTAGGAATATGGAAGAAAATGATATTGGTTTAGAAAAATATGGCATGCATATAATCAAATTATATAAGCGCAACGGAAGTAAACAAAATCAGATTTTAAAAATTTTCTACAAACCAATAACCAGGATATTTCTTTTGCGACTATTATTAATTGATGAAGGATAAAAGATTTATACATTTATAGAACCAAGCTTTCACGGGTATAAGTTCAACTCCCTTTAATCCTTTACGTTCTTTTTCAAATTCACCGATTAGATTCAACGGATCAATGTCAGCTCCCCAAGTATGAAGCCTCTAGAGGTGATCTACTAAGAGATCTATGAATTAAATAAGTGAATTTTGGTTTATCCAAATCATGGGTGGTGTAATGATCGAGAAAATTACGAACTTAATTTTTTTTTTTTAGTATTTATATTCATGAGAAAATAAAATGCATAATGTATGTGTGTATGTGTTTAGGTTGTATAATGGAAAGTAGTAAGTTAGTTAATTTATTTGAATTAACTAAAGAAGGAAAAAGAATGCAAGAAAAACTTTTGTGATGAGATCACAAAGCTTGAATGTTAGCCTTAAATGGTAAATAAGAAGATTTATAACGAACAAGTTAATTACTTGTAGGAATAATGATAAAGAATAAGCAAGTGAATTATTAAAGACAACCCAGTGTGAAAATAATTGTATATGTATGGGTAACGATATTATAAACCCAATTTGATGATAAGAGTTAGTCAATGAATTAATTTAATCAAGTCGATGTATTTGTATTAATACGTGTTAGGTTTTATTAAAACAAATCCAAGAATTTGTAAGTGATATTGTGATGTAAGCTAACTTAATTAAAGGGTCTAATGGACTTATAAATAGAAAGTTTAATTGGATTATATTTTAAATTCAAATGGGGTATTAGACTAGGTCAATTATATCAACCTAGTAGCCCATGTAATTAATTAAACAAGCCCAATGCTTAATTTAATTAAATGTAACCTAGAATATTCAATGTTAGCCCAATGTGGCAATTAAATGGAGCCCGATAGAAAGTCAAAATTGGTTAAGCAATATATATATATATATATATATATATATATATATATATATATATATATATATATATATATATATATAATTAAAGCATTAAAATTAAAACAAAAATGGGTGATTAAATTCCATTTTCCAGCAATTTAGGGGGGGGGGCACTTGGGTTGCTTGATTTTGCAAGGTTGCTTCACTTATACACATTGACATGGTGATTGAGCTACCCTAGTCAATCACCTAGTTATTCCAATTGGTCATTCATGAAATAGTAATTTAACTTAAACTTTAATTTGACTATGTTGGTTGATTAGGAGAGTTAATGATTGATTAGTAGAGTGTTATAAATAAGACACTCCACACTTGTTCAAGGTTTGTTAGTTCATTTGCTAGAGTTTTAAAGAGAAAAATAGAGAGCATTTCTTAGAAAGAAAGAGAAAAACACTTGTAAGTGTGAGCAATAGCTAGAGGTTGAGCTTGGTGAATGTCACAAAGCATCATCACATACTTTGGTAGGAGAAGAAGAAGAGCACACAAGTCTCAAAGGTTTAAAAATGTTCTAACCTTCTTAAATTTCATTTTTGTAGTCTAGAACGATTTTGAACGGTTAAAATCTATTTTTAACCGATCAAAACATATTTTGATGGTCCAGAAGTATTTAACTATGTAATATATGTATATTCATAGTTGATATATTTATATCATGTTTTGGTATATGTGAAATACATAAAAATAGTAGAAATGTCCATATTAAGTTTTACCGGTAAAACCCTAGTTGAACGTATGATATTTAATGTTGTAGTTTGAAATGTATAAGTTGAAAAAATGGATTTCTATAGCTAAAAAGTTACATACATGAGTTTTAAAGAAAACCCAACTTGAAACTTTCAAAAATAATGAAAAACAAAGGAGTTATGACTTTTATCGCAAAACATGGCTTTTTGAAACCGTAGAGTTTTCAATATGTCCTTGTAAGCGATTTTTCGCTTATTTAAGTTTGGAATATGAATTTGTGATCTAAAGATAAATTGTAGAGGGCAAAATTCTGATAAGAATAGACTCAAAAATCACCCCAAAATCTTTTAAAATAAAGAAGTTATGGCTGTCAGAGTGACTGAAGGTCGTGCAGTCCAAAATTTTGGTTTTCTGAAAATTGGCCGAGCGCCTAGGCTCTTGAACCTGCTGACTCTGGGAGCAAATTTTGTCCGGGTCTGTCCGGGTCGAGTCGGGTTGGTCCGGGTAGAGTTTCTTTGAAAAATGAAGTTAAAACAAGTGTAAAATGAATATGTTTAGACATTAAACTAAAATATATGGAATCTATTTATAAATAATGTTGGCTAAATGTTTAAAATAAATTATAAGGTTAACCCAATTTAAAAGGGTAACTTTTGGTATTGTTTAAAGATTATTATTAAAATATTATTAAATGATTAATAATATTAGTATATGATTAAAAAGTTATTAAATGATGAATAACATTAGTAATTGATTAAAATGTTATCTAATGATTAATAATATTGAGAAGAGATTAAAATATTATTAAATGTTCAATAATATTAATAAAGTAATAAAATATTATTCAATGATTAATAATATTAGATAGTGAATAAAATATTATTAAATGATTAATAATATTAGTAAAGTAATAAAATATTATTAAATGATTAATAATATTAGATAATGAATAAAATATTACTAAATGATTAATAATATTAATAAAGTAATAAAATATTATTAAATGATTAATAATATTAGATAATGAATAAAATATTATTAAATAATTAATAATATTAATAAAGTAATAAAATATTATTAAATGATTAATAATATTAGATAATGAATAAAATATTATTAAATAATTAATAATATTATAAGATTAATAAAATATTATTAAATGATTAATAATATTAGAATATTATTAAATGATTAATATTAAATGATTATTATTATTAGATAATTAATAAAATATTATTAAATGATTAATAATATTAGATAACTAATAAAATATTATTAGATGATTAATAATATTAGATAATGATTAAAATATTATTAAATGATTAATAATTTTAATAAGATATTAAAATATTATTAAATGATTAATAATATTAGATAATTAATAAAATATTATTAAATGGTTAATAATATTTGAAAATGATTAATGTATTATTGAATGATTAATAATATTATAAGGTTAATAAAATATTATTAAATGATTAATAATATTAGAAGTTTAATAAAATATTATTAAGAGATTAATAATATTAGAATGATAATTGTAACGACCCCAAATCCGGGTTCCTTTAACCCTAGACTTGGTACGTCACGATACATCATCTTCATACATGTTCTATAACTAATGCGGAATATATAAACATAAATTGTTTATTCTACAATATTTCCCAAGGTTTCTAACCTTAACTTACATATATACCTTTAGATTCATAAAAAGGTTTACAAAATTACTTACATCATATAACAATTTAGTTATAATGAATAACACTATAATCTTGTCTTTTGCTTCTGTCTCCGTCTCTCCTCGGACATTCGTATTATTCTGAAATTTGTTATCATGATATAGCAAGAGTGAGCAACGACTTTGCTCAGCAAGTTTAAATACGATAACGATATATCATGATTGAAAGAAAGAATAAGCTTTTGAATTTTCAACAATATAATAATTGTGAAAGAGTACAAGTCATAATTTCAATAATTGAATGACTGAATTAATTAATTTTGAGTGTCAATAATGACCATGAACAAATTTAACTGAACCTTATGGTAATGAAGGTGATCAGCCTTTCATACCTGATGAACACATGCAACAAGCACTATGTGCGAATCAATAATTTAAAGATGTGGAATAATTATACAGAATTAAACCATAGCATGCTTGAAACATAATAACTTGAGTTTGAGTTAGGAACTTGAACAATAAAATAATATATCCTGCTCGAATATAAATTGAGTAGGGTTTAGGAAACTTGCCTGTCTGCTCAGCTACAATTAATGTCTAGCTTTAACTAATTGGCTTTAAAAGACCTAACATTAGTAAAGTTGGTCTAATAATTAGTACAGCGTATTTGTACAACTATACGCTCATTAAGAAACTTATCTACCAAACATAAGTACTAACACATAATTTAGATCAGTCAAAACAATATTATTAACCTTATAGACCCTCAATCAAATTAGGTTAATAATTTAATAAATTAGAAAATATTTTTCTTAAGTGTTGGACACTTATTAAACTATTAAACAATTTATTATAATTGTTTAAACAAAAGAGTTAAAAGACATTTTCTTTATTTCATTTAATTACTATTTAACATTAATTAAATAGTAAGTAATTAACTACCTTTAGTTATTATTTAATAATAACTTACTAGATTTATTTATTATTTAAAATTAATTAAATAATAAATAATTATATTATATTATAAATAATCAAATATCTTTAGTTATTATTTAATAATAACTAATTAACAAGATTCATTTATTATTTAAAGTTAATTAAATAATAAATAACAAAATTATATAGTAAATACTCAAATATCATTAGTTATTATTTAATAATAAATAATAACTAACTGAATTTATTTATTATTTAAAGTTAATCAAATAATAAATAATTAAATAATCAATCTTAGTTGTCTTTAATTATTATTTAATAGTAATTAAATAATAATTAATTAATTTATCATCCTTGTTTATTATTTAATATTAATTAAATAATAATTAATTTAATCATAAATTCAGAAGATATAATATTAAACTAACTAGATTAATATTTAAAACATTTAAATATTAATCCTAAATATTTATTATATTTGAAAAATATAATATTAAACTAACTAGATTAATATTTACATCATTTAAATATTAATCCTAAATACTTATTATATTTGAAAAATATAATATTCAACTAACTAGGTTAATATTTACAACATTTAAATATTAATCCTAAATACTTATTATATTTGAAAATATAATATTAAACTAACTAGATTAATATTTAAAACATTTAAATATTAATCCTAAATACTTATTATATTTGGAAAATATAATATTAAATACCTAAATATCATTCTTGTATTATCATTATTTTTGTTATAATTTTTAATTAATTTTTAAACATTTAAATTAATTAAAATTAACCAGAATGGCAAAATCGTAAATAAACTGAAAAACCGGACGGAGGGGCAATCTGGTAATTTCGCCGGAAATTTTATTACCGCGCACTGCGCGCGTACTAAAAGTACCGGCCCCAAAACGGTGCCGTTTTGGAGAATCATGGCTGACTTCCGCGCGTGACGCGCGGGTTACCTATTTTGCATCCTAAACGGCGTCGTTTGATTTCGCCCTCGGCAGCAAATTGCTGGCGCGCAATGCGCGGCCAGCTTATTTTTTATTTTTTATTTTTTTCTCCAGCAGGTTGTCTACAGTGCCGGTAATATACTCCACTTAATAAAAATTATACCTTCAAGTAAGCTTTAACTCCTCAATAAAAATCCAAAAAAATTACCAATCACTTAATATCAATTTATAACATGAAGATATAATTTTTTCATGATTTAATATTATAAAATTTTATAAAAAAATTTTACATCACATAAACTACCACAAATCATAACTTTTTGTGTATAACTCCATTTTGAGTGATTCAAACTTTGTTTTTCTCATGATTTAATGTTCTATAATATCATAACATTAAATCTAAATTTTATAAAAGTTATTTTTGGACATTATCTTGAGATTTGATTTAACACCACCAAACACATGTTTTTAGCATATAAATTATACCAAAATACAAATCAAGCATATTAAACTCAAACATGGCATAATTATTACTACTACATATTATTAACTACATTAATATATTTATACACACATGTTGGTTTATTTAATTTAAAAAAAAAATAAACTACATTTAAAATAACCATTACCTCATTCTAATGGCTATCTTCATTTTTCTTCCAAAATGGGTTGTGCAACTTGAAGATATGCACCAAGATCTCCTTCTCTACCTTCTCCATGCTCTCTCTCAAAATTCTTACTCTCTAATTTGAAAAGTGAAAGAAGAGAAAATGACTAACAATTCTCTCTCTCTAATGACTTAAGTCTTCCATGATGTATAGATATATATCTTATATCTATGAAATTAGACCAACACAAGCTAGCTATTGGATGCTTACACAAGAAGGCTAACCCATACTTTAGTTGGTGAGGATTTTGTGGGAAAAGACTCACAAAAAATTAAAACAAGCAACCTAATTATTAAATAATTAAATAATAAAATAAAACAATTAACATTTCACTCTCTTTCTCACCATCTTGGACGGCTGACTTGGGGACTTTGTCCCAAAATAATTGACACAAGTCTTTTTTTTTTTTAAACAAATAATCATTTATATAATTAATTTCCAAATGGCTCAAGCTTTGAGCTTTATTTAAAATACCAATTGGGCTCCTATTAAATTGTTTGGGCTACTAAATTGTCAAATTTTATTATTCTCCACTTGGGCTACTAATTGACCCATGTTGGGCTAATTCAATAATTTACACATTAATTATTCAATCAATGATTAAATAAATAATTAGATTGAATAAATAATTAAATATTCTAACCCATAAGTATAAAATTACTAAATGGACTAATAAATATTATTATTAATATTTCACATTATTTACATTAATTAATAATCATATTAATTAATTTATTATATTTAATTCACTCATTATATTCAATTTAATTGAATATTTAATTAATGACAACTTATCAATTATTTTGATATTAAAACTTTAGAGTGTGTTCGCTAATAATAATATATATAATCTATATATATTATTTATACACATTACTTTACCTCAAAAACAATTTCACAATAAATTATGAAATTAAAATAAATACAATATATAATTTAATATATATTATTTAGGCCATAAATTAAATTATTTAATATATTGACATTAAATAATTCATTTCTCATCAATTATGAAAATAATTCCATTTACCCGAACATTCATTGAAATAATAATATATTTACTCAATTTCTTATTTAAATAATTTATTTAATTATTTAATTAATATTACACAAATAATTGTATAATTAAATTTCTCACTCTCATAAATCATTTACAATGATTTATTTAATTATAGAATATATTCATTTAATATATTAAATTACTATTTAAAATTACTTAATTAATTTAATCCCTTTATATATATGTACATATATATGAAATTAAATGTTGTACATATATACCATTACTAATCTCCCTTAATTAATTCAACTACTTTATATAATTTATAATTATATAATTTACATAACTATTCCTCACAAATAATTTATCAACAATTTGCATAATTGTTGATTAATGAATAAATTAATTCCACAATAAACCTTTTAATTCAATTCGGATTAATTTAATATTAATCTATCTATTTATCACAATTTAATTAACCATTAAATTATGTTACTAAATATGCACGCATATATATATATATTCATATAAATACATATTTAATTTACATGCAACCACGTCGCATAATTACATAACACCACTAATTAATTCTCTTAATTTAATTAGACTTGCTGTTAGTCAAGTTTATTGAATTATTACTTTACTTGCTAACTTATCAAAAATTTTGATATCACCATATCTAAGTTAGTCCGTTAAATTTAATTTGGACCTCTATTTATCTATCACTACTAGGTTATCAAACTCCAACCTTTATTAAATATTAAATATTTTATTTCTAATTCATTTAAATATCCGGGATATTACAATAATAAAATATTATTAAATGATT
The DNA here is from genome assembly GCA_947179155.2 of Hedera helix. NCBI lineage: Eukaryota > Viridiplantae > Streptophyta > Magnoliopsida > Apiales > Araliaceae > Hedera > Hedera helix. Next base: position 28,159,794 of record OX359277.1, on the reverse strand, counting down.
AATAATATTAGAAGACTAAAAAAATATTATTAAATGATTAATAATATTATAATACTAATAAAATATTATTAAATTGTTAATAATATTATATAAGTGTATGAACTATATTAAATAATAATATAGGTTTTATGTGATGGAAATATTATCACGTAATGATAATATTTTCTAAGTGTTTAAATACCCATAATTATTTAATTATATGGTCATGTAAAAGTTATAAAGATTATCATAAGATTGTTTATATGATACTAATTTTTAGATCGAACTGATTAATTGTTAGGTCGGTTCAAAGGATAGTAAATTGAATTGTTAGCAGTAGATTACACACGAGGCAAGTTCTTCTTAACCTTAGCTTGTATTTATTGTTGCAAGTTTTCTTCAACTGTAATTACATTGAACAATTCAATTATTATTGAGCAAGTATCTACACTCGTAGTTATTTGACAGAGCTTAAAGTGGATTAATTATCTAAAATTATTCCACATCATTATTTGTTATTGTATTCGTACATAGTGCTTTTACAAACGTTATAGTTCATTAATTCAAGAACTGTTTAAGAATGTTTAAGCTAATTGTTTCGGCTAGACAATGCATGTTTAAATTCATCAAATTGAATATTTCAAAAGCTTATCCATAGCAATTATTGGTGCAGATTCTTATAGTAAGACTGATATGAACAACCTTAGTTAAAGGGAATTTTTATTTTTCGGAAAACTGAATTTGCGCAAGAAATCTAAATGTTATGCATATACATAGGGTACAAGAGACTGATCCCCTCACGTACCCTGTTTTTCAAGGTGTCAGATATATATATGTCTGTTCTACCTTAGTAGCAGTTCATGGTCCTTTGAGACCACTCAACAGTAAAGAGTCAATCCATTCTTTTATTGAACATTGATTCTTGTTATTTCACAATTGTTATCTATTATTGAAACTCTCGAAGATAAATCTTTTTCATTCATGATATATCATTTCTTGTTTATTTAAACTTGTTAGGCAAAGTAGTTGTTCACCCTTGCTGTATCATGAACTATTTTTTAGTTAAGCCGAATGATTTAAGGAGTACAACGGCAAAGGGAAGGTAAACGAGTAGAAGTAATTAGTTCTTAATTGATGTTGTAAGCCTTTTGTATTACAAGGTAATGATGATGTATTAAGGTTAGTGGAACATGGGACAGAAGATACATTTTGTAATGAAATGATGTATATTTTTCGCGAGTTATTGAAGATTTAGTTTTTAATTGTTTGTATAGTGTTGAATAGTGAGCACCGAACCCGAGGTTTAAGGGACCCGAATTTGGGGGCGTCACATGTTGGTATCAGAGCTGTAGGTTATAAACCTTAGGTGAGGGAAAAACCTTAGGATTATGACCGTAGAGAAGAGAAAAAAACTCATAAAGAGTTTAGGAGATGAATGATGAAAATTCATCAAGTAGAAAAAGTTATGTGTATGTAAGAAAAGATTTTAGATTAAGATCGTGAGAGTATAAGGATTTGGAAGATGATATAGAGAATATGATAATTTGGAAGATGATCTAAAAGTGAATTTGAAGGAAAAGTTAAGCAATGATTTAGAAGAGAAGAAAGAAGAAAAGAGAAAAAGGATTGAGAGATATTAAATCTATGGAGTATAGATAATAAGAAGTGATCATTTGTATATATGACTAAGGTTAAATAAAAGGAAGTGATGTTAAGGTATAAAGTAATGATTTTGTGGACATAGATAATATCTTAAGAAGATTGATCTATATAGATCAGTAGTAGTAAAGATGATCGGAGTAAATAGAGATGAAATGATGGGATAAACAGATAAGCTGTTAAAAAAAAGTGGAGAGTTAAGGAATCATAGAAGAATGAGAAGATTTTTGAGTTAATCATAAAAGCAGGTAATAATAAAGTGATTGAGGAAGAATAGACTGATCATAGAAAGAGATAAGTATGATGAAGAATTTCATAGGAATGAAAATAATGTATGTTGAGGAGTCTAATTTTGAAAGTATATATCTTTGGGAGTTTGACTTTGGAGAATAGGTTTGAAGAAGTATGTTTTTGGAAGTTATTTTTAGAAGATTAAAAATCGAATGATTTTCTAATCTGTAAGTTGAAATATATATTTGAGAATGTTGAAAGAAGTTATAAAATTTTGAAAATCCCAATTTTGGAGTTAAGAACGGAATATGTTGAGTTTTTAGTATGATGTTAAGGACAAGTAGCACGAGGTGCTAATGTGATGCATAAAAATATTTTTTTAATTGTGCAATGGGATGATAAAATGGACGTTGGAAGGAATGTAGGGTAAATGTGAAGATCGAGGTATAGCAATTAGTCTATCAAACAATTTGAGTATATGTGGCTAATAAATTGTACATATGAAAAGTAAGCAAAAGAATGCTTTAAAGGACGTATCGGTATAAATGATGGGGTACTACGTACCAAGGAAGAACATGCTAATAAATTTTATATGTTTTAAGATTGATTATTTATTGGCATTAATAGTATATGCCTAAAATCACTAGAGAGATAATAATACTATCGTATTATGCCAAACGAAAATGTCAAGAGAAAGGTTGTAGGAAAGAATACCCTAGACAATAGAGAAAAAAGTTAAGGAATTAGACCATGATTCCTTACAGACGATTGATGAGTCTAATAATAAACGCTTTTTGAGGAATGATCAATGAATTGGAGGAATTCAGAGGTAAATAAGAAATTAAAATATTTATAAGCAAGATATGAACGAGAAGATCAAAGAAATGATATAAAACATCTTACAATAAGATTTTTGAGGAGTAAAAATAACGATAATAAGATAGTGAATTGATCTAAGAAGATGAACTCGTGAGGAGTTATGTGCTAAAGTATGGATTAAGATAATTCATATCAAGTTAAAAAAAAAAAAAAGGTTTGTGGGCTTTTAATTGATGACTCATATTAGTGGCTGAGTTGTACGATTCCTTGTATGAGCGGGGAATTTGTGCTTAGTTTTAGAACCACTTAGCTTCCTATATTAATATAGTGGTTGAGTTGAACAGTTCTTTGTATAGGCAGGGGACTGGTTCTTGGTTTAACAACCGTTTAACTTCCTATATTGATTAGTGACCGAGTTGACCAATTTCTTATATGGGTAGGAGATTGTGTTTGGTTTGACAACCACTTAGTTTCCTATAGTGATAATCGATTGAAAGAGGTATAAATAATTTATAACCCTAAATATTTTCCTTAGCATGTTGTGTAAATATTTATGTTTGGGTGTGTGAGATATTTTCCTTAGCATGTTGTGTAAATATTTTCCTTAGAATATATGATTGATATATGTTGGTATGTGTTTTATGTCAAGATGATCAAGAATAATGCATATAAGCATGAAAATCTTAAATGTCATAGTGAAAAACATGAGATTTGGTATAAAATGAAGGAAAATGTGTAACTCATTTGCCTAATCTAAAAATTGTATGTTGTAGTTCTATGAAATATGAAGATATTTCATGTGGAACGAACAAAAACGGGACTAAAATGAATTTATGGTGAATTTTCTTGTAAAAGATGTTAAAATGGACCTCTAGCTTGAAAAACCAATAATTTTGGTTATATAAATATTTTTAAAAATAATAAAAAAAATTGGAATGTTGAAGGGTTATGAGTTTATGAAATAACAAAACCGATTTAGACTCATTTGGATTTAAAATGAGCAAGATATGAAAGATTGAATCAAAAGGATAAGAAAACAAAATATGAAAAAAAATGTTAATTGGGTTATTGTCAGGGGGCGCTGCAGTGCCGGCCTCCAGTATTAATTCGGGGCGCTGCAACGTCGGTCAAGGTCTCCGATTGATCGGGCCGATTAAATCGGTTTAGTTGACTGGTCTGACCCAACCGAAAAAAAAGAAGTTTTATTTTTAATAATAATAATAATAATAAACAAATAGATAAGTAAAATTATTTTATTTGTGAGTTAATTAAATAATATTAAACAAATAAAATAATATTTTAAAATTATTTTATTTGTGAGTTGATTAAATAATATTAAATAAATAAAATAATACTTTAAAATTATTTTATTTGTGAGTTAATTAAACAAATAAAATAATAATTAAAAATTATTTTATTTGTAAGTTAATAATAAAGATTATTTAATGTTAAATATTTCTTTAAACAATTAAAATAATACTAAAGGACTATTTTAATTGTGGATTAATATTACATAAGCAATTAAAATAATATTATAGATTATTTTAATTATGAACTAATGATAGCTAAACAATTAAAATAATATTAAGAATTATTTTAATTGTGAATCAATAAAGAGTAAGTAATTAAATAATGTTAACAATTGTTTTAATTATGAATTATCAAATGATGAACAATTAAAATAATATTAAAAATTATTTTAATTGTGCACTAATAAAGCATAATTAAAATAAGAGTAAGGGTTACTCTAATTGGAAAATTAAACAAATAAAATAATAACCTAAATTATTTGTGGATTAATAATAAGTCATAAACAAGTAAAGTGATAACATTTTATTGTGAATCATTAAGAGATGATAAAGAATAATGAAACAAATAAAATAATATGAAGTGTTATTTTATTTGTAATAATTAATGAATGAATTAAATAAGAAATGTGAAAGGCAATAATGTACAAGTAAATAAATTTATTTGAAATTCTATGTGTAATGATTTAGGAGTCCAAGTGATATAGAACTTGAAAGTCAAATCTATTAGATTATTATGTGAAGGTTAATAGAATTTAACTGTTAGACGAATATATTGAACATAGGTTGTTCAAAGGATAAGGAATTACAGTCCGATAGAGTCGACGATCGAGGCATGTACTTTAACTTATACTTTTATCAATTCGTACAAGTAGAATTAATCGATGAATTAATTCCTGTTTATCTATATTGTGAAGATTAAATTATTATCTTTGAAATTTGACTTAATATCATAATTATATCTATGGACGATTATTCAAACCCTATTTGCGGATATTGAAAGTATCAATTGTTCCTAATTGTATTGAGATGTATGACTATGCCATTTGTATCGGCTAGACCAATGATAAATTGAATTGTTAATCAATCATATTTTTTTTGAAAAAGTTATCCAAACTAATTGCCTTAGTGAGGACTCTTATAATATGCTGAGGTGAACAACTACTTTACGTCGGAGAACCGACACGCGCGCGAACAACATGTCTGAGTGTTATGCATAACATAAGGTACTTTTGGCTGATCACCTATTGTACTTGTTTATTATTGCAATTTTTTAATAATATACTGTTAGTTCAAGCATATGTTCACGGTCCGTAGTGACCACTCAATACAATTTATTTATTTATATGGAAATATCATAGTTTCTTAATTTCATATATATTTTTCAGTCCATAGTGACTCCTCAGTAATATAAATGATCAAAATTGAAACTTTTGACGCTTATATTGTTCACAATTCATTTACTCAATTCATGAACTTTTAATTATTGTTATACACCTTAATATATGAATCCCTACACATGAACACTTACTTTTATTATTTTTATATTTGTTGAGCAAACTCATTGCTCACCCTCGCTTGCTTTAAACATTACAGTTAAGTCTGAATAAGGCACCGACTCAAGAAAAGATAAAGGCAAAGACAAGGTTACTGAGTAGCCTTATTGAGATGTAGTAGTTAATTTCATTCAGTGTTGTATTAAGATTTATGTAGTACTTATTATTTTAAATGATGTCATGTATTAGTAACGGTTGTGAGATTTGGGACGCAAAAATTATGTTAATTCAATGTAAATATTTCTATTATTCCAAATATAGTTGTTATTGTATGTTGTATGAGTTGGATCGTGAAGTACCAGACTCGAGGTACATGTATCTGAATTTAAGAGCGTCACAATTATAATTTCTAAACCATTTAGAAGTTTAATTATTTATAATAATACTATTATTTATTAATTAATTTCTAAACCATCTAGGAACTAAATAATACTAATAATAATACTAATACTAATAATAGTAATAATAATAATAATAAGATTCCTCTTATTAATTTATAATTAGTATTACTAAAATACTAAATTATAAATATTAAGCTATTTAATTTATTCTATCATCATAGTATAAATTAAATATACTTAATTTATTATTACGATTATGCCATCCACATTTAAAATAAATATTACTCTTTTGCGGTGTGACACTTTAGGTTCTCTATATTAAATCGGTTGTATAATAAATAAATTATAACAATTCTAATTTATTTATTACGAATTAACTATTTAATTCAGAATAAATATTTATTCCACAATAATGGTAAGTCTCCTTAGCGATTAATCGACATTTCAAATAATATAAATTTTAACATTTGGTCGTAAAAGGACCTTTCAGCGAATAATTACCGTACAATTCAATTATTTTATCACATAATGTCCCAATCATATATAATACATGTAATTTCTGTTAAGTATTATTTATTTGATCATATGCATTTCAATTCACAAATACACAACTCTAGTTAATGTAAATTAGATACTCATTTCTAATTATATTCAACCCTGACCAGGGATTTTCGAGTTGTCACTTATAGAATCGCATAGGATATTCTCTCCTTTTACTGGAAGTGGTAGATCATTTGTTAATCATTCACATATCTCTATGTGTACCTTATTATACTCAAGCATATCATTTGATATACCAACAAGCATTGAGTAATATGTCAAAGTAAAATCAGTATACACAAGATACTATGATGATCTCAAGTCCAAGGATCACTTGTACGACTATCACATAAGGAACTCCTATTGACAGATAAATAAAACTTCATTAGGTGTCACTTGAACGAATCACGTTCAGTAAACTTATTCTCTAATAAGTATCTACATACTTATTTTAGTGTCTCTACACAAATGATTACGAGATCAATCATCCTTTTCGTAATAGCAAGCATAATATGTACCAATCTATTCGGATTTACTAATCCCCTTTTTAGTGATCCAATAATTATGAACAATTTTAATTTTGAACTATTTTGATTTTAGATCTCATTAGCATGATCATCATCATGGTTCTAAAAGCATTGCTAAAAAATTATGAATTTATTTATTTAATTAATTCAGCTAATTAATCATGAATAAATAAATGTCTTGATATTTTTATTAATAAACGAATAAGATTACAAAGTATATGTATATCACATCAATTGTGATTGGCTTGAGGGCATACAACTTTCAATCTCCCACTTGCACTAAAGTCAATCGCCCTTTGGTATCCCCATACCACTCTTCTCTAAGTGGCGCATGAATTGCTTAATAAATGCTCTAGTTAATGGATTTGTAATGCTGTACTGAAAGTCTATCATCTTTATGGTGTCATCTTCTTTTCAATGATTCTACTAATCATTCTAAGGTGACGTAACACATGTTTGGATTTCAGATGAGATCTAGGTTGTGTGGCGAATTAAACTCCTTTAATGTTAAGAACCATTCCAAGTTTTGTAATGAACTTATTGAACCAAACAATCATCTTTAAAGCTTCACCTATAGTTATCTACTATGTATTTGTCATTAAATCAACAACTTTTTGCTGTTTAAAACCTTTCTAACTCACTGGACCACCGTTCAAGGTAATCATATAACCTGAAACAGATATGTTATTGTCTTGGTTAGTCTGAAAAAACTTGAGTCTGTTAAGCCCTTTAGTTTCAAATCAGACCCATCGTTAGAAACTCTTTTCTAATATTTTTCTCTAAGAATGAACTGATATCTACTTATCATACATAAACACTATCAGGTCTAATACATATCAACGAATCAATGTATGTTCCTTGGGTCAAGCCGAGTGATAATGAGACTTTTTTACCTATTTATTATATATTTTCAAGCTTAATTATTTATTAGTTTTTAAGCATTTTAATTGATTTTAGATAATTTATTTAATTTTATATGTTTTTATTTATTTTTAATTAATTTATATTTTATTTTGTAGGAAATTAAACATTGGTGGCAAAATAGTAATTATATCAAGATTAGTGGCAATCCTGTAATTACGCAGCAAGGATGGAAGGCGCATTGCGCGCTTAAGATTGTATCAGGAGCACTAGGGGATGACGCCGTTTGGCGTGCATAGCAACAGAAGGGGCCGTGCAATGCACGGTTGAATATGAGCAGCTTGGTTAAGGTAGAACAAAGTCGTTTTGTTCTGGCGATGGTGTTGCAGGTGCGCCATGCGTGCGGTTGGTTGAGTGCGTGTTGACTTGGTCAACGCCGCGTTTGGCTGACACAAAAATTGTACCAGATCGGGATATTCAGCCTTTTTGAGTTTTACTTGGATTTCTTTTCCACATTAGCTTAGGATTATTATTTTACTCCTATAAATACACTATGTAACTTTTATTTTCAAGAGAATATATTAAGTTAGAGCAGAATATATTAGATTAGAGTAATTTAGTGGTAGAATTAGAAGCAAATATTTGACGCGAATGATTCAATAATTAAAGGCGGAGCTTGGGAATTGAAGAATTTGATCCGAGTGACAGACGGATATCAACACAGATTTGATTTCTTTTCTTTCTCTTTTATTTTTGTAATTTTGGAATATTGAATTATTTGTGGATAATTTTTTATTTATTTATGAATTAATTTTTATTTGAGATTGCAATTGAACCCAATGTGTAGTTTAATTTAGTTTATTTTCTTTTTAATAAATTGATTATAATTGAATTGTTTATCATATTTTGCATGTTCACATATTTAATTATTTGCATTAATTAATGTGATGATCTATATGAAGTTGACGAATGAATTGTAGTGTTCAGACCTAATTAATTATTTTGTGCGTTAATGTAAATTAATTGTAACTAATTATTGGGATAATCTATATGAAATTAAAAGTGGAGAATAAGTTTAGATCTAGATATGATAACATGTGAATTTGTTGATTCTTTCTAAGAAGAGTAGCATAATAGTGTATAGAATGAAGACACCTATATGCCACATGTAACTTTGTTGAGAGTTAGATCTTAATGAATTTATTTTAAGTTATTTTGCATAGCAATATAGTAACTTAATTGGAATAAATCTTTTTATTAATTCTTGAAAAAGGTAAATAAATAGTTAGGCATTTTCAGTTAACAATTTTATATAGTTAATTAATTAAAAAGAGAGTAAAGAGATTTAAATCAAGCATTAGGAGAAATTGTGATCTTAACTATTTTAATTTGATTTAATCATTTTCATTAATTTAATTTAGTTAGTAATTTTAATTAGTTTATTTTATAATTAAATTACGATTGTTTAAATAGAATTAATTTGATAATAAATTAGTGTTTGATATTAATTATTTTTAATTTCATGTGAGTTTGACACTCTATTTAATCACTTTATTACTTGTGGACCGCGTATACTTGCGTGTAAATTCCTATTTAAATTTAGGGAAACAAGTTTTTGGCACCGTTGCCAGGGAATTAAGTTAATAATTATTTGCCAATATTAATTTTAATCAAATTAGTTTTAATTTAAACATTTTTTTAATTTTAAGTTTTACTTCCTTTTTAGGTTAAATGAAGGATGAGGATCGAAAATTGTTGCGAGACTATGCGATGCCACAAGTCAGTGAAATCCAATCTAGCATCCATAGGCCTGCAATTCAAGCCACAAGTTTTGAGATCAAACCATGCACGATACAGATGATCCAAAATTCAGTGTAGTTTGTGGGTTTGCCCAATGACGATCTGAATGATCATCTCATGAGCTTTTTGGAGATATGTGATACTTTCAAGTATGATGGAGTTTCGGATGACGCTGTAAGACTTTGCTTGTTCCCTTTCACACTTACGGATAAGGCAAAGAGTTGGTTGCATTCAGTTCCACCGGGGTCTATCACTACTTAGAACGACTTAACTCAAAAGTTCTTAGCAAAGTTCTTTCCGCCAACGAATACTGCAAAAATGAGGAATGACATCACTTCATTCATGCAGCATGATTCAGAATCATTGTACGAGGTATGAGAGCGCTTCAAAGATTTATTGCGGAGATGTTCACACCATGGAATACCCAAGTGGCTTTAAGTTCAAACATTCTACAATGGGTTATTCAGTACAACAAGGACTATTATTGATGCAACTGCGGGTGGTGCTTTGATGACGAAGAATTTGGATGAGGCTTATGACTTGTTGGAAACTATGGCATCAAATGATTACCAATGGCCTTCTGCAAGGGTGAATCAGCTAAAGGCAGTTGGGAGAATTTAGAATGAGACAGTTTCTGTAATGGCTAAGCAAATGGCAACACTAATGAAGATGGTAGAAACACTTGGGAAGACTGGGCAACCTAATCAACCCATGGCAATAAATTGTGATCTATGTGTTGGGAACCTCTCAGTTAATCAATGCCCAATCAATGCAGAATCGGTCCAGTTTGTGGCAAACGACAATCAGCAGTAGTAACCCAGTAATTCAAATTACTATCATCCGAGGGTAAGGAATCCTTCCTATCAGTCATGGAACAATGATCAAGCTCAATCATATGCTCTTAGACGATTATACATTCCGGGTATTTAGAATTAACCTCTCTAACAGCCAGAAAAGCAGTCGAATATAGAGGAGGTGTTTTCTCAGTTCATGATGTAAACGACGAATTTCATAACTTGGACGGAGAATTACATGTCACAGAATGAAGTTTGAATGACTAATATAGAATTATCAGTACAGATCGTTGAGAACCAAGTGGGACAACTTGCTAGTAACATAAATAGTCAATCCCAAGATGCTTTGCTAAGTGATATAGTGACAAATTCGAGAAGGGAATGCAATGAGCAATGCAATGTTGTGACCTTACGAAGTGGTAAGGAGTTACATGAGGTTGATGAAGAAAATTCGAAGAAGGCATATCCGGATATGCAAGATGATAGTGAGGCTGAAAAGGAAATTGGGACATATGAGGTAGAGAAAAAGAAGGCAGTGGAGAATCCTAATCAGAATCAATTTGTGGCACCCATGCCATTCTTGCAAAGACATCAAAAAAATAAGCTCTACAAACAATTTTTAAATTTTTTGGAGGTATTCAAGAAATTACATATTAACATCCCATTCGTAGACGCATTAGAGCAGATGCCTAGCTACCTAAAGTTCATGAAGGAGATTTTGTTTAAGAAAAGGAAGCTAGGTGACTATGAAATAGTGGCTCTAACAGAGGAGTGCAGTGCCATATTACAGAAGAAATTACCACCGAAGCTGAAAGATCCGGGTAGTTTAACCATTCCGTGCACTATAGGAAGTCAGTTCTTTAATCGATGCTTGTGTGATTTGGGAGCAAGCATAAACTTAATGCATCTATCAATTTATAAGAAGCTTGGTTTGAAGGAAGCGAAACCCACCCATGTCACCTTATAGTTGGCAGATCGGTCTTTTACCTATTCAAAGAGGATTGTTGAAGATGTTCTAGTGAAAATGGATAAGTTTATATTCTCCACAGATTTTATTATGCTAGATTTTGAGGAGGATAAAAATATACCAATTATTCTTGGGCGTCCATTTTTAGCTACAGGGAGAGCGTTGATTGATGTGCAAAAAGGCGAGCTAACTATGAGAGTTCAAGATTAAGAGGTGACCTTCAAGGTGTTTAATGCAATAGAATTTTCAAGTGCTAAAAAAAAATGCTTTCAGATTGATGTTGTGGGATTGAAAGGTCAGTTTTATTGGAGGAAGAAGGATAAACACAAGTTTGGGGGTGTCAAGTCTCAAGGAAAAGTTAAACGGATGGTCAAGGCATGGCTTCCAAGGCGATTCATCAAGCATAAATTCGATTCGGGCTAGAAAAAAGGGAGTAGTCAGGCTGAGACTTTAAAACAAGCGATTATTGGGAGGCAACCCAAGTTTTTATTTTAGTTTTTAGTTTATTTTTATTTTTAGTAAAAAAAATTAGTGGTAAAATTTAGTTTTATTTATTTATTTATTTTTGTTTCGTTTCAGGTTTATTCAATGCAGCTCAAGCTTAGCAGATGAGGAGAAAAATGCTACATATTCAGGGGAGTCTTTTTAAATTTTCTTTATTTTATACATTGAGGATCATGTATGTTTTAAGTTTTGGGGTGTAGGTAAATTTTGAAAGAATTTTAAAATTTTTAGGTTTTATTGTAGTTTAAATTTTGAAATTTTGTGGGTGTATTCACTGCAAACTCTCATGAGACATAACTCGTCTACTTGGGGTAACTTTGGGGTTTAAAGACTTATTGCACATGCTAAATGCAATCGTGTTTCTTACGTAAGTGGCCGATGATAAAAAATTTGATTTTTATTTAATAACTTTTGGAAAAATGGATAAATTTTTGTTAGTTTAAATTTTGACTATTTGTTGGCTATTATTTTGTTTGAGATCCTTTATTTTTATACACACATATTCATTTGTGTTGAGTTAATTTTAACGTAGAGAATGTTTTTATGGTTAATTGTTTATGATAGATATTTGTGAATTCTATAACTTATTTGATCATAACTTGAAGTGAAATATAATGTATAATATAATTTGAGGGAGATGATTTAGATAAATTGTTCTAGGATTGTTTGAAGAATTGATCATTTTTGAGTTGAATTAATAGTCATTTGGTGAGTTGAGATAGAGCGTAAAACGCACTCACTCATAAACATGTAAAGAAAACGAGGTGGAGCGTAAATTGCACTCATGGACATAAAATAAAAAGAGTGAGATGGAGCATAAAATGCACTCACCTATGATGAATAAGAAAAAAATATAATATGTTTGAAAAGGAATGTGGTGAACTTGAAAAAAAAATGATCTTAGTGTACGTGACATGAAAAAGATTTTTTTTTATCCTTTAATTTATGTTTACATTTGTTAATAAATAGTGGTGTGAAAAGTGAGCTATAGAAAAGCTTTGTAATTCTTTTATGGTGTCATATCTTTTATAAGTCATTTAATTGCATAAGTTTATTTGAATTTGAATTAGTTTGATACATTTGGATTCACACACACACACGAAGGGTCTTGAGTAAAGTAAGATTAATAAATATGTTAAAATTTTAGATTTTGCATGGTTTTGAAATTTTCTTTAAGTTATCATTTAAAAAATCTTTGAGGCTAAAGTTGAAAATTCATATTGATTCATTGCTTGAGTTGTTGAGGTAGTAGAGTCTTAGTTATAATTTTTATTTTTTATTTTGGTTGAGGGCAAGCAAAAAGTTAAGCTTGGTGGTATTTGATAATGAGATTTTTTTACCTATTTATTATATATTTTTAGGCTTAATTATTTATTAGTTTTTATATATTTTAATTGATTTTAGATAATTTATTTAATTTTATGTATTTTTATTATTTTATATTATTTTTAATTTTTTATTTTGTAGGAAATTAAGCATTGGTGGCAAAATAGTAATTATATCAAGACTAGTGGCAATCCTGTAATTATGCAGCAAGGATGGAAGGCGCATTGCGCACTCAAGATTGTCTCAGGAGCCTCATGGGACGATGCTATTTGGCATGCATAGCAACAGAAGGAGCTGCGCAATGCGCGGTTAAATACGAGCAACTTGGTTGAGGCAGAACGATACCGTTTCGTTCTGGCGGTGGTGTTGCAGGCGCGCCATGCGCGCGGTTGGTTGAGCGCTCGTTGACTTAGTTAACGCCGCGTTTGGCTGATGCGAAAATTGTACCAAATCGGGATTTTCAACCTTTTTGAGTTTTACTTGGATTTCTTTTTCACATTAGCTTAGGATTATTATTGTACTCCTATAAATACACTATGTAACTTTTATTTTCAGGAGAATATAATAAGTTAGAGCAGAATATATTATATTAGAGTAGTTTAGTCGTAGAATTAAAAGCAAATATTCAACGCGAATGATTTAATAATTAAAGGCGGAGCTTGAAAATTGAAGACTGTGATCCGAGTGACAGACGAATATCAACCAGATTTGATTTCTTTTCTTTCTCTTTTATTTTTGTAATTTTGAGATGTTGAATTATTTGTGGATAATTAATTATTTATTTATGAACTAATTTTTATTTAAGATTGCAATTGAACCCAATGTTTAGTTTAATTTACTTTATTTTCTTTTTAATTAAATTAATTATAATTGAATTGTTTATTATATTTTGTGTGTTCACGTATTTAATTTTTTGCATTAATTAATGTGGTAATCTATATGAAGTTGACGAATGAATTTTAGTGGTCGGACCTAATTAATTATTTTGTGTGTTAATGTATTAATTAATTGTGACTAATTATTGGGATAATCTATATGAAATTAAAAGTGGAGTATATGTTTAGATTCGGATATGATAACATGTGAATTTGTTGATTCTTTCTAGAAAGAGTAGCATAATAGTGTGTATGATGAAGATACTTATATGCCACATGTAACTTTGTTGAGAGTTGGATCTTAATGAGTTCATTTCAAGTTATTTTGCATAGCAATATAACAACTTAATTGGAATAAATCTTTTTATTAATTCTTAAAAAAGATTAATAAATAGTTAGGCATTCTCAGTTAACAATTCTATATAGTTAATTAATTAAAAAGAAAGTAAAGAGATTTAAATAAAGTATTGGGAGAAATTGTGATCTTAACTATTTTAATTTGATTTAATCATTTTCGTTAGTTTAATTTAGTTAGTAATTTTAATTAGTTTATTTTATAATTAAATTGCGATTGTTTAAATAGAATTAATTTGATATTAAATTAGTGTTTGGTATTAATTATTACTTGTGGGCCGCGTATACTTGCGTGTAAATTCTTATTTAAATTTAGGCAAACACCGAGCATCTTTTACGATCTATTTCTATAGACCTTTATCCTGAATAGAATGTTAGGATGCTTTTCTCAAGACCTTGAAGGTGAAGTTTTTTGATAATCACATCTTTACTGATTGAAGCATCGGTATGTCATTCTTTATCAATAGTATATTAACATATAGTACTAGGAATGTCACAGTGCTCCCATTAACCTTTTTATACACACTTAGTTCATCCACGTTTTTAATAAAATCAAACTCTTTTGATTATCTCATCATGACGGATGTTCCATCTTTGAGAAGTTTACTTTAATCCATAATTAGATCGTTGTAGCTTTCATACTTGATTTACTCAATCTCTATGGAAACAAATCATTTTGGTTGTATCACACGTACATCATTTTGTATAGTAAATTGCAACTACAAGTAAAATTCGAATGAATATTTGCATTTTCACTAATGAAAAATTTCATTATAGTTAACTCATTGACCCTATTTGAAATCTTTTAACACTAGTTGGGTCTTATAGGTCTCTACCTTGTCATGTGCTTTAGTTTTTCTTCAGAGACTCATTTCAAATTTCATGGTCATTAGTCATTTCTCTTGAGTATCTAATACTCATATCTCATCGTATGTAACTGGATCATTATTTACTATGATGCGTACCTCATTATCATCATCTATGATGAATCCATATCTCTTAGATATTTTCGGTACTAAATCAGATTTATGACTTGGTTGTGGTACAATAGGTTTATTTACTTGAACAGATTCTTTCATTTGATCTGCAATATTTTGTGGTTCTTAAATTTCTTCAAGTTTTATCTTACTCCCACTAACCCCTTCAAGGATAAACTCATTTTTTTTAAAAGGTAGCATATTTTGACAAACATTTTTTATTTAGTCTGATTATAGAAGTAATACCCTAGAGTTTCTTTAGGATATCCCACAAGTTTACACTTTTCAGATCTTGTCCCAAATTTATCACTGTCAAACCTTTTGACATAATATGAATAATTCAAATCTTAACATACTTAAGACTTGGTTTCCTCTCTATCCATAACTTATATGAAGTCTTAGGGACGAAATTTGAAGGTACCTTGTTTAGTAGATATGCGGCCGTTTCTAGGGCATAACCTTAGAATGATACTAAAAGATCGGTAAAACTCATGATGGATCATAACCATGTTCATTGTGAAAGAATACCATTTCGCTTGAGATGATTTAGAACCTTATTGCTTAAGTATTCCCTTCTTAATTTAATCGAAGAACTTTAATACTTTTGACCTTTTGTTTCTATACTTCACTTTTGAATTCTTTGAACGTTTCAAACGATTTGAATTTGTATTTCATCAGATACATATATCAAAATCTTGAATCATTAGTAGAAGTAATGAATGAATACCTCCTCTTGCATTTATTGTCAAAGGTCACACACATAACTGTGTGTATCATCTCTAATAACTCTGCAACTTCCTCTCCATGTCCACAAAATGGAGATTTAATCATATTATCTATGATATAAGATTCATAAGTTGTATTTGATTCATAATCAAAATACTCTAAAAGCTTATCTTTATACAGTCTTGTTTCATTAACATGACCTAGTTAACAGTTTTGCATGAATGTATGATTCATATCATCTCTTTGCCTTTAGCTTGTTCAATTTGAAATATTTTTCATGTAAGTCAAATATACAAAATCCATCAAGTAATCAACATAGTAACAACTTACTAACTTAATAGGTTTGCCCATAGGCTATGCTAAATTGTAAGTTCCTCTGCTTAATGCAAAAACCTTTTGCTCCATTCCCCATGCACAAGATTACTTATCTTTAGTTCAGCCTTCTACTTCTGCCTAGTCTCTGCAACAACTTGCATATGTGAGACCACCAGCCGGTATCTAATACCTAAGTAGAACTTGATTTATAAAAAGTTCTATATCATTATGAACAAATATGTATTTGCAGTAGAAGCTTCTTCTACTCAGGTATTGTAACTCTCTTGCAGTTGTTCATAAAGTGTCCTAGCTTATCGCAATGAAAACAAACTCCTTTGCCTTTGAGATCACATTTATTTATGTCATTTAATTAGTGTCTTTTGTTTGCCTTATATCCTTTTTGACTTCTAAGAAACACATTTGGCTATTTTCCCCCGCTTAGAAGATTCATCTAAGAGTAAAACTTGATTTTTCTTGGAAGAAAAGTGACTCTCAACATTTTTTTAACATATTTGGATAATCAGGTAAACTGACATCTAGCTTACTAATATTTGAAGTTCATAACAAATTGTGAATAAGAGTCAGTGAGTGATTGCAAGATCGAATCTTGTCTCAACTCTTTATCCTTGACAAAACCCAGTTATCCCAATTGATTAATCCAATTAATCATCTTCAGGACATATGTATTTACTGTAGTATTATTGGTTATTATAGATCGGAAGAGCTCCTTAGATATCTTATATCTAGTTGACCTACTTTTCTTACGATACAACCCATGAAGGTGTAACAATATAGCAGATGTATCCATTTTCTCGTGTTGGCACTGTAACTCGATATTTATAGATACGAGCATGATGCATTTAGGCATAGTTGCTTTATCTTGCCACTTTTTAAAGTAACAATCTCTTTTTTAGAGGCTTAGTGTACAACGTTTGCCGGGATAGACAAATTAAGGATATTTGCTAGTTTTTTAACATTGAGAACTATTCTCAAATTTGTTTAATCAATCCGAACAATTCAGTTCAATTAATTGTTAGCATCCAATATGCTATGCAATATTAGTGAATTAAACATAACAATATTCTTTAAGTGAATTAATAACAACATTAACATGCATTCATTTTATTAATTACCAAAATAAATTTGGTCTTTATTTAAATTAGTATCTCCCACTATTTTCATCAAACTATATTACCCTCCTTATATAGTTCAACAAATCTAATTAAAAATGTGTTAGTGAGAATAAGAATCCTATTTCAAATGAATATAGTCGTGTGCAACACAACAAATTATATATAAATAAATAGGTAGATAACTTCTTGTCAATTATATCAACATGTAACTTTTAATATTTTTGCCTTTTTGATTATTATGATCATGTGGGACACATCCAAATCAAAATTATTTAAGTTAAGTTCTACCTAACATTTCCATATAAGTGAAGAGAAAAAGTTTGTCCTTGTGCGACACAACAAAACAGTAATGTTCAATTCCTTTATAAACATCAACTATGTAATAAAATAACATCCCAAACAATTAATACAAGCCTTGTACGACATAACAAACTCATAATGATTATTTGATAATATATTGTTTTACCATGCTACTAGAAGGCGACGTTCGATATTTCAAATATTTTTGAACGTTACAACTTAATATTATGAGTAGTAGAATAAATAAATTAGAACCATTTTAATTTTATTTAATTGAATTAAACACCTTTAATTCATGAATTAAACCTTTTAATTTATTTTATAAATAATATTTATTCTACATCATGAGTGATTTGTTAATATTAATTGTCTCATCTTATTTAGTGCACATGCACACATATATATAAAATACACGTCATATTAATTAACATGCGAAGCATGTTTGATGATATATAATATATATATATAAATAAGCATGTACATATAGAATACTATATTCTACTTATTAAATTGATTATAAACTTTTATTTTAGTTTGGTTTATTCGAGCTACTAAATAAACCAAAAGGTCAAACCTAGGGTACAAGAATAAATATATAAATGTAACTATTATATTTATCTCGAGTTTCATTACAAACGGCTCTTCACGCACTCCTTGCTCTTCGGCTATAATTTTTCAAATAAATCTAACTAATCCTATTACAAACTATTTTTATAAAATTGAAACCTTGATAAGCAGTCAAAGGGAAGTATATTGGAAGGGATATAATTTACATCAGAAAAATTAGTAAAAGATAAGGGACGCAAACCCTATTTATCCAACCCAATCGTTCATACATCCACATCCAATCACACATCGGTCAATAGTCTATAATCAATCATATTTATTATTATATATATCAATAAATAATATTCATTTTATGAATTAAAATCCATTCCACATATATATCGGTATCATTTAATGGAAAATTTAAAATTGCATGAAATCTAATTTCAAGTTTAAAATAACTCTTTATTTTAATTATAAAATCATATAAAATAAGTTTTTATTTTAATTTTTGAAAAAACACAAAATTACAAAATTGTCATTGAAAAATTAAAATTACGAAAAAGCCATCAGAACAGTTGACCGCTGCAGCGGTCGATCCTACTGCTGCGGCGATCGAGGATTCTGACCAGCTCGAGATTTTTGGCGTTTTCTGTAGTTTTGACTTCTTTATGATCCAAAACACGATTTTTGAAAATTATTTTCAAAATTCATGATTTTATACAACAAATTATGTCCAATAAATAGTTTTAAACACATATCCATACATATATGGAATCAAAACAGTTAATAATTCACATAAGTTTGGCTCTTGATGTCACTGTTGGTTTACAAAAATATGACATACATATAATCAAATTATATAAGCGCAATGGAAGTAAACAAAATCAGATTTTAAATTTTTTCTACAAATTAATAACCAGGATCTTTCTTATGCGACTATTATTAATTGAGGAAGGACAAAAGATTTATACCTTTGTAGAATCAAGCTTCCACTAGTATAAGTTCAACTCCCTTTAATCCTTCACCTTCTTTTTTAAATTCACCATTTAGATTTCACAGATTAATGTGAGTTTCCCAAGTGTGAATGTAACATACACGAAATCCCGACCTTAATTAATTATCCGATTATCTCTGGATATCATAACTATTTAACTTTAAATTCATATTAACAGGGATCTCGTGCGTTATTCTTAACCTTCAACCAATCACGTGACCATAAATTCGGTCCATTTTTTTTATATTTAATTTATCTTCCTCACCTGTCTCAGGATCGCAACGTTCACTTATCCAATTCATTAGCATTTATGTCGACGCTTATTAATTGCGACCGTTTCTATTTCATTTTATAATCATACAAATCGTGATTTAATGTAATCCGTAACAAAATTTCGCCATGAAATATTCACACATGGCCCTAATTAATTTTACCTGTTCCTCCTCACATTCATATATATACATATTCTGCTGCATCCGTCATGACTATTCAAATATACATTCTATGTACACATGTTTATCCATACAGATAAATTTATTACATATCAATCACAACTATCAAATATATCTTCATTTTTCATTAATACAAATATTCCTGAATCTTGCATACATACAAATTCATCCCTACGGACTCCCAACATTCATTGCCTTCACGTACTATAAATTACATATAGGAGATTTTGCTTCCTGCATATCCATCTATTCATATTCTTTACCTTAGCGGCACCGGAACCTCCGGCCTTCTTGTAATTTACCTGAAATGTTAGTTCATAACAAGGGTGAGCACATAGGCTCAGCAAGTAGATCAGATAACATATTTCATGCTTACAGTTTATATCAATGCGTCATGCATCCCTTACTTTAGTATGATGTGCATAATGTCACGTAATTCATTTAGCAATTAAACCATATAGTTGTACATAAGACACGTTTCAACTCATTAACTATCACGTAGTTCACATAGAACGTTTATTACATTTAAGTCTGAACACTTGCCTGTACGCCTTTGTTTTACTTAACCTGTACTTCCTCAATCATCCTTCGTTATCCGTTTTATTAGCTTGCTCGTTTCGAACTCTGTCTGTCAACATATAGCTTATATGTCATTATAAGATCATAAACTTGTATAACTTATCAAACTAATTCCATAAATACATGATCATCCGTCTTTAACCATTTCATATTTGATGTATTACACCTTATGTAGGTTTATAATACACCCTAACTTGCTTATGACCTTTTTCATAACTTATAACATGTTTTGGCTTAGCTTTAGGCATGTTATATTATGCCATTTGTCATTTTATTATAACTTAACACCCTTTAATTTAACCATTGTTATTACTTTTAGGGTTTATATAACTCATTTATATCATTCCATATCAAAATATAGCTTTTTGGAAGCTTAAAAAAATTTCAAATGAACAGTACCTCCACCCCGGCGCCTCCAGAGCTCGCTGTCCGCGAAAAGCTCTCGGTCATGAGCAGTAAATGGCGCCGGGGCACCATTTTTAGTACAAAACATGGCGCGGGGGCGCCATGTTCAAATTCAGCACTTTCTGATTTTTGCCCTACCTTTGCCGATTTTTAATTTCTTCATCTTAACTCCAATTGAGCTGAAATTTGGACCACATCTAGACCTTACTACCTAGTATTTTACAAAAATACTACTTGCCTCATTTGGCTTCTTAAAATTAGAGATACACTAGCCCCTAGGAGGGCTGTTCAACACGTTTCTATACTTAGAAAAAATTTCAGAATTTTAAAACTCAACTTTTGCAACTTTGTGATTTTTGGCCAATTGCTTCAAAACTCAATTCCAACACTTGACATAGTTCACATAGCTTATATATGACATGTTCCAACTTTCAAAACGATAAAACTTCGCACGAGGCGATAATTGTCCGTAAAAATCCGTTTCGAATCGAAACGATCGATTCCGATCGTTCGAATCGCCAATTCATTCAAATTTGATTCCGTTGATTACCAAATCAACCTAAACACATGTGTTATCATAAAAATGACTCAATTGATTTCATTTTACCTTCGAATCCTTGAAATTGCCAAAAATCATCTATAAGTTGGATTTTTTCTTAACTTTGTCAAAATTTCCATTTCCAAAACTTAACCTTGACCCTTTAATCTCTAAGCACCACCTGGGCTATTACAAACATATTCAACTACATTGTAAGTCCACATAACTTCTAACCGCGCACTATAATGTACTTTACAGATTAAAACGAAATCTATACACAAAGTATAGCCTAGTATTGTCATTTCTTCAAATAAATCATACTTCTCTTCCATTTTGAATCTTTAAAACCATTTAATATGAAATTTCTCATATTTCACATATAATAATCCTTTCCAACTAGGTTTTTATCACTTCCATCAACTTTTAACACATGATTATCCTTAAATCATGGTTTTTAGCTTTGAAAATATGTATGAAAAGTCTATCAACTTTGTTCTACCAACCTTCAAGCTTAGGGTTTCATGACTTACTAAACATATAACATGTAACTCACATAAAGTTCATAATCAAACCATGTATTTGAAAGATACATGCATGGTCATACATAAACTTCCATTTAAACTCATAAATTCTAAGTTCTAGAGTTTGAACATGATTATACCTTACTTGATGACCAATTTCTTGACATGTAGAGTTGTGTCATGATGAGCTCTTCCTCTTTTCTTCTTGTTCCTTAATCATTTGAGTTTTCTATCTCATGGAATCCAAGCTTTTCTTCTCCATCTTTCATGGTTTCACTCTTTCTCTCTCTTAGGGCTGCTCTCTCTAATATTTTCCAGCAAAATGCACAAAATGAGAGCATTTACTTGCTTTTGATAAGTTATGAGGCTTAACTAAGCTTGGTTAAGTGACATAACCACGGTTAACTCATCTAAGGGCGTTTTGGTCATTTCACATAACAAGTGAAGGGTATTCTTGTCATTTTGCCACTTGGGACACATAAGTCATTTCTCAATTTGTCAAGGGTATTTTGGTCTTTTTACCCTTTAGGACACAATGGTAATTATCTAATTTGTTGAGGGGCATTTTGATAATTTATCAAATTAACTAAACTTTCATTTCTTTCAACTTTCCCCCTCATATCTAGACTTTTATACATTTTCCCCCATTAATTCATTCTTTGCTCATTTCTTGTCCAAATCAAATCATTTTTTATCCAAATTCATTTCATCATACTTGAATTTTATTCCTTCATCAAATAATGTCCATACTTAGCTTGTCCCAAATTACTTGTTACACTTGAAAACTTGAATTCCTTTAATAACTCCTTAACTTGTAATATTTGCCACAATTGCATATTATTTTGTTTTCAAACCTTCTCGGTTCCTTATCTAATCAAATTAAATTTCTAACATCTCAATACATTCTAATTGTTCATCTTTTCCCATAAACCGCTTCCTCGAGAAGCAAACCTTGACCGGATTACCAAATTCATCGTCCTTAATTCCTTTAAACTCATAATATCATAATTATGACGTGAACATCCATTCACTTATTTACACAACACACATGTGCTAATTACATCATATTTGAAATCTATATTCTTTCTACACACTCACAGGGTATTACTTTCTGTATTCATAAATCGAATTATCGATTATCTTATAACCATCAATTAACATAATTTCATAATAACTTTCAAATATTCATGTGTCATTCCTTTAATATCCCGTAAATTCCTAATATGTCGGTTAAGTTAAACGGTTACTCCTTCTTGCACATACGGCCTTATCTTAGCCTTACATTTCTGACCCCTTGCCTCTCTAGGCCCATTCCTTAATCTCATTATTAATTCTCATAACTTACGATCAATTTACATTCTATTTCCTCATTTCTAATATTCTGTAGCTTTCTATAATCAATCACATATGCATATACACATGTACCTGTATTAAATCTATAACCCTGCTGACACATAATATCGTGTTTTACAATAATTTTCTTTAATTTGCCTTAACGTAGGCATTACCATCGATTCATTCATCCTTAATCCTTTATACTTCCATTTGATCATCGAAGTTCATATTCATTTCTTATTCCATCATATCTCAGGTCTCGCAGACACTTCAAATCTCCAACAGATCCATCTGTACCATTTCAACCACACAGGTCACATCTATCACATTTATCACTTACTAAATCAATTTAATCACAAAATAATCTCATTTAATCATTTTAACTAGGTTTTGTTTTATAACCTTCACTTAGTTATCAATAATCCTTATTTAAAATTTCTGCAAAATCCTGGGGTGTCACAGTGAAGCATCTAGAGGTGATCCACTAAGAGATCTATGAATTAAAGAAATGATTTTGGTTTCTCCAAACTATATGTGGCTAACCCTAATTCTCTATTTCTCTAACTTCTTAGATGTAGAGAATTATAAAGTACTCTCTCAATTCTTGAGAAAGAGTGTGTAACCTTAATCTATGATAAGACTCTTCTTATTTATAGATATAGTCAACCCTTCTAAACTATTTAGGATTATGGTTTCATTTTAGTTCTCAATCTAATTAGGAACTAAATTAATGAATTACAATTTCTAAACTATTTAAGAACTTAATTATTTAATATTGAAAGTACTTATTAATTAATTCCTAAGCCATTTAGGAACTAAATTAATTATTATAATAATTACAATTTCTAAACTATTTAAAAACTTAATTATTTATAATAACATTATTATTTATTAATTAATTCCTAAATCATCTAAGAACTAAATAATAATAATAATAATAATAATAATAATAATAATAATAATAATAATAATAATAATAATAATAATAATAATAATAATAATAATAATAATAATAATAATAATAATAATAATATTTCTCTTATTAATTTATAATTAGTATTAATAAAATACTAAACTATAAATATTAAGCTATTTAATTTATTTTATCATCATATTATAAATTAAATATACTTAATTTATTATTACGATTATGTCATCCACATCTAAAATAAATATTACTCTTTTGAGGTGTGACCCTTTAGGTTTTTCATATTAAATCGGTTGTATAATAAATAAATTAGAACAATTATGTTTAAATTCAGAATAAATATTTATTCTACAATAACGGTAAGCCCTCTTAGCGATTAATCGACATTCTAGATAATATAAATTTCAAGATTTGATTATAAAAGAACCTTTCAATGAATAGTTACCGTACAATTCAATCATTCTATCACACTATGTCCCAATCAAATAAAAGACATGAAATTTCTATCAAAGTCTTATTTATTTGATCATATGCATTTTAATTCGCAAATGCACAACTCTAGTTAATGTAAATTAAAAACTCCTTTATAATTATATTTAACCCTGGCCAGGGGTTTCCAAGTTATCACTTATTGAATCTCATAGGACATTTTCTCCCTTTATTGGAAGTGGTAGATCCTTTGTTGATCATTTACTTATCTCCATGTGTACCTTATTATACTCAAGCATATCATTTGATATACTAACAAGCCTTGAGGAATATGTCAAAGTATAACTCAGCACACACAAGATACTATGATGATCTCAAGTCCAATGGTCACTTGTACGACTATCATATACGGAACTTCTATTGACAGACAAGGAAAACTTTATTAGGTGTTCCTTGAACGAATCACGTTCAGTGAACTTATTCTCTAATAAACACCTACATACTTGCTTTAGTGTCTCTACACAAATAATTATAAGATCAATCATCCTCTTCATAAGAGCAAGTATAGTATATACCAATATATCCAAATCTACTAATCCCCTTTTTAGTGATCCAACGATTATGAACAATTTTAGTTTTCAGTTATCTTGAATTTAGATCTCATTAGCATGATTCTTATCTTGGTTCTAAAAGTATTACTCTAAAACTATGAATTTATCCTTTTAATTAATTTAGCTAATTAATCATGAATAAAAAATACCTTGATATATTTATTAATAAATGAATAAGATTACAAAGTATATGCATATCTGATAATTGGTTTTTATATGTATTTATTTAATATTTTTAGGCTTAATTAATTGTGAGTTTTTAAGTATTTTTAGTAATTTAGGTGTTTTATTTATTATTATGCATTATTATTATTATTATTATTTTTACTTATTTTTAATTAATTTATATTTTGTTTTGTAGGAAAAATATAAGGAATGACAAAAGTGTAAATATGCAGCTGATGGCATATTGGTAATTAAAGGCTGTGGTGGCATAACCGTAAATAACAGGAAGTGATTGGCGCGCTAGGCACGTTAGCGGATGAGGTCGGTCGCTTGGGCAGGACGACGCCGTATGGTGTGCAAGGATTAGCAGATGACTATGCGCACATGGTGCGGGAGCAGGAGAGAAAGATCGGCGTGGAACGACGTCGTTCCAGTTGGCAGTTGGTGTAGGAATCGCGCAATGCGTGCGGTGATGGTCTGCTAACGTGGCAGAGCGAAGGGGTTGTTTAGCTGTGAGGCGAAAATTCTAGAAAAGAGATTATTCGCGATTTAAAGTTATAATTTGATTCTAAATTAGATTTCTTTTCTATATTAGCTTAGGATTATTATTGTATTCCTATAAATACACTATGTAACTCTTATATTAGAATACATTAGATATATTATGATACATTAATATAGTTTTAGAACATAATATATTAGGTTAGAGTAGTTCAGGAGTATAATTAGAAGTAAATATCAACGCGAAAGATACAATAATTGAAGGCAGAGCTTGGGAATTGAAGATTGTGATATGAGTGACAGATGGATATCAACATAGATTTGATTTCTTTTCTTTTACTTTAATTTTTGTAATTTTGTGATGTTGAATTATTTGTGGATAATTTATTATTTAATTATGAACTATTTTTTATTATTGAGATTGCAATTGAAGCCAATGTTTAGTTTAATTTAATTTCTTTTCCTTTTAATTATTAATGATTATATATGAGTTGTTTATCATATTTAGTGCGTTCATGTATAATTATTTGCGCAATAATTAATGAGATAATCTATATGAAATCAAAAGTGGAATATATGTTTAGATCCAGATATGATAACATGTGAATTTGTTGATTGTTTCTAGGAAGAGTAGCATAATAGTGTATAAGATGAAGATACCTATATGCCACATATAATTTTGTTGAGAGTTGGATCTTAATGGGTTTATTTCAAATTAATTTGCATAGCAATATAACAACTTAATTGGAATAAATCTTTTTATTAATTCTTGAAAAATGTTAGTAAATAGTTAAGAAATCTCAATTAATAATTTTATATAATTAATTAGTTAAAAAGATAATGAAGAGATTTAAATGAAACATTGAAAAAAAATTATAATCTTAACTATTTTTAATTTGATTTAATCATTTTCATTAGTTTAATTTAGTTAGTAATTTTAATTAGTTTATTTTATAATTAAATTACGATTGTTTAAATAAAATTAATTATATATTAAATTAGTGTTTGGTAATAATTATTTGTAATTCCCTGTGGGTTTGACACTCTACTTTATCACTTTATTACTTGTTGACCGTGTATATATTGCACGCATATATTCATATAAAGAATAACAATATCATATCAAATGTGATTGACATGAGGGTATACTACTTTTAAATGATAGCCCTAACTTTAGCACGTGACTAGATACTGCTTTCTATGTATTTGATCAACTTATATGTATATTTATAATTTAATTAATAACTAACACATATAAGTATCACGATGTACATTAACTCGTATATTATGAAATCGTCAAAACTGAATTGATAGTATAAATTTGTGTAATGTACAAAATAGAATAGAATAAACTTCAAAAAAGTTTTTGAAGGAAAATAATATTTAAAATTTTTATTTTAGATGAAACTTTTCAACATGAATCTTCTAAATGAAGAGTCTTATAAGAGAAGAGTTGTAAACACCGTGTGATGTGTGCGGGTGCTTATCCAACTTTTATAGAAAAACTCACCTGAACAATTCTTGCACTTTTGCTCATATTCACCAATACTTAAAGTAGCCTTAGCACACTCAGGGAGACATCAAAAAAAAAAAAATTTGAGAGTGGAAGGAAGGATAAACAAGAAAGTTATGAAATTTCTTATACTAAGCCCCTTATTTATAGCCAAAACTTAACCATCATTTACCACACACACATTTCACATTTCAAGATTACCATTAATCTACACCATTCATTAACTAACTACATATTTCACATTTCAAGATTATTTTTAATCTATATCATTCATCAACTAGCCACACGTTTTACATTTCAAGATTATTTTTAATCTACATCATTCGTTAACTAACCATACGTTTCACATTTCAAGATTATATTTAATTTACACGCGTTTCACATTTTAAGATTATTTTTAATCTACACTATTCATTAACTAACCACTCGTTTCACATTTAATATTATATTATTAATATAACAAATAATTAAGTATACAGTGTTATTCAAATTGATAACAATCCAAAATTTTAATAATAAATTTTAAGAATTTTTTTTTATAATACAAGTAAACATATTTGTACTTAATATTATGTGTAATTACTTTATGTAATTGATAATGTGTGTTGTTATATATTAACGAATGAAATAAAACATTCTAAAATTAAATTATTGAAACATAATTTGAAAACCTTAAACCTAATTAGGAAACCTTAATCCTAATTAAGAAACCCTAATCCTAATTAACAAAACTCTAACCCTAAAATGCAAACCCTAATGGCCAAACCCTAAGGGTTAAACCTTAAACCCTAAAGAGACATGTGAAATGACTAAACTAACCTTAGAACCTCAGCCACACAAAGCAGCAAGGAAGCAAAATATGATTTTTCTTCCTTAAAGCAAAAATGAGATCAATTTATGTCCACATGAATTTGAAAATGAATGAGTCACCATTTGCAATGATTCATAACATTAATTAATCAATACTTGGCCACTCTAAGCTCTGCAAATCGACCATGGCTACATCATTACTTAATCAAACTTAACTTGCAAGAAAAAGTATCCAAAAGACCATAAAATCCTAACTCTAACCCTCCTATAAATAGCAAGCACTCCCATTGATGAAACCCACGAATCCTAGACCTAAAATCACTCATATATTGCTCCTTCTAAGTTCCATATCAAGCTTAGATCAGAATCAAAGAGAGGAATTAGGAATTTTGCTTCAAAGAGGTAAAACCCTAATTCACTAGTAGATCTTTAAAGCTTTGTTAAATTTTATGTTATAATGTTTAAGAATGACTGATCTTATATATATAAGTGATCTGGGTTGCTTAATTGAGGTTTTATAACATCTAGATACATAAAATAATAGCTTTTAGCTCTCTGTTCATGAACAGTAAATAACTGTCTGACAGGGTACTTTGTCAGGTCTTTAGATTTGATGACATTGTTATTTTGATCGATGTTAGTGTTTATAGTTGTAGTATTGATAAGTAGGTTTTATACCTACTATTTCAATGCCAACTTGCTATAATTATCCCTGGTTCTCATTAGTTTTTATTACTGTTCATGCTTTTATGTCTATTTTGTAAGTTTCATGCTACATAGCTCATTTTTGGCTTGTTCTGTCTATTTGTGGACAAACTGGCTTGTGTTGGACTATAATCTGTGCGGGGGGGGGGGGGGGGGGGAGAAGAAATACAATATTTCAGGACAAAATGGTTCGATGTGGGAGTGATATGCGCGAAGATCGGATGCAACAAAAAAATTGAGCACAGATTGCATTTTTGATGCACGACGCAGCTGCGCCCCATTCCTTCACAAAGACTGCGCAGCTGCGCCCTTCCTCTCTGTCTGCTCTCTGCCTGCCATCAGGCGTAGCTGCCCCCCAGCTAAGTACAAAGACGGCGCAGCTGCACCGGTCGTTCGTGCCAAAATTCTGCAGTTGACTTTTTGAACGGGCCAATTAAAATCTTCCTGCTACAGTTATCGTAAAAAAACTACTGAGGCTCTATATAACAATATTCTTATATAAGAGGCAGGAGAGAGGAGATTATTAAGGTTAGGTTAGAAGGAGAAAAAGAGAGCTTCTTTTTCATTATTCCTTGTTTCTTTGTTCTCTCTTTGCTTCTTTTGATCTATCTCGAGTAGTTAAGCTTAGGGCTGGACTGTGGAACCTTGAAGCATTGTGTCAACCTTGGAACTCCAGATTTGAAGAAGAAAAACCAAGCTTTGCATTTCTTATCCTTTATTTTCTCTCTCTTTTCATTTGTAACGTCAATGTATGAATATTCGTGGATGAAGGTTGTTATTTCTATTATGAATTAACTTCTTTTATGGGATTATAATGAAACCTAGGGTTTAGTTCAATTTGTTACGCTTCCGTGTTGTGGCTAAATGATTATGTATGGATTGTCTAATGCGGTTTGTTTTAATTGTTTAATTGCTTGATCACCAATTACCATGTTAACTCACACGGAACCGAGATGGGGAGTTTGAGTTTAGATCCGACCATGTTAGCTTGTGTTCATGATTTCACATGACGTTGGATTGCATGATTAGTGCTAAGGATAGACATATACCGAAGCACCACACGTAGTCTTTTGAAAACTTGTGCTTAAACCCGTGTTTCTCTAGGTCACATAGAAATATAGTGATTTAATTAACTAGGGTGTTCTTTCTCGTTCTGTTGTCCTTTGGGTCGGATCTGGGTTGGTTTTGGGTATGATGCAACGAGAGTTGGTCATGCTTTGGTTTCGTGTTTTCGACTAACAATCCAAAATAATCAGTTAGGTTTAACAGGAAGTATCGCAGTTGAATGACACCATAGGTGAAGTTATAATCCCATGCCTCCTTTGTCTACCTAAATCGTTTGTTAATTAGTTGGCTTTAATTTTCCCAACTTAGATTTAACTCACAATTCGTTGATTTGCTTGGCCACTGTTTAAAAAAATTGAAATAGTTACAAAACTATTGTTTGTTAGTTTAAAAGCGATTCATAATCCTCGTGGGAACGATACTTTACTTATTCTATATTACTTGTTGACCACGTGCACTTGCGTGTAAGTGTTGATTTGTCATGCGTACGGTTTGACACCAACAAGTATGTCATGAGGTTAATAATATGAAATTTGAATCACCCCAATCGGATCATTGTGCTGTTAGAAATTGATGGTCAAACCTCATTGACCGATCACAGATTCTGTTTTTGGAAATTCTAGAAAATGAAGAATAGTCTGACAAGGCATATTGTCAAACGGTTTAATTCAATCCTGTTAGTTATATGATGTGTTTTGATGTTTTTAGATGTAGTTTACCATGTAGGGTATACACAGAAACAAACCAAACGCCCATCGGATTACTGTGCTGTGAGAAATTAGTGGTCAAACATCGTTGACTGACCATGACTGGCTAAGTTTTCTGGGTTACCCAGAAACCCAGAATCAACCTGACCACTTAGTTTGACCGAGTATTAAATTTCAATTGGGATATTTTCTGGGTATAATATGGACATGTAGATGTAGCCTACCATGTCTAGTATATCGACATATAATTAGTTTTCCAAAATAGTACACTAGATTTGAATGAAATCTGGTCAAAGTAGGCTCCCAGACCATGACCAACCTGTTTGGGCAGCTCAAGAACACTCAAGGATATAGCGACGGATTGGCTATCGCTATAGGCCTTTAGCCACAACCTCCATCTGGTGACTCAAGAACACCTATAGCGACGGATAGGACCGTCGCAATAGCCTCAGTGATAGAATTTAATAGGTAATTAAATTTAATTACCTTTAGCGATGGACTTAGCGACAGATTATTATAAATTCATTATAAATACCATATAGCGACGGATTGGATTCGTAGCTATATCAATAAATCACAAATTTAATAAACTTTAATAATAAAATTAATTAAAATACTTTTAGAGACGGATATAGTTTTAATTAACTAAAAATCAATTTAGGGTGCTTCTAAATTGACTTTTAGCGACAGACAAATTTTGTAAACTTAAAATATAAACATTTGATAAAGTAATTAATGATGGTTAAATTATATAAACATCATATAACATTCAATACAACAATTAAATTGACGAATCGACACCGAATCATAAACGTGTTTAATTAATTAAATTGAATATATAATTTTATATATTCTAACAATTATTATTATTATAATAAATATAGTTAGGCTATAAATACAAGTCTAAATAGCATGTACGATTATCATGCAAGTTTTCTAACTCAAACTCACTTCATTGAGCAATTTTATTATCTGTTGCACACTGTGCAATAACATACTTTTAACCGTTAAATTTCATTTGACTTATAAAATTCTTAATTGTGTGAAATATGTATTGTGATAATTCTTTTTGATCTTGTTTATTTTTAAGCAAGTATTATATTCCTTGTACATTTATGCACAAACTTATGGTTTGAATTTTCAATTCATTAAATTATATTGTTTGTGTTATCTATTATTGGAAAGTTATTACTTATTGTTCAAGCATAACTTAAAGTGTTGAGCTATTATTTGCGTGAAATTGACTTGATAAGATATCAATGAAAACCAATATTATTTTGTACAAAATATATACTGAAACTTTTTCTCTTTATATAAAAGTGGTGTCCGAGCAGTTGTACACTGACCCGTGGTTTAGGCAGTCAAAGTACTGGCCTTAGTGTGTCTAGAATACTAGTAGGATGATATACATACTCCTAGGTTATAAACAGGTTGATCTCCTGTTAAATAACTGAATCAATGATTCCTAAGTCTACATGACCTCTTGGAATGATTATTTAAGTCCGGTTGTATAGATCAACCTATGGTTTCTAAGTCTTTATGACTGACAGAAATCATAATATGTGTAGTTTGACAGACAAACCTTAGTATATATAAATGAAATTTTTTTGAACTAAAGGTTCTTTTGAATTCAGACACAGTATGAGTAGTTTATTCATTTTATTAAAATTTGTTGAGCATTTGTAGCTCATCCTTGTAAATATTATTTCATTAGCAGTATTGAAAGATAATCTAGATCATTCGATTATGAAGTCGGATGGAAAGAGACGTTGTTATATTAGGTTTATTGCTTTGACTTATACTATTTAAATCTTTGAAGACTTTGATGGAATAACAATATGTCGTTTGAAAATCTATGTAACCGAAATTAAAGTTATGAAATATATTATCATCTTTTGATACATTTATTGGGTTGTACTTACATTTTAGATTATTTAGAATGTTGTCCTAATTTAGTATAGTATCTATATGAACTATACATCTGAATGAGGGTGTTGGATGATTTAAGGAGTTCTGTAAGAATAGAGAGTTGTTCCCTCTGTTCCATGAACAAACTTATCATCTAATACTGTGAATTTCAGATAAATAGGAATTATTAATATCAAATAAATATCCATGAGACATGAATCTATACATCTAAGTGAGGGTATCCAAACACAGTAATTGTTCTGACGAGAACTATTATCTATTATAGGATACTGTGAACTTGAGATTGATAGAAGTTTTGTATTATGAAATATTTATAGTTAATTAGTCAGCATGAGCACCTAATCTGCTACAGGAGGTGTATAGATTTTGGGGGCATCACACAAATAATGAGTTTGTCTAATTATATAATACCCGTGACTTTCAATTACGTAACTTTCCATTACTACCCTTGCTACGGTGATAATTATTGGTCCAATAATGTAAAATACAATGCATTTGCTACTGTGACAATTATTGGTTCAATAATATAAAATACTATGCATTAGCTACTGTGACAATTATTAGTTCAATAATGTAAAATAGCTACTGTGATAATTATTAGTTTAATAATATGAAATGCTGTAGAATACCATGTGTTACTGTGGAATACCTCGTGCTATTATTCCTTTATCACCGATTATTTAACAGTTAAAGGTAACAATTCAACCGACATTTTTTTTATTAAAAAGGTTATTTCTGTCTTTTTCTTTATCCGACAATTATTTTGTTGTGAGGCCCACCTGTTTCAGTGCTGTCGTGTCTTAGCGAATATTCCTCGGCATTTTTTTTTTGTTTCTTATAATTTGCACATATCGTCCTTAACTTTAACTTTTTTTTAATTTAACATTTTATGTTTCAAAATAATATTTATAAAGAAAATTAATTTTTATTTATGAAAGGTTGGGGTCTTACACAACAAGTTAAAACCAATGTAATGTTAAGGGGTGTTTGTTACAAATTATGACGGATACCCATCTAAACACATATTACTGATATTTAATTATCGATAATAAAAAATTGTCATATTGTGTCATTTCTATTTGGTAAAAAGTATGTGATTATCGGCAATTGTTATTATGAGTAGTATGAATTCAAACTTACTGGGTATGTTTTTTCTAATATTGATCTTTTACTAAAATATTGCTTTACTAATTTTAGTTGAATGATTCACCCATATATGATTATTGTCAAATGTGATTAACAACCATCAAAGTACTATCAAACTAATTAATTATATATTATTTAGTAAATCGTATTAAAAAAATTTAATATGTTCATAAGATAACAATTCACGATTTATTCAATTATTAAGCACAAAATTTTCAAGTGTGTCGTTAATAATAAATTAAACTTATAATAATAAATAACAAATAACACCATGTATTTTTTTTTATGGACAATGAATTATTTTATTTAAACTAAACATGACAAACAAAAAAACTCAAAAAATTAAAAAATAAATTTAAATTATGTGACTAGTAAGATTATGTATGTCCCAATTATTAAATATAAAGTATATTTTTATTTAAATAAAAAATTTAAGATGACAACTATATGGTAATATCATATTACCACCTATTTTTTGACCATTTGATTATCTTGAATCTTGATTGACACTTTATTAGGTATCTGATTACTAGACATGTAAGATTATCAGTTACTAAACACGATCTATAAAAATGATCAGCTTGACACATTATCGAGTATTTAAGATGATCATTTTAATGCCCGGTAATAAACGCCCCTAATATTTGTCTTGTTCATTAAATATATATATATATATATATATATATTGCTTCATCCCATGGTTCATCATTTTAGATGTTTAATAACTTATGTTTTGCAGGGAAATTAATACAGAAAAACATGATATTAGAATTAAAATTACTATAAAGTTGATCGAATCATATTTTTAGGAGATGTTTTTTCTTGCGGGGAATGTTTTGCCAAAAATCGTTGCCACAAAAATCATAATGCGTAATGAACTTAATTAGTATAGAAAAAACATATTTTATGTGAATACTGAAACTAAAGGTTGTATATGAGTAAAAAAACAACCATTACTTGCATGCATAATATATATCAGCACTCGGTGGCACATGCGTTGCATGTATAATTTATATGGGATAAAACAGAAATTATATAAAATTTAGAGGAATAAATAAAAAATATAAAAAATGACAAAATAATAATATAATTAAATTTATAAAGGCAAAAGAGCAAAAAAAAAAAAAAAGGTGACAAAAAAAAAGGTGTCCAGATTTCAGCCATTATAACAGAAACCCCTTTTAGCTTTCATGGACAACTTAGAAATCCAATTACCCTCCTAATCCTTTAAAATTGATGTTGTCCCTACAAAAAGGGATGAACAACTAACTCTTGACACCAAAAGTTGTACCAAATTACATGTTAATTTACACAAGGAACAATTAATAAACATATAAAAAACTTGACAGCTTGGGTCATCGGGAGTAATAAACACATCAAAAACTTGACGGCTTGGACAATCGGGGGATAACTTCGGTGTGAGAATCATGTTATGTTACTGACTATTACAGCAGGAAATTACAAATGAGACCAGCTGCAGGAAATTACTATTAGGACCAACTATTTAGAAGATACAAGTATTATGAAGGAATTGCAAGTAAGGGAGCAACTGTCAAATAGTTAGTTAAGGGTGGTTAAGTTGATGTTAGCATAATTCAAATTGTAATTCCAATTGTGAGCGATAGAGTGTAAGGAAGGAAGGTTAGTTAGTTAAATTAGTTTATAAATTGAGCAATAGAGAAGGGAGGGAATCAAATTCTTCATGCTAAGTTTTTCTTCTTCAAGCTTTTAATTTGAGTGTGAACCTTGTTCTTAATAAAATCTTCTTTCATTTTCTGTTCTCCCATATTTCTTCTTTATTTTTTTCTCTGTCTGTTTTTTTCTTTTATTTTTGAAGTTCACTGAATTGATCTGAAACCATAACAATTGGTATCAGAGCTACTCTTTCGTTGGCCCTAATTCTAGAATCATCATTCATCTATTTCTAATTTTTTTTCTTTTGATATCAATTACGAGCTGCAAGCAACATAATCGATCGGGTAGCTTCCATTAATGGCGGTTGGAATTCTTTTTGATGAAATTCTAGTGAATAGACTGCGGAACATTGATTCACGGGTGTAGGAACAAACGAACAACCATTATCAATTGCAGAAGTCAGTTGAAGCCATTGACAATAAGATGGACCATT
Organism: Hedera helix; assembly: GCA_947179155.2. Classification (NCBI taxonomy): domain Eukaryota; kingdom Viridiplantae; phylum Streptophyta; class Magnoliopsida; order Apiales; family Araliaceae; genus Hedera; species Hedera helix. Next base: position 28,123,893 of record OX359277.1, on the reverse strand, counting down.
TACAACGCACCTTTGAAAGGTTGGTTACAGAGTTTCGATAGACTTCAGAAGGCAAAGGAGTTGCATCCGAACCTGAGAAAGTGGAAAAATCACGGCAAGAAATTGGAACAAAATTGTTAGAATTCTTAGAACAACTGCAAAACGAAAATCAATAAGAATGAATAGCCTTGGAGATGCAAGAGTTATGCATTGAAGATCAACTGTTTGACAAAATGTCTGAACCAAATATTACTTCCAACAGAACAAGTTTGCAAGTTGTAGAAATTCTTGTTATTAATAAATGGAGCAACATGGTTTTCAGAAGATTGAAAAAAAAATCATATTCATCATATGAAAGTAGAGGTGATGATAATTTGAGTAAGTTTAATCAAGAATTTATTTTAATAGTAGATAAAATGACTATAAAATTATTGGACCAAAATGTTGATTTGTTGAAAGATGGGTTTTTGAAAATTCTTTTACATTGTTGTGTACAAGTCACTTGCTAGTTTTAATATTAAGTCCATGGGTTTGAAGTGTAGAGATTCTTGTACTGATTATTTGTGTAGGAGTTGGCTTTGTGAAAATCTTGAAAGGAATGAGGTTTCTTGGATTGCATTGATTTTTGGGTTTTTGAAAAAAGGCATAGTGGAAGAGGCTACGTCGTTCTTTCAGAGGAACCCATTTTAGAATGTAATTTCATGGACTGCTGCAATTAGTGGGTTAGTTCAAAATGGCTTAACTAATAGTACAATGAAACTCTTTGTGGAAATGGTTCAAGCTGGGGTTTCGCCAAATAATGTCATTTCTACTTCTATTGCATGAGCTTGTGCGGGTTTGGGTGAATTTTCCTAGAGGATGAGTGTTTTGGGTTTGATTGTTAAATCTGGCTTTGAGCATAATGTTTTAGTTTGTAATTCTTTTGTTATATATAACCTTAGGTTCAGTGAAATTGATTTAGCTTAGAGAATTATCGATGAGATAGAGGAAAGAGATGTTATTTCTTGGACCTCGATTTTAGACATATATGTTGAGATGGAGGATTGGGGAGAAGCTCATCGGATCTTTGATTAGATGCCTGAAAGAAATGAAGTTTCTTAGAGTGCAATGATTGTAAGGTACAGTCAGAGTGGTTATGCATAAAAGGCAGTAAACTATTTCCCTAGATGTTTCAAAATGGGTTCAGGACGAATATATTATGCTTTTCTAGTGTGATTAGTACATTGGCCACTCTTGAGGCTCTGAAAGCAGGAACGAGTATCCATGCAAATGTACTAACAATTAGGATTGAGAGAGATGTTTTCATAAGTAGCTCACTTGTTGATTTGTATTGTAAATGTGTCAATATTGAAGATGCACGATTAGTGTTTGATTTAATTTTGGAAAAGAACGTTATTTGTTGGAATTATATGATTAGTGGCTATAGTTTAAATGACCAACTGGAAGAAGCTAATGAGTTTTTTGACCAAATACTAAAGAAAAATATTGCTTCTTGGAACTTTATGGATGCTAGTTTCTTGGAAAATAAGCAATTTGATAATGTTTTTGAAGTGTTTAATTTGATGCTTTTATCTGGGAGAACTCCTGATAAATCTAATTTTTCATGCGTGTTATATGCATTTGCAGGAATTGCCTCACTAAGAATTGGCAAGAACCTCCATGGCAAAATTATCAAACTAAAGTTGTAATACAATACCTTTATGGGAATAACACTTACTGATATGTATACAAAATTCGGGGATATTGATAGCTCTAAGAAGGTTTTTGATAGAATACCAAGTAAAAATAGATTTATTGGACAACTAGGATTCAAGGGCTTGTAGAAAATGGCTTTGTAGGACAATCTCTTATTTTGTTTGAAGAAGTGTTAAAGACTTCATCCATTGAACCAAACGAGCTGATTCTCATTGTAGTTTTATCTATATGTTCTCATTGTGGTTTAGCTGATAAAGGGCTCTGGTATTTCGATTTGATGGAGGAGGTGTGTAAGGATATGGAAATTTGTAAAGGTTGTAAATTAATAAATAATTAATGAAATTAAATTTTGAAGTGTGACAAGTGTTTTGGGACAAGCCATGTATGGATTATTTGATTTTGGAATAAAATTCAAGCCTAATGAAATAATTTTGGATAAAAAAGGACTTGAATTGGTTAAGAAATAAGCAAGTTAGGAATTAATTAAAATTAAATTCACTAGATTTTGGGAGATAAGACCAAAGTGCCCTTGATAATGTAATGACTATTTTATCCTTCGTTAGTATTATGAATTGTCTTAAATGACCTTAATTATGCATGAGTTAACTTAACTAAAGGATGGTTAAGTGTTAGAACATTGCTTACAACTTATATATGTATATATTTTGTAAGTATCAAGCTAGCTATTCATTCTTCATCTTCTATGTTTGCTACGTAAGAGCTCATAAGAGAGAAAAGAGAGAAAACGTCAAGGTTTTTTAGAGATTACAAGAAAGTGCTCAAGAGAAGAGGAAATAGACATCAAAGTACAGAACTTAACTTTTAGAAGCTTCATAGCTAGAAGAAAAAGAGCACATTGAAGGTATAAAGGTGTTCAAGCCACAAAAATTTGTGTTTATATGTTTAAATGCTAGAACAAGTGTAACCATGCATGTATCTATGGATACAAGTAAGATTTATGTGATTTATGTGCTACTAGGTTGATATATGATGAAACCTTAAGTGTTGAAGTTGTAAAACAAAGGCGATGAACTATTCATGCATGTATTCATGATTAGGAAGCATGATTTAAGGATGATCATGTGTTATATGTTGTTAAATATGATGATAACCTAGATTAGAAGGTTAGTCATGTAGAAATCATGTATATTCTCATGCTAGATAGCATCATGAGTTCATTAATGATCTAAAAGTGTGACTTGTTTAAGAAAGATAGAATATTAGGCTATGATTTGCATGTAAACCAAATTGTAATCTGTAAAGTACTTTGGAAGGTGCATGAAGATGATATGTAGATGTACGAAGTTGCTAAATGTGTATGTTGTAGTGTATGTAGTGTATAGAGTTCAAGAAATCAAGTTGAGTTTAAGGAAGGATTTTGTTAAGTTGACAAAATGCCATCAAAGTGTGATTTTTGGCCATTTTGTGCAAATGAACGTTAAATTGAGCCAAACATCTAAGTTTCATGTAAATACATGTGTTAATGTTGTTTTGAAAGTTATTTGGTGCTTATGACGATTAATATGAGTTTTAAACGTTCGTCGATACCTAAAACGAACTTTTTGAAAAAAATGAAATCATTTAAAAACTTTTAAATATTTTGAAGGCTCATGCAAGTCATATACATGTTATATGTGCTAAATCATATTTTGGAATTAAGTTTTATAAAAAGGGGCCAAAAATAGCATGAAAATTGAAAATAATTTTTTTTCAAAAATTGCAAGACCTTGCCGGGGCGAGATCAGTTGCCGTCGAGGCGCAGTCCAGCCGAGAACATCTCGCGGCTAGCGAGATATTTGGTGTAAAACATCTCACCGGGGCGAGATGTATTGTCCCTTGAAAAATAAATTATTTTAATCCAAAAATGAAATATTTTAATATTAAATGATAGAGATATGAATTGTAAGCCATGAATTGATAAAAATGATCAATATGGTAGGTGTTAAGATATGAATTAACAATGTACAATGTGTTAAGGGTTATATAAAGATAAATGGGAGTTTGTTTAGCAAAATATAGTATGCAAATGTATATACCTAATGCATGAACCAATATTATGATTATGTAGGACATAATCGGGATAAGATTTTGCCAGTAGAGGTAAACGAGGATAAAGGCAAGTGTTCTATCTGAACTCATTTTTGTAGTTCTTGAACAATATTAATTATTATGCATTCCCATGAATCATTTTAAAGTTCATTCATCATTGAACTGTTATTGAGAAAGGTCGATGCTAATTTTTATTCGGCTAAACATATGTAATAATTCATGTTGAATTCAGATATTCATTGATATATGCTCTAATCCATATTGTTATGGTGCAGAATCTATGAAATGCTGTAACAGAACAACCCTGATAAAAAGGGGAACAAAGGATAAAGGAAATGTAAATTTTATGGCGTGGTTGCGTCGCTAGATGTTTATGTTGTGCACAATATAAATGTATGATAGGCTGATCACCTAGAGTACACATCTAAAGTGAAATGCAGTCTTATGACTGAACCCGGTCAGTATCAGTCTTTATGATTGATATTGTTCTTAACGAGTTCTTGGTCTTATGACCGTATAACAAGCAAGTTTCATGTTTTCAGCTAATCATGCAAAGATTTAGTTATATGTTCATGTTCATTCACATAACTGTTATTGATTAAACTTCATTGTAAATGATCCTCTTTCATTATTTTAGAAATATCATGTCATTATTTGTGTATGCACTTGTTGAACTATTTTATGCTCGCCCTTGCTTTAACATGATATTTCAGTTAAACCTGAGCAGGCCGAGGGATCAGGAGTAGATAAAGGAAAAGGAAAGGCTAGCAAGCAGTGATTGCTTAGTTATATGATCATTATGTATGTAAATATTATATTTTTGTAATATGTCAGGTATGATGTTTTGTATGTATAAAGGTCTGTAAACCTGGGACAGTTATGTATTATTGTAAATTAAGTTTTATTATTCAGAAATGAATAGTTGGGATTGAATGGTAATGTAGTATCATGAACACAGAATCTGTAGTTCAAGTGACCCGAATTTGGGGGAGTCACAAGGTTTATGGTATAAAGATGAAGGAGAAACACTATTCCTACGTGATTGATATTCTGTCTCGATTAGGACGACTTTCTGAGGTAGAAAGGTTTATTATAAGCATGTCATGCCAATCTAAAGTTAATGCATTGCTATATCTAGAGTTTCCTTCTAGTGCCCTTATGGATGATGCAGTTCAGCTATTAACAAAAATAGCAAAGAAGTTCCTGATTTTACACTACAAAGATATAACCAAGTTCCAAGATGAAGTTATTAACTGGTCTCTTACTGAAAGTGAAGCAATCACTAGTCCAAAGGTAGGAAATATTGAAGCTTATGATGCAAGTGTGGTTAGTGTTCATGTTACAATCATGAGGAATCCTTTTGAGATGGTATTTGGACAAAGACAACAAGTGTTTTTTGAGTTGCATAAGGAAATGGGACTGCTCCAACAAATGACTTACAATTGGGAAGATTTGTATTCCTTGTAAAGACTTTCAGTTTCAGATGAGGCAACCTTTGTATTCAATCCAGGAGGACTTTTCATGAAACATATATCAGCTAATTTGTTATTTTTTTTTTTTAATCCACGAGGACATGGATTTCTTAAAGATGGTGGAATGTTATGTTACTGACTATTACAACAGGAAATTATAAATGAGACCAGCAGCAGGAAATTACTATTGGGACTAGTCATCAAGAAGATACAAGTATCATGAAGGAATTGCAAAAGGGTGAGCTCAAATAGCTCAGTAAAAAAATACCATGACTAAGATAACAATGAGTAAATTATCATTAGCCTTCAACAGTTGAGTTCTTGATTGAATATAATAAACAACAAGTTTTAGATCAATAATAGCAGTGGAATGAGCAATCCATTAGAAGAATCATGTAGACTATGATATCCACTAGCTTCATATAATTAACTTTTATCATCTGAAATACCACTGGTCATGATCATACCAATAATAGTTATTCTTTGCCCCAGGCCAAAGAGAACATTCATCACGTGCCCTAAAAGACACACCACCATTATATTGCCTTTATCCTATTATCTATACCCCAGGCCACAGATATTCAGAACAACTTAATTCTTGATGATTAGAATAACAACAGAGATATAAAGGATGAATAGAATAACATGATACTTTGTCATGAGTCAAATAATGTCCAAATTGTCAACATGATGTGAACTCAAATTCAAGAATGATATTCAAGATCCACATTTCAAAATAACGGTAAAAGTTTAATAGAAAGGTTCAAGTAAATAGGAAGGTTCAAATAAAATTATATTAGATGAATCGCAAACTATTAAGAAACATATAATCATTTCAGGAATTTTATTAAATAATACTGACCATAGTAAGTTTAAGAGTATGAAAGAAAATGATATCACTTACCTTAATACGTGACTGTATATTATTTCAAATGAAGTTGATCAACATATATATTTATAATTTAATTAGTAACTACCACACATAAATTTCATGGTGTATATCAATTTGTATGAAATCGTCAAAAGTGATTTGATAGTAAAAATTTGTTTAGTGTACAGAATAAAGTATAATAAACTTCAAAATAATTTTTCAAAATATTATTTCAAAAGAATCTTCAAGAGAAAGTTTTTCAAAATGAATTTTCTAAAGAAAAAGTCTTCTAAAGGAAGATTTATAAACACCGTATGATGTGTGTGGTTACTTGACTAACTATTATGAAAAGACTTACTTGAATAATACTTGTACTCTTATCGATCTTCACAAATACTCATGATAGCTTAAGCACATGTAGAGAAAATTTATACAAAGTAATATTTTAGAGAGTGAAAGAAAGAATAAGCAATGAAGTTTATGAAAAATCATTAAGTTAAGACCTCTTTTTATAGCATTTTTTTTATTATCATAATCCAAGATTTTTTAATTTAATCAAGATCGTATATTTTAAGATAATGTTTAATCCATACCATACATTTCATCTTTTAAGATTTCTTTAATCTAAACCATTCATTTAAAGACCATCTTTAATCTACACCGTTCATTTTAAATTCTATAATTATTATATTATCTTTAATTTATACCATTCATTTCAGATTTTTTTTTAATCTATACCATTTATTTAATAAAACAATTAACTTTATACATTTAACAACTAACTTTATATATAAAACAACTAACTTTATATATAAAATAACTAACTTTATATAAAAATCAATTAAGTTTATACATAAAATAACTAACTTTATATATAAATCAATTAATTATATATATAAAATAAATAACTTTATATAATATATCATAATAAAATAATTTACTTTACATAATTTATATAAAGTAAATAACTTTATATAATGTATTATAATGAAATAAATAACTTTATCAATTCAATTATTCAACAATAATTCACAATTATTCATTATTATGACCAATGGTTATAAAAGCAGTGTAATTGACTTTCTGAGTTAGATATTCATAATATTAGTAGAAAAACTAACTAATAATGGAATACAACAATTTAATCAACCTCATAATAGGAATAACAATAATGCAAAAAATAAATAAAAGAAAGAGTACGTTACTGTGTAATGATAATTATTGATTCAATAATGTGAGTTACTGTGTATGTGTTACTGTGACAATTATCAGTTCAATAATATGAATTATTGTACATGTGACAATTATTGGTTCAATAAAGTTAATATTATACAACAGTCACTTTATCAGTTCAATAATATGAAACATTGTGCAATATCATGTGCTACCATGTAATACTGTATGTTACTGTGCAATACCGTGTTCTACTATTCCTTTACCAAAACATATTTTAACAGTTAAAAGAGATAGTACCGTTGACCATTTTTATTTAAAAAGGATATTTATGTCGCTTTCTATATCAGACAATATTTCGTTATGGGATTCACCAATGTTTGGTTATTTCGGCACCATCGTACGAATCAAATATTCCCCGACAGAACGAATATTCCCTGACAAAACGAATATTTTTCGACAAGATAAAATTTACACAATTTTTTTTTAACTTTTGTCAATCTATCCACTTACCGTTTTATAAGAATATATAAAAAAAATTAAATTTATATTTCATAAAAGTCTACAACCTCCCCTCCTTATGAAATTTTGTCCTAGAAATTGACGTACCTGGCATTTCAAAGATATAAGGATACTTAGATTTCATTTCAGATTCTATCTCCCAAGTTATTTCCTCAGTATCTTGGTTCCTCTATAAAACCTTAACTTGAGGTATAACCTTTGAACGTAGGATTTGCTCCTTTTTATCTAAGCTATTGACAGGTGCCTCCTCGTACGTTAAATCAACTGCTATAACATCTGGCTATAACTTAATGATGTGATTCGGATCTTTCACCTATTTACGTAGCATGAAAATGTGAAAAACGTTATGAATGCGGGACACGCTTGGTGGCTAGTCTGTAGGCCACGACTCCTACTCGGTCTAGAATTCCAAATGAGCCAATAAATCGATGGGAGATTCAATTTCAAATACACGGTCTTTGAAATTGAATCTCCCATCCTTTCGATGAAGATCAGCATAATTTTTTTGTCGTTCTTGTGTTATTTGTATTCGTTGTCGAATTATTTGGATCTTTTCTGTTATCAAATGCACCAACTCGGGTCCCAACAATTTTGCTTCTCCTACCTCATTCCAATATACTAGAGAGTGACACTTTCTTCCATACAAAGTTTTAAATGGAGCCATGTCTATGCTTGCTTGGTAACTGTTATTGTAGAAGAATTCCACCGATGACAAGTAGTTTCCCCAACTTCCCTTGAAGTCTAGTACGTAAAGTCTCAAAAGATTTTCGAGAGTTTGGATCATCCTTTTCAATTGTCCGCTCGTTTGAGGATGATCTGCAGAACTAAATTGTAGCTCGGTGTCCATAGCTTTTTGTAGACTAATTCAAAAGCGTGAAGTGAATTTAGGATCTCGATCAGAAACTATGAAAATTGGCATGCCATACAATCTTATAATCTCATTTATGTATATACCGGTAAGACGCTCAAGTGCAAAGTTTTCTTTTATAGGCAAGAAATGAGCGGACGTGGTCAATCTATCTACGATGACCCAAATCGCATCAAAGTTTTGAGAAACTTTGGGAAGACCCGTCATGAAATCCATAGCGATATGTTCCCACTTCCATTATGGAACTTCGAGTGCTTACAATGGACCTTTAGGCACTTGATGCTTTGCTTTGACACGTTGACAAGTTAGGCACCTTGAGATAAACTCTGCAATATCCCTCTTCATATTGTTCCACCAAAATGTATGTCAAATGTCACGATATATTTTGGTACCTTCTGGGTGGATTGTAAACGGCGTGTTGTGTGCCTTCATCATAATTTTATGCTTCAATTCAAGGTCGTTGGAGTTGAGAGTTGACTCGATGTATTCCCTTCTTGTCAATTCTTACTTCAAGAATAACACCTTTTTGTACTTTCTTCATCATGTTCATCAGTTTCGGATTAGTAGCTTGAGCAGCTTTAATTTTATCGATTAAAGTCGGTTCTACTCGCACGTGCGCAATCTTCATATGGGTTCCTGGTGTCTTTAGCTCTATCCCTATTTTTTATAAGTCGTATAAAATATTTCTTTGCGTAGTCAGCATTGCATTTGTATTCGCATAAGATCTTCTGCTTAATGTGTCAGCTACAACGTTCGCCTTTCCTGGGTGATACTGGATAGTGTGGTCATAATCATTTAACAGCTTAAGCCAACGACTATTGCATGTTGAGTTCCTTCTGGGTGAAGAAATACTTGAGGCTTTGTTGATCCGAGAAGATTTTCACTTTCTCCTCGTACAAGTAGTGTCTCCAGATCTTCAATACGAAAACGACTGCTACCAACTCTAGATCATGAGTAGGATAATTTTTCTCATAATCTTTGAGTTGTCGAGAGGCATAGGCTATAAATTTTTTATGTTGCATAAGGACACAACTTAGACCTTTGCTTGAAGCATCGCTGTAAATGACAAATTCTCCCGATCCTGATGGAATGGTCAGAACGGGAGCTGAAATAAGTCTCTTCTTTAGTTCTCAAAAACTTTTCTCGCATTCCTCTTTCTATACAAATTTTGTGCTTTTCCGAGTCAGCAGAGTTAATGGAGTGACGATTAGAGAAAATCCTTCTACGAATCTCCGATAATAACCAGCTAGGCCTAGAAAACTTCAAACTTTAATTACTGACCGAGGTTGTTCCTAATTGAATATTTCTTCAATCTTTGCAGGGTCAACTGATATTCCCTGACTGAAAATCACATGCCCAAGGAATGTGACTTCCTCAATCCAAAACTCACACTTCTTCAACTTGACATGCAACTTGTTCTCATATAGCTTTTGGAGTATCAATCTCATATATTGTTCACGATTCTCACAACTCTTGGAGTATATGAGAATGTCATCAATAAATACAACCACAAAATGATCCAAATATTCGTTGAATATTCGGTTCATCATGTCCATGAAAGTTTTAGATCAATAATAACAGCAGATTGAACAATCCATTAGAAGAATCATGTAGACTATGATATCCACTAGCTTCTCTTTTTTTAAAAAAATATCATCAACTTTTATCATCTGAAACACCACTGGTCATGATCATACCAACAACAGTTCTTCTTTGCCCCAGGCTAAAGAGAACATTTACCACGTGCCCTAAAAGACACACTACCATTATATCGTCTTTATCCTATCATCTGTACCCTAGGCCACATATATTCACAATAACTTAATTCCTGATGATTAAAATAACAATAGAGATATAAATGATGAATAAAATAACATGATACTTTGTCCTGGGTCAAATAATGTCCAAATTGTCAACATAATGTGGACTCAAATTCAAGAATGATATTCAATAGCCACAGTTCAAAATAATGGTTAAAGTTCAATAGAAAGGTTCAAGTAAATAGAAAGGTTCAAATAAAATGATATTAGATGAAGCACAAACTATTAAAAAACATATAATCATTTCAAGAATTTTACCAAATAATACTTACCATAGTAAGTTTAAGAGTATGAAAAAAAATGATATCACTTACCTTAACACGTGACTGAATATTGTTTTAAATGAAGTAGATCAACGTATATATTTATAATATAATTAGTAATTACCACATATAAATTTTATGGTGTATACCAATTTGTATGAAATCATCAAAAGTGATTTGATAATAAAATTTTGTTTAGTGTATACAAGAAAGTGTAATAAACTTCAAAATAGTTTTTTAAAATATTAGTTCAAAAGAATCTTTAAGAGAAAGTTTTTTAAAATGAATCTTTTAAATGAAGAGTCTTCTAAAGGAAGATTTATAAATACCGTGTGATGTGTGTGGTTGCTTGACTAACTATTATTAAAAGACTTACTTGAACAATACTTGCACTCTTACCAATCTTCACAAATAGTCACGATAGCTTAAGTACACATAGAGAAAACTTATACAAAGTAATATTTTAAAGAGTGAAAGAAAGAATAAGTAAGAAAGTTAATGAAACATTTTTAAGTTAAGGCCTCTATTTATAGCCAAAAATCTTATCATAATCCAAGATTTCCTAATTTAATCCAAACAGTATATTTCAAGATAATATTTAATCCATACCACACATTTCATCTTTTAAGATTTTTTTAATCTAAACCATTCATTTAAAGATCATTTTTAATCTATACTGTTCATTTCAAATTCTATAATTATTACATTATCTTTAATCTATATCGTTCATTTCAGATTTTCTTTAATCTATATCATTCATTTAATAAAAAAATTAACTTTATATATAAAACAACTAACTTTATATATAAATCAATTAACTTTATATATAAAACAAATAACTTTATATAATATATCATAATAAAACAATTATTTTACATAATTTATATAAAGTAAATAACTTTATATAATTTATTATAATAAAACAAATAACTTTATCAATTCAATTATTCAACAATAATTCACAATTATTCATTATTATGACCAATTGTTGTAAATGCAGTGTAGTTGACATTTTAAATTAGATACTCACAATATTAGTAGAAAAATCAACTAATAATGAAACACAACAGTTTAATAAACATTATAATAGGGATAACAATAACGCAAAGAATAAATAAAAGAAAGAGTACGTTACTGTGTAATGATAATTATTGATTCAATAATGTGAATTACTGTGCATACGTTACGGTGATAATTATTAGTTCAATAATATGAATTATTGTGCATGTGACAATTATTAGTTCAATAAAGTTAATATTGTACAATAGCCACTTTATCAGTTCAATAATATGAAACATTGTGTAATATCGTATACTACTGTGCAATATCGTATGTTACTGTGCAATATCATGTTCTATAATTCCTTTACCACTAGATATTTTAATAGTTAAAAGTAGAGGTGGCAAAACAGGCCCAGGCCCGCGGGCCGGGCTGGCCCGTAATTTTTGGGCTGCGGGCTTCATAATTCTGGCCCGTGTAGATGTGGGCTGTTTTTGGCCCGACCCGTTTTGGCCCGGCCCGGAGTGGCCCGGCCCGCGGTTGGCCCCGCCCGCCCGTAAGTTTTTTTTTTTTCCTTTGTAAAAAGAATGTTGCTTGCGGGGATGAAACTCAAGACCTTGAAGTCATTTATTGTCATTGCAAACCAACTGAGCTACAACAACTTGTTGTTTTAAATTTGCCTTTCAACTATATTTGTTCTTCCAACTTATAAGGGAATGTAATTATTAATTAATGTCATTCAATCATGTTATTTTTTTTAATTTGAATTTTATTTAGTATTGTGATTTACTAGTATTGTAATTAATAATATTAGTTACATTTTAAATTTTAATATATATGAGTATAAAATGTTTATAAAACTATTAATTGTCTTATTTTATTTATTAATAGTATTAAATGATTATATAAAAATTATGTGATATAATTATAAATAATTAATGTTAATATTTATTTTAAATTATAAGTTATATCAATGAGCAAAAAGATTGTGTGTGTGTGTATATATATATATATATATATATATATATATATATATATATATAATAATAGTGAAGTCCATTTTTCGATTTTGGTGAAAAAGGGAGAAGCGTGGATTAACAATTTATCAGTTAATAGTTATCATGTACATAATACATAACATATACAACATGTCCCGAATTTGTGTCATTTTACCAACTATATACACTAAACTACTGAAACAACTTTCGGATTGGCCTTCACTCTTGAGTGCTTCAACCATAGGCTTAGCATGTCACTTCGGTACAGCAACTTTCCTACTTGGCAGCAACAACTTTCGGATTTGGTAGTAAAACATTTTCAGTTTTGGTATAAATATAATAATAATAATAAAAAAATTTATAAAAAAAAAAAAAAAACTCAAATGGCCCGCGGGCAGGGTCGGACCGGTACGGGCCACGGGCCTAAGATTTTCAACCCGCGAAAAACCGGGCCATTTTTGGCCCGGCCCGTTTTGGCCCGGCCCGACCCGTTTGCCAGGTCTAGTTAAAAGTGATAGTACCGTTGACCATTTTTATTTAAAAATGTTACTTATGTCATTTTTTTATATCCGATAATATTTCGTTGTGGGGTTCACTGATGTTTGGTTATCTCGGCGCCGTCGTACGAATTGAATATTCCCCGACAGAATGAATATTCTTCGACAAGATAAAATTTGCACATTTTTTTAACTTTAATTTTTGTCAATTTATCCTCTTATCATTTTAGAGGAATATATAAAGAAAAATTAAATTTATATTTCATAAAAGTCAGGATCTTATATATGATACGTTTAACTTTTCATTATAATTGTAATAATCGTGTAATCAATAATCTGACACTTCTTAGTTATCTCACTTGATTTGTATGCTCAATTAAACTTATCCATTTAATCAACAGGCTAATACAATAGCTGATTAGTTAGCTTACACGATATTGATGGTTGGAGTGCATGTGAATTTAACCATTATCATTAAATCAATGAATATGATAACTTAACTAATAATATAGTTCAACAACTTGATATTTATAGTTTAGCTTAACTCTAACTATAAATTAACAAGTTGGTATTTAGAGTCAGTTAGCTTTATCGTTATTTGTTTAACATTAAAGTGCTTAGTCAAAGAGAAAAAGACCTATTAGAGAAATAATTTCTTCTTTTCTTTAATCACCTGACCAGTTTTTGGCTAAGTAATTGACCGATATTAAAGGACATTGTTAACTGAATAAAATCTCACCAGACAAACACTTTCTCATAAGAATTCAACTAACTTTGACATATTCGCACACAAAATTATTCGAACACAATATTCTTATTAATAAGTTATTTTTATTTTACATCCAAAGTTAAGAACATAAATACTTTGGGCCAAAATACTTGGTCGGTATATATATGCATATTTTGGCCAATCGAGTAAAAGAACTGAGATAAAAATTAATTTTCATAGTAATTTACATAACGTGGATTTCAAATTCTAATATGATGGTTTATCTATTTTATAAAGGGAAAAATGAGGAAAACCCCCTACCTTTTTAGAAGTTGCGTCATTCTTTTTTCTTCTTATTTTTCACTTTTTAATTTTTATTTTTACTCTTTCGCCCTCTCATAACTTCTTATTCTTTTTTATTCTAATTTTTATTTTTATTTTATTTTCTTTCCTTTGTTTTTTTTACACAAACGTAGATAACTAGTCATTTATAATGGATGAATATATTAATGAAATTATTTGAAATTCTCGGGTTATGGATGATCCTTGTAGGATTGTAGGTAAAAAAAAAATTAAAAACCATTTTTTTTTAAGAGTAATGCGCTAGTTAAGTTTTTTTTGCATCACATGACTTTCCAAATAAACCTCTGCTAGCAAATTTATGTATTCACCCTTTTGTATTTAATGATGACAAAATAATAATGAAATGCTTAATTTAATTATTCTATTATGTGTTGAATTTATATGCTTTTGTAATATATGATTACATTATTTGTAATATATTTAATAAAAGAAAGAAAAAGTACATTTAAGCAAGTGTGAATTTATAAATACTTGTTACAATCTTTGTGCAGTCCTTAGAAAGAACAATCATTGTACAAGGATTTAGAGATCAAGAATGTTAGGTTAATCTGATATTGAAAAGATAGATTAAGTTATAGATCAAATATGTTAGGTTGATCCAAAAGATAAACTCTGTATTGCCCTCAAAAGAATATGTAAAAGGAAACTAGGGATCAAATTTGTTAGGTTGAATTCAAATACAAAGTATTATCCAAAATGTAATAGAATAAGCTGAAGACATGGACAACTTGGAGAAGGAAGTTGAACAAAAGAACTTAGAGATTGTAGGGGAAAGAAACAAAGCTGCAGAAATCGTAAAGTAAGCAAACTCTACGATGTACTTTACGTTACAGAACTCTAAAGAAGAAGGGCAGAATAATCAGAGTTATTGAAACTGAAGCAAGCACTCTACGACTGAAAAATGACAAGCTTGAAGATGGAGATCAGAACTTACATATATGAAGTGAAGCTTTCAAATAAGGAGAAGTGCAGAACCACGATCGTCAAGTAAGAAGAAAATCGCAGAGCACAATAGCAGAAGAAAAACAATGCAGAAGATGTTCACCATAAAGTCAAAGCCACTAAGGATAAAGCTGAACAATTAAAATGAAGGAGTTAAGAGACCTTGTGCTAAGAAAAATAAAGAAAGAAGAAAATGCTTGGATGCACAATTAGATAAATCAGACATAGTTCATAAGGACAAAGTATCAGAAAGAACAAACCACTTCATAAGATCAATGCATAGTAAGAGTTCGTAGAATTCTATCAAGCACACTCATCACAGAACAACAAAGACAAATAACTCTAGCAGAAGAAGTAGAAAGAAAGACTTAGGTGCTTAACATGTCAAAGTACTCAAGAACGTAGAATGAAGTTGAACAAAATATCCTTAAATCGTTGACTGACTATTATCATTGAGCAACTTCAAAACACATAGTTACTACATTGATGAGTTGACTCAGTGCCATACCTATCAGAGAACTTAATGCCCAAGGAATTGAGAGAATAAATCACAATGACACAAAATTAGAATGATCTTAGCAAAGAACTTTTCAGCAAAGAACTAGTCTGAGGAAAGTTAGTTAGAGACAAGGAGCAGAATATAAACTAGCTACAACTAGCTTACCAGAAAAAGAAGAACAAGAAAAAATGATCTCTATTATAACAAGAGATTCGGTGGAGATCATAGCCTTACAAATGACAAGTGCTCAAATTGAAGGGAAGCTGCTCAAAAGAGATCAAGAGGAAGAAGTAGATTGCATAATTCCAACAAACAGTAAATGCTCAAATGAGGGGGAGCTAATCAAACAGAAATGGAATGTGCTTAAGATGAATTGAAGATCAAAATCTGGTTCTCAGGAAGTGAACCAAGACTGTCTAATAGATTCCGAAACTAGAAGATGAAGACTGAATCACAACTGCTGGGAAGAATACAAGAGAATTGTAGAGCTTGCAGAGTTGATGAACGAATACTATCGTAAAGTCTACAGATCGTAAAACATATCGTAAAGTTTCAAGTTCGCAGAGTTGATCACAGAATAAAAAGATCGTGAAGTTTGCAAATCATAATGCTAAAGACTAAAATACAGATCGTAGAGCAGAATAAAGAGCTAATCAAAGGATAAGCTAAAGACTACGACGAGGAAGATAAAAGACAAATCAATCAGATGAAAGGATAGATTGATACTTGGAAATTATGTTAACGGAAGATCATATGAATACTGACGTACAGTCAAAGCTTGATCTAAATGTCGCTGAAGAAATGTTTAATGGCTAATTGACTAAGATGACATCATTTACGTGATCGTTGTTGCTAAAGATTGATGTGACATAACAAAGCAGAAAGCTGGCTGACATGTCAGAGAAGGAAGAAGGCTGATATAACAAAAAAAAAAGATAGAAGAAGGAGCTAAAAATATTGGTGGAACACAAAAGAAGCTGAATACAGAAGAACACACCAATGAAGAGAAGACGTAGAGTCATTTCGGTCAGAGCTAAACGAAGAAGATTGATCCATACACTAAAGGAGTATAAAGAGAAAATGATCAATATACAAGAAACCGAAGGGGTGATCGATCACTTGTATGAATATCCTCAACCCAAAGCTACACTACACTTTGGAAATCGATCAAGAATGATTTCAGAGCAGAAGCTAATCAGATAAATGTGATGGCTTTAGAATCATTGTTAGGATCTTTTATTGAGTTTAAAGTTAGCTTGGCAGCAATTGTGCACTCCCAAATTCGGGTTTCTCACACTTCGAGTTTAGTGCACACTATCCAACACATTCATACATCTATACTACCCAACATATAAAATAAACATAAAATTAAACTGTATTATTACAAACTTATATAAAATCTCCCAGGTTGTCTTACCTCAGTTATTACATCACTCAAAATAAATATATACATCACAGTTTCAAAACAAGTCAAAACAAGGGGCTTAAACAATTACAACTATTCACGCGCTTTCTCTTTTTCGTTGTTTGTAACCGCTGCTCCAAACTGTTCAGGTTTAGCTGAAAAGTTTAAGTTAAGCAATAATGAGCAATGACAATGCTCAGCAAGTATAAAAATTCAATAATAAACAGATTTAATTTAATTGAACTTGACTGAAGTATTTCAACAATTGAATAATAACTATGAAAATAATATAAATCAAACTTTCTCAAAAACTTTTATTTGACCTTAAATTCAACAATTTATTGAGGTTCACAAGACCTTGCACTCATTTTAGTTTAACAAGTGTAATCATATCAAACTCCAGACTATATAAGTCTTTAACTGAAATATACGCAAGGAGATCAGTCT
Organism: Hedera helix; assembly: GCA_947179155.2. Taxonomy (NCBI): domain Eukaryota; kingdom Viridiplantae; phylum Streptophyta; class Magnoliopsida; order Apiales; family Araliaceae; genus Hedera; species Hedera helix. The sequence goes on along the minus strand of OX359277.1, from coordinate 28,106,322 downwards.
TTTGTACTTTATGTATTGTGCACAAACATATTAAATGCTTATGCATTGAGGGTAAACAACAATCAACAAATCCCCCCTTTTTACAAGGTTATACAATTCAATACTCATTATTTGAATTCACACCAACATAATTTGATTTGGCATAATTTTTATAAGAAATACAAATTTCATAACATTCATCCACAATTGTCTAACCGAAATATATAGCTTCCACGTTCAACAATAATTCATATTTGAATAAACTTTCAAAAGATAGTTCAAATCGAATTTTCATAATATTATTCAAGGATGAATAACACGAACGCTTCAATAACTATCTATGTACACAATAGATATGATATTTGCTCAAATGTCAATATTAAAGTAAGAGAAGAAACTTGCCTTTGTCATTAAAGGACGTATAGCCATTCACCTTATTGTGTAACTTTATAGCTCGCAATATACCCCTATGTAATATAAATTATATTATTATATAAATAATCACATAACACTTTTTATAACTTTCACTAATAACTTTGTAGATACTAATTTTCAAATCTTTAATTCATTTTTTAAATGATTTCATCATTTTACAAATAGTTAAACTAAAAATCAGTATGCTTAATATTCTAATTTATTAAATGTATATAGAAAACATCAAAGATCCTGCTGATTAAACATTTTAATTTTAAAAAACTCTGGCATGGCACTGCAACTCTTTTTTCTTGGTAGTGGTGCAGCCGCGCCAACTCTTTTTTCTTCTTTCAAAATCTTGATATGACGCTGTCGTGCTATGACTACTCTGCAGTTTAGAATTCCTAGAATTTTCATGCTTCTTTACCCAGCATGTTATATTCTAGATTACACATCTTATACCCCCACAAATCTAAATGACTTGGAACATGAATCATGAACTAAACACAAAATTCATAAACAATCAACTACTAATTTCAGTGATTTCATCAAAAATCCTCATTGAGGCATTTTCAAGAATAGTTGGCATACATGTCTAAAGATTTTAGATGTCATAACCATATAATCATATAATTATCCTCCATACATAACTCCACCTTATTCACCTGAATCTTATATAATTCACCCAATAGAAACCTCTCACAATCAATTTCAAAATCAATTAACTATCAATTAGAAACTAATTCAATGAATTTATACTAGAAAAAGAAATTATACCTTTGTAGTATACCTGGATGACGAAGTTGTTTAAATTCTTGGTTGAGAGCTACATGAAACTCTTCCTCAGAGGAAATCTTGTTCAGAACTTCCTCAATAATTGCTTAGAACAGAATCTTCAATCCACTTGACTTCAATTGTGTGAAGTTTGGATATAGTTTGGAGTAAGATATGAAGGTTTCGGTTTAGTAGCTAAGGAGTTGAAATTAATTAAGTTGTGACTTGTAAATTGATGAGTATACTAGAGCATGTAATCCTTTTTCCTGAGAACCTACTAACCCACCTAATTGCACCCCTACAGTGGCTTTCCACTCAACCTTTAAAATGCTAGGTGGCAATTGACGAGGCTTCTTATTAAGCCCTCTCATCACTACTCAACATTTTTAAGTCATAGCTACAATTCCATCATACATAATGCTATTATCGGTATTAAAATAACATGTAACTGACTACACATAATATACATTACATACACACGCGTAATATATATGTATACTTATATATATATATATATATATATATATATATATATATATATATATATATTACCCATTCTAGTTTAATTATAAACCAAACTTAATAATTATACATTTATAATTATGTAAAATCTCATTTAACTAATTATAACATTTAATTGGGTCAACTCTTTTAATGCAACTAATCACATATTTTAAAATAATTAATCTCTACATATTAATTATTTTAATTAACTTATTTAAATTATATAATTAATATTATATAATTAATTTGGAGTACATTATTCATTTAATAAGTTATTTTCAAACAATTCAAATTATATATTAAATATGTTTGTTTAATATATATAACCATTATTCATACAATAATTCAACTCACTAAATTGGTCCCAATATAAATATATATTGAACCTCATTTAATAATTAATATATTTTCAATCAATATAATATTACACACTAGGTCTAATTATCGTAACGTAAAACCTTAAACAAATAAATAGATTTCTTTATTTAATTATTTAATCTAAATATATTAATCTACTAATCCACACAAGTAAATTAAATTCGTTTGCCCACACATTTCAATTCCGTACCATCGTAATGTCATACAAGGCTCGTCAAGCTAAAATAGGTTTAAATCTCAATTCAGATTAATCAAAATTAATCCACTTTACCCCAATAATTTATTTAACCATAAATTTCACTTCCAATATATATGTTACATATATATACATATTATATTACAGTTAATTCGCATAACGCATTTCGAAATAAAACTCATATTAGAAGATGAAAATTTTATTTACAATAACTTGTAATATTCGCGGATACTACAACAACCCTAACAACTCCAACCTTAACAAGTTGGGACTTAATGTGACGCCCCCAGATTCGGGTCTCAAATACTCGGATCCGTCATCACGATCTAATACAAACATTCACCTCTAAACAATATAAAATAACTAAATACAGAATAATAAATATATGTTGTTCATTCAAAAGGTGTTCTTAGTCTCAAGATTCGATAACCTTAATACAAAAGTACAAACTTACCCTAAAACAGTAATTGGGGTTTAAATTACAATAACAATAAGGAACTAAGTACAAAATAAAAATGTTGCTGCTAGAAACCTATTACTTCATCTTCTCTTTACCCTTACCCTTCCTTGAAGTTTCGGGTTTAACTGCAATAAAGTTCATGCTATAGCAAGAATGAGCAACTAGTTTGCTCAGCAAGTTTAAATAACAAGAATAAATAGTATATCATGAATGAAGAGAATATCTGAAAAGAATTCAACAATATGAATAACGGAAGCAAGAATAACAATGCTTTTAGAATAAACGATAGTCAAATAGACCATGAACAGTAAACTTTCAATGGAATCAATAGCTGATTGACCCTTTAGTTACTAGCTCAGAAATACGTACTGGAGAGGATCAACCTCTTATACACTATGTGTATGCATAACATTTAATTTCTGTGTTTTGTATCTTATATTAGATATATGGGGTACACCCCTATATTTAAGGGGTGTTCATAACAGTCTAAGAATCCGCACCCTCAAATGGTTTGGATAGCTTTTAAAATCTTTAACATAAATATGACTAGCCGAACAATGACTTAGACTCAACTCTGAACAGTTCATGCAATATGGAACTTTAAAAAAGTACAAGTCAAAGACTGCACAAAATCAAATGCACTCAGTACGAATATCAACAACAATGATGTGAGATAATTCTAAATAATTAACCCACTTAGCATATGCTTGAGAATTAACACTCGAGCTCAAATAAACAATCTTCAATAACAAAATAAGTTAGGGTAAGGAACTTGCCTCTCTGCTCAGCTACAAGTAATTAGATTTAATTAACTGGCTTTGAAAGACCTAACATTGATAAAGTCGACTTATTAATTAGTACATCATATAATCATTCACTTTAAACATTTAAGTTTATCAATTACATAGCCTTAAATCACCTATAACTATCACATAACACCTTTTGAATAATTTTTTATATGTTATTAATCCTTTTTATCTATCATTACACGTTAATGATGTAATAATTGATTAGTTTATTAACTTTAATTATTATTTAATGTTTATTAAATATTAATTTGAAAGTCTGAGCATAGAACATGTCTCATTTCAGATTCTCTTAAGAGACATGTCTCAGTTGTTCTGGATCACTCAAATTTAGAGCAGAAAACATCTTTATTTATTATTTAATCCTCATTTAATTATTATTTCATGTTAATTAAATAATAATTAATTAATCAATTACCCTTATTTATTATTTAATCTAAATTAAATAATAAATAAATAATTCTTTAATTTAATCCTCATTTAATTATTATTTAATATTAATTAAATAATAATTAGTTAATTACCTATCTTTATTTACTATTTAATTCTTAATTAAATAATAAATAATTAATTAATTTACTTTATCTTTCTTATATTATTATTAAATACTTAAATCACATATTTAATATTTAATAATAATTTATTAGTAATTTTATCTAATTAATTAATAGTTAATTGGTGTACTTTTTACACCTTAAGTACAATTAAAAATAATGATTTTTTTAATTAATCTTACTTATTATTTAATATTACCTAAATAATAATTAATTAACAGTTTTATGATTTTTCAGAAATTAAAAATATTAATTTATCATTTTTTCTTTAGTTAGTAAGGTTTAATCATATTTTAATTATGAAAATTACCAAATGACATGCTGAAAATACAAACACATTTTTATAAAATAGTACACGCAAAACCAAGCAACTTCCGTTAAGGACACGTCGCCGGAACATGTTGTAATTTTGGTGAATCGATCGTCGGAATATTCCGGCCGGTTCACAGAAAAAACCGACAGTAGCTTTGGAATTTTTTCCAAAATCTGCCCAACTTTTGGGTCTTAGGAAAAACCTTAATAACTTGAGTTCTATAACTCCGATGGAGCTCTACTAGGTATCGATGGAATCGTGACTTCGCAAACTATAATTTTCTAGGCTCAAACACTATTTTTTGATAAGTTTTGATTTCAGAAATTTGTCTCAAACAGCCGACTGCCAGGGAGTGTTTTCCAACAACGGGGTCATATGCTAGAAAAATCATAACTCACTCATTTTAAATCGGTTTTTAGTCATTCCACTTGGAGAATCTTTGTATCAAAGAACTCTATCACCCAGAGTTGACGGATCATGATTCTGACTTACAGAACATGAACAGTAACTCCAGGAGTGGGCTGTTCCGAGTTACTCTTTCGGTAAAGGTGTTCTAGAGTTTTCTTTCAAGATTCTTGACATAAACACATACTAATACACAAGTTAGATACATGTTAACCTATATACACATATTTACCAAGATTGTAGCCATTTAGAACTTCAACATCATATTTTTATCATAAAAAAAAACACGAAGAGCAAAGTTAGGATTTTTTTTTAATAAGGTTAATACCTTGATCTAATGGATTTTCTTCTTTCTTTTCCAAAGTAGGTGACAAAGTTAGATGGCATCAACACTTCTTCTTTTCCTTCTTCTTAAGGTGACAACACTCTCTTCTTTTTCTCTCAAGAAAATAGCTCACAAGCTCTTTTTCACACAAATGCTCTCTAGACTTAGAAAAGAAGAAGATGAAAATGACTAACTTGAATCCCACTAATACAAGTATACTTGCAATAGTTATTAGATATAAGAAATGTATCTATCTATTTTAGCATCATTAAGCTAGCTTGGTAGGACTTACAAGTTAGGGTGGCTAAAACCATCAAGTCTAATGCACATAAAGCTCCCAGCAACTATCAATTAAATTGTATAGGATTTCAAATCCATGTGCCTCATTCTTCTCTCCTCACTTTGCGGGCAAAAGGAAAGGGAATTGTCCCACTTTGGTTGTCATCTTTTTTACTTTTAATAATTAAATGAGCTACACAAATTAAATACCAAGTAGGCTAATAATTGGACCACATTTAATATTCATGGGGTTCACATTAAATGACTTGGACTAACATTTAGTCAAGTCTATTAAATTTAACATTGGACTATTTAATTCAACCCAATTATGTCTCATTTAATTTGTCACACTATTAATTACTAAGTCCATGATCAAATAAATGATTGAGCTTAACAAATTAATTAAATGGGCTAGTCAATTAGTAATTAATTACCTATTGGACTATTAAATAATTTTATTAATATTACACATTGTTCACATTAATTAATTAACGCATTAACTATATTCAATTGAATTAAATATTAAATTAATAAATATTTATCCATTTTCTTGATATTAACACCTTAGAGTTAGTCCACTAATTTAATTAGTCTATTAGTGACTCCCTTTAATTCAGTCTAGTGTTTAATTCACATGGTCACCTAATCATATAATCAAATAATTATACAAGAAGGTTTAAATAACCTTACAAAACTAACTCATAAGAAATTAAATACTTTATTTAATTCATAATGACGTTTGAAATTATTGGTCATTACATTCTTCCCCCCTTATAAAAATTTCGTCTTTGAAATTGTAAAATAAGGTTACTCAAATAAAAATTGATAATTCGCTCTCATCTTCTCGTCGAGTTCCCACATAACTTCTTCAACCGCGTGGTTTTTCCAGAGTACTTTAACTGAATGTATAACTTTATTCCTTAACATCATCTGCTCTTTCCTATCTAGTATTTGGATTGGAACTTCTTTGTATGATAAGTCTTTCTCGATTTGAATTGGTTCATAGGAGATAACGTGCTTGTAATCCGGTTTATATGGTCGTAACACCGACACGTTGTGAATGTGCTCAAGTTCATGAGGTAACTCTACCTCATATGCCACTTCACCGACTTGCCTCAAAATCTCGAACGGTCCTATGAACCTAGGGCTCAACTTGCCCTTCTTGCCAAAACGAATCTTTCCTTTCCAAGGAGATACATTCAGAAACACGAAACTGCCCACGTCGAAGTCCCCTTTTTGACGGTGTAGATCAGCGTACTTCTTCTGACAATCTTGAGCTGCTACCAGCCGATTTCTGATTAGTTTCACTATATCTGCAGTCTGCTGTACCATTTCAGGTCCCAACAGTCTTCGCTCGCTAACTTCGTCCCAACACAACAGTGTTCGGCACTTTCTTTCATAAAGTGCTTCGTACGGTGGCATGCCGATACTAGCGTGATAATTATTGTTGTAAGCGAACTTCACCAGTGGAAAATGGTCATCCCAACTAACCTTTAAATCCATCACGATCGCTCGAAGCATATCTTTTAAGGTCTGAATCGTCCGCTCGCTCTAGCCGTCCATTTGAGGATGATACGCTATACTCAACCTCAACTGTGTTCCCATTCTATCCTGCAGACTTCTCCAGAAATTTGACGTGAAACGTGGATCTCTGTCGGACATAATAGTTATCGGCACTCCATGACGCAATACAATCTTTTTGACGTATAACTTCGCTAACTGTTCCAGATTGTACTTGATTTTGATCGATAGAAAATGAGCAGACTTGGTCAGACGATCCACGATTACCCAGATGGTGTCTTGACCCTTCTGTGTCAGTGGCAGACCCACCACAAAGTCTATTATGATGTGCTCCCATTTTCACTCTAGAATCTCTAACGGTTGAAGTAGTCCGCTCAGTCGCTGGTGCTCTGCTTGAACCCACTGGCTTGTCAGACATCGATTGACGCACTCTACTACCTCTAGTTTCATATTCAGCCACCAAAAATCCTGCCGTAAGTCTTGATACATCTTAGTGCTCCCGGGATGTACTGAATACCTTGTGTTGTGAGCTTTTTAAAGAATTTCTTCCCTCAATTTTGGATCCGAAGATACCCAGACTTTCCCTTCAAATCTCAGCAACCCTGTGTTATCAATCTTGTACTTAAGCTCCTCGCCTTCAGCAATTTGCTTCTTTATAATATCACAATCTTCATCATTTTCCTGAGCCTCCTTAATTTTTTCCAAGAAGGTTGGGCTCACTATTATTGCAAATAGTTTCTTGTCCGTTCCATAGGATACTTGACTTCCAATTCCAGACGTTCAAAATCTTTGACCAACTCTTTCTGAGTTGTCAGCTTCATCAACTTCTCCCTACCTTTTCTGCTCAAGACATTTGCAACTACGTTTGCTTTTCCCGAATGGTACAGAATTTCACAGTCGTAATCTTTGATCAATTCTAACCATCGACGCTGCCTCATGCTTAACTCCTTTTGAGTGAAGATATATTTTAGACTTTTGTGATCTGTATATATCTCGCACTTTTCTCTATATAAATAATGCCTCCAAATCTTCAAGGCAAACACTACCGCTGCTAACTCCAGATCATGAGTCGGGTAACCCTTCTCACAGTCCTTTAGCTGACGTGAAGCGTACGCCATGACCTTGTCGTGCTGCATCAGTACACAGCCAAGACCTTTGTATGACGCATCACTATACACTACAAATCCTCCAGTGTCGTCTAGTAAAACCAACACCGGTGCTTGACTCAATCTCTTCTTTAACTCCATAAAACTTTCTTCGCATTTATTCGTCTAAACAAACTTCATTGTCTTCCGGGTAAGATTGGTCAACGACGATGCTATCTTCAAAAATCTTGGATGAATCTCCGATAGTATCCCGTTAATCCTAAGAAACTCCTGATCTCGGTTGGCGTCTTCGGCTGCTCCCAGTTGATAACCGCTTTTACTTTTGTTGGGTCCACCAAAACACCATCCTTGTTGATAACGTGACTTAGAAACTGCACCCTCTGCAACCAAAATTCACGTTTCGAAAACTTTGCCTACAACTTCTCCCTTCTCAATGCCTATAATGCTATTCATAAATGTTCAGCATGTTCTTTCTCTGTCTTCGAATACACCAAGATGTCATCGATGAATACCACCACAAACTTGTCCAAGTACTACTTGAACATTCTGTTCATCATATCCATGAATGTTGCTGGTGCATTCGTCAGCCCAAATGACATTACTAGAAACTCGAAATATCCATAACGAGTTCTGAATGCCATTTTTGGAATATCCTCTTGTCTCACTTTCAGTTGATGATAACCCGTTCTTAAATTAATCTTTGAAAAGTATTTCGGTCCCTTAAGTTGATCAAACAAATCATCGATTCTGGGCAGCGAATACCTATTCTTAATTATAACTTTGTTCAACTCCCAGTAGTCGATACAAAGCCTCATCGAACCATCCTTCTGCTTTACGAATAGAACCGGTTCTCCCCATAGTGACACGCTCAGACTGATGTAACCTTTATTCAACAATTCCTATAACTGAACCATCAATTCTTTCATTTCTACTGGCGCTATACGGTATGGTGCCTTCGATATCGGTGCTATTCCCGGTACCAAGTCGATTATGAATTTAACTTCTCTATCCGGTGGCAATCCCGGAATCTCATATGGGAAGACATCAGCGAATTCCCTTATGACAGGTATTTGACTCAATTCACCCTTAACTTGTCGAGTATCAACTACGTGAGCCAAGTAACCTACACACCCTTTCCTAAGCAACTTTTGTGCTTGCATTATTGTCAGACAACAAGATTGTTTCAATGATTTACTACTGTAGAATACCACCTTTGATTTATTTAGAGTTTTCAGGTGCACACACTTCTTCTTACAGTCGATAATCAATCCATTTTGAGAATTACGTCGAATTCTCCCAAACGAATTGGTATCAAATCCACATTAAGTTTAAACTCTCGTAACTCGGCACAATAATTCCTATGAATGTAGTCTACGAGAATAATTTCTTGGTTTGTTACTTCTACATTCATAGGGGGTTCTAACTTTTCTCGAGGTAAGTCGAATCTCTTAGCAAATTCTTCGGAAACAAAAGAACAAGTAACACCTAAATCAAATAATACATATGTATTAATATCATTGATCGGGATGATACCTGACACCACGTCCTTAGAGTCAACCGCATCTTGTACGATTATGTTGAAGGTGCGTGCTATGGGTCTGTTGGCCTGACTAGTTGGTCCTCCTAGGCTCAACTTGTTATTGTTGTTGCTGCTATTATTATTGTTGCGGTTTCCACTTCCCGCGTCACCCTTCCTCTTTAGGCAGTCCATGATTTGGTGGTTGGGTGCTCCACAGGAAAAACACCCTCCCTTCAATTTCTTTGGGCACTGAGGAGCCATGTGCCCCTGTTGTCCGCAGATATAACAAACACTTTTACCCTTTAGGCATTCTCTAATGTGATTTCTACCTCCATTATTGCATTTGGCCACTTTCTTAGCCTCTCCTCCAGATCTGTTGTTGCTAGACGATTGGCTTTCATTCCATTTCCTCTTATTGGGGTTATTGCCTACGTTGTTTTCCCCTTTACCCTCTCATGTCCCTTCTTTCTTGATTGATTGAATCTCATTAGGGCCTCATTGCCTCATTTTGTAATGATCGTCCTCTCCAACAACTCTGCAAACTTTTTAATTTTTAATACCGTAACTGAACGGTACACCCACAGTTTCAATCCCAGCTCAAACCTTTGAGCTTTCCGGGCCTCTTAATCAACTTGATGAGGGGCAAACTGTGTCAACTCATTGAACTTGGCCGCATACTCAACCACGGATAGGTTTCCCTGCTTCAGCTCTTGGAATTTTACCTCCATATCTTATTATATGTTCTCCGGGAAATAATTCTCAAAAAATATTCCCTTAAAACTCTTCCATGGAGTGACACCTTCCCCAGCACGGCCCCTGTTGGCCTTCCACCAGTAGTTCGCCTCCCCCTTTAACATGAAGGTGGTGAACCCACTCTTTTGCTCGTCGGCCACTCTAACGACCTCGAACATTTTTCCATTTCTTCGGCCCATGTCTGGGCTTCTATTGGGTCTAGAGTTCCTTTGAATTTCGACGGTCCAACCAATTTGAATTCTTTGAAGTTCGCTAAGTGATGCGCTGACGGGGACCCGAGTTGTTCCATTATGGGGACCACATGTGGTGGTCTCGCTTACATGGCTTCCGCTAGCATTTCTGCGAATATTCGCATTGGGTTGGGTTGGTCCCCAACCTCACTCTTTGACTCTGAAACAGGGTTGTTACGTGTTTGTCATCTAGGCGGCATGATCTGTTAAAGAGCAAATATTAGACTTACGCTTTTTGTTTTACGCACTACGTTAGTCAAATTAACATTCAAAACTATCTATCAAGCACATTTAATTTAAACAAAGAAATAACTACATTTATATTCATATACCAATGCTTCAATATAGACTGACTCAACATATGGCATACTGCTATAAACGCCCAAGACATAAACTGCCCACTACCAACTATCCTCTAATGAACAAAAGTCATGATTCACTACCAATTACCCTTCTATCTAAACAAAACTTGGGGTTGACTACTATCCTATACATACTATAAAGCATAAGGATTTACAAAATTAAAATTTTCCCTATTATGAATAAAAGGTGGGACTCCCGACCATCTACAAATATAAATAAAGGTACTAACTGATAACAAATCAATACCTGCTGCGGCAAACTACCCAACGGTAAGCCTGCTGGGCCAACTCCTCAACTACACGGTGTGTGACACCCCCAAATTCAGGTACCAATACCTCGAATTTGGTGCTCACGATCAAATGCATACATCACCTCTTAAACAACATATATTACTAAATGCGGAATAAATAAACATAAGTTGTTCATTAGAAAAGGCTTACTACGGTCCCAAGGTCTCAACCTTAATAAAATTACATCATGACGATCCTATTAATATAAACAGGGTTCCATGATTTACAAAACAGGAATATAAATATTTAAACTATTCTTAAAGCTTGCCCTTGCCTTTGTCCTTCTTGGAGTGCTCAGGCCTAACTGCAATTAGTTCATGATATATATAGCAAGAGTGAGCAACTAATATGCTCAGCAAATTTAAAATAATACAGACATATCATGAATAACTGCGAATAAAGTGAAAGCTCAACAATTTATAGAAGTTAATGAAATGACTGATAAGATAATCAAAATCCAAACGAAGGAATGAAAGATGATTATTTACTGCTGACTGGTCCAACCGACCCTGAACGTTTTCAAGGAAACAACCTTCCGATTATCCTTTTATAAATCAGACTGTACTCGAGGGGATCAGCCTCTTGTACAACATGTATATGCATAACATTAAACCCTGACCATGTCGAACTATGACACTTATAATTCCCCATTTAGGGTTTGTTCTCTCAGTACAAGACTTCCACACCAATCAACTGGTTTGGAATAGCTTTTAAAAACATTTACTTTATATGTCTACCCGAAACAAATGGCGTAGACCAATTCTTGAACAGTTCATGAAATAAAGAACTTTAAATAATTTACATGTTCAATGATAGAGCATAGATTTCAAATACATCAATGTGCGAATGTCAATACTTGCATTTACATGGAATAATTAACGATAATCAAACCATTAACATGCTCAAAAATAATAGTTCGAGTTTAAGTTAGGAAACTTGCCTCTGTCGTAGTCTACGGCTTACACACTTAAATTACAGTCCTTGAAAGACCTAATATTAAATAGGTTTATCTATCAATTAGTAACACATATAGGATTTCATATATCACTATTAAACAGTATGCCACATAAGCACATAATTCCCTATTTAGCAACACGTAGCTTATACGACAATATTATTACACTCGGATAATATCTTAATTATTAAACAATATTATACTACATTCAATAATATTTAATTCGCTTACCAATGTTATTAATTGTTTAACATCATCCCAATTGATTATTAATATTATTAATCTTTTAATAATATTTAATCCTCTACAATTATTATTAACTATTTAATAATAAGTTAATCACTTAGTATTATTAATAATTTTATAACAAATTAATCATTCACCATTATTATAAATTATTTAATAATCATTTAATTGTTTGCTATTATTATTAATCATTTAATAATAATTTAGCTAATACCATTATCTAATAGTATTTTAAACACTTAGTAATTTATAAAAATCTAAACAATTTTAAAACAAATTGTTTAACTACATTATTATTTCCTTAATCTCTTTGCTTTATTTATTTAATATTAATTAAATAAATAATTAAGTTTGATTAACCTTTATTTCTCTTTAATTATTATATAAAATTATTTACATAATAATTAATTAAGTAATTATCACCATTTATTATTTAATATAAAGTAAATAATAAATAATTTTTTTATTAATTCATCTCCCTTTTATTATTGTTTAAATAATAATTAATTAACTAATTTATTCTTATTCCTTATTTAATTATTAATTAAATAATGAATAATTATTTTATTAACTTTATATCCTCCTTTATTTATTATTTAATAATAAATAATTAGTTATTACTTTTATTTGCTTTAGTTATTATTCAATATCAATTAAATAATAATTAAGCATATTAATGGCCCTTATTTCCTTTATTTCTTATTTAATATAAAATAATAAATAATTATTTAACTTGGGTCATAAATTAATTATATCAATTTTTAAATATTTTGACCCATTTTGGTTATATCACTTCCGACCCGACCCGTTTCAAAAGGCTTGACCCGACCCAGAAAATAAATATCATTTTCAAAAATCTGGAATGAAAGCCCCGGCTTTCAAAATTGCACTGATTTGAAAGCCCTGACTTTCAAAACAGAAACACCCTTTGGGTGAATTTTTTAGATTTTTCAATTTTGTCCATTTGATTCCAACTTTCATAAAATCTTCAATATAAGTCCAAATGACCTCAAATTGGTATCGATGGATTCGTATCTTCTTAAACTACAATATTCCATCATTGGATCAAATTTTTGAAAAAAGTTTGGTTATGAAAAATAGCTACAAAGTGGGTGGTTGCACATTAGGGCTTGACAATGAACCACTTTGGTTTCAAAAAGCATAACTCACTCATTTTAAAACCTTTTGATATGATTCCAACTAGGTTTTATTCTTAACTTACATACCTAGCATATGAAGAAATAAATTACACATACAACTTGTAGGTTTCAAAATATAAAACCCCGAACCACACGTTCTATTAAGGTTCCGTCGGTAAAAATTATTTTCATGCTTTTTGAGAAACCTTTTTATCATCTAAGCATTTAAACATATATATTGAACCACCAAACCATAGATTAACACATCTAGCATGGTTTTAAACATCTAAAGCTTTGAAATTAGTTTTGAACCATCAAAATGGATTTTTGACTATCAAAACCACTTCAAGCACTTAGAACACAAAGGTGAAAAATAAAACAAGGGTTTGAAAACTTTTAAACCTTCTAATAGCTTTTCTTCTCCTTGATAAAAACTTCACCAAGCTTGGATGATCTATCTTGCTAACTAGATGATCTCTCCTTGAAGAGCTAGGGTTTATCCCTTTTTAAGCTTCTCATTCTCTCAATCTTTCTCCCTTTCTTTCTATTTTTTTCTCTCTAGCAACTTGGAAGCAATATGACTAATGAAATGAGAATATGCTGAAAATGAGAGAGAGATAGAGAGTAATGTGGTGTTAGTAGATGTTGTATACTTACATGTTATGTAAGTATACACATCAATTGCCATCATAGCTTTCTTACACAAGCCCCCCTATTTTCCTTGCTTCTACCCACACCTTGAGCCTCTAAAAACTGAACAAAATCAGCTCCCAAATCCCTTACAAAGCTGCTGGAAATTTGAGGGCAAAATGGTCCAAGTTTTGCTTTATTTTTCCTTTTCTTTTAATGCCTAAATGTGTTAGTAAAATATACATATAATGATACATATATATACAATCACCAACAGCAACATTTGGGCTATAATTGAGTCATTTCCTTGGGCCTTGGTCACTCTCCAATTGGACTCAAATAATTTAAATGTTTGGGCCTTGCATTAAATAATCCAATGGGCTAGGTATTTGGCTTGATTGGATCATTAATTAAATTACTTGATGCTTAATAAAATATATCATTAATAACACATAATCCAATTAGATTTGTTAGGAAATTAATATAATTGGATTATTGATTAGGGTTTCAATTTAATTTTCACATTAATTTATATTAGGCTTTTATTTAAATCAATACCAATATTAGCCCTAATATTAATTATGTCACAAATAGACTTTGAATTCATCCTACCATCCATATTATCCCAAAACTAAGGTTTGGATTGAAATTAGAGTTTATAACTCATAAACAGTGTTACAGAATTTTCGGATCCTCACACGGTGTCTAATCACGCGCTGGCAACTGCCTATCTATCGAGGGTACCTCATAACCCGATCCTCTAATCATTAAAATGAAGTCTCCAGGGCATACTCCAGAGTGTCAATCATAGAGGATCTAACTCAATTCTCTCTCTCCAAGCTACCTACCCTCATGGCAGCCCTGAGCCAAGTCTCATGAATTTGAATCCGGTCTACTCGCTCCCAGTCGAGCTCGACCCTGGTGGCCTGAAGAATTGTCTGACTATGCACCTCTCTAGCATTTAACTGCTCTATAGTCTGCCTAAGTTGACTGTTTTACAACACCAGTTGCTGCACCGTTGGACTCAACTGAGGTGCAGCCTACTCCAACTGCTGTATCTTGGCCTGCAGATCGGCCACATCTAGCTCCCTTTAGTACGTTTCATCTCTATATAAATTCTCCATTTGCTGATGGAGAGCATTCTGTTATTCCAGATGAGCAATTCGAGCAGTCTGCTGCTCAACAACCTGTTGCAGCTTAGTAAACTGTTCATGTTCCAATGTAAGGTCAACATAACCCTCAAACAAATCATCCACAAAGGTGTGGAACACGGGAGATCCCTCATCGGGTACCTCTTCCTCTGCTGCTGCCTTAATCTCCAACTACGCAAGATCCCCCTCGGACTCCACATCCCACGCGAACATCATAACCCCACCTATAACAGGCTCTGTCATATCCATAATATCATCATCCTCTGGGTCAGACTCTCCTAATGGTGATGCCGGTGCAACTGGGGCGTAGCCCACCAACTACTCTGTATCCACTGGTATATCAATGAATAACTCCTCATCTCGAGATCTACTCGCCTCGCGTACAGCCATCCTACAACACAACATGAAAAATCAACATTAGTACAACAATAAAATATATTCATTGGAGAAATGAAATTATATTTCATTGGGTACTACTCGACTCGATGAATTCCCCAATTCATCTAATACAAGATATGATAAATCTCCCTGATTTATCTCCTAAGCCACTCAATATGAGTTTAATACTAAGGTTATAACCTAAGTTTCGCAATCCTAACATTTATAACATATAACTCTGATATTAACCTGTGATGCCCCGGATCCGGTCATCACGATCCAATACAAACATGCACCTCTAAACAACATACAATAACTAAATGCAGAATAATAAACATATATTGTTCATTTAAAAGGTGTTACTAGTCTCAAGATTCGATAACCTTAATACAAAAGTACAAAATTACCTTAGAACAGTAATTAGGGTTTAAATTACAATAACAGGAAGGAACTAAGCACAAAACAAAAGTGCTGTTGCTAGAAGTCTATTACTTCATCTTCTCTTTACCTTTGCTCTTCCCTGAAGTCTCGGGTTTAACTGCAATAAATTTCATGATATAACAAGAATGAGCAGCTAGTTTTCTTAGCAAGTTTAAATAACAAGAATAAAAAGTATATCATGAATGAAGGAAATATCTGAAAAGAATTCAACAATATGAATAACAATGCTTTTAGAATAAACGATAATCAAGTAGATCATGAACAGTAAACTTCAAATGGAATCAATAGTTGATTGACCTTTTGGTTATTAGCTCAAAAATACGTACTGGAGTGGATCAACCTATTATACACTATGTGTATGCATAACATTCAATTTCTGTGTTTTGTATCTTATATTATATACGGTGACACCCCAGGATTTTATAAGAATTCCAAATAAGGATTTTGGTTAATTAAGTAAAGGTTAGCAGTTAAAACCTAGTGTTAAATGACAGAAAGTGTGTGAATGATTAAATATGATTTATTACATGAATATTGTGCTATAAGTGACCTATGTGGTTGAAATGCTTAAGAGGGACTCTTGGCTTAATAAGGGTCTATTGAACATATGAGGACTAGTTATGTATTTAACGTATATTAGCAACGTATCAGATAATGCAATTATTATGAGTATGAGTTTCGATGATCAAATGGAACTAGAATGGATTAATTGATGAAGGATATACTGTAATACCTACAATAAGGTGATTTGAAAGGAATTATTGTAAGACACGATGTTATGTGTCAGCATGTGATAGGTTGAATATGTGTATATGTGTATTTGATCGGATAAGAAAGAAGGATTTTAAGTATAGCGAAAAGCGAGAATTGAGGAAAACGTAATTAAATTGATGCTCTAGTGATGAATGTTAACAATAAATGTAATGAATAGGCCTGGTGATGCGAGGTTATGAAAATTAAAAGTTGAGATAAGTATGTAAGTGCAGTGAAAAAGAAACCGTATGACCTAATCGGTTTATTAAGGATTAAAGATAATGATTTATGAACATTTGGAATATTGTTAAGAAATTGAGGTTAATTGATTGAAATAAGATAATCGTGATACGGCGTGTAAATATGGAATGTAATGCTCTCAAATGTGAGCAGAAGGAATACAGATTGTATATAGGTTGAATATTGCCATATGAGAATTTAGTGAACGAACGAAAGGGTTGTAAAACGTCAATATGAGTTTAAAAGGTTAGATGACGATGGGTTTTGGAAATCCGGTCGAGGTTCGCTTCTTGAGGAAGTGGTTTATGAAAAAAGTGAACAATCGAACATTTTAAGATGTCGGGAATTGGAAATGTGAAATGTGGAATCAAGGGTGGTTCGTAGAAAAATTTAAGATTTGTAATGTTATGCAATTGGCAATTATTGTGAATTATTATTATTAATATTAATTATTGAAATCTAATTTTTAAAGAGTGACAAGTGTTATGGAACAAGCCAATTATGTAGTATTTAATGATGGAATAAAATTCAAGTATGATTAAATAAGTTTGGATCAAAATAGAGTTGAAATGGATTAAAATTAAGCAAGTGGATTTTTGGGAAATTAAATTCTCTAGGAAATTTGGATAAAGACCAAGTTGCCCTCAACAAATTAGGCAATGACTTATATGTCTCAAGTGGTGAAATGTCAAAAATGCCCTTGACTTAATATGTGAAATGATCAAAATACCCTTGGATGGGTTAACCATGGTTATCTGCTCAACCAAGCCCAGTTAAGCTTATTAAATCAAGCCAAACAAGCAAGCTCACATCATTTTGCTGGGGGGGGGGGGGGGGGGGGGGAAGAGAGAGCAGCCCTAAAAAAAGAAAAAGGGAAAGAAGCCATAAAAGGCAAGGAAAAACTTGATGATTTGCTAAGCTATGATGGTCGAATGATGAAGGAGCAAGAAGAAAAAAGGAAGAGCTTGTCAAGACAAAGCTTTCTGTGTAAGGAACTTGGCCATTCAATGAGGTATAATCATGTTCAAGCCTTAAGATTTGGTGTTTAAGTGTTTTAATGCAAAAATAAGAGGTAGCCATGCAGGAATTCATGGTTAGAAGAAAAGGATATGTGTAATATGTGTTATATATGTTGTTTATGAAGAAACCCTAATGGTTGAAGTTGAGGATATAGGTTTTATGTGCAAACATGCTTATGATCATGTATAGAAATCATGATTTATAAATGATTATGTGTAATAAGTTGATGGTTTTGATGAAAACCTAGTTTGAAGAATTGAACATGTTGGAGTCATGCAATTTATTTTGTTAGATAGCATACAAAGTGCTTTGATGATTGAAAAACATGTTTTGGTATAAAAAGATTGAATATTAGGCTATACTTGGTGAATAAACGAAATCATAATCTGTAAAGTGCATTAGAATGTGCAGTTAGAAGTTATGTGGGCGTATGTAGTTGTTAAATGTGTATGCGAATGCCTATGTGGTGTGTTGAGTTTAAGAAGTTATTTGAGTTCAAGTTTGGAAATTAAAAAGTTGACAAATTACCGTCAAAGTGTGATTTTTGGCAATTTTGAGGAATTAAAGGTAAAATAAAGTCACATGACTTGTTTTTATGTAAATAAACATGTTAGAGTCGATTTTGTAATCAGCGGAATTAAGTTTGAATAAAAAGGCGATTCGAGCGATCGAAATCGATCGTTTCAATGCGAAAGGGATTTTTATAGACAAATATCGCCTCGTGTGAAGTTTTATGATTTTAAAAGTTGGAACATGTCATATACGAGTTATATGAACTTTATTGAATGTTGGAATAGAGTTTTAAAGCTTATGGCCAAAAATCACAAAGTTGGTAAAAAGTTGGTTGTGAAGTTAGAAAATTTTCTAAGTGTTGAAATTGTTGTGAACGGCCCTCTTACGGGCTAATGTAGCTATGATTTTGAGAAGCCAAATGAGGTAGTAAGACCTAGTTCTGTTCCAAATTTGGAGTTAATTGGATGTATATTGAATGAGTTAAAAATCACTAAATCAGCAGCTAAAATCAAATTTTGTTTTTGCAGGACTGCGCGGCCAGCGTAGTGTTGAACACTGGACACTGCACAGGGGCGCAGTGTACTATTCATGGGCCGAGAGGATTTCGTGGCCAACGAAGTTTGAAGGCGCTGGGGCGAAATGTTACTGTAGTAGAAAAAAAATTAAGCGTCCGAAATGCGACGTTTTGATATGGAATGATAATGATAAGCTATGTAAACCCTAGATAGTTAAAGAATGACCAATATAAAGGGTGCCAATGTATAATGAAATGATAAATGACATAATGTAACATGCCTAAAGCTAAGTCAAATCATGATGAGAGTTATGAAAAATGTTGATAATGAGTTATGATGTATTATTAACCTACATAGGGTATAATACATCAAAAGTGAAATGATTAGAGACGAATGGTCGGATAGTTATGAGATAAGTTTGATAAGTTATATTAAGTTATATGATCTTATAATGACATATAAGTGCAATGTTGACAGATAAGGTTCGGATTAGCAACTCGAGGCAATGAAGGATAGTAGGGTCAGGTGAGGCGACAAAGGTTAAGTAAAATGAATGCTAACTAGGCAAGTTTTTCAGACTTAAGTGTATTAATTGTTCTATGTAAACTATGTGTTAGTTGAAATGTGCACTCCGTGCCACTATGTGTATAATCTGTTAAGTGAATTATGTGACATTAAGCATAGCGTGATAAAGTAAAGAGGCATGACGCATATTATAAATGCGAGCATGAAAGGTGTTATCTGAATTACTTGCTGAGCTTTATGCTCACTCTTGCTATTAACTAACATTTCAGGTAAAGTACAAGAAGGCTGGAGGTTCCGGTACAGCTAAGGTAAAGAATGTGAATGCATGGAGATGCGTGAAGAAATTTATTAATTGAAATTATGAGATGCTCATGTAAATAGATAAAGGTTAAACTTAGATGATAGAAATAAATGTATGGTTTGTAAATCCATATAAATAGATGAGCATGTATGTACTATTTGAGGTTAAGAATGTAATGAGATATATGATTGTAATATTATTGTAAGTTGAGCATGATATATAAAGAAACTCGCATGTATGGTACAGATGTATGAAACCAGATATTTGATGATATAGATGTATGAAATCAGGTGTATGTGTACAGGATCAGGTACAGAAATAGGTATAAGGTAACAGGACCATAAATGGATATAATAATAACAAATTTTATTTACAGGTTATGTAAATCGTAAAATATATATGATTATGAAATGGTAATAGACTAGGCCACAAATAATAAATGTTTGACCTAAGTGCTAATGAATGTTAAGTGAGCATTGCGATCCTGAGACAGGTAAGAAATGTAAGATAAAAATATATATGGACCGCATTATGGTCAAATATTGATTTTAAAGGTTAAAGGTTAAGTTTTAACGCAAGAGATTTTAGTTAATGTGGTTTAATGTTAATATTTATCTAATCCAGACATAATTGGACTTTATTAAGGGAATGTGGGATCTCGGGGCACTACATATACGTGGGGTACTCCATTATATTTAAGGGATGTTTATAATAGTCTAAGAATCTGCATCCTCAAATAGTTTGGATAGCTTTTAAAATCTTTAACATAAATTTGACTAGCTAAACAATGGCTTAGACTCATCTCTGAACAGTTTATGCAATATGGAACTTTAAATAAGTACAAGTCAAAGACTGTACGAAATCAAATGCACGCAGTGTGAATATCAACATCAACGATGTAAGATAATTTTAAATAATTAACCCACTTAGCACATGCTTGAGAATTAACACTCGAGCTCAAATAAACAATCTTCAATAACATAAGAAGTTAGGGTAAGGAACTTGTCTCTCTGCTCAGCTACAAGTAACTAGCTTTAATTAACTGGTTTTGAAAGACCTAACATTGATAAAGTCAGCCTATTAATTAGTAAATCATATAATCATTCAGTTTAAATATTTAAGTTTATCAATTGCATAGCCTTAAATCACCTATAACTATCACATAACACCTTTTGAATAATTTTTCATATGCTATTAATCCTTCTTATCTATCATTACACGTTAATGATGTAATAATTGATTAGTTTATTAACTTTAATTATTATTTAATGTTGATTAAATATTAATTTGAAAGTCTGAGTATGGGACATGTCTCATTTCAAATTCTCTTAGAGTTGAAACATGTCTCAATTGTTCTAGATCACTCAAATTCATAACAGAAAACATCCTTATTTATTATTTAATCCTCATTTAATTATTATTTCATGTTAATTAAATAATAATTAATTAATCAATTACCCTTATTTATTATTTAATCTTAATTAAATAATAAATAATTAATCCTTTAATTTAATCCTCCTTTAATTATTATTTAATGTTAATTAAATAATAATTAATTTCTTAATTATCTTTATTTATTATTTAAACAATTAATTTATAAATTTTATTATTATTTAATATTAATTAAATAATAATTAGTTAATTACCTATCTTTATTTACTATTTAATTCTCAATTAAATAATAGTTAATTAATTAATTTACTTTATCTTTCTTATATTGTTATTAAATACTTAAATCACATATTTAATATTTAATAATAATTTATTAGTAATTTTATCTAACTAATTAATAGTTAATTAGTGTACTCTTTACACCTTAAATACAATTAAAAATAATGATTTTTTCAATTAATGTTACTTATTATTTAATATTACCTAAATAATAATTAATTAGCAGTTTTATGATTTTTCAAAAATTAAAAATATTAATTTATTATTTTTCCTTTAGTTAGTAAGGTTTAATCACATTTTAATTATGAAAATTACCAAATAACATGCTAAAAATACAAACACATTTTTATAAAATAGTACACGCAAAACCAAGCAACTTTGGTCAAGGACATGTCGTTGGAACCGGTCGTAATTCTGGTGAACCGGTTGCCGGAATGTTCCGACCGGTTCACAAAAAAAAAACCGACAGTAGCTTTGGAATTTTTTCTAGAATCTTCCCAGCTTTGGGGTCTTGGAGAAAAATCTTAATAACTTGAGTTATATAATTCCGATGGAGCTCTACTAGGTATCAATGGAATCGTGACTTCCCAAACAACAATTTTCTTGGCTCAAACACTATTTTTGGATAAGTTCTGGTTTCAGAAATTTGGCTCAAACAACCAACTGCCAGGGAGTATTTTTTGACAGCGGGGTCATTTGCTATAAAAATCGTAACTCACTCATTTTAATTCGATTTTTAATTATTTCAGTTGGAGAATCTTTGTATCGAAGAGCTCTATCACCCAGAGTTGACATATCATGATTCTGACTTACGAAATATGAACAGTAACTCCGAGAGTGGACTGCTTCGATTTACTTTTTTAGTAAAGGTGTTCGAGAGTTTTCTTTCAAGATTCTTGACATAAACACATACTAATACACAAGTTAGATACATGTTAACCTATATACACATATTTAGCAAGAATCAAGCTATTTAGAACTTCGACATAACATTTTTATCATTAAAAAAAAAACAAGAAGAGCAAAGCTAGGATTTTTTTTTTAATAAGGTTAATACCTTGATCTAGTGGCTCTTCTTCTTTCTTTTCCAAAGTAGGTGACAAAGTTAGATGGCATCAACACTTCTTATGTTCCTTCTTCTTAAGGTGGCGGTACTCTCTTCTTTTTCTCTCAAGAAAATACCTCGCAAGCATTTTTTTCTCACAAATGCTCTCTAGACTTAGAAAAGGAAAAGACGAAAATGACTAGCTTGAATCCCACTAATATAAGTATACTTGCAATAGTTATTAGATATAAGAAATGTATCTATCTATTTTAGCATCATTAAGCTAGCTTGGTAGGACTTACAAGTTAGGGTGACTAAATGACTAATTACACCTAAACTATCAAGTCTAGTGCATACAAAGCTCCCAGTAACTATCAATTAAATTGTATAGGATTTCAAATCCATGTGCCTCATTCTTCTCTCCTCACTTTGCCGACAAAAGGAAGGGAAATTGTCCCACTTTGGTTGTCATCTTATTTACTTTTAATAATTAAATGAGCTACATAAATTAAATACCAAGTGGGCTAATAATTGGACCACATTTAATATTCATTGGGCTTACATTAAATGACTTGGACTAACATTTAGTCAAGTCCATGAAATTTAACATTGGACTATTTAATTCAACCCAATTATGTCTCATTTAATTTGTCACACTATTAATTACTAAGTCCATGATCAAATAAATGACTGGGCTTAGCAAATTAATTAAATGGGTTAGTCAATTAGTAATTAATTACCAATTGGATTATTAAATAATTTTATTAATATTACACATTGTTCACATTAATTAATACTCATATTAATTAATTAACTCATTAACTATATTCAATTGAATTGAATATTAAATTAATAAACATTTATCCATTTTCTTGATATTAACACCTTAGGATTAGTCCACTAATTTAATTAGTGTATTAGTGACTTCATTTAATTCAGTCTAGTGATTAATTCACATAGTCACATAATCAAATAATTATACAAGAAGGTTTAAATAACTTTACAAAACTAACTCATTAGAAATTAAATACTTTATTTAATTAATAATGACGTTTGAAATTCTTCGTCATTACACTTAATGACCTACCAGATTCAGAGGAATATGCCTTTGTTGAGGGAAGAGGACTGAGTGTCTTATGGAGAAAATCGAGTGAGGCCCGTCTAATTCTTAGTGAATCAGCCCCTGTTGAGGAAATAGGACTTAGTGTCCTAAGAGGATATAAGATGGGACTTAGTGACCAGCCTAATTCTTAGTGACCTACCTGATTCTTAGTGAATCAGACCCTTAGTGGGAGGACTTAGTGTCCAAATTTGTATAGGCTTAGTGTCCAATTTATCCTTAGTGGAATATTCCTGCTTAGCGGAGTGAAAGAGAGGAGTAGGAGTAGTTTAGTCTCCGAACCTCTTAAAAATATTGTGTTTTCAATGTCTCTTTACCATATTCTTTATACTTTATGTTTATGCCATGTATGATGAGTTTATTGTGCATATAACTTTCCATTTGCAAATTTATGAACAGAATTTTGTGTTATTATAAATGATCAAAAGGGACGATGAGTGGGTTTCATACCTACAAAAATTAAAAACTTTTAAGCTTAATTATTTCATATCTTTAAGTGTTTTTAGTTCTATTTTACTTGTTTATATGATCATTTTGTAGAAAATGACTTCGGGAGGTCAAAACGTGAAAAAAACTATTCAGTGGCAATTTTATAATTCTAAAAAATACACTGCGCTTGGGCGCAGTCCGGCGAAATTAGTTGGCCCAGTTGCCGCGTTGCAGAATTCGAGCCCAGTTAGGATTATCATTTTGTGTTGTTTTAAAAAAGACTCTAGGGTTATATTAAGGAGGATATACAGAGACAGAGGGGGAATATATAGAGAGCAAGAATTGGAGCTATTTTTTGGAGACTTGAAGATTGATCGGAAGAACATAGAAGCTAAGAGTGAAGGCTAAGGAGACGGATTGGATTCGACAGATTTTATTCTATTTCCTTTAGTCTATCTTTTGAACTTTGAATATTTTTCTATATTCATATGATGATAGTTTTCAATATGATATGTAATTAAATACCTATTTAAGATTACAATGGAACCGTTGTTAGAACTTTAATTAATCCATCTTAGTTTCAATTATTTGATTAGTGTTGGATTGGTTGTTATATCTTGTGCGTGATTTATAATTGTCTGATCGACGGTTATTTAATTTCGTAGATGAAATTGAAAAAGGAAGTCTAGGAATAGATCTGGGTATAATAACGTGTGACTTTGTTTATTCTTTCTAAGAAGAGTATCATTATAGTGTCTATGATAAAAAAAAATACATATATGCCACACGTAACATATTGAGAGTTTAATCTTAATGACTCTGTTTTAAGGTATTTTGCATAGAATTATAGCATTATAAATTGGAGTAGATCTTTTTACTAATTATTGAAAGAGGTTGGTAAATAGATAAGTGATCTCAGTAGTCATCCATATAATTAAGTAATTGTAATTAAGATGATGATATTACTGTGATGCAATTGGAGAAATTGTAATCTTAAATCCCTTTATTATCTGGTAATCTACTCTTGTTAATTAGCTTAATTTTAATTTTAATTTTAATTAATTCATCATCCAAATCTGCTACAATTTAAATATAATTGAATTAATATAAATTTAATAGTTAATATAGTTATTATTACTTGTTCCATGTGGGTTCGACATCCTTCTTATTACTATATTACTTGATTGACTATGTATACTTGCGTGTGAATTCCATATATATAAATCGGACAATAAGTTTTTGGTGCCGTTGTCGGGGAACAGTTCTAATAATTAGTTTATTATTAATTTTTGTTAATTTAGTTTTAATTTAAACATGTTAATCTTTCGCTTTTCGTTTGCTTTTGCAGGCTTCCATTGGTTTGAGTATGCTCGTGCTTTTGCAAAGGAGTGATCTTAGTATTTTGTGTATGCACACGAAATATAAAGGTCCAGAATTGGAGTCATACGAAGACGACATAGAACGAAGGTTCCTTAGAATTCACAACTATATTCAGGCTACGATAGAAAACCAAGACAGAATGGCTAGGGAAGAACAAAATCACTGTGGGATTATGCCAAGCCATAAGTGACAGAAATTCAGACCAACATCATAAGGCCTTCCATCATAGCCCCTAGTTTTGAGATTAAACCATGAACTATTCAGATGATCCAGAACTGGGTTCAGTTCGGGGGTTTACCAAACGATGACCCCAACAACCATATTGTCAGCTTCTTGAAGATATGCGACACTTTTAGATATAATGGGGTAACGAAGGACGCTATTAGACTGAGGCTTTTCTCATTCACGTTGAGAGATAAAGCCAAAAACTTGTTACACTCCTTGCCTGCAGGGTCGATTACAATGTGGAATGATTTGGCATTAAAGTTCCTTGCCAAATTTTTTCCACCAGTAAAAGATGGCAAAGATGTGGAACGATATCACCTCTTTCGTTCAGCACGACTCGGAGTCATTGTACGAAGCTTGGGAACGATTCAAAGACTTGCTACGGAGATGTTCCCATCATGGGATTCCTAAGTGATTGCAAGTCCAAATCTTCTACAATGGTCTGTTCAACCAAGTTAGGACAATCATATATGTGGTTGCTGGTGGAGCATTGATGGGCAAGAACTGTGAGGAAGCGTATAACCTTCTTGAAAATATGGCAACAAATAACTATCAATGGCCTACATCTAGAACTCATCAGCCAAGGGCATCAGGTATTCATGAGGTGGATGTTATGATAGCTTTTTCAGCACAAGTGACAACACAACTTTCTGCCATGTCAAAAAGAATGGACGCTATGGGAATGTAAAAAGTTCAGACGGAGACAGTATGTGAGCTTTGTGCAGGAAATCACTCGACAGAGCATTGTGCAATCAATTCGAAATCCATGCAGTTTGTTAAAAATCAAAACAGACAGTAGCAATATGACAACAATATAAACAGTTATAATCCAGGTTGGAAGAATCACACAAACTTTTCTTGGAGCAATAATCAGGCACAACCTCAAGCTTAAGTTCCAAGGCATTCATACCAACCCAGATTCCAAAACTAACATCATAAACAACCCCAATAACCCGATAAGTTATCACAAGTGGATGATCTGTTAGCGAGGATGGCAACTCAATTTGAAGTAACTACGAAAAATCAAGCAGCTCAGATAAGGAATCTTAAGAACCAAATGGGTCGAATCCATAGTGTTTTAAATAACCGACCTCAAGGTTCTTTACTAAATGATACTGAGAAGAATCCAAGGGGAGAGGGTAATGAGCATTGTAAGGAAATTATCTTGAAGAGTGGGACAGAATTATCTGAAACAGTTAAGGAGAACTCAAAGCAATCACGAGATGATGATTGCAAAGTTTAACAGAAGGCAAATGAAGATGAGGATTTTACAAGAAAAAGGAGAAGACTGTGGAAAAATCTGAAGGTGTCAAGCCGAATTCCTATGTACCACCAGTTCCATTCCCACAGCGACTTCAAAAGGCTAAGGCAGACAAATAATATTTAAAGTTTCTAGAGGTATTCAAGAAGCTTCCGATCAATATACCCTTTGTGGATGCTATAGAACAAATGTCAAACTATGTGAAATTTATGAAAGAGATTCTGTCAATAAAGAGAAAATTGGAAGATTTTGAGACAGTCGCATTGACGGAGGAATGTAGTGCCATTCTACAGAAGAAGTTACCACCAAACCTAAGAGATCCAGACAGTTTCACGATACCATGTACCATTGGTGACAAGTTCTTTAGGAAAGCCTTGTGTGACTTGGGGGCCAGTATTAATTTGATGTCATTGTTTATCCATCAATAGTTAGGTCTGAAAGAAGTGAAGACAACCAATGTCACTCTACAGCTGGCATATAGGTCACTAACTTATCCAAGAGGAATAGTGGAGGACATATTGGTGAAAGTTGATAAGTTCATCTTTCCGGTAGATTTCATAATGTTGGACTTTGAGGAGGACAAAGAAATTCTGATTATACTTAGGTCTCCATTCTTGGCTACAGGTAGAACCTTGATTGACATGCAAAAAAAGGAGCTTACGATGAGGGTCCATGATCAAAAGATCACATTTAGCGTGTTCCAAGCTATGAAGTTCCCAAAGGAGGCGAAATAGTGTTTCAGAGTTGATTGGTTAGAGGTAGCAGTGGATGAAGTTTCTGAAGATAATTTTCTTGCGGATCCACTTGTAATGGCCTTAGTTAACCTAGAGCTGCAGATTTTCCAACCCTACTAGAGTTTGTATAGTTATTGAATGCATCTACACCACTTGTATAGGTCGAGAAGCAATATGAGCCATTAAAGCATTCAAAAAAATCAAATACCCATGAAAAGACATCCATAGAAGAACCACCCGTTTTGGAGTTGAAACAGTTGCCAAACCATCTGAGGTATTCATACTTGGGAGATTCTTCCACACTATCAGTGATTATTTTCACGTCACTCGATGAGTTACAAGAGAAAAAATTGTTAAGAGTATTGTGGGAATTCAAAACTGCCATTGGTTGGACTATAGCGGATATAAAGGGAATAAACCCATCGCTATGTATGCATAAAATATTGCTCGAGGAGGATGCCAAACCAGTTATAGAGCAACAATGAAGGCTAAATCTAATAATGAAGGAAGTCGTAAAAAAAGAAATTATCAAGTGGTTGGATGCGGGTATCATCTATCCCATATCAGACAGTTCATGGGTTAGTCCGGTGGAATGTGTACAAAAGAAAGGAGGCATGACAGTAGTAGCCAATAAGAACAACGAGTTAATCCCGACAAGGACGGTGACCGATTGGCGAGTCTGTATGGATTATCAGAAATTGAACAAAACAACTCGCAAAGATCATTTTCCTTTGCCCTTCATTGATCAGATGTTAGATAGATTGGCGAGGCATCCATTTAACTATCTGTTAGATGGCTATTTGGGCTACAATCAAATTGCTATAGCCCCCGAGGATCAGGAAAAGATGACATTCACATGCCCATATGGAACATTTGCTTTTCTGATGATGTCTTTCAGGCTTTGCAATGCACTTGTGACATTTCAGAGATGTATGATGGCGATCTTTTCTGATATGGTGGAGCAAAATTTGGAAATTTTTATGGACGATTTCTTAGTCTTTGGTGACAATTTTGATCTATGCTTAGCAAATTTGATATTAGTTCTCAAGAGGTGTGTAGAAACAAATTTGGTGCTTAATTGGGAGAAGTGTCATTTTATGGTGCAAGAAGGAATCATCTTGGGACATAAGGTGTCTGTTAGTGGAATAGAAGTGGACAAGGCAAAAATCGAGACGATTAAAAATCTCCCACCACCAACTTCTGTGAAGGGAATTCGTAGTTTTCTGGGACATGCGTGATTTTATCGACGGTTTATCAAGGATTTCTCCAAGATCACAAAGCCGATGTGTGTTTTACTCGGAAAAGATGTTACATTTAAGTTCTCTACAGAATGTCATGAGGCATTTTAGATTTTAAAGAAGAAGCTAATAATTGCGTCGATAATAGTTGCACCAGATTGGAGTCTACCGTTCGAGCTTATGTGTGATGCTAGAGATTATACAGTTAGAGCAGTCTTAGACCAACTCAAGGAAAAGGTATTTCACGCAATTTACTACGCTAGCAAAACTCTGACAGATGCACAACTGAACTACACTACGACGGAGTAGGAATTAGTTGCAGTGGTCTTTACCTTCGTTAAATTTCGAGCATATTTGATTGGGACAAAGGTGATCATGTTTATAGACCACTCTGCGATAAAATATCTCATCTTGAAAAAGGATGCCAAGCCAAGGTTGATCCGTTGGATTCTTCTACTTCAGAAATTTGACCTTGAGATTCGGGATAGAAAGGGGTTCGAAAACCAAGTAGCGGACCATCTCTCTAGACTAGAAAATTCTCAACAAAACAAAGGAGATGGAGTGTTGATAAATGAGTCATTTCCCGATGAGAACTTATTCTATGTAGCAAAGCAAGCTCATTGGTATGTGAATTATGTTAATTACATCGTCAGTGGTGTACTTTCTTATGACTTAAGCTATCAGCAGAAAAAGAGGTTCCTACATGATGTCAAGCAGTATTTGTGCGACAAACCTTTTCTTTTCAGACAATGTGTTGACCAGATGTTAAGAAGATGTGTGGCTAGGGAGGAAATTGAAGGTATTCTATAACACTGCCACTCATCTCTCTATGGAGGTCACTACGGAGGCGATAGAATAGCTGCAAAGATTCTTCAATATGGATTCTATTGGCCTATAATTTTCAAAGATGCTCATGAATTCGTGTGTTAGAGTTCATGTCCTAGAGACCAATTATTTGATGTAATTGCTTAACATTTTTGATATTATATTTGATTAAATAAATAAATTATTTTATTATGATTTTATTTACCGCGTTATATAAATGTTAGCATAATAAAAGTCCTTAGAATAGTGATACAAATTATATAGCTTTAAGTATGTGACTTAAAGCATGAGATCATATAATTACAATTAGTATCATTGCTCTTAAATGTACCTAGTCGAGTATCATTATTAATGGGACAACAATGATACATTAAGACTAGTATGAGGATTGACTGATGGCCAAATCTCATTGGTTATAAATATATGAGATATTGAGTCAATGCATAGGTACATGTTATAGAACAATGTACTGGACAGACCCACCATGAGAATTCTACGTAAAGCATTATGCAAAGTGTCATAAGAAATTCTCATAATGACAATAATGTAATGATCCTCCGACCTGAAATCACTATATTATTACACAAGAATTTATGTACTTTGATATCATAAAAGGTCACATTTAATAAGGTGGACAATAAAGGTGATTACTTCATGAATCGTGTGAGGAATATGAGTGATCTAGATGGAATTTAACCCTCCTATATATTAAGGGGTGATATCCATAGGCCTTTTGATTGAGTAGGACTATGAAATGCATGGTCATGCTCAAATAGTGATTTGTTTCATATAGTCTACCCATTGATCAAGAAAACTCAGATTAAATTATGAAGAGTATGACACATTCCATGTCTCGAGTTTAATCTAGGATGTTAAGGTTAAAAGGATTAAATTACATTGAAATATTGGTCACAAAAAAAGGTTGCATCGAATCACCAATCTTATTATTATTTACATAGCAGTGATGCATTACTAGATGCCGCTCACTGTTTATAATTTTATAATATGATTTTAAAATTATTGTCAACATAATAATAACCTATAAGGTCACACACTTAGAACGCAATTAAAAGGGAATTAATTTAAATTATAAGGATTTAAATATGTCAATATGATTGATAATATTTAAATTACGAATTTAAATTAATAGGATAACTTGTATATATGTATATTAATTAAGTAAGACTTAATTAAGATATAATATATATAAATTCGGATTTTACTTTTTTAATTAGATTAGGTTTTGGTTAATTCCTCTTAACTGCTATATATATATATATATAATATATCAGTTCTTTTATAGACTGAAGGAAAAAATCAAAACAAAAAAAAATCCTAATCGCTTTTAGAAAGAGATTAGAGAGAAAAACTTTAAAAAATCCAGATCTTGGCTGCTAGTACCGCAGCTCTCCTTTGCTGTAGATCATGTGACGATTCGCGGGGTGTTTGTGTGGATACTGTAGAGGTGCAGTTCTGTTGGATTGCGTTGAAGATTTGAATCTGTTCCAGAATTTTTCATCGTCTCCATTCAAGCTCGAATAATTGGTAAAACAAATCTAAACCTCTAAATTAATATGTTTTCGCATGGATCCTGTTTTAGGATTTCAGAAATTATTTTAAAAAGTTATAATTCCGCTGCTTTTACGTGCCAAAATTCCTACATCAGGAAGAGGAGTGATAGATGTCAAAGGGTTGGCAACATATCAAGTTGGCAGGAGATTCCTTTAAATACAATATTGGAAGTCGAAATATTTGACGTATGAGGGATCGATTTCATGGGATCATTCCAATCGTCATTCAATAACAAATACATCTTAGTGGGGGTGGACTACGTCTCCAAGTAGGTGGAAGCAATGGCTTTACCTACTAATGATTCCAAGGTTGTTCTAAATTTCTTGCGCAAAAACATTTTTACAAGATTAAGAATACCAAGAGCTATAATCAGTGATGGGGACTCCCATTTCTGTAACAAATATTTTGCAGCTCTTCTAACTAAGTATGGAGTACGGCATAAAGTTGCGACGGCATATCATCCCCAGACAAGTGGACAGACTGAGATTATCAATAGAGAGGTCAAATAGATTCTGGAAAAGATTGGTCCAGCAACCTTGACGAGGCTCTATGGGCATACTACACTGCCTACAAGACTTCAATAGGCATGTCTCCATATAGACTCGTCTATGGAAAAGCGTGCCATCTCCTAGTAAAATTGGAGCATAACGCGTATTGGGTGATAAAGAAGCTAAATTTTTATTCGCATGCAGTAGGAGAAAAGAGGATCTTATAATTGAATGAAATGGACGAGTTTAGAATGCACGCAGATAAAGATGCCAAATTGTATAAAGAGAAAGTCAAAAAGGGGCATGACAAGTGCATTGTTGAGCGGACATTCGAATCGGGCCAGTCTGTACAATTATTCAATTCAAAATTTAAGCTTTTTTCGGGCAAATTAAAATTCAGATGGTCCAGACCATTTACACTAACTAATGTCTTCCCATATGGAGCGATCGAAGTAAATGACCCACGTTCTCATCAAATGTTCAAGGTCATGGTCAAAGGCTAAAGCATTATTGGGGTGGCGTCGTGGATCGTCAGTGGACCTCAATAACCCTTGCAGATCCTATTTAAGCGGAAAGAGATAGTCAGGCTAAAAGACTCTAAATCAAGCGCTCGTTGGGAGGCAACCCAACTATAGTATCGTATTATGCATTTTATTTTCATTTTTAGGCCATTTTGGTTTAATTTATTCAATTTCTAGGAATTAATAAATTTATAGCTTATGAAGGAATTTCTTATGTGAGCTTCACTAATTCTTGTGGACTTTACCTCATTGTAGCTCTAGAAGATGATTATGGAGCTCAGAATTTAAAAAAAAATGTAGCAATTTTTTTTTCCAAAAATCAATAACTGCACCCCGGCGAGAAGTTTGAACTGCATAACTGCGCCCCGGCGACATCAGACTTCGCTCGCAGCAAAAAGCTTACAGTTTGACTGTGCCGCAGCGAGCTTTGATTTCGCCCCTAGTGAAATCACCTCAATCCAATTGCGCCCCGGCGAGATTCATAGGCTATTTCCTTGCGCCTCGACGATATGTCCGATTTTTAGTTTTTAAAAACCATTTCCACGCCCGATCAACTTACACTTAAGATGCACTCATGCATCATAAACTCGAACGTACTCTCTCTCAGAACCCTAATTTTCCTCTCTTTTGTTTCTAAACCCTAATCCTCGCACCCAAACTACGACACCATTTTCCATCTACTGTCACACCTCAACATCACAACACCTATTTCATAGTACTCCATCCGAGTTTCTTCGCTGAGGGTTGAGCAATGGTCACGGTTCGTTTACACAAATTGGGGGTTCCGGTGGAGTACTTCGTTGGAGCTTCAATCATCCAAATTGAGGTATTAATTATTGTAATTTCCACCATTCATTCATTCAATTCAATAAGTTTTTAGTAGTTATTCCTGTCAAGACTTGGTGTATTGTCTCGAGTGTGCCCAGTTGGTTTTTGTTGGCCACTGGAGGAGCAATGGCGGTTTAGGTGGTGTGACCGAAACTAGGTTCGTAGTGTGCAAATTGTCAGTCGGTAGGGGTTAATTTTAATTGCCAATTCAACTTGAGTTTGGGGGAAATATCGCGGCACACCACATGTTCGATAGTTTGCCGCAAAGAGGAAGTCATTTAGTTTGAGTTATAGAGGGACAAGTTAAGTGTTTGATTTAGAATTATAAAGGAGTGGTAGAGCATCAACATTGATATTGTGCATATATGGCTCTGAAATGCCAACTGGGAAAAGGTTCATCAACTACACCTCGATCGTTTAATCGAAAAAAAATTATTAGTGCAGAGGCGGAGGATAAGTTTAATCATGTATTAGCTGGAAGGGCGTTGATTCCAAAACGGGGGCTAAGACCGAGCTAATTAGAGGATGGTGAATTGCATCAAATGCTTGTGGGGGTGTGGTTGACACACATTTACAGATCACCCAAATCTGGTAGTTACGGCTATCATTAAGGAGTTCTATGTCAATGCTTTAGATACGCTAGACTGTGAGGTGATGATCCGAGGTCAAATGGTGTCATTCAACAAAGGGACGATTAATGAGTATTACAATTTGAGGGACATTGATATTTGTCAATATGCTGCAATGGGGACCCCAAACTATGGACAAATTATCCGTGATCTTTGTCAGTCGAGCACAGAATGGAAAATCAATAAGTATACTAGTGAATTGATGTCGTTTTCGTTCAACGACTTAAGTAGATACGGTAAGATTTGGTACACGTTTTTGTGTGCCAAATTAATGTCGCCTATGCATGTGACTGACGTGATACGAGATCGAGTCGTTCTCTCATATGATATCGTCATCGGTTTGTCGATTGATGTCGGGGTGTTATTATATGCTCGATTAAAAAGCGGTTGAAAGGGACGACATAAGGAGGATTACCGCACTCGTCCCTCATTACCGCGTTATGTAAACGAGTTGGCTCAGCTGAATCCGACTACTTCAGCATATCAGATTCCACCTCCACCACTGTTGCCATAGTATCCACCACCAGAATCGGATGATGATAATACTACAGAGAACGCCGATCAGGAGGAGGTCTAACTAATCAAGGAAGTTCTCTTGTTTTCTCTAGTCTTTATTTCTTTATACAATGAGGACATTGCATACTTTGAGTTTGGGGGTGCATACACTACATGATCATGATTTTGTAAGTATTTGTATAAGCATTTGTATATTTGCATAAATAGTTAAGTATCTGCATAATTTCAATTAAAAAAAATTACAATTTTTTTTTTTTTTTTGCATATAGGATCATATATTATTGCAGTTAGGAACACTTGAGTATGGAATTAATGTATGAAATTTAACGAAGGTCAATGATAAAAATGTGATACATTATTTAATAATTCTAGCAAGACGGATAATGATCATTAAGTTTGAAATTTTATGTATTTGCTAATTTTATGAAGCTTGGAGCCTTTGGATCTTAATTGCAATTATTCAATGTATTAAGTCAGTTGGGTTTTGATTCAATTTTGTGAAGTAGGTGCTCGTTTAAGAGTTAGAAAACCTCTATCACTTGTTGGAACATAAATTATATAAAGAGAGATAACTAATTGCTTCGATGTCTGTCTTAAATGAATAAACAGAATAATAGAATGAAGAATAGACAGATATGAGCAAAACTTAGCTAGTCTATTTTCATGGCCTCTATTGTTCGAACAAGCAAGCCCTTAGGAGTGTCTCTACACTTAATGCCTTAAAGCCATCTGGTTTGGGAGTCACTAGTGAAAAGTTCGCTACATGGGTAATATTGAAAAGCCTAAGAAAAATGGACATTGCATGTGAAGACCCCAAATCCGGGTTCTATAACCTCGAGTTTGGTTCTCACGACACAATACATAATAACAACTAAACGTATTCTTAAATGAAACTTCGTAGAATAATACATAAAGTCCCTTATCAAAAGGCTACAATCCCAAGGTCTATTAATCTTAACATAAACAGTACATATTTTAAGGGATTACAAAAGATTCACAAAAGAAATTAGATAAAAAGTAATTAATTTAACATGCAATAAGCTAATCTAAGCATTTGCTTTTTCCTTGTCTTTGTCTTTTTTAGAGCATTTTGGCTTAGCTGAAAAATATATCATGATATAACAAGAGTGAGCAACTAGCTTGTTCAACAAGTTTAAGATTAGATGAAATAAGTTATATCATGATTGAATGGAAAATAACATCATGGATTTCAACAATAGATAGCAATTGTGAAAGAATAAGAATAATGTTCACTAAAAGAATAGATTGACTCTTTATTGCTGAGTGGCTTCTAAGAACCATGAACTACTTCTAAAGATAAAACAGACATATAAATCTAATTTGTTATGCGAAAGGGATCAGCCTCTTGTACCCTATATATATGTATAACATTCAGACATCTTGCGCAAGTTCGATTTCCTGAATATAATACCCCTTATATATGGTTATTCGTTCTCAGTCTTACTATAAGAATCCGTACTAACCAATAGTTTGGATAAGCCTTTAAAATATTCAATTTGATGAATTTAAACATGCATTATTTAGCCGAAATAATTAGCTTAGACATTCTTAAACAGTTCTTGAATTAATGAACTATAAAGGTTGTAAATGCACTAAGTCCGAATACAATAATAATATCGATGTGGACTAACTTTAAATAATTAAACCACTTAAAGCTCTAGCAAATAAATACAAGTGTAGAAACTTGCTCAACAATAATTGAATAAAGTTAGAGAACTTGCTCAATATAAAATTTGAGTAAGGTTAAAGAACTTGTCTCGTGTGTAGATTACTGCTAACTAATTCAATTCAATTTTCTCTGAATATACATAACAATTAATCAAGTTGATCTTTAAATTAGTATCATATATTCATTCATAAGATAACCTCTATATATCTTACACCTCTAACACTTAACGAAATAATTATATAGTTAAAGGTATATAAACACTTTGAAAATATTATCACCACTTAATAATATAAAACATAAATTAATTTAATATAGTTCAAACTCTTATCTAATATTATTATCAATTTAACAATATTTTATTAGTCTTATAATATTATTAATTATTTAATAATATTTTATTAACCTTCTAATATTATTAATTATTTAATAATATTTTAATCATTATCTAATATTATTAATCATTTAATAATATTTTATCAAATTCTTAATATTACTAATCATTTAATAATATTTTTTTCATATTCTAATATCATTAATTATTTTATAATATTTTATTCATTATCTAATATTATTAATCATTTAATATTATTTTATTACTTTATTAATATTATTAATCACTTAATGATATTTTATTCAATTACTAATATTATTAATTATTTAATAATATTTTATTGATTTTCTAATATTATTATTCATTTAATAATATTTTATTAATTTCTTAATATTATTAATCCTTTAATAATATTTATTCCCATTTACATATTAAATTAACTACTTATAATTTTTAAACTACATTTATTGGATCTAAAAATAATAAAGTAATTTTTAGAACATTTTTCATTTTTCGACCGGCCCAGCGCCGCTGGCACTCGGAATAAATCGAGTCCAGCGCTGCTGGTGCTGGAAACAGAAGCCCTGAGCACTGCCGGCACTGAGTCAGCGCCGTCGGCGCTTAGGTGTTTTTCTTTCCAAAAATAGGCAGATTTCCAACTTTAGTTATCTTAATTAAAACTTGAATAAAATGAAATCTATACATCCAAATGACACAAACTCAGTTTTGTTATCTTCCTAACTTCTTGTTTTACAACATTTCATGGTTTGATCATATTTTTGAGAATGTTTTGATACGAAATTTAAGATCGAACCATCTAGGGTTTCAAAACGCCATGTTTTGCGGAAAAAGCCATAACTTCTTCATTTTTCCATATTTTTGAAGGATTCAAGTTGAGTTTTCTTTATAACTCATATATGTAACTTTCTAGCCATAGAAATCCATTTTCCAACTTGTACATTCCAAACTACAACAATAAATAGCACATACTCATCTAGGGTTTTATCGATAAAGTTCAATATAGACTTTTCTTCCATTTATATACATACCACACATACCAAAACATGATTTAAACATATCAACCCATGAATCTATCAATATATCATAGTTTTAGACTTTTAGACCATCAAAATAACTTTTGAGCGGTTAAAAATATCTTTTGACCATATAAAATATATATAGACTACAAAAATAAACTAAAAATGTGTTAGAGCACTTTTGAACCTCTTGGACTTATGTGCTCTTCTTCTTCTCCTTCCAAAGTAAGTTATGAGCCTATATGTCATCCACCAAGCTCCTCCTCTAGCAATTTCCTTAGTAAATTCTCAACACACAAATGTATTCTCTCTTTTCTCTCTTGGAAGCTCTTACTTTTCTCTCTAGAATGCTCTAGCAAATGACCAACCAACATAACACAAAGGCGAGGCACTCTATATATAGGACTTGGGTAACTCTTTATTAACTCCCTAATCAACTAGCATTGGTTAATTAAGAAGCTAATTAAGATTACTATTTGCTTGAATGACTAGGTGAATGACAAGGTGATTGACATGGGTGGTTGAGCAACTATGGAAAAGAGTGTGTTAGAAGCAACATGAAGCAAACAAGTCACCCCATGTGGGGGCCCTATACCTAGCCAAATGGGGATTTCCCCCCCAATTTTGGTTTATTTTTATGGCTTATATATGCACACACACACACACACACACACACACATATATATATATTGACCAACATTTTGCCTTTCTATTGGACTTCACTTTGGACTTAGGAATTAAATAAGTTGGGCTCGTCCATTTAATTTGGTTGGGCTCAATTTAATTGTTCTATTGAGCTAACATTAAATAACATATGTTATATTTAATTAAAACAAGCATTGGGCTTGTTTAATTATTACATGGATCAATGTTTAAATTAATTACATTGACTACTAGGTAAATTGA
Organism: Hedera helix; assembly: GCA_947179155.2. NCBI lineage: Eukaryota > Viridiplantae > Streptophyta > Magnoliopsida > Apiales > Araliaceae > Hedera > Hedera helix. The sequence continues at coordinate 28,067,900 of OX359277.1, read as the reverse complement.
TTTAACCTAGTTTAATACCTCATTTGGACTTATAAGATAATTCAATTAGACTATAGAATTCGTGGTCATTACATTGCACATGCTGAGTTAATCATATACGAGTTGGAGCGTAAGACGCACTCGTTAAATAAAGAAGATGAATAGAAAAATGTGAAGACAAGTGAAAAGAGAGGTAATAGAACGCTATATATGAGTAAATATTTTTTATTGAGCATTAGTATTCGTGAGTTATATTAGAATAATGACTAGCTTGATATGTTGAATTCACACACACGCATAAGGGTCAAGGGTGAAATGAAATTGGGGATAATATCAGATTTTTGACTAGGCATGAATTTGAAGTTTAGCTAGGTTATTACTTAAGATCTTTGAGGCCTGATGTTTATGGATTATGTTGATTTGTGCTCGAGACATTAGTTATCATGCATTTGCATTTATGTGGGTTAGAATAGTTAGTTATGTTTATTTTACTTGTAGTGTTTTTGCTTGAGTACACGCAAAGTCTTGAGTTTGGAGGTATTTGATGAGTGAGTTTCATACCTACGAATTAGGTACTTTTAGCCTTAATTATTTGCTATTTCTAAGTGTTTTTAGTTTTATTTTACTTGTTCATATGATCATTTTGCAGAAAACGGTTTTGGGAGGTCAAAACGGGAAAAAAGTTATTCAGTGGCAATTTTGGAACAGTACACTGCGTTGGGGCGCAATGTTACAATGTCTGCGTCGAGACACAATCCAGCGAAATCAGTTAGCCCAGTTGCCACATTGCAGAATTCGAGCCCAATTAGGATTATCATGCTGCATTGTTTTAAGATAGACTCTAGGGTTATATTAAGAAGGATATACAAAGACAGAGGGGGAATATATAGAGAGCAAGAATTAGAGCTATTTTTTGGAGACTTGAAGATTGATCGGAAGAGCATATAAGCTAAAAGTGAAAGCTAAGGAGACGGATTAAATTTGACAGAGTTTATTCTATTTCCTTTACTCTATCTTTTGAACGTTGAATGTTTTTCTATATTCATATGATGAAAGTTTTCAATACGATGTGTAACTAAATTCCTATTTAAGATTACAATAGAACTGTTGTTTGAACTTTAATTAATATATCTTAGTTTCAATTATTTGATCAGTGTTGGATTGGTTGTTATATCTTGTGCGTGATTTATAATTGTCTGATCAGCAGTTATTTGATTTCGTAGACGGAATTGAAAAAGGAAGTCTAGGAATAGATATTGGTATAATAACGTGTGACTTTGTTTATTCTTTCTAGGAAGAGTATCATGACAGTGTATAGGATGAAAATACATATATGCCACACGTAACATATTGAGTTTAATCTTAATGAGTCTGTTTCAAGGTATTTTTGCATAAAATTATAGCATTATAAATTAGAGTAGATCTTTTTACTAAGTAATTGGAATTAAGATAATGATATTACTAGAATGCAATTGGAGAAATTTTAATCTTGAATCCCTTTATTATCTGGTAATTTACTAACTATTCTAACCCACATTGTAATCTTGTAATCTTGTTAATTAGCTTAGTTTTAATTTCAATTTTAATTATTTCATAATTCAAATCTACTATAGTTTAAATATAACTGAATTAATATAAATTTAATAGTTAATATAGTTATTATTACTTGTTCTATGTGGGTTTGACACTTCTTATTACTATATTACTTGATTGACCGTGTATACTTTCATGTGAATTTCATATATATAAATCGGACGACATGGAACTTTACCAAATACTTTAATTCTGCTGCGCATATCATTGTTTACTTATTTAGTAAAGATGTTTAAAAATAAAAAAAAAATATACAATAAATGTATAATGATCTATTCAACTCCCATTTCTAAATCATATTTATGTACTTCTGGAAACTAGCAATCTCGTCACAATTTTAGAATAGATGGAGTAGTTAGATTCGTTTTTAAACTTGTATGATATACTCTCTTAGTTTTAAATTATAAAATTAATATTAATATTTTAAAGTTAACTTAGGACATCTTTAAAATCAAAATTAAAATAAATTATTTTAATTTTAATATAAAATATCTAAAAAATACTATTTATTATAAAATTTATTATTTTATAAAGTATCTCACTTTCGAGTTTAAAAATATTTTAAATTTATAAAAGTATTGCCAATCAAATATTAGGAAAATAGATTATTCCATAGATTTAGATTGCAGATATCCTTTTAAAAACATAGTGAAGAGCAATTAAGGAATTCCGCATCAACTCATGATTATGCTCTTCAATAATTTTTTATTTTTTTTAAAGAAAAACTTATACTTTTACATTTTATAATTCAGATTATCTCGGGAAAATCTGGAGAAAGGTTAAGAGGAGAATTAAGAGTAATATATCTATGAAAACTTATAGTATTATAATTTTATTTGAACACTTTAACACTTCACAACTTGGAACACCATATCTTTAATTTTTTTGACATACGCATTATTTCTGCAAAAAGTAATATTCCACAATTAATTAATTGTATATATAGTCATCTATATCTATTATTTCTCTTTTAACTAAAGGCCGCACCCATATATCTTCATAGAATATAAAAAAAAAACATCTTATACAGCCGATGAGATCATGCATGCATGATTTTCCAGTATGATACAATCAATCGTGCAGAACCTGATCGAGCCAACTAATAAATATTCTATTATTAAAAAATTAGAGAGATATTGTTAAAATGATGATTTTTAAGTAAAAATTCATTTTTTTCCCAAGTATATTAACTAAAAATATAATTTTTCCAAGTATATTAACTAAAAATATAATAGTATGGTACATGATATATAGTAATCAAATCATATGTTATACCGTAGATAATGATATATTAAGAATTGTATGCCATTTATAGTGTAAAAATAAAAATAAATTTCTAGTTTTTGAATGAATTAAAAAAGAAAATAAGGATGTAAATGAATCGAGTCGAATCGAATATTATGAATCGAGTCGAGTCGAATATTATGAATTAAAAAAAATAAGAATGTAAATGAATCCTTATGAATCGAGTTGAGTCGAATATTAAATTATTCAGATCTAGTTTATAAAATTTATCGAGTATGAAATAAGGTTTGATTGAGATTCGTTTAACTATCAAGTCAGGCACGATCTCGAATCGAGTCCGAGCAGCTTGAACTTTTTAAGCGAATATGATCCGATTATCAATAGAAAATTACAATTTGAAAAGATTCTAGTAATTTATCGAATTTTAAACTTTACTCATAAATGAATAGTCTATATTTCGTGTCGAGTTCGAATCGAACTTTTAGTCGATCGAGTAAGAATCAAACCCGAACCGTTTGATTCATTTTACAGTCTTATACAAGAGTAAGTGGTTTTATTTACACAAATTATGCATAAATATTTGAACATAAATAAAGAAAAAATTAATTTGCTGGTTTGATCATTTAAATTATTGATAAGATTTATTATTTTTATATCATCTTTTTATTATTAAATACATTGAATAATAATATTTATGCACAACTGTTTATACACAGTTTATGCACATAATTAAATTATTCTATTTACAAAATGCTTAAATTGTGACAACTCAATTTCAAACCTTGCGTTGACCAACTCAGTTTACTTGCAAGTCAAATCGACATCGTAGTCGCTAAAGAGCTTGCAAGCCTCCACTATTTTGAAGGCAGTGAGAGGTTTGTGCAAATTAGCACCATGGCAAAGACAATAAACAATACCGGCATCGACCTCGTCGGCTCCTCGGAGAAGCTCGCAGCAGTCACCGGAGACTCCCACGCCGCCGTTCTTAATATATCGGCCGCATTTGGATTTTAGGGCATGGCTTTCTATAGGGCAAAATGGTTTCTGATCACCATAGGTGAAGAAGAACAAAAGATTGAGAAACACAAAGAGAGAAAAAATAAATGAAAAACTAGTACTTTTATAGTGATATTTGGAATCCATATGAATATATCAGAAGTTTTAGTTTGATGATGGAGATAACTATTGGCTTTTATAATCAAATTAAACATGTGTACACATTTTTGTATAATAACTCACGTATATGCGGTGTCTCTCAATTTTTTTTATATCATATTTTACTTACTAATATATTTCTTAAATATACTCTCTTAGATATATACTTAAATCTTTATTAATTAAATTTTAGATTAATTAAAATTAAATGAATTTATATTTCTAAATTTTAAGATTAATTCACAAATTAATTTATAAAAAATCAAAATGAGACCTATTTTTTGTCGAAACAAATTAATGTAGCATTAATTTATTAAATACTTCATTTAGTAACGCAATATTTAGCGTAAAACTTGTGGCCAAATAGTAGCATTAATTAAGGTTCGATATTCTCATATTAGAGATATATACATTATAAACTCTTATTAACTTATATCTTTTAATAAGTTATTTTAATATTTTGAAAAGGGGAAAGTATCAGACAATAAATCCACGAATCCCATTTGTGTAATATAAAAATTGCATTTAGCTAGGGGATCAAAATTTGTTAATATTAAAGATGAATTTTTGCTATATATATCCTTAATTAAGTAATAAATTATTGCTTAATTAAATAATAATGACATGATGATAAAATTATAATAACAATTAAACTTGAGAATATGATATCATTTTATACTATTTTCAACAACAACAAAAAAAAATCTTTCTGTGAATTTAATTTTTAACAAATAAGGTTTTTTCCGTAGAAGGGAGGAAATATTAGAAAAGGCTCATCGTGCTAATATGATAAGAATAAATTACATTTTATAGTTTTTTTTTCTTTTTTTCTTTTTTTGCTTACACCGTATCATTCTGATTATGTTTGCACCTTGCTTTAATTATCATCTCAAGACTTGTGAAGCAAAAAAAAAAAAAGATTATCAAGAGTTGACTATTTAAAAAATAAATATTAAAAGATATATATAGGATGAATTTAAAACATATCTCTTAAGTAACATAATTTTTTAAAATAATATACCTCTATTAAAATTAAGTCGTTTTGAAAATTGATGATATAAAAATGAGGAAAGAGAAAGTAAGTGGGAGGAGGGAGAATATAAAAAAGAGGTAAGAGAAAGTAAGTGGGAGAAAAGAGAAATAATATTAAAAGAAAATAGTGATTATGATATTATTAGTTTTTATATTATCTCTCCTTAAATCAACGTAATTTTAATAGAAGTATGTTATTTAAGAGATGTGTGGTACTTAAGAAGTGGAGTATTATTTAGATCCGTCATATATATATATATATATATATATATATATATATATATATATATATATATATAGATATATACGTGCGTAATGGGTTTTCAAACAGTTTTTGACAAATAAGTTTACATATACTATATTTAATCACAATATTAAATATTACATTTTATCTCATCATTAAAAAGTAAACTCTGACAAAGAAATTCATATCAGACTATTTTTTATTGATGAAGTAAAATATAATATTTAATATAATATTTAAATATTATATATGTAAAGTGATCCGTTTTTGACTGAGAGATGATCAATTTTATTATATTGTAAGCCTTTATATGCACGTCTTCTTTATCTTTTTGTCAAGATTCCATATTTTATTTCATTTATATGGAATTTAGAAAGAAATTTCTTATTTGATTGGAAAGTTTAGATATTTATGATTTTGATCGAATCAGCAAATCAGATCAAATTGTAGAAATAATTGGTTATTATATATATATATATATATATATATATATATATATATATATATATATTATTTCTCAGTCTATTGAGAAAATTATGAAGACATATAGAAACACGAAAAAAGTATTTTCTTGTAATCTAATTGATAGGAGCCTTACCTACGACAGATATGTTACAAATTGACCAGCCATGTGTTTCTTTCAAAATTTTGATGAATCAAATATGCGAAATAAAAACATATATAGGACTATGTAGAACTATATATGATATTAATATTTAAGAGACTTGCGTATAAACATTTGGAATTTTATTTGCGTGATAAAAATTTTAAAATATTCTGCAATATATCACATAATACTAAAATTAAGATAGTTGAAATGATCTAATTGTGTATTAAGAAAAAGACTGATCATATACATATCCCCTTCTTCATAGTATGGCGTCGGTCTATTTTTTTTATGGGACGCATTCGCGTAATCTATTATGGGTTTTTGAGTTCAACGATAACGATAACTCCATTAAAAGTTCATAAAATAGAAATGTTTAACTAATCCAAGATCAAGTGGAAAACCTTTAAATTTATAATGAAATATAAATAACTTGTCCAAAAAAATCTTCAACTGTAATTAGAGAATATGTTAACTACTTGTAAAGAAAAGTTTACAATCATAATGCGCGACAGCCATAGAGTACACATTAATACATTTCAAAACATAATACATTTTTGTTTCTAAATATCAAATGTAACAATTCAATTTCCCCCCTCTTATTTACTTAAATTTTTAAAACACGAAGAATGAGTTTACAAATAAGAAACATTCTTTTATATAACTGTTGAGCCATATAACCAATGACTAAGACAATATCTAATGAAAAGTTAAGATTCACTATCTAGAATAATCTCTCAAATATTTAAAATATTTGTAAAATATAATAATTACATGATTAAATCTATAATACTTTATTAGAAGAATTATTTTTTTTTTAACGCGAATTCTATTTTAGTTTCATGCAATACACACCGTGACATTAGTTAGGAACTTGAATAATTTTTAAAAAGTTAATTTTTTTTTCTAAATAATAAGAACAAAATGATCAATTAGATAAACACAAAAATACTATATAGAACATAAAAGACAATGATAATACATACATCTCACAAACTTATCTAATGTTATGTTACACAATAATTGAACAATAAATTCACTCTAAAATACATAATTACAATAAACGTAACTAACTAGTTATACATCAATTCTCCTCCTCCTAGTCCTCTTCATGTTCCTGGATAAATTTCTATTACTTTTTAGATAATTTTTTTATGTACATATTCACATTTATTAACTATTGTTGTTATTATTATTATTATTATTATTATTATTATTATTATTATTATTATTATTTTATAAGTTAGTACATACATACATAAATTTATTTATTTGTAGTATTATTATTATTTGATAAGTTAATATGTAAACATAAATATTTTATATATTATTTTTATTACTATATATTCCAAAAAAAAGTTTCATTTTTTGATATTATTATTTCACTTCTCTAGCCGTTGCAACAAAATTTCACCTATACACGGATCGTTAGTCATAATTTTAAAAATTATCTTTATAGTCATAATTTTTTAAATTATAAAATTCGTGTTTTATTATCAGAGCGGTGTCTTATTTCAGTAACATAATTGCATCTTTGAATTAAGTAGGCAGCTGAAAGCGTGTGCAATTCAAGTAAACAATAACAAAACTCAACTAATTTTAATTATATCTCAAGTAGTTTAACTATATCGCACCTAATTTTAACAATACCCTCTTAAAAAAAATACTATTTTGCAAGTCCAAATAAATATATTTCATACCCCCACCTGTACCATGAAAAATAACATTTTTGTTCTTAATTTCATTTCAGTATCAACCATGGTACAGGTCACATTGGAACAAACATACATACTGTCACTTGGTAATGACCCATAATAAGTTGCAGAGAATATGGAATGCACACATTCAGTTGGCAATAGAGCAAAGAAAAATACATCCTAGCACAAAGGCATGTCTCATTAAACATAAGAGGATCCAGCAAACAACTTAACAATAAATTCCTCCCAAACAACTTAAAATCCTAGAGAGAAGAGTCGATTAACAACTACAAAAGCAGGTCTGATATTCAAAATCTTTGCTCAACAAGATGTCTAAGTAGTTGCATTCAAAAATGCTCTTCCAGGCTGACGGTTGGTTAAAGGTCCATGGCACCCAAGAAGCTGCAAAAATCAGAAAATTGATCAGAAGTGATTTACACCAGGTCTATACATCCAAATCAGAGAACAACATGCCAAACTCAGCCAGCAATAGATGACGAGATCGCTAGATTAGCATATAGATGAACTGAATAGACAAAACTCAACATATGCTAATGCGATAGCTTAAAATACAAGAAATCTATCCAGTTAGAGAAGTAAATTAGCATATAGAACATGTTATAAAATGTTATTGATCAACTGAATCAACAAAACTATGCGATAGCAGAAAAAACAAGAAACCTATCTAGTTAGAGAAGCAAAGACAAACCTTGGCATTGACACCATCTGGCATGATGCGGTTTTCTGCTTTCCACCTGAGATAATCAGTACGGTTGAATTTTGTAAATCCCCTGCAATAGTGTATCAGAATTGTTATACAGCATCCTTTTATCCACATGCCATGTTCCAATGTACATAATTATATAAATGCATGATAGATTATGTAGATCTTCTATTTTTCTCTCCTCCTTTAAGGCATGGGTGGTGGGTAGTGAGATGTTGCAAAGAGATGGAGAGGCCAGTAACATAAAATTGTATACACATGGCAAAGATGACAACAGATGCATAAGAAACAGCAAAAGCAAGGGGTAGATGGAAATACATAAGAATTTAAGGTTGTAGATTGTTTCTTGTGGGCTAATGTTATGAACTCCTTCAAAACCTTTTATGAAAGAAATACTATTTCAAAGTTAACGGGTAAAATTAGTACATAGCCATCACGGATTGTGAAAATATCAATATACATACCACTTCCTGCTAACAATAATTTTCTGACGACCAGGGAACTTAAACTTTGCACGACGCAAGGCCTCCTGTGCATGGTTGCTGTTTGAGTCTTTGCAACGGACAGAAAGGAGAACCTGCCCGATACTCACACGAGCGCACGTACCCAGGGGCTTACCGAAAGCCCCCCTCATGCCTGTCTGGAGCCTATCTGCCCCAGCACATGAAAGCATTTTGTTAATGCGAAGTACATGGAATGGATGAACCCTGACCCTGAGATGAAAAGCATCCTTTCCGGCAAATTTGGTCATATATTTATTGCATGCGATACGTGCAGCTTCAAGTGCCTCACTGGAGACGTTCTCCTTCTCCCAGCTGACCAAATGAACGCAGAAAGGAAATTCATCAACCCCTTTTTTCTTCATCCCAACATCATAAATCCTGATTTTTGGATCAGGCACACCACGGCAGTACCGGGATTTCGGGTAGGGTTTGTTTTTAATCTGGCGATAACACCTTGCGGGTCCTGGAAGGTAAATATAATAGGAAATAACTCATAAACTTCCTTCCAGTGCAATGGAAATGACATTGTATGATTAGAGGGCGAAATTTTATATAAAACATTATGTGAATATTTATTTGTATGGATAAATACCACTTTATCAAAAGTTAATAACTCAAACTTCCTTCCAGTGCAATGGAAATGACATTGTATGATTAGAGGGTGAAATTTTATATAAAACATTATGTGAATATTTATTTGTATGCATAATACCACTTTATCAAAAGTTCTTGGATATCAAAAAGAAAAATAAATAGTTCAGTGGACAATTAGAATAAAGCATCACATCCTGGAAAAAAAGAAAGAAAAAAAATGTACACACAAATATGAAGACACTGATGATTACCAGTTTACCACCAAAATCAAATGTTAGACATTTATAACCTAGGCAAGCTTTAAGCCGTAAGGTAACTTTTCAGACCAACATATGGTTTTGGGAATATAACTCATATATACACAAACAACCATAGTGCCAACATATACTGCAGTCAACAGCAGCAAGTGAAGTAATTATTCAAAAAAATCTGTTTCACACATTCAATAACCAGGACAGTTAATTTTAATGAACTAGAGATTCGTTAATTCAACCATATTCTGGCCAGGGATGTAAAAGGCTAATATGTAATACGAAAAATCAGCCAGCTCTCACCAATAAAATATAGTCTTTCTAGAAATATCCCTTGAAATTAAACAAATTAGCCCACATATGCCCGACAACATCTAATACCTATATACAAATATAAAGGATAAAATTGGATTAAGATTCTATCATAACAAAAGAAATTGAACTGCTCTTTAATGTAACTGAGTAGCCCAGAAAAATAAAATCTATAAATTTTTTCAATGTAAATCAACCTACAATACAACCACCCATTCATTTCGACAAATAGAATAAAAAATTCAAAAATCAATTCCTCAAATAAGATGAATGCTCAAATTGTTTGATTCCGGACCGTACGAATATGCATTAAACAACAGAACAAATCGCGACATCTACAGATGATTACATACAAATTACGTGCTTTATCAATATATATAAATCAACCTAAAATACAAAACATTCTTTCTACACAAAAATTAAATAATCAAAAAAGTAATTCCTCAAACAAAATGAATAAACAACAGAACAAAATAGCAACATCCACAGGTTATTACACAAAAATTATATGTTTATCAATATATATAAACATATAAATAGAGAGAGAGAAATAAAATGTGAAGAGACTTACTTCTTCCCATGGCGATCTTTCTCTGGTGGATCTGTGGATTCTGAAAGGGGAAATAGGAACTAGGGCTTTAAACGAGGGTTTTATAGTCTTACACGTAGGGAAAAGCTGAGGGTAGTCGGTGATATTGTATGGGCTGAATTAGGATCCTTCATGGACTATAAATGGTCAGGTCCACTGGGTTTATAAAATTCATTAAATTGAGCTGGATTAGCTTTAATTATTGTTTATTTGAAACTTTTCTTGTTCTATATTTTTAGAATTGAAATTAATAGTCACTACAATAAAGTAACGGAGGCTTAAGAATTTATTAATAATTCGGTCTTAAACTTTATTAATATATTAAATTTAAGAGTTCATTTTATAACAGTTATGATTTTTTAGTTATTTTAAAAGTGTGTGGAGTATTATAGAGCGTATGAGACATCTAATAAATATATTAAATAATTATAATTAGTCAAATTAGTAAATTTAAGTATATTACGTGTTCTTATTTTTTTATTTTTTATGTGAAATTATTGTGATTAATTTTAAATTCTAATATATATGGTTAGAATATATATATACACGCCAAACTTTTTATAAATAAAATAAACAAAAAAAGTTGTCCTTCTTTTTCTGATTTAAAAAAAATAGTTTGAAAGTCTATTATAATCACTACATTAACCTTTATTTGTTAGAATATATAAGTGAGCTACTCCTACGTTGAATAAATAATAAAGCAGAGATGAACTAATATCTATGAATGGGATGGGTGCAAGTTTTAATGACTAGTGACTTAAATTTTTGTATGAGTATAACTGTATAATATTTAAATATTATATTTATTTTAATTATTAAAAAATAAAATAAAATATTAAAATTTGAATTATATTTTATTTTTTAATAATTAAAATAAATATAATATTTAGTGTTATTTTTAAATATTGTATATTTAAATTTGATCTAAATTTTTAGATCAAGTTCATGTATTACGTCCCTGTGTCCATGTGATCCACGATTTTTTATTTTTACTTATTCTTTAACACTGAGGGACGATGTCACGTTAAAAGGAGTAGGGTCAATTGAAAAATAAATAAACTTAATATATAATAAATTTTAAAAAAACTTAAATGTAATATATAAATTATCTCTACAATATTTTAGTGTATAGAATCAAATTAAATTTTTTATAATTTTCTCAAACACATATCAATCTTACTCTTTTATATATGTATCTTCATTTAATTTTCTTTAAATAAATAACATTTTAATTTATATTATTTTTTAAAACAATTAAGGAATTAAGTATGATTGAATAAATTTGTGATTTCAACAAAAATAATTAAAAAATTTAAATTTAAAAGTATAATTTCTTTTATTGTCTTTATAACACAAAAACAGTTTTTTTTCAAATAAAAATAATCACTTAAAAAAAATTCATTCTTTTATCTTCTTTTCTATACGAATACAAAGAACATAAACCTAATGACGTACCCCCACACCCTCCCTCCCTCCCCCGCGTGTAGATCGTCACAATCCGGGCTTTATTACTAAAAGTCGTTGCGTATTTTTGACTTCTGTTTAATAGATTAGATTGAAGAGATGTATTTAAGTTGAAGTGGACCTATAAAGTATAATTAACAATTTAACACGCATAACAAAAGTACAAAATTCTTTAAGATGTGATCATTGCTTTTAAACAATGTTTATTACAACTTCATCCATACTATTGAAATAAAAGAATACATAGACCTCTAAGAATGAGAGCTTAGTATTCGGAGTCTAAAAGCTGCAGGTTGATGAGTAATGATACTTTACCTTATGGAGTGATAATACTTCATCCTTCGGGTAAGCATTTTCAGTTGGACTTCAACTCAGGAGAAGAGTAAGAGATTTAAATTAAATTAAACTGATAAGATTATTCTAATTTAAAATTATTTTTATTTTAATTTAAGACCATTTAATTATATAATATATTTAATAAATAAAAAAATTAGGATAAATTATAGTCGACTGAGCGGACTAATAACTCCGCCCCCTGCTTCAACTCTTTTGGACTTGCACAAAATGTTTAACCAATTTAGAATTTCAAGTGTAAAAAATGTCATCTTATCAATATTGTAGGAGCTTTTTTTTCTAAGGGTCTGCTTAATGTGTGCCCTAAGGGCACACACTAAGCGCGGAAAACAAGGGATGAGACCCGTTAAAAATTATTTCTTTATATAGTTGCACTGAATTCAATACATGAGGTCCACTAGTATATTATTTTTTTATACATTGAATTCAATGCGCTTATATAAATAAATAATATTATACATCGTTTTTTGCCCGTAGTGTGTGCTCTAAAAACACACATTAAAAAAATCTTTTTTTTAAATACATGGTTAGTGAGAGTTGTCTCTTTGACACGTTCTATCAACGAGTAATTGAGACCAATCTATATATGCTATGAAGAGACGTTCCATGCATAGTCAATTTATTGAATCACATATCAACGGAATGCGATTAGAAACAACTTCAATAATGTAGCTCAAATTCAAAAAATACGTGTCAAGTAGGGACTGCCTCACTTTTTATAATTAAAGAGAAAGAGAATGCCTCATTACCAACGAAGAGAAAGAGTTGAAAATATAAAAGTCACTTCTCGCGATAGTGAATTCCAGTTCAGCAAGTAAGCTACATGGATAGCTGACATGATTCCGTGGAATCCTATGGCTTCAACTTCAGTGCCCAATCACCAAGTCACTAGTGAACCCTTTGAAATATGGGCTTACAAAAGTTGGGCCGTGGGCCGTGTCAATGGGCGGGCATTCGGATCCATATCCTAATAATGAGGATACAAATGGTAAACCTAGATGTGCATAATATTCAATGTTTTATATAGTTGTTTCTACATTTATTTATTTTTTTTACCTAATTTTTTTATTTGCATATAAAATAAATGAGTGTGTCTTTATCTCATTTTATTTTTAATCCAAATGAGTGGGTCACACTCGTTTGTCTTATATACGATAAAAAAAAAAATAGATAAGTCTAGAATTTTTCTTTATATAATTAGTGTTCAAGTGTTGCACACGTGTCTTTTTCAAAATAAAATGTGATAATAGAATTTTGAGTGGTAGATAAAGAGGAATTGATATTAAAGTCAGATGCAATACAATAAATGTGCAAATATAATAATGGCTAAAGTACAAATTAAATCTTAAAATTATAAGAATTTTGAGTTTTGTACTTTAATTCTTAAAAAGTATTTAAGTGCACCTTAAAAAAAATTTGGCAGACAAGATGCACCTTTCAAAAATTTTCACTAGACAAAATGCACCAAAATATTCTTTATATTAAATAAAATGCACTCTTAATTTTGGGTACAAACTTTATTTTTTTAAATTAAATTTTTTTAGAGTACACTTAAATACGTTTTAAATATTACGGTGCAAATCTTAAAATTCTTACACTTTTAAAGTACAATCTGTACTTTAGTCTATAATAATTTGGGAAAGAGGCTATAATGTCAATTTTGTTTCAAATTTTGTATTATTACATATTGATTATCTAACTTAGCAACTCAAAATTAATGGCCATACTTTCATTTTACCCAACCCCTTAAATGTCGTATGAAAAATATATTTCACCATGTTACGTGAAGGTCGAAAACCCAGAAACAAAAAAAATAAAATACTTCCTTCGTTTTAAATTATAAAATTATTATTAACTTTTTAAGAGTTAATTTTAAATTTTAAATTAATATAAATTTATTTAGTTTATATTAATATAATTATAAATATAATAAATTACTTAAAAAATACTTCTAATTATAAGATTTATTATTTTTAAAATTTAAATAAATTATGTTAATTTAAAATTTAAAATAATTCTAAATTAATTTTAAAAAATTAATAATAATTTTATAATTTAAAACGGAACGGACATTATTTGCATGAAAATGACTTGACGTTCAAACAGGAAAAAGGTGCAATGAATGTTATACGCATAAATACTGAATTTGTTGCCAATTTGATTTCGACTTTGTTGACGGAAACAAGATGTATTATTTGGTCAAGGTGGGGGTCCAGGATAACTGGAGTACAGATTATTAACACACATTAAACAAATGTATAAAATTGCTTCTAAATATGACTGGTATTGCTTCCAAACAATGTTCTGCCATTGAAATGGAGAAATTTATACACACACAATCTAGAGATAAATTTAAATATTATATTTATTTTAATTATTAAAAAATAAGATATGATATAAATTTTAATATTATATCATATTTTTTAATAGTTAAAATGTAATACCCACTAAATAATTATAATATTAAAATATTTTATTTGGACTTTATTTTATTTTTGGGTCAAATTTATATGGGCTAATAATAAATAATGAGTAACATTTATTTGGTCAAGGTGGACTTTCAATTAATTGGGTTTAATTTATATTTGAATATAATTTATATATGTGTAATTTGAATTTTATTAGAATTAGGATAGTTGTTAAAATAAATAAATAAATAATAAAACCTAATCCTATCACATTCCATAATACGAAACCGTGGAAGCAAGAGTCAGTTTTGAGCTCTCATCAGTAGCGGCGGAGGAGAGGAAAAAGTAAACATGATAACTATTTTAGCCAAGGTAAATTTTTTATGTTATGTGTAAATATCTTATATATGTATATCAAATGCCTAAAACTGATTGCAAATAAAAAGTTACCCAGATCAAGGCAAAATCTGTAATAGGTGTTGTATGAATTTTATATTAATATATTTCATGTTCTATTGTAATTGATATTTTGAATTCATGCATCTATGTTATTATAATTATATAAATAGATACATAATGTTGTGCAAATCAAATTAGGATGGACAAACATGGAACTTAAGGTAATATATTTTGTAATTATTAATTAGTTATTTTTTTTTCTGGTAAAAGAATCCTATATGAAAATTATATATATATATTTTTTCGAATTGATAAAGCTTGTAGCTAATGTGTAAATACATATGTTTAACTTTAGTAAAATTTTGCTTAACATGGAAGGATAGATTGCGAGGTGGTATAATAATTATATTAGTGTTGCAGATTGTGGAATTTGTATATAGTCATTTAGAATGAATGTTCTAGCCATGAATGTGTTTTGTATGAGCTTTAAGAAATATAAAAGTTTAACATAATATAATAATAAGAGTTAATAAAATTATAATTATAAGTAACAATTGAACTCTTAATTAATTTATTTACTATTATTTTGTTTAAATAGTTCGGACGAAGGGAAATTAACAAGTCATAGTTGGAATATAATTTGGGTACTACATTACTTATTTCAGGTACGGATTCAGTACTCCTTCAGCAATATTCTTGTTATAATTAATTAGTTTATTTTGTTTCTCGTTTCGAATTTCGTTATTGTTTCACATAATTGTTCCTTGTGAAATTAATATGATAGCTTCATGCTGGCATTACATAGAACTCATTTTTGTACTCTTTGTATTATTAAATCATGTGTAGTGATTATTTTGATTTCGTAGAATGTACATGTTAATTTATTTTAAAAATTTGGTATTGATTCGTTTCATTTAACATGTACACTTAGAACCCTGTTGTGGGTATTATGTCGCATTTGTTGTGGCATGATATCTTTATTAGATTATATCGTAGGGTATACTTGAGCTATAACCACTTGTGGAGGTACCACATGCATGTCTCTTGGCACCGAGACATGACACATTTCGTGGCAGTGTGATCAATCCACGACGTCTCCATTTTGTGTTTTGGTGTGCGATGGCCAAATTTGGTGTTTTGTTGCGGGAGGCGTATGAATCGACCCTAATTTCTGTTCTGTTCTGTTATGCGGTTTGGTGATATTTGTGTCAAACACACCTTCCGATTTTCATGCATTTGGACTCGCGATCCAATGTGTGATTTGCCTGTGCGACAATATTTTGTCTGTGTGGCATTATTTTGTTTGTGTGGCATTATTTGACTTGTCAGTGTGACAAGGTATATTTCTGTTATATTTTGAGCTCAGTATGAAAAAACATCCAGCCTTTTGATTCAGCCTATTATTTCGTTGTGTTAGTTATGTTCGTTTCAGTTCAGTTAATAGTATTATTGTTTCAAATCTTTATTTTGTACTCTATATCCGTACTGGGTATTTGGTTCATACTGTATTTTCTTCCAGCAGGTAATCAGGGGGATCGTGGGCAAGTGTGATGAGAGCTCTCTTTTATCCAGTGGGTTAGATATATTATGTTTAGGTTGTACTACATTATTTTCTTTGGAATTGTAATAACTATTCTAGATTGTGGTTTGAACCAGTTTGGTATTTATTTTGGGTTGACTTGTAGCGTTTATCAGTTATTAGCGTTATTCATTTTGGTAAAATGGAGTTTTTGATTTATTTTATAATTTTGTTATGTTTTGTAAGTAACATCTCTTTCTATTTTGGAAAGGGGGTGTTACATAAAATGAGATCCAGTTACTATAAAGTGAATTTTATAATAAATTTATTTCTAAATTAATAAGATGTTGACATACAGGTTAACAGGTGTTCTCTCTATCTACGTATTAGTACTTTATTAGCCTAGAAGCAAACTTATCATAAAATTCACTTCATAATAACCGAATCCGTTAAGATAAAGATGGTATTTAAATGTTATATTTAAATATTGCGTATTTATACTTATTCCATTAAAATTAAAGGTAAGTTTGGAAACTATATGTATATAATAAATAAGTAATAGTGGATTTCTATTTAATTTGTAAAATTTATACAATGAAAATGATTAATTGTGGATCTAACATTAATTCGACTTAAGACAAATTTGATGTTTAAAAATAAAAAATAAAAAATAAATACATAAGTACTGTTATAAATTTTTTATCTCAAACTATTCAATAATAATTGGATAAGTATAAGTGCACAACATTAATGACAACATTAAACATAATATTTTGATTTTAACCATTGAAAGATAGAGCCTGATACGGAAATTTATGTCAGGTCCTACTTTTTAATTATTGAGATATATGTAGTGTTTGATATAATATTTAGTTATAATATATGTAAAATTGTCCATAATAATTTGTTTTCAGCGAGTAACGTGAACTTTGATTCGGGTATTAAATTACTTCATTTTTTTCTTACCAACGTACCAAATAATATCATTGAATTATATGGAAAATAATTCTCCTAAAAATATATATATTTTAAAAAAAATTACAACCAATTAAGTTTTCCTATAATTTTTAGTAGCCACATAAAATCTCTCTAAGGGCCTATAAGTGACACTCAACAAGTAAGCGTGTGGCATTACGTTGCAATATCTTCCGGTCCACCTTATTCCAAGACCAAATGCCAATTGTAAAGTGAGAAGAGTAAAGCGAGTACCTGAATAATAAACACATGCGCGAGTATATGAAGAATTGCAATTTCGTAATTGACGTGTACGACAAACTTACCCAGATTCATATCAATTTTATTGCGAGTCCATCCACGTGTTGTTCGATATATAATGGATAAGTATAAGTGTATAATATTAATGATAATATTAAATATAATATTTTAATTTTAATTATTGAAAGATAGAGATTGACATAAAAATTTGTGTTAAATTTTATTTTTTAATAATTGAAATATATGTAGTATTTAATTATAATGTATATAAAATAATCTCATATAATTGAGAAGTGATAGAGCTACCCTCCGTTATGTAAACTCTTGTCGTCAAAGGTGAGTTAGCGTAGTTTTGCCATATTAAACAATAAGTTTATTTTATTGCCAAATTAAACAAAACTCTAGCTTTTTGAAAACTGAAATTATATAAGTTACGCACACACAAAATATTATTATTATTATTATTATTATTATTATTGTTGTTGTTGTTGTTATTACTATTATTATTATTATTATTATTATTATTATTATTATTATTATTATTATTATTATTATTACTATTATTGTAATTATTATTATTATTATTATTATTATTATTATTATTATTATTATTATAGTGTAGGGGTGAATTTGATTTTGGCGAGAATTTTTTTGTGAGATAAAATGTGAGCCATTAAATTAAGTTAGAAGAATGTGAACTGTCTTTATACTTTTTAATTCAAAATGAGTTCTATTTTATTATATATATATATATATATATATATATATATATATATATATATATATATAAAGTAACTAATTTGTCATTTCACTCATTTATCAATTCCAAGTTTTTGACTTTTATCATATTACACATACTAACTAATACATAAGATAATTATACACTAAATAGTGTTTGTAAGAAAATAAAGATAAATTTAACCTCATAATTGTCTACATAGAAAATATAAAAATATTCATGTCTTAGAAAAAAATTAACCCTACAAGAAAATTCATCGTATTTTTTCATAATAATATAAAATAAACAATTATTCATCTCCATTAGTTCAATTATTTTATTATCATATAATGAGATTTTTAGTATTATCATTAAGAAATAGGATGAACTTTTATTTATTTTTTGTCTAATTTTCTTTTAAGTCATGAACATTTTATATTTTTAGGGAAGCAATTATCGTTTTTTTTTCTTTTTATATTTCTGAGAAGCATTTTGTAGTGTTTGTTTCCATCTTACATAATTGTATTTGTTTAAGTTGTATTTTGTTTTATAGTTATTATGTGTAATAAAAATGAAAGATTCTGCATCTAAATTTTAGTTTCTATTTCTATTTTTTAAAATTGGAAGTAAAAAACAATGTTTGGTAACTATTTTTATTTTGAAAAAAGTAAAAACAAAATCTACTTCGACAGTTAAAAAGTGAAAATATAAAAAAATTACTTTTTTAATTTTGACAATACAAAGAGCCATTATAACTTTAATGAGATCCATGTATCAAATCTTGTTAAAAATAAAATTTTAAACTCTACCTATTTATAAAAACTAATAAAACTAACATTGAAATATAATTGACAAATAACGTTATCTGATTTTTGTTTTCACTAATAAAAGTAAATAAAAGAAAAAATTTATGACAAAAGCAAAATAATGAAAAATAAAAACAATAGCCAAACGAACCCTAAAATAAGTAAATTGAAATTTCTTTTATTAAGGGTAAATTAATCACTTACTTATTTTTGGGTGTTCAACTAATAATTTAGAGTGTGAATAGATCACTACATTAAGAGATATTTAGACAAATTATCATTATTATCCACTTTATAATTTCTAAATTAATGTTAACAATTTTTCATATATATACACAAGTTTGGAACCCGTATGAGACACGGACTATATATTTTTTTATTTTTTGTTTATCAAATTAATAATTTTAAGTTCTTCTTTTAAATTATTATTTATGATATTAATATTTTTTACAATTTTATTTTATTGTGAGATTCATGAATCTATGAATAGCAAATTATAATTATATTTATTGAATTTAAACATGAATTATTATAATTATATAATTTATATTTGAGAAATATAAATTAAAGATCAAATTATCCTTAAAATAATCAACCAACTTAATTTGAATAAGAACCTCAATTGTCTTATTAAAGTAATAGATTGGCAATGACAATTGACCCAGCATATTAAGAGCTCACATAAATATTTGCCAAATATATTGCATGAAAATTAATTACAAATAAATGAAATTCCATTTGTCGGTGACTCACCTCCGGGTAATTAGTCACATCAAATTCAACGTAACAAACATAAAATCGAAACCTCATGCATTTCACGCACTCACACAGTTGTCCCCCCGCTTAACTCCATCTTCACCAACCGATTCCCTCACTTTATTCTCCCTGTCACAAGTTTCTCGGATAGAGAAAAAGAAAAGAAAAAAAACCCATTTATTTTCTCAGGAAAATCCTTCATTTTCTTCCTCTATAACGTTCTTCTCATCCAAATCTTCTGTTATATAGCAAATTCTTTTCAGGGAGACCACCAAAACCTTTAGTCTTCAAATCCCAGAAGCAGATTTCACCCGATTTCCAGTTTTAGCTACTAATTCTCCATACATTTGGGTTTTAACCTGCCATTTGAGCCTTCAAATCAAAGAAAGATAAGAACTTGTTCGTGGGGTTTATGCTTTTGCGTTTTTTCATACCCAAAATCAGCCGACAATTTCCAAATTTACCGCAAATTTCTTTGTAGTTCAAGTGTTTGATCATATTCTTGAACCGGGTTTATGTTTCTTATCCCAAATTACTGGTTTGAAAATTTAAGTGAGTTTTTGTTTAGATCATACTGACTGTTGAGTTGAGAGGTTTTTTGTATTGTGAGAAAAAAAGTTACTAAAAAAGAATATAGTTTGTTAAACTATGACGATCGTTTCTTTGCCGGGGAGTTCAGGGTATTCAGAAACGGATGATAGGAAAATCACATATTTTAGCAATTCATATGTATTGGGTTTGACTTTGATTGCTGGAATTGGTGGCTTGCTTTTCGGCTATGACACAGGTATGAGATATATATATATATATATATATATATTGAAATTATGTTCTCCTTCCAAATTATAAGATCAACAATTTAAAATTGAAATGATTCATTTAAGTTTTTAAAATAATAAATTTTATAATTAATAGTATTTTTAGACAATTTATTATATTCAAAATTGTATTGACATAAATTAAATAAATTAATCTTAATTTTGAGTTTAAAAAAATTTAAAATTAATTTAAAAAAAATTAATATTGATATTATAATTTGAAACAGAGACACTATTTTGATTTTATGAGATTGCTTTACTTTTGATTGTTGTTTTACTGAATTGCTTATTTCCCAGTGTTCCCCAAAAGAAGAGAGTACTTTTTTTGTTGATTTTTTGTAGGAATACAAATGTTTGCATATTACAAACTTACGAATAATCTTTTTGATCATGTTTCTTAATAATAGATGATAACAACTGTAATTTGTATTGAAAATATGTCGTGTGCAAACATTTAATAACATTAAAAAGAATTTAAAAAACAAAGAATCTTTTTGGGCCAGTGGAGTATTATTTTTTATTTCATTATGGAAAAGTTTGAACTTGATGGACTTATGTGGTCAATGATGTGCAATCTTGTGTTGATAGATTGTTCATTACTGTTTTATTCAACTAATTTTACCCTTGGGTGCCAGGACCCATAGAATTTATTTATTTGGTTGGTTAGAGCTGTTTTAAGTTGATAGATTGATTTAAGTAGCAGTCTAGTTTACTTAATCAAGTGAAGATGCCTCTGCTTAAGCGAGTATCTATCTCGCTTAAAAAAATGAATTTTTTTTCTCTGTATTTTCTTCTCATTCATTATGAGATCAGTAAGAGAAGCAAGGGAGTGTAAAAGTGGAAAAAAAGGAGAGGAAAATAAGACCCAATTCCCATATTCACCTTGCCTTGTTAGACGTTAAATAAACAGTTCTTAGATTCTCTTCTGTTACTTCCATTATCTCCTCATAAAAACATATATTGGAGCGAGATGGATTAAAGGTGAAAATATGATGACCTACTTTATGCATAATTACAAATATTTCTAGTAATAGATTTGGAAAAAATAAGGATTAATTGGGTATGTTGAATTGTGGAACAAATTGAAGAAATAAAGTCTCTGACTTAATAATAGTAATTGCACGCTAGAGAGTAAAACTTAAATGAATGACAGTCTATTTTTGGATGTCTCCTTAAGATGGTCTTCTGAATCAAGCTCCTACATTTCTTCTTGGTTCCTCAATTTTCAACCACCAGTTCTTAGTTTAATGTGAAACTGTTATTTGCAGGAGTTATATCAGGTGCCCTTCTTTATATCCGTGATGACTTTGAGGCAGTCAACCAGAGTAGTTTCCTGCAGGTACACGTTCTAACTAACTGATGGATAACATTTGAGTAGCACAACAAAGAAAAGAGAAAGATGGAACAAAAATTAGAAACTATTTTCCTGCATTTAACGGGGTCCATATGTAGCTGTTTTTTCTCTGGTTGACAAAGGACCAATGAAAGAAAATTTATTGTTCTCCTTACTGGCAGTGCAGCTGCATAGTATGTATAATTGATTCCAAAGATGATGATTAAGCAAAAAGTGAAACAAAAAAGAAAAAAAGTGAACCCAAGGACTTTTATTTGGTTCATCACCAATTGGAATACCTTAGTGGCAGTACAAGCTTGATGTAAGATTTTTTTTAAGAGACTCATCGTTCATTTGGTAGCATCTTTCACATTAGGCTTTCTATAAGGCAAGGACCGGTTTCTTTGGCGGACAAGGAACCGGAAACTCCTCTCTCAAAAACTCCGAGATTATTAAGATTTTAAGGCTCAAAATTCAAAATTTGGCAACAATAATTGAATACAAGTAGAAGTTGTAATGAAAAATTACTAACAGTGTTAACCTGCTGATGTGTTGGTTGTGAGCTAATCGTATTAGATCAATGGTAAAGCAATCACTTTTAATTACAATAGCAAGAAATGAGGAATCATTTTTGAAAATATTTTATGGCCTTGATACATTCTGTGTTTTTCTTTTTAACTAAAAGAAAAAAAGAAATACTGGCTTTTACATCAGATTGTCCTGTTCAGCATGAACATGAATGTAACACTTCACTCAAAAAATTTATTCTCCAATAAATTTATGATTTTGAATAGCTAGAAAGCTATAGGCTCAAAAGTCTCATGTATTCTCTTTAACCGTGTCTTTCTTAAGGTTCAGATTTCTTATTCTACTGTTATTAGTAGTTTAACATGTCATATTGTATAAAAAAATTTATTCTGTTGAAATGTGTTGCTCAATTTGGCAGGAAACTATAGTAAGCATGGCGTTGGTTGGTGCAATTATCGGAGCTGCATTTGGTGGGTGGTTAAATGACATCTATGGACGTAAAAGAGCTACTCTTCTTGCAGATGTTGTCTTTACATTGGGATCCATTGTTATGGCGGCTGCTCCAAATCCATATGTTCTTATATTTGGACGGCTCTTGGTTGGCTTGGGTGTGGGTGTGGCATCTGTCACTGCTCCTATGTATATAGCAGAAGCTTCCCCATCAGAAATAAGGGGTGGTCTTGTGAGCACTAATGTGCTTATGATTACTGGTGGACAATTTCTTTCCTACCTCATAAACCTTGCTTTTACAGAGGTCAGATCTTTTTTCACTTTGCCATATTCATAATACTGTGTATGATACTAATAACATATGTTCACGTCCACAGATTATAGCAAATTTCCTGATTCAAAATGAGGTCCAATTGCAGATCATTAATTAGTGATACTGTGATATGGACGGCGGCATTTCAAATAATTGGTCGTCATGCATTCCGAAGTCATCCAAAATACGATTCCTTTTTTTTTTCCTTCCTATAAATGTTCCTAGTTTAACAGAGAAAGTCGGGTCATACATGGTCTTTATTACAAAAGGGAGTCAAAATCAATATATTAGTGATAGAGATTGGAACTAGTACAATTAAACATGAGCATCTGAACGTGCCAAACTCAGTTGTTTTCCCAACAGAATACTAGCTAGCTCTCTCTGACTATCTAGTGTCTAATTTAACCATCAGAATTTTTCAGGGGGATTTTCTTCTCTTCTTTAACTTTGTCTATTTTGGGTTTATAATTTTTTTTAAATACATTTTTTTTCTTTTCTTTGACAGAAAGAACTTAACTCTGTTTTAGTTCTATACTATACACTAATATTTATAGAAGTTTCTGAAGTTTATGCTATAACACTTGTACTAGATTAATGCTATATTAATGGTTGGTAGCTAATAATGTTATTGTACAATAAATAGACCTTATTAGTGCCTTACTGGAATTGTTCTATATTATTATTAAACTTGTATTTTTGTATAGAATGATAGGAAGGCTTGTGCTTTTGCTTAATCATGTCATACAAACACGAAATCATCAGATATTGTGTGTACGGACTTTCTCTCAGGCCCTTTGCTTTTACTAACCTCTGAAAGAATTATTATGCATCAATATCTGTTAGTTTTCACAAGGTATATTTATATCTATTTGATGCAATAGTGCCAGAGGAATTTATGTTTTTTCTCATCATTATTGCAATATTTTCTCGGCATGAAAGGTTTTCATTGTGCAGTTTGAAGAGGCAGCATGAAGATAGAATTGGGGCTTTTGCACTATAAGATTTCGCATGGTGTAAACATTACTGAAGGAAAAAATTTCTTCTATCCTGTATTTATTTGTCGCAATGTCATTCTGTGGCTGTTGACATTTTAAAGTTATTGCTTGAGACTAAATATTAATATATCTAATCACTTAGGGTTCTCTACTAATTGTTTTAGAAAAATTTCTTTATTTTTTTGTCATGCTGTCAAGTTACATATTAGGTTCTTTATATTCCCCCTCGCCTTTTTTTTTGTGGCTAAATAAACCTCACATTTGAAACTTAGAGCATGACCCCAAGCTCCACAAGCTTAACCTCCCTCGCCTTTTTGTTTGTCTTGGGTGATGATAACGTAATAGTTTACAAATGCGCACACTTATTTGGTGAAGAAACACATTCAGTTATTCATTGCTGTTCAGCAATTCTTGACCTCTTCTGACTAGGGATTTACTTGGCAAATCCAATTTAGTTGCTTGCTTTGTGAGAGGGGTCCTAGCTGTTCTGCTTTACATTCCTGATTTCATATTGAAAATATGGAAGCCATATCCCTCGAGTATTTTGATTTTTATGATTCACATACAGTGAAAGTGTTCTCCTCCCTCCTTCTCTGCTGAGTGTGAGATTTGCTGCGATGTATTATTTTGGAGCCCAAGGAGCTACTTTCTCCACCTGTCTAATAATATTCATGTGTCCTCCTTTTTCTCAAACTGGTTTTTTTAAAAATTCTCATACAAGCACTAAAATGAAGGAGTCATAAGCAGACAATATATGTGATGTTGTGTTAGCTTCTTAGCTTTTGTCAGGACACTGAAATGGCAGTACAATAGCTATTGTACTAATAGCTTTATGTTTTTCAGTCTCTTAATGCTTTTCTTTTCTTCGTTACTAATCTCTTTTTTTTTTTCCATCTTGATAATACTGGATGCTGGTTAGCTTGCATCTACCGTTAGGGCCATGGATGAAGGTTTCTATATAGTTCCAGTGTTTTTACTTCTGTTCTTCTTAATCGTTGGTCCTTTTTAGTTTATAATTTTTGATAATGATCTATCTCTCCCTCTTTCTCTCTTCTTTGTCTCTGTGTATGTGTCTTCATGTGTGATTTGCAAGAGGCTTTCTGTTTATCTTTTCTTCACTTTATCAAGGATCAACATTCTCCAGAACAAACCACACTTTATTGGCACTCTGATGTTTTATACATATAACTTGTATATTCAACATATTGCATTTCAAGGTTACCTTTTGGAATTCAGAAACAGTTTCTAAGGATTAAGCATGAATATGATGTTGGCATCAGGGTAATGTTTATGCAGATTGTAATTCTCTTGAAGTTTAGTGGAGTTTGTGACATAATAATAAAAGTCGACAGACAGATGTTCTAAATAAATATATAATAGTTTCTGTATTTACTTTATTCTAGAAAGAGTATGTGATGGAGTGAAAGACTTTTTATCAGGATTAGGCTGCATTTGGAGTTAAGTACGAGTAAGTTTCATGGCTGGTGTATATCTTAAAACTAAGGACATCAAACCTGAGAAATCTATCATTAACATTGTGCATTAGAAAAACGTATACTGGGTAATGGGTTTAGTTACTTTATACACACACACACACACACACACACATATATAGACCCCGCCGCTAGAGCTTTTAGCGGCAGTGACTTTCTTCAGCAAATTACAAAAATTGGACCAGCCGCTAGAGCTTCTAGCGGGAAGTCACTGCCGCTAGAAGCTCTAGTGGCAGGGCCAATTTTTGTAATTAATCCAAGCCTTTGGATGTTAAGATGGACGGTGTAAGATGTGGTTGTTATAATAATACTCCCAACAACCGTTTGCTATCGATGGGTTCCATATATATATATATATATATATATATATATGTATGTATGTATGTATGTACCTTCTGTTTCAGAATTTCAGTTCAATAGATGGTCATTTATGTACTTCTGCTATAGCTTTAACATTGTTGTCATAAGTGAATAATCCTGGTCTAAGGTCAAACTGTATAGTTACAATAACTTGTTAGGGTGTTTGGAAGTTTATCTCACTTCGCTATCTACTTCTCTTTGTTTTTGTTAATCTTAAAATTGATGGATAATATTTGTTCAACATGATGTTTCATGTTGCCTAACAATTCTAGAAATCTTTGAGGGGACAAGTAGTGAAGGATACCTATAAAACTCTATTTTGGTGGACATATAATTGCGTGAGGACAATTATAGTTAATATCCTTGATCTATATGTTGCTACAGAAGAATGAAGACTTTTGCTATGTTAACGTTCCGTGATTCTAAATTCTTAGATACTAATAAATTGATATCAATTTGCTTCACAAGTTTGTTGCTTATATTATATAAAAACTTATAGTTCTTTGTTTTTATAAGGGTTTGAGGTCTATTATGTGGCATTGTGTGGAATTTCTATATTGTAAAGATTACGCTAAGAGGCATGAACTATTATCATTTCTTATTCTTTACATTTTCTTAAAACTATTTCTCATGCAAATTTCCGGTCTTTGAATGGTTGATCAGGTTCCTGGGACATGGCGATGGATGCTTGGAGTATCTGCTGTGCCAGCTGTTATTCAGTTTGCGCTTATGCTATTCTTACCAGAGTCCCCTCGCTGGCTTTACTTGAAGGTATAAATTATTCCTTTTCTTTGCAATATTAACCTCTTGAATTCTGTTCTCCGGATGTTTTCTTTATAATCATTAAAAATTTAACAAATATCTTCTTAACGCAGAAGGACAAATCTGAAGCCATTGCCGTTCTCTCTAAAATCTATGATCCTTTTCGGTTAGAGGAGGAGATTGATCAACTTGCTTCTGCATTGGAGGAAGAACGACAAAGAAAGAATGCTGTTAGTTATTGGGATGTTTTTAGAATAAAAGAAATCAGGCTTGCATTTCTGGCTGGAGCTGGACTTCAGGTAATAATATGATTTTCCTAGATTTCAACCATCTCTTTTTCCAGTGTTTCATAGTGTTCATGATCCATAAATATTTTTACAGTTTTGCTTTGTGGTTCAGCTCATATTGATATTACAATGTCAGATCTCATCTTTATGAAAGTTTTATTGCATTTAGTCGACCACTAGTTTGCTTAAATTATCAGACAAGGCTTTTCAAGCATCAAAATAGGTTGGTGTAGTGTCAAAAGATGGATGAGATTCAGAATATCTTGTTTATTTTGCTCTTTAATTTCGATCTGAAGGAATGTAGCACTTGTTGGTGGACGACTTGGAAATATTGTGATGCTTATTTCTGGCTAGGATTAGGGTGGACTAGATTTTACTATTTTAGAGGACATGTAATGCAATCTGTTCAAGGTATAGAATTGATACTTATTAGGTCCTAAATTGCCAGAATTCATCAGAGGGCTTGATATTTTTCAAAAAATGAGAAATCAAATGAAAAGAAAATTAAACAATCGGTGTTATTGATAGGAATACATGTGTTTCGGCCATGTGATACAAGCGGTTTAATGTACTTCGTCTCTGGAATAATGTCATTTATGAGTTTTTCCTTTTTGGTGAAAATGATCTCAAAATAACATGCAACTTAATATGATTATCTTTTGTCCCCAAATGATTGTATTTGTCCGTCTTTGGGGGTCAAAGAAATACAGTCAGTTTCTAGATGCATCACCGTGGTCCTTTGTGCCTACGTCAGTTACATGGTAAATGAAAATCTGAGCGGGGAACAATTTTGAATTTGCAGGCATTTCAGCAGTTCACCGGGATCAACACAGTCATGTACTACAGCCCAACAATTGTTCAAATGGCTGGCTTCAGTTCAAATCAGTTAGCACTTCTACTATCCCTCATTG
Organism: Hedera helix; assembly: GCA_947179155.2. NCBI lineage: Eukaryota > Viridiplantae > Streptophyta > Magnoliopsida > Apiales > Araliaceae > Hedera > Hedera helix. The sequence goes on along the minus strand of OX359277.1, from coordinate 28,039,486 downwards.
TTGCACTAATGAATGCAATCGGCACAATACTTGGTATATATCTAATTGACCATTTTGGGCGTCGCAAGTTGGCCCTAAGTAGCTTATCTGGCGTAATCGTGTCCCTCATCCTCCTCTCCGTGGCATTCATATTGGGATCATCCGGTGCCACTAATGGATACTATGGGTGGATTGCAGTTTTGGGTCTAGCCTTGTATATCGTCTTCTTTGCACCCGGTATGGGGCCCGTGCCATGGACTGTGAACTCGGAGATATATCCCGAGTCGTATCGAGGAATCTGTGGAGGAATGTCAGCTACGGTGAACTGGGTATCGAACCTGATCGTGGCACAAAGTTTCCTCTCGATTGCTGATTCTATCGGGACGGGTGCCACATTCTTGATACTTGCTGGTATTGCAGTTGCTGCGTTTGTGTTTGTGATGGTTTATGTCCCGGAAACAAAGGGGCTGACCTTTGAGGAAGTGGAGAATATATGGAAGGAGAGGGCTAGAGGCAGTGAGTTTGGCAGGGAACCTCTTCTTGAACAAGGGAGTTAGTCCTGAATTTTATTTTGTCGGTAAATGTAATATTTCTATCATTGAATGTGTATGTGTATGGAAAGAAATTAGAGAATAAGTGTAATAGAGGATCCTAGTTCTAATTTTATGGGCTTTTTCTTGGGGGTACTCCGAACTCCTACTAGTTTATTGCCAGCATTTTAATGGTGTTTTCAGGCAGTTTGTCTATGATGTAATTTTATAAATTTATGAGGCTGAAGTTCACCTATTGCAACTACTTGTAGTAGTAGCAGAAACTCCAGGGCACTTCCCTGTTTGATGCAAATGCTTTTTTATTTTTAGTGAAAATCATTATTTGTTTGGTAATTTTCATGTTTTCTTCCTTATGGAGACAAATGTTTATTTTTATAGTTAACACTTCACTTTTGCAAAAAATATCGGTTCCACAATAAATCCCGCTTAAAAAAATTCATAAATATTAATAATTTACCTTTTATTTGTTATATCAATAATAATAAATTATGATGCTAGATTTACTTTCAAAGCAAACCCATTGTACTTGTGTTTAAATTATGTCTAAACTATATATAAAAAAAAACAAAATTCATGATTCAAAAAACTATCCCCATTAAGTTCCTTTTGCAGTCTTATAAGAGACCAAAGCGCGACTATAACTAAAAAATAGAAGTGCCAAAAGTATACACAATTCAAGATATAGAAAATTAACAAACTAGTTGAAGCATTGAGCTGAATTGTCATGTCACACAACTAATTTTCTTGGGGTGGCAATGTCTGGATCCAAGTAATGCCTAGGTAAGTTATATGTTGATTCAAGCTACTAAATTTGATTAGGACTTGCCTACTATAATCTGCCATATATACATTATCTAATGCATCAGGGTATTTAAAAATTAATAATTTGATCAGTTCAAAATTTCTTATTAATAATTCTTTTAGATATACTTAATTAACAATGGATATTAAAGTTTTTGATTGAGAAAATATATGCACAAGTTTTCTAAATTGTTTAAAAATTATTGATAATTCAAATATTGGAAATAGATCAAAGGTGATAGCCTAGTTTTCCTCCTAATCCCTTCTCTATCCCTCTAGGCCCCAAGATAAAATGTATACCTAGAATTGAATTATAATAAAATAGGTTCTAAAAAAATTAAAAAAGAAAAGCATGAATATATATGCTACAATTCTTAATTTTACATTTTTATCAATCACGTGATATTTTCTGATATTCCCTTCGTTCTAAAAAGAAAGAGGGTACCATTTCTTTCATAATTATTGTAGTTATATAATTATTACTATTATTATTGCTAATTAGAATAATTTTGGGTAATTAACGAAGGAAATGGACTCCTTTCTTGAGGGAAATTTCCTTGGGCAAGAGGAGTATAGATTTAAAATTAATATATAAGTTAATTTTTTTGACAATGATTAAAAAAGGAGACTGAGAAATGTTCAAATTTAACACAGTAACACACTATCATAAATAGTGAACGGTTGATAGGATATGAACGAAAGTTTGAGACATGTGGACCAAACTTCTTAATGAACATAATTGTTCTATTTTTAAGCATCCATCACAAATCTTTACTTTGTTATATATATATTTGTTATATATATATATATATATATATATATATATATATATTGATCCATAACCAAAATTTGCGCAACTAAAATACGGATCCTATTTTTTTTTTTTTTTAACTTCCTTGTATGCTTTGGCCCAAACACAAAAAACCCTATAATCTTATCACCTGTATAGCTCCACAAACTAAACCAAAAACAACCAACGAACAATTTCTAACATATCATTTTTACATGGTCGACAAAGAAAACCAACAAAACAAACACAAATATTGAGGAATATAACAATTATTATACATCTCATAAAATTTAACAAGTACAAGTCAATAGAAATTAAGATACATCTAAAATCATATAATTCATGCTAGTAAATTCCATTTCTCTAATCCTATGTCTACGTAATTTAAAGCCAATCCTATATCTAAATATGAGGCGTCATCCTCGAGTCAATCCAACAATCTAATGAGAATTTCATGCGCACAGAATAGTTAATATACTTCATCACGTACACTTCGCAATTCGTACCATTCTTTTGTTTAGGTGGGTTGACTTTGATAGCGAAGGCCATCTTTTTCTTTGGAAAATTTTTCTCTGGTGCATAAATTCAAAAGACATTGGCAAGAAAATTATGTTGTACCAAAGAGAAAAGAAACATTAATAGTAACCCATAATAGAAATGTGCATGACAAATTATAAAGTTAAGTACATAGAAATGTGCATGACAAATTATAAAGTTAAGTACAATCACGTACCACATATTTAATCTCTAGTCTGTATCGAATGGTAATTTTGTAGCCTTTTTGATCATTGTACAAAAAATCTATTAGGATAATTCTCTAATGCTTAATAGATATGACAAATAGAAAGTAATGCGCGTTCTCATGATTTACCTGGTAAAAATGCGAAGTCACAATCTGTCAATTGTGGTTGTTCCCTTTAGTTAAAGAAAAGCGGAGACACTTTGAAATTATTATAATTATTCTTTTGAGACATCGAGAGATTTTTGTATGAATGACACCATGCTGGCGGTAGTTGGAAGAAACAACACTGCATGAAATAAAAATTGGCACGTTCATATTGACCTTCTCGTTGGCATTGTTCTCGCATCTTCTACAAGCTACAATATGCATTTTTCATCTGATTCTATATAAGGTTTCCTGGCCTAAGTGATAATACATACTTATGAGCCAATTGATCTATACTCATCTTGGGGACCATTATGAGGAATATAAGAAAGGTCGACGCTGTCTGAAAATCAGTTTATATTAAGCCAATCCACTTTCTCTAACTTTAATGGGTGAATAGGATTTTTTTTTATATAAAATTTAGATGACCGGAGCCTTTGTAACCATAAGGGAAGGATATTGAACCAGTCATCCACCCCACTATCACTTGGTCCAGATTCACTAAGTGATGTTTTTTTTGGGAATCGGACTTAAGCGCATAGGCTGGATGTCTTTTATACTTTCAAAATCACCATGATGTGTTGACATGTACATGTATGGTGGATAAGGTGTTAATTGCAACTTAGGTTCCTCCTACGCTACAAATGGGAGTTCAGACCGGTAGGGGGATCCTTGACTGAATGGATCAAAGTTAAAGAAAAGCCTTAACTAAAATACTCTAGTGGAACATTTGAAATGGTGTCATTGGGGTTTTCATAAACCCCCTAGTGTACTTCATTGAAAAGTATTGACCTAACATACCATTCTTCGTATACATGGCGAGGGTTGGGAATACTCGGTAATCGCAGAATATTTTTTACAAATGCTAGAGCTAAATCAATCTATATTATTAAAGGTAAAAATAGTTAGCAAATATTTTAGACTTGTAAATGTTTATAAGAATAAATAATTCATCTTAATCTTAAACTTACTAGGTTTGCAACATCGTACTGATTGAATATGCCACGTGGGGCATAACTCTCATCTGAAAAAAGTTGTAGGTAGCTGATTCCGTTACAGGTCATCCTTCAATACCAGCTTAAGTACTAAGAAAGATGGATCAACTTTCTAGTAGCCACCACAAAATCAACGAGAATGTCTTACGAAGTGTACAAAGTGGCAATATACTCTTTTTGCAATTCGGCATAATCAATTGGGCGAATACCTTCTCGCTCCCTTATGAGATCAACCATATCAATCGGGGCCTCGGGTACATCTTGTAATTTCTCGACTTGTCTTAATGTTCTGGCATTTTTAATTCATCAACATCAAGCTAAATAAGGGGAATACGCGAGTCCCCGCCATACCAAGCTGTTTCATACTCCGCTCTAACCAAAATTTCAAACCTACTATAAGGTGCCCACCTTATCATGACACCCATCATCCCATCAAATTAATTTCTGTAAAAATTTTGGTTGTGATGCTGGTATAACCTTCTTATTTCTTTCATTGTATCATTAGTTCTTCTGTAGGCCTATACTCTTGCACGGGGCAGCTAATGCTTTAGCTTGTGTGCATAATTAAGCCTACCGATAGAAATTTGTTCGTACGACCCAACATGTATTACTGTGTCATATATACCATTTAAGCCTCTGATATTTTAAATTAAATTAATATAAATTCATTTAAAATTAATCAAAAGAATTATGATTATTAAAAATTATTTAAAAATACTGGTAATTGTAAAATTAAATTCTATTTCTCACCTATTCATAAGCAAACTAATAACTGATTAGAGTTTTCTTTTATCAAAAATAAAGTAAAATTGAAGTTTTATGGATGAATTATTAATAGTACTTTCTCCGTTTTAATTTATAATATTATTATTAATTTTTTAAAAGTTAAATTGAGATACTTTTAAATTTTAATTAATATAAATTCATTTAAAATTTAATCAAATATAATAATTAATATTTTAAATTATCTTGAAAATATTATAAATTAAAAAAATTATTTATTTATAGTTTTAAATAAATTTAAATAAATTTTATATTTAAATTAATTTTTTAAAAATTAATAATAATTTTATAAATTAAACCGAAGAAATTATTATTGATGATAATGACTGGCCACGTGGGTTGTTGGCCTATAATTGTCTTATTGTGAATATCCGCGTCCACATCAGGGAAAGACCGCGTGGCACATTGTAAGTCACGACCAAATTACATTATAATCATATATATGTGTGCATGTATATTCATGCATGTATATGCATGCGTGTATGTATGGGTGAAGTTAACCTCATACATACACACACACATATGTATATATATTTGTATTTATTTATGTGTGTGTAATTGAGAGAGAAGATGAGTTGTCGATAGGTGGCTGACCCACCACGCTTTGCTGGTCAGAGTATGACTACTACTTGGCTGGCCAAGTCGGTTCACACGCATGTGTATTTCTAGATTGTTTGTTCTCTTCCCTAACATTTTCTTTTTGTATTCTTTGATTTGACAAGAAATTATAATAAATAAGATGTAGAAACTTCATAGGTGACTTAATCGTTAAGTTTCAATTGTAATATTGATATTTTCTATATAAGAGTTGATAAACTTAAATATAATTGGCGATAAGGTATTAATTTAATAATTAAAATTAAAATATCATAATTTTTAAATGTGTAATTTTTATTTAAATGAATTTATTTTTGTCTGAAATAAATTATAACTACACTAAAAAATGCGAAATGAATTTTGTTAAATATAGTGTTCAATATTTGTGTCAATCATAACATGCCAACTTGATGCCCTTACAATCATTATAATATACGATTAGAAAAAAATTAGTGCTTACTCTTGAGATTCTCTAAATAAGTAAGAGATTCTTTCTTTATATACTAGAGATATGAATTTACATGATCAAATAATTAATGGGTTAAATGCAGATATGACAATCTTAATGCAGTATTAACAAAAACAAAATAAGGAATCCACCTACTCACATAATCGAGATCCCTCTTTGGTATTATTATTTTCTTAAAACTTATTTATTATAATTCAATTATAAAAAAACATATCATACTAGGGTCTAAGAAGAACTCGGGGAGAGGTCATTAGGGGAAACTAAGGAGAATTTAGAAGAAATAATACTTTTACTTTTTATTGAGAAATAGACTCAAATATTTTATTTTATACATTAAACTATTCGAAATAGGCATTTTTCCCATTTCACAATGAAAATTCTTTTGGGCTCTTAATTTATTTTGCGCATTTTAAATTTCACTGACCACATATTTAGACACATGTTTTGATGATTTTTTAAATCACACGTTTTAGTTTAAAATTTAGAATAATGCTAAACAATCTTATTTTCTAGAAAATTCTAGAATGTGAATATTAACAATAATACATTATACATGCCATTAATTATGTTTGCTATACAACTAAATTGAGCTGCAAATTATTTTTTTCAAAGATTCATACAAAAAACTAATAATTATTATTGCAAAAAGGACATGTCAAGATGTTCCTAACAAATTTTAATACACACAAACTAAATAAAATGAAACTAACATATCTTGGCTGGCTGGCTGGCTGGCTTTAATTTAAAAGCCTCCTAGTCATAGCAATGCTGCCTTAGGTATTTGTCAATGTCTCTAAGAAGTTTTCAGCAAGTGGGAATGGATCAATATGAAAAGAAAGATGGTGATTGATTAGGTTGGCAAATAACATAGTGTACATATTTCTAGCGAGGTCTTTAATTTATAATATTGTATCATTTGTCAAACTTGTACTAAAACTTGGCAAATTGATTGGTGTTTTGAGCTCACGGAATCAGGAACTATAAGGCATTATTCCCAATGATTCCGGACAAATATTTATTTAAAAGCTACAAATTATTATGTTTATTGTTATGCGCATTGGAAAAGTCTAGAATGTGCATGCATGGCAAGTTGGCAACTCAACTGGTAATGGAATTTCTTTTGAGTGGAAAATAATTTTCAGAAAAATTGGAAGAATTTGGATTCAATCTATCAAATCATATTAGCATATTCAGTAATAAGGGAATGGGTCAAAATATTTGATAGACAAATATGGATAAAACTGAAAAAATAAGAAATTTTGACTTTAATAAATGCATTATTTTTATTAAACATATTTATTTCCTAAATAAATTAATCAACTTAGAATTACCCTTTAGGTATTAACCTATATGTTTATTTTAGCTTGTGAGTTTATACTATAATTCTCTTTATTATGAGACTTTCTTTTCTTTCAAGTGAGATTTGATTTGATTTTTTTTTATCGTAAAGTTTATATTCTCACTTATAAAAAGATGAGGTTTATTTAGTGTCTTTTGACGAGGAGTGTAATTTGGTGTGGTGAGACGAAAGACTTTTTAATTTCAGTTTTTGGCAAAATTACTTCTATGAGAAAATTTAAATAATATTTGGTTACATAACACTATAAAATGGTTTTAAAAAAATTAATAAAAAATTAAAGATAATTTGTAAGTGGAATCTAATTACCAAAATTTTCCCCTAGACCCATAAAATTATACTATATATATATATATATATATATATATATATATATATATATATAAACAAGAAGTAATTTTCACATCATGAACGTAATTGACAGATGGATAGAAATGTGGATAGAAATTCAGCAAGTGGGAATTTATGATTTAAATATAAAGATTATGACTTGATTTGGTTTGCATTAATCAAACACTCTTTGAAAATTTAATTTAATATATATATATATATATATAATGATGGTTGGCACAATATCTAGGCCGACTAGGCAACTTCACGATGATGTCTTCGAGCTGAAAAATATAGTATATATATATCAGCAGCCCCAAGGCATTATTCCCAATTATATTCCGGATCAGAACCCAGTTACCAATTTGTAGCTATATATGTGATAATCTGCATCAATTATCAAATGTGTTCCAGATTTAATTATACAAATACCACCAGATTTAATTATACAAATACCACCAGTCCACCAGCATGCAGCGTGGTGTTGTGAAATAATGCTCTACATATTTGAAATATTATATATGCAAATTTATATATATTAATTTATTTAAATTTTAAAAATATTAAATATGATAATTATAAGTGTCTTTTAATTGTTTATAGTAATTATACTATTTGTACTATAGTGTGAACAATTTGCATTAATTTTGAATGTTAGAATTTTGTAAATTAACTAAAAAAAAGAGTAAAAAGCGTATCTAATTTTTTATGGTTGATAATAAAATGTCAAATTAACATGTATATTTAAAAAATATTTTAAAAAAATTCAAAATAAAAAGTTTGGCTTCAATCAAAAAGTGTGTTAGAATCAAAATCTAAACTCATTAAAAATACTTTAGAGAAAATCAAAATGTAAATTTTTTAACTAATAATTTAAAAATATTTTTAGTTCATGGTGCTATTTCTCTATTTTGGCTGTTCTAGCTTATTTCTTATGTCATCATGTCCCTATCCACTTGCTTAAGCAATTTGTAGAAATATCATTAGCACCAGACTGCAATATTTGAGTCAAATAAAAGACTCAAAACACTGTCCCAAGAATGATACTCCATTTACTAGAAGAAAAGACATTAATGATATACAAGTCTACACAGCCGGGTCAAACCCAGTTTTGTTTAGTCCATGTTTTGTAATTGGTGGTCTTAGTTTTTGAGTTTACTTTTCCAACTTTTAATTAAGTTTCGAGGTATTCCTTCGGTTTTATTTTATTTGTTGTTTGAGATTAATGCAGAGCTATTAAAGAAAATAATGGTATTATAATATTAAGTGCAAAATTAAACGCAAATTATTAAACTGCCGTTTTTTTATTTTTGTTTTTTATAATCGGTAAGAGTTTATTATTTTTTTGTAATCGGTTTAACTTCAACCGACAATTATTGATCTTCTTCACAAATTTTTTCATCAACTTCAACAAACTCACTTTAAACGTAAACTGGGGCAAACGAAGCTTGTAAATTCCCTGGTTAATTCGACTATGAGCCACATAAGCAAACTTATTCCCAATAAATAACTGAAAAAGATCAGCTGTCCAATCCTCTTGATCTTTCCATAATGTTAGTAAAACATTATGAACCGATTTAATTATCCTATAAATAAGTAAACGACACTTAATTATGAACCGATTTTTTTTCTTCCTAAAACGACTTTTAATCAGGAACCGAGGGAGTAACATTAGGAATGAGGGTAGTTTATGTTGTTTTCTAGAGGTACAACAAAGATCTAGAAGGGAGGGAGAGGGTGTGTGTGTGTGAATATATCTTTGAAAACTTTTGCTTGTTTTAAAAGATAAATTACTAGATGATTAATTTGTTCAATTAATTTAGCATAGCGGAATATTAGAATAAAATTTCCCTTAAAGTTTAAGGAAATCTTGATTCTAGTTTTGGTGTATGTGAAGATTAATCACTGACATATATATTAGTTTATAACAGTTTATGACATAATGTAAATGCTTAAAGTAAATAACACAAGTTGTTTTAAGTGGTTCGGAGTATCAACACTCATAGTCCACTCTTCTACTTCAACAAGTAGGATATCCACTAAGGATATGTCACACTGACCAGTTCACAAAGATCTATTACAACTGAATCACTAGATTCATTCGAGTCACTTAGTGTTGGAATATTCAAACATTTAGTTCAGGACACTTAGACCTCTTCAATCCACTCTGACTTGGATATTCGAACACCTAGTCTAGGACACTTAGATCTCTCCAAGTTACTTTGACTTGGTATAATGATCACACAGATCAAGTGAATCACAATTGATTATTGATTAAGTTTGAGGTTCTGCTAAGCTTTACAATGGTGCTTGACTTCTTCTGGTACTTGGCAGCTTTGAACAATTACTTTGTCGTAGAGTAGATTTCTTCATTTTACTTTTGCAGAGGTTCAGCTTTGTACTTGGGTGATTCGTACTTGGATTTGAATCCTTATACGATTTTATAGCTCTTTAGAAATTGTTCCGTTGAAGAGTTCTGTTGGAGCATTTAATGGTTTGATAGTGCAGTTAATGTTCTTCTGACTTTAGGATAGATAATAGGCTTGCTTTTGATCCTCGAAGATCCCATAAGTCAGTAGTTATCACCTACTACATAAGTGAAGTGACAAACCTTCTACAAAACAGTCTTTCTGATCTTCTTTTCTAAATTTGAAGATGGTGAAAAACATCCTTGAAATCTTTACTCTGATGCTCTACAGTACTATGTACTTGTCAGATTTATGACCGTTCTGACACTATCTTTAAGCTTGACTTGATCTTTAAGTTTGTTGAAAAACGTAGAGTCTGATATAGGATACTCAATGTTCTCAACTTTATGAATGTCTTTATACGAGTCGGTAAGATGTTCTACGATCCCCTCTACGAACTATGCTATACGATGCTGGAGCATACTCTACGAACTTCTTTTTTTAAACAGTTTTCTTAGTTTTGGTGTCGACTCTGATAACAGCTTTACGATTCAGGCATGTTGAATTGTTGTTCACTTGGAATATAGACACCGTGAGACATCATGTTAACCATCATTAGATCATCACTAGGTGGTCTCATGCCAGTATCAGTAACTGTTTACCATGACTCTATTTGAGAAGATGATTGACCTCTCGAAGATTGACCTTCCAATGGTAAAGCTAGAGCAATAGGTGGAGATGAATGCTTTGACTGTCTTGAAACCCTTCTTTCATTCTGACCTAGACTTCTCTTTCCTCCCTGCTCCCCCCTGAGTGGAAGATCTCCTCTGACTACCTTTTTTCTCCCCCGTTTTGTCATAAGTCAATAGGGAGACGTCTTTGGAGAGCTGTTGAACACCAGTGACAAGCTCATTCAGCTGTTGTTTAATGGCGTTAACATCTTGTCTGTTTTCCTGTAATCCTTTCTCAGCATTTTTTTGCTGCTGATGTATAATGGTCATAACATTATTTGTGGTTGCGAGAACTGTGTCAGTTTGTAATATTTTCTTTGTGACCTCCTGGTTGAGCTCAAATGAGAAGAACTCAACTGAAGAATTTTATCATGCAGGAGTTTGATGTTGACGTCATTAGCTTTTTGATATTTCAAGATAGCATTTTTCTGTTCATTTATTATGTTTAAGAAAACTTTATCCCTTTCATGAAGACTATCAACCATATCTCTAAACATCTTTCTCATGTGCTTAGAGAACTCTTTGCCCATTTCTACTGGAACTTTTTCTGCATTAGATGTGATCTTGTCTAAATTTCTTGTGATGTTTTTGGCATTATCATCAAGATCATTAGAGATGTCCACAGACATAAGAGTCATGAGATCAACCATTTACCTTTTTAATGAAATCACAGAAACTCTTTCTAAGATTTGATTGAGAAGAGGTTCTCGAGTAGGAGTATCATAAGGAAAAGTAGTAATCAAGGGAAGATTTAAGTCAAAATATTCATTACTGGTTGAATAGGGTATTTCTTCTTGAGTGAGAGGTCGTGTTTCTGATGGGATTGATTTTATTTTGGTAATATGTAGAGATTTTATAGGAGATAAAGGATTGAGTGGTGAATGAACAAGAGTTAAGATAAAAATTTAAACATTTATTGATGAAGGAGAGTTTGAGTGTGGTTGTGTAGGTATGTGTATAGGAAAATTAATATTTTTAGCAACAGTCGTAGGGTTTTGGAACTCTACGACAAGAGATTTATTGTTTAGAGAGTCTTCTGTAGAGTGTTGGGACTCTTCGAACGAGGAGTTATTCTAATTTACAGCATTCGTAGAGTGTTGGGACTCTACAAATTGAGAAAGTGATAAAGTACCATGGTCAATAGAATGTTAGGACTCTACGACTGGAGAACTTGAATTAGATGTTCGTTCAACTATCTTAGAGGATGTTGCAAACCAATTATTATAAGATAAAAATGAATGAAAGGATTAAATAATAGATAGAGGAATGCATGTTACTTTATTATAAAAACCTGAATAGAATTTGCCATCTGAAATTGTCTTTCTAGTATATCTAAAGACTGGAGGGTAGTTTTGAGATATTAGCTTCACATTTGGATAGTTCTTGAACGTCCGAGAGATGAATCTTAGATCATTGTGAAGTAATGCTTGAAACATGGGCATTATTGGAAGAAAGAAATATAGTTGGTCACTTTGTTCATTGTAAGCAAGAGTGCGACTGTACGTAGTGTTCTCCCTTTGCTCCTGAAGGATATCACTAAGAATTTCCACTTCTGGTTGCTCATTATAAGTCTTATTAATAAGCTTTACGTTTCGTTCTTGAGTTTCTACTTCCTGAGGCATTAAGGAGATTGAATTAATTTTTTCTAGTTGCCCCCCCCCCCCCCTTCAATTTGTGCATTGATGTGCTCAGAAATATATAGACTTTGCTTTACCAAGATATCATCAACAATAGACTCAATAATCCTTGTCTGATCTACTGAATCAACATGTGAGATTGGAGTTATCATTGGTGAAAACTCCCCTTTAGAACCAACTTCTTTCTCTTTTAGAATAATTTTCCTTTTTCTTATTTTCTGGCTCAGGAGATGAGTCATTCATAGTCATTTCTTTAGATTTATCTAGAGGCTCTGGCATTTCAGTCATCTCAGCCTTTTCATCTTCATTTTTTGTTGGCTCAGGCTCACCAGCCATCTTAGCCATAACTTCTTAATCTGTTGTTTACTTAGGCTCACCAGCCATCACTTCTACAACAGTAACCTTGCTTCCCATCTCTTCGATCTGAGAGCTAGAATGCTATACTAATGGAGATATAATGGATTTCTTTAAGCCCTTGCTTTTGATTCATTTCATTTTTCCCTTGAAAAGAACTAAGGCTTCTTTTGTTGATTATCTACTTTCTTCCTCTCTCTACTTCTTCTTAGAAGGCTTGTCTGCTGTGGAGACTTCAGTCACTTGTTTAGTTGGGGAAGTAGATCCCTGGGAAATAACTTTCTTTTTCCTTTTTATCCTTCTCCCAAGCCTAGTGACTTCTTCTTCATCTTCACCTTTTTCAAACAGAATAACTGTCTTTTTCTTTTCAGCCTTTTGAACTTCACTCTGAGTTGCTTCACTGTCCTCGATTTATTTTAATTGATGGATCTCTACTAGACATATCTTCTAATTGTCAAACAATTTGGGAGTTATCTTTTTATTTACATTTGATGGGTCTCCAACTTTCAGTTTATTTATTTATTTTTGATGATAACAAATTAAGTCAATAGAATTAATTAAAATTAGAATCCTCTCCATAGGATTAATTTTAATTAATAAATCATATTTATTTTGACCAAAAATATTTTTATAAACTTCCTGAATTTAATATTTTATTAACCTTGATATAATTAATATCAAGTGTAATTAAATATTTATTCATAAAGTAAAATTTTATGAAAGCAAGGAGAACTCTTATTATTATTTTTCAAAATATTATATATTAATATTATAAACTGCGAGAAGCTTAAAATATAATAATAATTTTTGAAAGCCTTTCATCCGAAAAATTTGGCTTAATTACTCCATCCGAAAAATGATCTATCTTGCTTAGAAGTTTGGTTCAAAAACAAACAAAAAGAATTAGTAAAATATAATACATTCATGTATTCTAGCATATGCTTGTAAAGAAACTTCAAAAGTGTCAAAAGGCTAAAAAGCCTTAGCCGAGAGAATGTTAGCATATTTAAAAAGATAGTTTCCTTTCAACTACTCAAATTTAATGTGTTGCCTTGAAAAAGTGGGTTGAAAAATTCAAAGGCTAAAATGCCTTAAAGTAAAAAACTGTGGGCTCATTTATTAAAATGCGGAAGTTTGTAATTGACTTTTCTCTCTCCATGTGATTGTTCAAAACTAATTATATATGTTAAAAACATCTTGGGGCGTGGGGGACTGAGAGTTGTTTTCTCTCTCCTCTACGATTGGTCCGTTCCAATTTAATAAGGTAAAATTGCTTCTATTGTTGGCGTGTGTGACCGAGATATTCTTTCTCTCTCCTCATTGGTACATCCGAAATAAATGCACTGCTACAAATTTCGTTGGGTAGTTCGGGCGCGCATTTAATTAATCAATCCGTGTGATATATTAAATCAGAGCCATTAATTCTTTAGCCGAAATCAATTGCGAAACTTCAGTTTTTCTATAAATAGAAGGCACACCCCTTCATTTCTTTTTAACCAATTTCAAAGAAAGAAAAGCTCACCCTTTGCCTATATTTTCTCTCAATCAGCTTTCAAAGTTCTCTTCTATTCAAAGTTATTATCTTCATTTGAAGAGAAAAATTGGTCCAAGTATTTGAGATATATTATTGTACTATATCAACTGTTTATCTCATACTTGTTTAAATTTATAAATATACAAATATAAATTGTTATACACATTTATATATATCTATATTTCTTCTATTATATCAGATAAATGTTCTGAGCTTAGATTCTGCCAGGTGATGATATTCCTCCTAAACGAGGGACTTGTTAACCGAGATTCTAGAAAGACATTTATCGATATAGTGATCTATATAAATTAAGTTTTATATAAATCATCGTTGCGAAACTTTAAGTTTGGTTAAATACTTGGTTACCGCGTATTGCCCGACTAAGTAACCTTATTTAAAGTGATCACATCATAGATCAAATATATCAATATATATATAGATTTGAGTAAAACAAATTTATTTATTATATCAAGTATTATTTAATTGCTTTATTTATTATACTTGATATTTGTCATTGCAAGTATTTGATCTTAAACTCATTTATCCATAAATACTTGTTGCATTATATAAAAGTTATTTAAACTTTTATATCATAAATATAATTGTTATATCTGCTTACACAGAAGCATATCACTCACTATAAAAGTTAATTAAACTTTTATATCCGTACTTAAAATTTTATCTGCTTAAATCAAGAAGCATATTTTTATTTATAAAGGAAAATTAAACCTTTATAAATCTGTACTGAAAATATATATCTGCTTAAAAAAGGAAGCATATTTCAAAATCAATTATTTATTTAAAAAGGTTAAGTGAGTTAGTCGTCTTTAAATTTGTGAGAAAAAGAGAGTGATTCTTTGATCAAGACCAGAGTCTTAGAGAGGTCAACAGGTAGTTGGGTCTCTAGTGTAGTTGTGAGGTAAGGAACCGACTTCTTATTTCAAGACCAGATTGTAAAGCAGAGCTAGACTCAAAAACAGGTACAACTACGTTTGAGGAAGGAGCAGGGAGCTACTGTCCAAGATAAATAGTTGTATGTAAAGTTAGAAGTTGATCTTTAAAACTTTGTAAAGGCTTCTCCGCCTATTGAAGGAGAATTAATTACTGATAGTAATAGGATCTCAAGTCCTGGAGAGGAGCTTGAGGCTGGACGTAGCAACATACCCGAGCTGTATGTTGTGAACCAGCTAAATCTCTGTGCATTGTGTGATTGAATTTTTACTATCTTGCATATTAATTTATTACATTGCAGATTAATTAATCAAAAATTCAAAAAGGCCTAAGATAATTTTTTATCGGTAATAATCTATTCAACCCCCCTTCTAGATTATTATTGGACTTTCAATTGGTATCAGAGCGGTGCTCTTTAACTTGTTTGTTGAGTAATTATAGGCATAACAAAGAGTAGATCCATCTATGGCCTATACAAATGCTACCGGTTGCGGAGAAGGACTATCCATGTCCAGACCCCCACTATTTGATGACACAAATTTTGCAACCTGAAAAAACAGATTCAAGATCTATGCCAAATCACAAGGAATCAAAGTTTGGCTTGCAATAGAAAGAGGTGTGAAAATTCCTTCAAAAATCATTGAAGAAAAGATCGTTGAAAAAGATGTTGATGAGTTCACTATTGAGGATGAAGAAACTATGAACTTAGCATCCAGAGCCGAAATGGTGTTAATTAGTGCTCTTATTGAAAAAGAGTACAAAAGAGTTAGCAATTGCAAAAATGCTAAAGAAATCTGGAAAAAATTAATTGTAACCTATGAATGAACCAATCATATTAAAGAAACAAGAAAAGATGCTTTAATCCAAGAGTATGAAAGTTTCAAGCTGGAAGAAGGTGAAAAAATTATTGATATGGAAACTCGCTTTTCCAGAATCATTGATGAGCTAGAACAACTTGGGAAGGCTTATACAACAAATGAGAAAAACAGACGAATTCTCAAAGCCCTTCCATCCGTTTGGAAAATGAAGGTCACAACCATCAAGGAAATGCAAGATCTAACCACATATCCTCTTGATAGCCTTATTGGAAATCTTCGTGCTCACGAAGTTGATATGTTTGTTGAAAAAGCTGGATCGGATACAGATCTCAAGAAGAAAGGAATTGCTTTCAATTTCCTGCGCAGCTTAGGTGGAGGGTGAAGAAGGCCTCCTTCCGGGGGGGCCCGAGCCATCAGTGAGATACCACTCTGGAAGAGCTAGAATTCTAACCTTGTGTCAGGACCTACGGGCCAAGGGACAGTCTCAGGTAGACAGTTTCTATGGGGCGTAGGCCTCCCAAAAGGTAACGGAGGCGTGCAAAGGTTTCCTCGGGCTGGACGGAGATTGGCCCTCGAGTGCAAAAGCTCTACTTGTAGATCAAGAAAACGATGATGAGGAGCTGAATGAAGAACTCTTGAGCTTGGATAATCATGAAGTTGCTCTTTTATCCAGACAACTCAGGAGAGTGATCCAAAGCAAAGCCAGAAAATATGGCAAAGGCTTTCTAAAAACAAACAACAACTTCAACAACTTCAAAGGCAAACAGGTTTTCAAACCAAAGGCACTGGGAGGAAATTTCAAAGCAAACAATAACAGCAACTTCCGAAATGCTAATGAAAATTCAAACGCATGTTTTGAATGCAAACAGACTGGCCACTTTAAAAAGGATTGTCCAAAACTAGTCAACAACAAAGTGCTAGTAGCTGAAGAAGGCTGGGATCTAAGTGACGATGAAGAAGCTGCTAAACAAATCGAAGAAATTGCAAATCTATGTTTAATGGCAGACAATGATCCATCGTCATCAAAATCTGAGGTAAATTCTGAATTACCATGTACTTCATCTCTCACACATACCTTAGATAATCTAATTGAAAAACTTCATGAATTACAAGAAGTTTATAACTGTTTATTTGAAGATAATGAAATTATTAAAGAAGATTTTATTAAACAAAAAAATTCATTAGAAAAATTAACTAGAAGTAATAAAAATCTTGAAATAGAAAATTTAAATTTAATTACTGTAAATGCAAATTTAAAAGAAGAAAAAGAAAAAGATTTTTCAGAAATTTTATTACTAAATGCAGAGTTAGAAAAATTGAGAAAAATAAACAAAGACATTGAGATAGAAAATTCAACGCTTATTATTTGTAATGAAAATCTTGAAGGTGAAAATTCAACACTTGATTTAATTAATAACGACACTCAAATACAAAATCAAGTGTTAAGTGAAGATATTAAAAATATTAAACTTGAAAATTTATCTTTAAAATTAGAACTAGAAAAACAAAATGAAGATACTGGTTTAAGAGATCAAATTAATTTATTAACTAAAGAACGTGACGATTTACACACTACAGTTATTAAATTTACAAAAGGGAAAGAAAATCTTGATGTCATGCTTAGTCAACAAAGATGTGGATTTAATAAAGAAGGATTAGGATATATTGGAGAAACTAGTAAAACAAAAGATAAAGGACTTTATCATGTTAAGAGTAAAGAAAAAGAAAGTCATACATCTCCTTTTACTAAATGTTCTTACTACAACAGAAATGGTCATTCTATTCACATGTGTAATGCTCGAAATGGAAACTATAAAGGAAAAATGATTTGGGTACCAAAAGGAACTCATACTTCACCAATTATTATTATTAATGCAAGAAAAGAATTTCATATTCATCAAAAATATTCAGGATATAAAAATAGAGTAAAACATGCATTTTATAGACCTGTTGCTACTAATAAAATGCTTGTATCAACTGAGACTGATTATCCTGTACCCAGATTTGTAAAAGGAAGCACACGTGTTCCTTATACAAAATGGAAAACTTACCCAAAGGACCCTTCTTATTAAAGGGTACCAGTTTGTGAATTTAGCATTTGCTTCAAGTATGTCTTGCAGCTGACTATAGTAAAAGCAAATGGTATCTTGATAGCGGTTGTTCAAGACACATGACAGGAGACAAATCTAAATTAAACAACATACAAGCTACAGACTGTGGCGAGGTAACTTTTGGAGATAATAACAAAGGTAAAGTAATTCGAATTGGAAGTTTTGGTAATAAACACATAACAATTTCAAACGTTCAATTAGTCACAGGACTCAGGTATAATCTTTTATCCATTAGTCAGTTATGTGATAGCGGTTTTAAAATAACTTTTAGTCCTCATAACTGTTCAATATTTGACCAATCTGATAAATTGGTTTTATTATGTCCTAGAAATCAAAATGTGTATACATGTGACCTAGATGCATATTCTCACCAAGATAATATTTGTCTAGTTTCTGCAAATGATGATTCGTGGCTTTGGCATCGTAGATTAGGTCATATCAACATGAAACTAATTAATAATATTGCATCTAAAGAACATGTTCGTGGTCTTCCAAAAATAAAGTTTTTAAAAGATCATATTTGTGAAGTATGTGAATTGGGTAAACAAATACATGCATCTCACAAACTTAAACTCACAGTGTCAACGTCACGACCTTTAGAACTCTTGCATATGGACCTAGTTGGACCTATTCCTAAACATAGCATGGGTGGTGCTGTATACATTCTAGTTTTGGTTGATGACTACTCTCGATTTACATGGGTTGATTTTCTGAAATTTAAAAATGAAGCTATAAATTCTTTCTCTACTTTGTACAAGAAAATTCAAAATCAACAAGGAAGCTCTATTGTTTATATTCGTTCTGATCACGGAAGAGAATTTGGCAATTCTGATTTTATTATGTTCTGTGATGAGCACAGTATAAGTCATAATTTTTTTGCTCCTTACACACCACAGTCAAATGGTGTGGTTGAAAGGAAAAATCGAACCTTACAAGAAATGGCTAATACTATGTTAAATGAATATCGTCTTCCTAAATATTTTTGGGCTGAAGTAGTGGCAACGTCCTGTTATATTTTAAACCGAGTCTTATTAAGACCAATTTTGCTCAAAACTCCCTATGAGCTTTATTATAAAAGAACTCCAAAAATAAATTATTTTTGTGTTTTTGGGAGTAAATGTTTTATTTTAAATACAAAAGGATATTTGTTAAAGTTTGATCCCAAATCTGATGAAGGAATATTTTTGGGATATTCACTTAATAGTAAAGCATATAGAGTTTTTAACAAAAGAAGTTTAGTTGTTGAGGAATCAATGAATGTAACTTTCGATGAATCTCAACCACCTCCCAAATACAAAGAATTAGTAGACAATGAACTTGTCATTGAAAATATTCTCAGAAATATGGAGGAACCAAAACTAGATAAAACATCTCCACCTGTCAATGAAAATCCTCTTGAAATTTCCAATCCTCAGTTAAATGATTTGCCTAAAGATTCACATATTGGTAGAAATCATCCTTTAGAAAATGTGATTAGTGACCTGGATAAAGGAATTCTTACTAGATCACAAGCACACAACTTGGCTGATCATTTATCTTTCTTATCTCAAATTGAGCCTAAAAATATAAAAGATGCATTACTTGATGAAGATTGGATAATTGCTATGCAAGAAGAACTTGAACTGTGACGCCCCCAAATCTGGGTCCACACAGCCCATACTTGAGTCGTCAAAAGACTACAACAAAATTATTACAACAAAATTATTACAACAAAGCACAACGTACAACAATACAGTGTATAATAATACACAACTAAGTCTTCACTATTATTGCCACACTATTTTACAAAACGTGAAGACTATGATAACTATTCCTCGGACCCTCACTCCATTCCCCGGCTAGACCCTGTTATGTTTTCATCTCCTGTTGAAAAACAATGGAACAAAAGAAAGGGTGAGCTCAAATAGCCCAGTAAAGAATATCATGACTAAGATAATGACGAATAAATTATCATTAGTCTTCAACAGTTGAGTTCTTGATAGAATACAATAGACTACAAGGTTTATATCAAAAACTGCAGTTAAATTCTTAAACAACGTTCAGATCAATAATAGCAGCGGAATGAGTAATCTATTAGAAGAATAATGCAGACTATAATGTCCACTCGGTTCTCTTTTTAGGAAAAACATCATCAACTTTTATCATCTGAAATATCATTAGTCAAGATAATACAAATTCACAGTTCCTGATCATAATCATGCAGATCAACAGTTCATCTTTGCACTACGGGCCAAAGACATTCAATATAACACCAACGGTCATGATTATACCAGATTCAGCCTTTGGTCATAATCATACCAAACAACAGTTCATCTTTGCACTACGGGCCAAAGAGAACATTCACCACGTGCCATAAAAGACACCGAACAGATGTATCGCCTTTAACCTATTATATCGCATTTAACCTATCATCTGTTCAACAAATATATCACATCTGTGCCCCCGGCCACAGATATTCACAACAGCTTGATTTTTGGATGATTAGAATGATATAAATGATGAACAGAAGAAATAGGATAACAATAAGTATCGGAAGTTTACTTTGTACAGATTCAAATAATGTCCAAATTGTCAACATGATGTGGAGTGAAATTTAAAAATGATATTCAAGATCCACAGTTCAGAATAACGGTTACAATTCAATAGAAAGGTTCACGTAAATAGGAAGGTTCAGTTGAAATAATGAAGTTCAACTATTATGGAACATATAATATTTTCAGGAATTATAGAAGCAATAGTTCCATAATAAATTTCGATTTAGGAGTATGAAAGAAAATAATATCCCTTACCGTAGCAGGTTTGATTAACAAAAGGTGAAGGAAATTAATACAAAGGGTTATTCACCAACAGGCGGCAATCCGCTCCGTAAGGTTATTCCCACAATTTAATAGAATTTGAGTACAAAGAGTTATTCACCAAACAGGCGGCAATCCGCTCCGTAAGGTTATTCCCACAATTTAATAGAATTTGAGTACAAAGAGTTATTCACCAACAGGCGGCAATCCGCTCCGTAAGGTTATTCCCACAATTTAATACATGGAAATAAAAGGCACGTCTTATGAGTAAGGAAGAAACAATATTATTATCGAGAATCAAATAATGATAATCCCTTACCATAGTACGTTTGAATAATGGAAGATGAAAAAGATGGTATCCCTTACCTCAACACGTGACTGGATATTGATTTAAATGAGGTTGATTAACTTGAACAGTACACGTATACTTATAGATCTTCACAAATACTCAAGATGACTTAAGCACACTTAGAGAGAACTTTCACAAGAAGTATTTAGAGAGAGAAAGAAAGAACAAGTAAGGAAGTTTATGAAAAATCCTTAAGTTAAGGCTTCTATTTATAGCCAAAAATCTTATCATTCATTTAATCTAAACCATTCATTTAAAGATCATCTTTTAATCTACACCATCCATTTCAAATATTATATTATCTTTAATCTACACCATTCATTTCATATCACCTAATAATCACCTAACTTTATATTATAAACAAATCAATTTAATTATTCAACAATAATTCACATTTTAATCTACACCATTCATTTCATATCACCTAATAATCACCTAACTTTATATTATAAACAAATCAATTCAATTATTCAACAATAATTCACACTTTAATCTACACCATTCATTTCATATCACCTAATAATCACCTAACTTTATATTATAAACAAATAACTTTATCAATTCAATTATTATGACTAATTGTTATAAATACAGTATAGTTAGCTCTTAGATATCAAGTCAATAAATTAATGAAATACAACTGTTTAAATAACATCATAATAGAGATAACAATAATGTAAAATAAAGCATACGTTACTGTGTAATGACAATTATTGATTCAATAATGTGAATTACTGTGCATATGTTACTGTGACAATTATTAGGTTCAATAATTTTAAAAACAGTGCAACAACAATTATTGACTCAATGATATAAAATACAGTGTAATGACAATTATTAAATCAATAATGCAAAATACTGTGTAACAACAATTATTGAATTGATAATATAAAATATTATGCAGTAACAATTATCGATGAAATGATGCGTAACAGTTACGGTGTCAATTATCAGACCAATAATATGAGACACTATGCAATACCGTGTGTTACTGTAGAGTACCGTGTGCTACAGAAAATACCATAAACTACCGTATGCTACTATTCTTTTATCACCGGTATTTTAACAGTTCCGTTGACTATTTTTATTTAAAAAGGTTACTTCTGTCGTTTTCTATATCCGACAAATATTCCGTTGTGGGGTCCACCAATAATTTATTATTTCGGCGCCGTCGTACGGCACGAATATTCCCCGACCAAACGAATATTCCCCGACAAAGCGAATATTGTCCGACAAAATAAAATTTGCACATAACATCCTTAACTTTCAATTTTGTTAATTTAACCACTTACTGTTTCAAAAAAAATATATATGAAGAAAAATTAAATTTTGTATTTCATAAAATTCGGGATCTTACATGAACAGTTCACCAGAAACAAAGTTTTGGAACTAGTTCCAGAACCCGATGATACTTCTATTATTGGAACCCGGTGGGTGTTTCGAAACAAAATCGATGAAAATGGAACAGTCATACGCAACAAAGCAAGGTTAGTTGCACAAGGATATAATCAACTTGAAGGTATTGATTATGATGAAACTTTTGCTCCTGTTGCTAGAATTGAGTCTATACGTATGTTGTTAGCTTTTGCATGCCATAAAGATTTTAAATTGTTTCAAATGGATGTTAAATCTACATTTTTAAATGGAGTTATTGAATAAGAAGTTTATGTTAAACAACCTCCTGGTTTTGAAAATTTTGATCATCCTGAACATGTCTATAAATTGCATAAAGCTTTATATGGTTTGAAACAGGCCCCTAGAGCATGGTATGAACAATTAAGTAAATTTTTACTTGAAAATGGTTTTAAAAGGGGAACTGTCGATACTACTTTGTTTACTAAATACAAAAATAATGACATTCTTATTATTCAAATTTATGTTGATGATATTATTTTTGGTTTTACTGACATTACCATGTGCAATGATTTTTCTGAAAGTATGAGTAAGGAATTTGAAATGAGTATGATGGGAGAATTAAACTTTTTTCTGGGCTTGCAAATCAAATAAGGAGAAAAATGTATTCATATCTCTCAATCTAAATATTGCAAAGACATAATTAAGAAATTTGGTTTAGAGTCTGTAAAACCTCTTAACACTCCTATGCCAACTACTGATAAATTAATTGCTGATGAAAATGGAAAAAGTGTTGACACAAAGAAATATAGAGGAATGATCGGAAGTCTATTGTATATGACTGCCAGCAGACCTGATATTATGTTCAGTGTCTGTAAATGTGCTAGATTTCAGTCAAATCCTAAAGAATCACATTTGGTTGCTGTAAAAAGAATTTTCAGATATCTTAAAGGAACCACAGACTTAGGACTATGGTATCCTAAAGGTCAACCATTTGATCTTGTCTGTTTTTCAGATTCTGACTATGCCGGTCATCATGTTGATCGTAAAAGTACAAGTGGCACTTGTCAGTTTCTAGGTAGTTGTTTAGTTTCTTGGTTCTCAAAAAAACAAAACTCGGTATCTATTTCAACCACTGAAGCTGAATATATAGCCGCCGCACGATGTTGTGCACAAATATTATGGATGAAACAGACACTTACTGATTATTATTTAAAATTTGATTGTGTATCTATATTATGTGATAATACAAGTGCTATAAATTTAAGTAAAAATACTGTATTACATGCTAGATCAAAACATATAGATGTCAGACATCATTTTTTACGCGATCATGTGAACAATGGCAGCATTAAATTAGATCATATTGATACAGATTTAAATATTGCTGATATATTTACTAAACCTTTGAGCTTTGACAGATTTTGTAAATTACGCATGGATTTAGGAATGCTAGACACTGATTCATAAATTTACTTAACACATTTTTTTTGATCTACTTGTTTAATACAAAATAACAAATATAATAGTTTTATTATTTCTTATTAGCATTTAAACTTTTTATCTATATTAAATTTAATTTTTAAATTTATTAGTTATTTATTTCTAATATTAAAAATTAAGTTTTCACATTTTTTATTTTTTACTATATCATTATAATACCTATATACTAAACTACTTGTATATATATATATATATATATATATATATATATATATATATATATAATGAAATCTATTCATTTCGCGTCGTCTTTCTTCATTCACCGTCGCCCAGTTCATCTCTCTCTCTCTTTCCAAAGTTCTTCCACCCTTAACCCTTCTAAGCCATTTTTTTATATATATATAAAAAAAAATTGATTTTTGGCAATTTCTAAACCGATAAATTGGATAAATATCTTTTTAAACATGTTTTCACCGATTAGTTTAAATATATATATATATATATATATATTATATAAATAAATAAAAATTCAGATATGTTAAAGATCTTCTTCTTTAGTACAATATTTAAAAAGAAAGAGGGGCAACGGATTTTTTTGGGAACGAAATTATATATATATATATATATATATATATATATATATATGCACATCTATTCATAATCTAGTTTTCTGATTATATCTTTCAATTCATGGTTCATCTCGGTTTTCGAAGCAAAGTGTCCAGATTTATATTATATGTTCATATATATATATATGCACATCTATGCATAATCTAGTTTTCTGATTATATCTTTCAATTCATGGTTCATCTCGATTTTCGAAGCAAAGTGTCCAGATTTATATGTTCATATATATTCATTACACACACACACACACACACACACACACACACACATATATATATATATATATGATATTTATATATATCTTATATTATTTATATTATCTAAACCGTAAATATATTATATATTATATATTATATATATATATATATATTATTAATACTATTTAAACCGTGTATATAATATATGTACCTTACATTTTTTTTGCAGCACTGAATTATCATTAATAAGGTATCACTAGTTTACATATTTCGTTCAATATATGGTACTCAGGTACACTCTCTTCATTTACTTTGAACTTCAGTTTCTGACTTTTGACGGCTACTCGGCTAGTATTAATACTTGTATTTCATTGTTGAGGTGCTGAACACTGATCGTCAGCCGTTGAGTTTATCTGATATTAAAAATTGTTAGCTATACTCTGTTCACTATTGGGTTCTGTGTTTAGACTTTCAATTCATACTGATACATACGCTTTGCATACTATTAAATTATCTGACTAAGAACGATAGATACTGTTCACTCTTAAAGTGTGTCATATTTCTCTTTGTTTGAATTAATACCTGACACACTAGTTCATTTGCTGGAAAAGTTACTTAGTATCAATCTGTTAGAGTTGATGCCCTAGAGGCTAATTATTTGATGTAATTGCTTAACATTTTTTTTTGATATTATATTTGATTGCATAAATGGATTATTTTATTATGATTTCATTTACTGCGTTATATAAATGTTAGCATAATAAAAGTCCTTAGAATAGTGATACGAATTATATAGTTTCAAGTATATGACTTGAACATGAGATTATATAATTACAATTAGTATCATTACTCTTAAATGTTCCTAGTCGAGTATCATTGTTAATGGGACAACAATGATGCATTGAGACTAGTATGTGGATTGACTGATGGCCAAATCTTATTGGTCATAAATATATGAGATATTTGAGTCAATGCATAGGTACATGTTAGAGAACAATGTACTGGACAGATCCACCATGAGAATTCTACATGGAGCATTATGCAAAGTGTCATAAGAAATTCTCATAGTGACAATAATGTAATGATCCTCAGACCTGAAGTCACTATATTATTATACGAGAATTTGTGTACTTTGATATCATCAAATGTCACCTTTAATAGCTAGGGTGGACAATAAATGTGATTATTGGGTACATCATGAATCGTGTGAGGAATATGAGTGATCTAGATGGAATTTAACCCTCTTATATATTAGGGGTGATATCCATAGGCCTCTTGATTGAGTAGGACTATGAAATGCATGGTCATGCTCAAATATTGATTTATTTCATATAGTCTACTTATTGATCAAGAAAACTCAGATTAAATTATGAAGAGTATGACACATTCCATGCCTCGAGTTTAATCTAGGATATAAGGTTAAAATGATTAAATTACTTTGAAACATTGGTCACGAAAAGGTTGTATCGAATCACCGATCTTATTATTATTTGAGTAACAGTGATGCATTACTAGATGCCGCTCGCTGTTTATAATTTTATAATATGATTTTAAAATTATTGTCGATATAATAATAACCTATTGGGTCACACACTTAGAACGTATTTAAAAGGGAATTAATTTAAATTGTAAGTATTTTAAATATGTCAATATGATTGATAGTATTTATAATTACGAATTTAAATTAATAGGATAATTTGTATATATGTATATTAATTAAGTAAGACTTAATTAAAATATAATATA
Source organism: Hedera helix (assembly GCA_947179155.2). NCBI lineage: Eukaryota > Viridiplantae > Streptophyta > Magnoliopsida > Apiales > Araliaceae > Hedera > Hedera helix. The sequence goes on along the minus strand of OX359277.1, from coordinate 28,012,894 downwards.
TATAAATTTGAATTTTATTTTTCTAATTAAATTAGGTTTTGGTTAATTCCTATTAACTACTATATATATGATATATCAGTAGTCTAAAAATCACGTAAGAAAAAAACTAAAAACCCTAGTCGCTTTCAGAAAGAGGCTAGAGAGAAAAATAGTTCAGAAATTCTGATCTTGGTGGCTAGTACCGCAGATCTCTTTCGCTGCAGATCGTGTGACGATTCGCGGAGCGTTCGTGTGGATACCGTAGAGACGCAGTCGCTGGATTGCGTTGAAGATTCGAAGCTGTTCCAGAATTCCATCGTCTCCTGTCTATCTCGGATAATCGGTAAAATAATCTAAACCTCTGATTAATCTGTTTTCTTTTGGATCTTGTCTTAGGGTTTCAGATTTTTTTTTAAATTCTGCTGCTTTCACTGTGTCGAAACCCTAACAGAATCATGTTTTCTCTTCTTACATATCTTTTTATGCATTCATGGAAGATTTGCTCGCATATCTGGGTATTAATAGTTGAACAAATTTGGTTCTGTTCTATGTGTATAAATTTCCTTCACCTAAAATCATTCTATATCCTTCAACTTTTTGTTTCAACTCCCACTACAATCTCATTTCATTTTGCATATTTTAAAAAAAAAATGGAAACAACTTTCTCTCATAAAAAGTCGAAGTCTTCATTGTGTTCTGAAATTCATCCTGATGTGTACTCTCCCATTCTAGTCACCACCGATGCACATATCAAATATCATCAACTAAAGCACAACCTCATACCTGGCATGGGCATTACTTTTAATAGCTTTCCTCATCTTCTAACAATCTTTTATAACATTGGGTGGGAAAGCTTAGTAGTTTTTGAGGACAGGCACATTTATCCTAGCTTAATAGCTAAATTTTATTCTCATATGATTTTCAACAAAGATGAAAATGATGTTTTAATAAACATACATACTTGTATTCAAGGTATAGAGTATATTATTGATGAACAATTGCTTATACCTGCACTGCATCTGCATCCATCTGTGGTCTCACTGCCTAAAATCAATCAATATGTATACCCTATGGGTTATTCTGTCCTAGAATGCACTGTTTTTAAACAAAATTTGGCCAATGTGACAGATTAAATGGTACCTCCTATTCTGTTTGATTTTCCTGTACCTATTGGAGTTGAGTTTTTAACTGCCCAGTCACAATTTTTGGCTAAAATTTTAAAGAAAAATTTCATGCCAGTCAGGGATAGTGGAAAAATGACGCCCTTTGATTTAGAACTAATGAGTGGTGTCATAAATGCATTCATACCATACAATCTAACATCTTTTCTCTTAACATCTTTTGAACACTGTTATAACAAAAATTGCATTGGATATGGTCTTCTTTTGACTAGTGTGTTTAAATTTCTTGGCATTAATCTTCTTCCTCTCCAGTCTCAACTTGTCAACAACAGTAATCTGGTTTCCCATATGAACCTACCTCCCAGACCATTGTCCATTTTCAAACCACCAAGTCATGACTATTTTGAAACACATTTAAACATGCTCTCACATATTGAAACGTTAACTAGCATGAATCAACTTCTACTACATAATCAAGCAAGCATGTTGGGTCGAATGGAAGAAATGAAACAGACCATTCATCATTTAAAAGAAATGGGGCATATGTTGTTGGAAAATCAAAAACTATTCATGCCTCCTTATCACTTTAGTGTCAGTCAAAGCTCGGCAAATCCTGATCATATCATTCCTACTCCCACTGATGATCTGCTTCCTCCTATTGGAATGCATTTATCACCTATCAATCTGGATGAATTCTAACTATTTGGGTTTGTAATATATCTATATATATTCAAAATTACTAACTATTTGGGATGACTGTACCTTACTATTACAGTTTGTTATTTTTGTCTTTAACGAATACTTTATTTAAACTATAGTACTTTGACTATTAAGTTTTTCTGCAGGATCGTACTCTTCAAATACTAACTTTTCTTTTTCAGATCTTGAAAAGTCTGTTTCTCCCCATCACTTTTTGTGATGACAAAGGGGGAGAAGAAAAATATTGGTAAAATTTAAATATTATGCAAATATACTGTCATTATTATACACTGCCATATATGCTTGTCATATGAATATTTAAAAATGTATGCTGCATAGATTTAGGGGGAGCATCTAAAATATTTTTACATAAATTGTCATCATCAAAAAGGGGGAGATTGATGGGTCTTCAACTTTCAGTTTATTTATTTATTTTTGATGATAACAAATTAAGTCAATAGAATTAATTAAAATTAGAATCCTCTCCATAGGATTAATTTTAATTAATAAATCATATTTATTTTGACCAAAAATATTTTTATAAACTTCCTGAATTTAATATTTTATTAACCTTGATATAATTAATATCAAGTGTAATTAAATATTTATTCATAAAGTAAAATTTTATGAAAGCAAGGAGAACTCTTATTATTATTTTTCAAAATATTATATATTAATATTATAAACTACGAGAAGCTTAAAATATAATAATAGTTTTTGAAAGCCTTTCATCCGAAAAATTTGGCTTAATTACTCCATCCGAAAAATGATCTATCTTGCTTAGAAGTTGTTTGGTTCAAAAACAAACAAAAAGAATTAGTAAAATATAATACATTCATGTATTCTAGCATATGCTTGTAAAGAAACTTCAAAAGTGTCAAAAGGCTAAAAAGCCTTAGCCGAGAGAATGTTAGCATATTTAAAAAGGTAGTTTCCTTTCAACTACTCAAATTTAATGTGTTGCCTTGAAAAAGTGGGTTGAAAAATTCAAAGGCTAAAATGCCTTAAAGTAAAAAACTGTGGGCTCATTTATTAAAATGCGGAAGTTTGTAATTGACTTTTCTCTCTCCATGTGATTGTTCAAAACTAATTATATATGTTAAAAACATCTTGGGGCGTGGGGGACTGAGAGTTGTTTTCTCTCTCCTCTACGATTGGTCCGTTCCAATTTAATAAGGTAAAATTGCTTCTATTGTTGGCGTGTGTGACCGAGATATTCTTTCTCTCTCCTCATTGGTACATCCGAAATAAATGCACTGCTAAAAATTTCGTTGGGTAGTTCGGGCGCGCATTTAATTAATCAATCCGGGTGATATATTAAATCAGAGCCATTAATTCTTTAGCCGCACACGCCTATCCGTTGATCAAATCAATTGCGAAACTTCAGTTTTTCTATAAATAGAAGGCACACCCCTTCATTTCTTTTTAACCAATTTCAAACAAAGAAAAGCTCACCCTTTGCCTATATCAGGCACCCAATAAATAATTTAATTTTTAGGGATTTTTTTTAATTCAAATTATTTATAAAAAAAATAAAATAAAGAAAAATATTGAACAATTACAACCATTTAAAGATTTAATAATACATATTATAAAGGGGAGAAAAATATCAAATACATCATCATTCATAATTGATTATAAAAATCAATTAAAATTTAAACATCCTACAAAAATATCAAAAGGTTATTAATTTTAATAAGATCAATTTGGAAATTATGAATACTTTGCAAATATATAAATTTGAATTTAAAATGCTAAAGTATCCATAAAAACTTATCTTACATAAGTTTTAAAAATAAAACACATGTACCAAACTAATAATTATAGTTTTGCTCTTTTAGTATATAATTTTTTTGTTAAATAATACATTTTAGATATTTTGTACTTTATAATAGTAAAAATACATAAATTAAAGTCTTCAATTGACTAAATTGTATGTAGATAATAATGTTTATTTATTTTATTATAAATATGTAAAAGAATAGTAGGATCTATTAATTTAAAAAATAGTCATTTTTACCACAAAACACTAAGTCACGGATGACTTTTATCTTAAGATAGATTAAATATAATTGTATAAGCGCTATCATTGTAAATAAACACCACCATAGTAGCTCAATTTTTTTTGTATCAAAGATTCATTTGTAATGGCTTATCAAATTCATAAACTTACAATAACTTCTCAAATTGTAAATCAAATGCATGGTGTCCTTTTTTCATATTCTTATTCTAATTAAAATAATATATTATTCAAATTATTATTATAAATATCGTCATTAATATATATCATCTTTTATGTGTTCTTGAAAAAAAATAAAAGGATGTTGTGGCATATGAGGACTTTGATATTTAAAGTTATTCATATACCAATTTCAAATACGAATCCAAATATCAGATACCGGATATTCGCTATTTATCAGATATATTTACGATCGGATGTTAAACGAATACGGATACTATTATATTCGTATTCGTATCCGTTTATTTACGGATACCTTAAAATCGAATATGGATATATCCGCTTAATTTCGAATACGAATAATATCCGCTTTATTTCGAATACGGATACGAACTAATACGAATTTTTAGGTTACCATTTATAGCCCTACTTCTATGGCCATTAGACATAGATTTTCCACTTGAGGTTCTTCATCATTACTGAAGTCTGAATTGAAGCTACTTTTTGAATCACTCCACGACCCCTTAGCTATAAAGCCTTTATCTTTTCTATATTGCTTCTTGTAGGTTTTGAAATCCTTCCTTGGGAAGGAATTCTTCTTTGGATAGGAATTCTTTTTATCCTTCTTGAGATCTTCTCGCAGAGGTCTGGTGCATTCTGCGATAAAATGGCCTGACTTTTTGCAATCATAGCATAGATCTTGTTCTTTGCTATTCTAACTTTTGTTGTAGTTCTTTTTTGGCCTTCAGTTGCTATTATTTCGCATGAAAATTTTCAACCTTCAAACAAATAATGCTAAATCTTCATTATCATCTGCTTTATCACCATCAGAATCTTCTTTGACTAGAGCTTTAAGATTTGCTTCTGAAACCTTTAGAGCAATTCTCTTATCTTTCTTCTTGCTTTCTATTAAAGTTTCTGCTCTCAGATTTAGCTCTAACTCATAGGTAAGAAGATTACCATAAAGCTTCTGTACAGTCATTTCATGTAGATTTTTTTTATTCACGGATGGTGTAACATCCCAGATTTTAACAAGATTTCTAAATAAGAATCCTGGCTAATTAAGTAAAGGTTAGAAGTTAAAACCTAGTTTAGAAGGACATAAGGTATTAATAAATGATTAAATATGATTTATTATTTAATCAATGTGCTAAGAATGACCTATGTGGTTGAATTTCTAAAGAGGGACTCTTGATGTAAATAAGGGTCTATAAAGCTTATAAAAAATCAGTCATTAATAAAAGAGTACATTAGTGGCTCAATATATGATGAAATTATATTTAATATAATTTACCATAGTCAAATGGAAATATAATGGATTAAAGACAAAAGATAGAAAGAAATATCTATGATTAGATAATTTGAAAGAAATTATTGCAAGACATTTTGTTGTGTCAGAATGTGGTAGATTGAGTGTGTGTGTGTGTGTGTGTGTGTATGTATATATTTGATCAAATAATGGAAGAAAAATTTAGAATTTCAAAATAAAAGTAAAATGATGAAAGAATATGTAAATTAAGCTTTAGTTACAAATAAAAAAAATAATTAGCTTGATGAATAGGCCATGAGAGGCTAGGCTACGAGAATGGCAAGGTAATGTATGTCAGTATGTACAGAAAGGAAGAATCAATTTAACCTAATTGGTGTTTCAGGAATTAATGGAATAATAAGGAGTATGATTTTTAAATATTTGGAATTTATTAAGGAATTAATATTAATTGATTGAAATGAGGTAAGTATTTATACGACATATAAATACAAAAAGGTAATACTCTCAAAAATGAGTAGAAGGAATATATAATGCATGTATGATTCAAATTGTCATATGCATATTAAGTAAACGAATGTAAGGACATAAAAGTCGTAAAATGTCTATATAAGTGAAAAAGGGATAAATTATGATGGATTTTGGTAATCCAGTCAATGTTCGCTTTTCGAGAAAGCGGTTTATAAAAAAAGTGAACATTTCGACTATTTGAGATGTCGGGAATTTAAATTTATTAAATGTGGAACCGAGAAGGTTCGTAGAAAAATATAAACGTATTTTTGGTTAATGAAAGTTATTTAATCGGTTTGCAATTAAATGACTAATTAAGCTATAGAATAAGACTACGTGAACGTATCATAGAGAAAAGCGAATGACCTAGTTGGTCGATTGAAAGAGAAATCAATTTAAATGAGCATGAAATGAATTGACAAGAAAAAGAAAATCTAGCAATTTTGAATAAAGACCAAAATGTCCTTGACAATTTGATTAATGACCTTTGTATCCTATAGGAAAAAATGACCAAAATATCCTTAACAAATTAAGTAATGACCATTGTCTTCCAAGTGGTGAAATGTCAAAAATGCCCTTCATTAATTCTGTGAAATGATCAAAATGCCCTTGGTTGAGATTAACTATAGTTAAGTTGACTTAACCCAACTTGGGTTAAGTTTCATATAATCTAAGTTGCAAAGCAAGAGTCTCCTTCATTTGTAAGTTGTTGAAAATAGAAAACCTAGGAGAGAGAAAGGAGAAGCCATAGAAGCTATGGAGCAAAAGCTTGAGTTTCATGAGCTATAAGGCTTGAATAATCAAGGAGCAAGAAGAAAAGTTGATGGCCTCATCTTGGTGAGTCTTTCTATGTAAGAAGATTGAGTATCCAAGAAGGTTTAAAAGTTCTCTACACTTAAAACTTAGATTTATGTATGTTTAAGCATGTATGTATAGTTAATAGCATGATTTATGAAAGAATATGTGTATAGAGTTGGAAGATTATGGTGAAACCTTAAACTATAAGGTTGAGCATGGTGGTATGAGGGTGAATTGCATAAAAGATAGTATGATAAATACCTAGAAGTATGAATTTGAAGGCTAAAACTAACTATGATAGTAATATGTTCATGTGAACATAATTTAAAGGTAAATGAATTTTGAACAATTTATATATGTGTATTATAAGACTACAAAATTGATAAATGAACTATTTAATGAGTATATGAAAAGTGGAGGCTAGGAATTGGAAAGTGGATTTTATAAAGAAAGTTATAAAGCGGATGAAAATCCATTTAAAAGGTAATTTTTGGCAATTTTGAGAAATTAATGGTGAAATAAAGTTGAAAAACTTAGTTTTATGTTATTACACGTGTCTATGTTGATTTGGTGGTCAACAGATGAAAATTGGAATGAAAATGTTATTCGAGCGATCGAAATTGATCGTTTCGACCTAAAACGGATTTTTTGCGGACAATTCTTTCCTCGTGCAAAGCTAAATTGTTTTAAAGGTCTAGACATATCTTATATGATGTATAAAGACTATATCAAGTGTCGGAATAAACGTTAGAAGTGAATAACCAAAAATCACAAAGTTGACAAAAAGGTCAAAAATTTTCTAAGTGTAAAAATGTTTTGAAACACCATTTTACAGGCTAATGCTTTGATAACTTAAGAAGTCAAATGAGTCAAGTAGTATTTTTTTAAAATACTAGGTAGTAAGACCTAGCTATGGTCCAAATTTGAGCTTAACTGGATGTAAGATGAAGGAGTTAAAAATCAGTAAAGGTAAATGCAAAAATTAAAATTTTAGATTTTTGAACACTGCGCCGGGGCGTAGTAATTTGTACTAAACACCGCGCCGGGGTGAGGTTACTGTTCATGTCTGAGAAGATTTCGTAGCCAGCTAGCTCTGAACTCGTCGGGACGAGGTTACTGTTCACAACAAAAATTTTAAGTTTCTAAAAACCTATATTTTGATGTGGAATGATAGAAATATGTTATGTAAGCCCTAAATTGATAAATAATGGTCAATTTAAATGGTGTTAATGCATAATGAAATAAGAAACGGTATAATATAATATACCAAAAAGCTAACTAAAGCATGGTACTGCTTATTTGAAAGGTCGGTAATGAGTTATGATGTATTATTAACCTATATAAAGTATAATACATCAAATGTGAAATGATTAGAGACGAGTAGCCTGGTATTTATGAGTTAAGTTTGAAAAAGATTATAGAACATGTTATGACCTTATAATGACATATAAGTTTAATGTTGACAGATAGAGTTTGGATTAGCAGACCGATAAGATGGATACGAAAGATGTTCAAAGAAGCGTAAATGGTTATAATAATTATAAGTGTCAGGAAAGTTTTTCAGACTTGTTGAAATGTGATAATTGTTCTGTGTGAACAATTTGACAGGCTATGTGACATCAAAAGTTTTCAAATGTGCACTTCGTGCAATTATGTGTTTTAACTGTTAAATGCAATATGTGAAATTTATATTTTGAAAATACACAGTATGGTAAAGTAAAGAATGCATGACGCATGTTATGCACTGCAAGCATGAAAGGTGTTATTTATTAGACTTGCTGAGCCTTTGTGCTCATTCTTGCTATAAACTGATATTTTCAGGCAACGTATGAGAAGGCCGGAGGTTCTGGTTAAGCTAAAGGTAAAGAATGGTAAATGCATAGAAGGATGTGAAAGGGTGTATTATATTCATTTGTGTAATATAATAAGTAAATTGACGAATGTAAATTTGTACAGGTACAAGTTAAGTAACGTCTTGGTTTTAAATATTACACCTTGTCTTTAATTAAGGGATGTATGATTTTATAAATCCATAGAGATAGCTATGTATGTAAGTTTGATTCAGAGAAATATTGTAAAGAGATACAATTAAGATATTATGGTAAGTCGAGTCTGATATGTAATAAACTCAAATATATGAGACAGATATAAGCAAGAAAGATTATGTATGTATAAATATAAATGGTGGTATATTCACAGTTTAAGTTAAGAAAAATCATAATATATATGATTTTGAAATGTAATAGACTGGGTCATAATTGATTTAAGTATGATCTGAGTTCTAGCTTAAGTAATGTGAAGGTTATGATTCTGAGACATATGATGTATGTAAGCTTTAGTAAACAGGTTTATGAACTGTATTATGATTATATGAAATGATTATAAGGATAAATGTTATGTTTTAATGCAGGAGATCGCCATTAACAAATTATGGGGCTGCTACAGTTGGTATCAGAGCTGATAGGTTATAGTCCTTAGGTATGAGTACTATAGGCTATGGCTTTTGTAAGAAAGAAAGAAATGATAAGGAAATGAACTCTAGAGGAGTTGAGTAAAGAAGAAATGAATTTTGGGAATTCATAAGTAAGAAATGGTAAAGGGCTATAAGATCATTAAGTGATCAAAGATAAAAAAATTCTTGATGAGTTATGAGTTGTAAGATATGAATAAACATAAATGAGATCCATCTGAAAACTTTTTATTTGATGTTAGAACATGTAATAATTAGTGATTTTTTGGTCAGAAGGCTTAACTTTGGAGTCTTAACAAAGTATAGACGCAAAAATTTATCTTGGGATTATAATAGTGCAATTGCCTTGAACAATCTTCTCCTCCATGGCAAATGAGAGTGTTGTTTGACTAAAATTTATGCATATTAAGGTTTTTCAAAGACACAACTACTACTTCTTTCTTTTTAGTTTTTTCTAAGTCATAATGTTAAGACCAGAAAGAAAACAAAACGTATGTCCAAGTGTGTCATTGGCAAACTTTAACATATGTAAAAATATCAAATGGTACTCCCATTACCATTTATCAATTTCTTTACTTTCCTAGTTTGTAACACTATGACTTCATAAAAATCGTTGTCAAACTCGAAATTAAAGATAGAAGTGCACACAAAGAAAAAAAAACTACAAAAACTAGGGGCATTGCTCACCCTAAAATAAAAGCTTAAGAAAGGTGCACATGTCATATAGAGACAATTCCCAACATATCTATTAGACAGATACATCATGGTTGTTGATGATAGAGTTTCAAAGCCCACTTGAGCTTTACATTGGCACTCACCTTGAGGAAGGTGGCCTTTAAATGTCCATAAATAGTTTGCTCGCAGGAAGCATCCCTGAAACTAAATTATATTATAAAAATATTGGCATAAATAATGTGAATAAGAATAACTCTTGAATGCAAGTTGTTATCACTATTGCTAAGTTTACATAGAACATTTTAGAAGGGATGTTTAATCTATATGTTTTATAGATTTAACTGTTGATGACAAGTTAAACTTCTATTATTATGTTGACGTTAAGTGTTTCTATAACATAACACAAGGAAGATTAAAATTTAAAATTCGAGAGAAGTTAAAACAGTAGGGAAGAAGTAAAAGCAGAAAAGGGCATCTACCTCTATTTGATCCATTTGTAACAGTATAACCTTGAACATGACCAACAACGTTTCTAGGTGTAACATCTGAAACTGCATTCCTGAGTTCATAACCAAAAGAGCCAGGTCTCTCGAGCTCTAGAGAGGATGACTGCCAATTAGGGTCCCATCATGACCACTATTTGGCACAGTATATGATGAAGTTGGAGCAACATTTCTTGTCTTGTGTTCCTTGCATAACCTCCCCCACCCAAGTCAAAGCTGCTTTCACCAGTGCTATAATTAATGTTTCTAATGTTGAAAGTAATTAATAATTATGATACATGTCAATAATTTTTTTCCATATAATTAACGAGAAGTAATTGAGCAAACGATAAACAATTCACTATCAGTTTCATATTTAAAAAAAATAACAAGCGCATAGATCGATCAACCAAACCTAAAAACTTAATTAACCCAATATATCACAGAGGATCGGGAAAAATTCTGTACACGAAATCGAGAAAATCCTAAATCATTATAATAAGAATACATAAGAGACGAACATACACCAGTTTTGATGAAATTTTACGTGTCTTCTCCCAACTCCATCTTTCTCGCGAATTATCCATCGCCCCATAGATGGTTCGGCTTATTCAATTCCATGGGAATGAGGTCGTTTATAACATGTTCCATCAGTTCTTCCTTCAGTTTAAAGTGATTTGAATGGATGGTATGGGACAATTTGATCTGAAGGCTATAATCACTTGGAAAGGAAAATTGTTTGCATCAGAAACAGACTAGGTCTTACAAAAAGAAAAATCATTTGCAAAGTGTGTAAAGGTTATGAAAAGTTTGGGGGGAACTAAAAAGATCTAGAGGGAAAGCTAAAAAAAATCGGGGGAAATAAGATAAAAATAATAATTATAATCATATCATGTGCTTTTATTACCAACATTTGGTAGTGGATTCCACGTATAGTTCTTTTATTGGATGACTTGAATGGTGGAATCTCAAACTTAAGTATTCATCTTATACCATTAGATCAAATTTGGATGGCCCAAATTAAAACCTTCATATATATATATATATATATCTTTAGTTAATGTAATTGAAATGATTAACATATATATTTAATAGAGTATATACTTAAATTTTTAAAATTTATTTTATATTAATTTAATATCTATTTTTAAAATTAAAAATATTTTTGTGAAAATATATTTTAGTAATTAACATTCAATTTTGTTAAAGAAAAAATAAACTAGTTAGTGTAGGATTCTATAAAAAAAATATTTAATTATAAATAATTAATTTAAGAAGAAATGTCTAACATGCATAAATTCACACGCAATTTACAAAAATGATCCAAACTAAGAGGTTTAGTGAGTATATCAGTTATATTATGCTCTATATCTATGTATTTTGATCTAGCATGCAACACAAGATTCTTACTTAAATTTATAGCATTAGTATCATCACCTAAAATAGACATGCATGAATTGATATTACATTTCTTGCATTTTATAAATTGATATTATATTTTTGGCATTACATAATTCAATCTAGTATTAGCTATATCAATCTGGTATTGCTATGTCAATTTTATACTTAATATATACTAATTCTTGTAAAGTCTAAACTAGTAATTTTGTATTAGCATAATATTTTAATTTCTTAATATATATGGTATATATGATAAGTATTACTAGTTTTGTTATATCTTATTTAATTATGTAAGTATCTTTATATGTCCTAGTATATATATATACACTATATTAGTATGCCTAATAATTTGATACACAAAATGTTGACTCCCTTATAACAAATGTAGTAGATGAAGTAGAGTCATAATTCCTAATATGTGAAGTATAGGTAGAGTCCCAAACTGAAAGAAAGGATGAGGGGCATTATGAAACAGAGGTTGGGGCATTATGGAACAAAAAATGAGGGACAATGTAAGGTTGAAGAGTTGCATTTTGAAAGAGAGAAAAATATGCACTATTAAACAGAGGATGAAGAATAGGGCAATTGTGAAACAAAAGGGGAATGTATAATATAATTTTACTGTTAAATTATTTTTTCTTGAAAAAAAAATGTTTATAACTAGTAATTTAATTTTGTAATATTTTTACCTTGACTTATATTAAAATTAGCATATCTTCAATAATCATATTAAAATTAATATTTTTACTCCATAAACTTTTTGGAGAGTTACACAATATATTATAACACTTAAACTCTCTATAACTGTTGTGTATAACAAAATAAAGTAAATACTTTATAACTATATAATATATATATCAAGATTAAATAATAAATAAAACTCCCATAAGCATATTATTATTGTTTTAATCAAACATTTTAAAAAATTAAAATTAATTCAATATGCAATATATATAAACTGTTAAATATAATAATTTATTTAATTAAAGAATACTCTATTATAAATTACAAACATTCGTATAGAATATTACTGCTACATATACAACCCATTATAAAAGGAATCACCAAACAAGAGTGACATCTGCAACTGCAAACACAATAGAAACACAAATAAATGGCTCATCTTCTTCGACCCAATTTCCATTCAAATCTCCAATTTACCATTTTATAAAAAATATAATACCCCGCATCTTCTTCGGCCCAATTTCCAATCAAATTAAATGTATTATAAAAAATATAATACATTTAATTTTTTACAATAAAAATTTATTTTTAATAATACTTCTTAATTAACTTACAATATCGACTATTTCTTTAATTAAAGTACATAAATTTACAATAATTTATACTTTAAAATCTTATGCATTGACCATAAAAAAAAAAGATAAGACTCTTATGTGGAATAGACCACAAATACTAGAAAATTGCTCATCTATTTTGTAGAAAGATTTAATTTGAGTTTATTCTTAGTTAATTTATGTTATTCTATAACTCAAATTATAACGTAATTAATTTTTTAAAATAGAATTTTATTCTTAGTAATATTTTTTAAATAATTTATAATATTAAATATTTGATTAATTAAAATATTAAGTAACAATAATTAAAAAATTTTAATATTGTAAATTGGCAATAAAAAAATTATAATACTTAAGACTCTTTTTGTGAAACAAATCACAAATATGTTAAATTATTATTTTTTTGTTCTACAAAAGGGTACTTATATTTTAGTTTGTTATTAACTAAGTTATGACATCCTAAAAGTTAAATTTAAATTTAAATCTATTTAAGTTTTTGGAATAATAATTTTATTTATAATAATATTTTTTAAAGAGTTTACAATATAATTTAAAATCAAGCTCCCTAATTCGAGAGTTGTGTACTTGGTTTAGAAAAGGAGTTAGACACGAAAGAAAGATCAATTTAGGTTTATCCTCTCAAGTTTAAGCCAAGATTCATATATGAATGCACAGATGTTTGATGCCTTGTGATTTATTATTCATTGCTTTGTATTTGCCAAAACTTTTAACTTACAATACTACACAACATTGCAGGAATTGGATAGGCAAGTTCCTTTGATGGATGAGGAAGGCTTGAAGGAGAAAATTAGATACCCAGTCCCACATAATAATCAATTTGAAGAACAATCTAAACATGTGAAGGGTAATTCTTTCCTTGTAAGTGAGTTCTCATATCCTTTTCTAGCGAAAAACATGATTGTGGGGGAATTTTGTTCAAGTCAAAAGGGGCTTATTGCTGCGGGTAAGGTGTTTGATGACATGCCTAGGAGGGTTCTAATTCTAGTTATGCATTTTGTTCTACATATAGACATCATGTTTGTGAAAATGTTTCATTCATACTTTGAATCACATACTAACTGTAAAAGGAAGTAGACAACTCTAAACAACTTAAATGTGCATGTTTTGATGTTCTTTCTTGATTTGGGCATTTGGTTTTGTGCTTGAGTTAAATTTCATTAGCTGGAATTGATACTTTAACAGTGAACACATTTTATTGTCACCAAATGCTGCCAAGTCAAAGGTTAATATGATTATTTGGTAGAGTACGAATTTAGAATTCCATTATTGTTGTTCTTAGAGGGGTGAAACATTGTTGAATCACACTATAACTACAAGAAACCAAGAGCAAACTAAAAGAAACTAGTATATTTTTTCTATAATAAAGTGGTGATGCATGTTTGTAGCATATAAAAATTTGCTCCCTTAATTGGTGAAAGAAAATAGAATTTCTTTATTGCATCTTGGGGTTGGCTCCATCTAATTAAACTGGGATTCTTTATTTCTTGGTTAGACTATATGATTATTGTGCGTAAGAGCAAAGATAGAAGATATATAAATTGCTAAATTCAGAAGTAAAATAGTTACTGAAGGGACCATAATACTATCTTTCTTTTAGGCAAGAAGAGTAAACAAAGGATGTCATAAATCATTAATTGACTGTATAATTTCATCTGAAGGGCATAAACTGTTTATAAAAGGTTGATAAGTTAAGGTAAACATAAATACGATAATAGTTTTACACTTCATACCTCTAAATGTGATTACATATATGGATGCTATACTTTTCTTGACTTGAAATGTTTTAAAAATAATCGTATTTCTGTTATGCAATTCAATTTTCTATCTCTCTTATCCTTTTGTCTATGTGCAGACTATAGATGATGATCGAGATATACTGGCAAAGTCAAATGGAAAGTTTTTTGGAGTACTTGTGTAAGATCTTAGATGTGTATTTTTCTAATCATCGTGAAGCATACAACACAAAAGGTCTGTGTAGTGGAATTGGAATCCAGAAAGTTAGTAGTACATTTTCATTTTCGTTTCTCATGGAAGATTGTGACTTGTTGTAGGTGTTTACCTTCATGATCCAACAACTCTTCTTACAACTATTAATCCTTCACTAATAACTTACACAGAAGATGCAATGAGAGTCTAGACAATTGGCATCACAAGAGGTCTGACAATATTCTATGACAAACAAAAGACGTAGGAGTGGTTTAACAGCTCAAATTACCACTTTATTTTGAAGAGGTAACATAAAAATCCACTAATTTTATTTAGTTGCCCAGGTTTATTACTTCATTTGGACTCAACTAAGAATTTCTAATTAATGTGTTTCTTTCCTCCAATTATTTTAATAAGAAAAAAAGTTTGAACTAAAAGCTGACATTAAAAGTTCACATACACAGTTATGTCATTTTGTATATTTTTGATATTTAGGGAAGCATATATGTAGTCAAACTCTGAAGGTGAATCTTTCCACCAAAGATCTGATTTTAGTGTTACTTTCACCTGTATCAATACTCCTGTTTCAATTTGGGATGTGACTATGAGAAATTAAAGTCGTTAATTTATTACTTCTAACTTCTAATTTCTAACTAATATAAAAGCTAAATAGTAGGCCAACAAACTATGATTAATGAATTAAGGAAGCGCAATGTGTTGTTTGAATAATAATAAAGCACATTTTTTTTGTAGGTGATTTGCAAATCACTCTTGTTGCAGTGAAGGATTGTGCATATGAAGCCAATGTTGTGATATCTGCTTTTGCGCGTGTAACCAAGGGGACATATTGCTTTGACATCTGAATGTGACTCCGTGCTCAAATAGGTATAATTTTATGAATATTGACATGATAATGCTTTATTTTTACTGAAGGATTTGTTTAGTGGTGTTTATAGAGAAAAATATGTAACGATGGTTGGTTACTAAATGCATATTATAGGACATGTCTTAACTGCAAATTCATCTAATGTGGTAAAGTTTGAAAAAATTCCTTCTTTCTTTTATGCATGTGTGTGTTTTGGGGTCTGGGCTAGGTTGTGTTTGTGCTTATACCCTTGGACTCCACTATAGGTTCTGGAAATAACTGAAGATCTACACAATGTTCATAGCTTGGGGAAAGAGGCTGCAACACTACACTTTTCTTTGACAGGTGATCTTTCTAAGGTTTACTTCTCTCTTAATCTTGATTATTCTCTTGTCCAAAAATATCAATTTATGCTTATGTTTCAACAATTTTAGTTTTCCATGAGAGTTCTTTAATTGGTTCACTTCTAAATGTGCAATCTCTTTTATTCCGAGCAAACAAACAAACTGTCATGTTTGTGATTCACTTAGGCTATAAGGTTCCTGCCCAAGATGTTAGATTGAATGCATTGCAGTTGTCTATTGATCATAGCACAAGTATTGAAGAAGTAAGTTCCTAGTAGACTCTTAAAGCTAGAGTATTTTTGGTTCTTTCATTTGTTGGAATATTTTTAGGTTCGTAACAATGCTTCATTTTTTTCAATGGGTGTGATGATAATAATACTGAAGTGAAGATATAGTTAGTTGTAGCTTGTGTAGATAGGAGCTATGAAGCTCCAAAATCCAATAGACATTACATCAAATGACTCTCAGGTTGACTATATTTATTCTGGTGTAAAGACTCAGATTTGTATTTTCATTTGGCTTACCAGGTCTGTAGAACATTCACTACACCAAGTCATACAAAAACTAATCAATTGTTCAATGTATTTTTGTCATCACTATAAAATGGGGATGGGGAAAAATGGCATAACATGAGTTTGGGACTTTCAGAAAGACAAAAACACTTAGTTTCACTATTTGAAAAGTCTGACCTGCTAAGAATCTCTAATTGCATCTGGAGTTTGAGATCTCTTCCTTTTATTAGTTAATGAGCACCGACTGCTTCTAGAATCTGGGGTTGTCTCATTCTGGCTTTGTTTAATACAAAATCTTACTTAGTTAACACTGTGTTTTTCTTTTCTACTAGGTTTAGATGCTCTGTTGAAGTGTCTACTTTAACTTCTCAGACAGGCATTTAACAAAATCTTTCTTTATTTACCCAAAAAATTAGCCATCCAAATAACTTCTTACCAATTTTACCCTTGTTTGTCATGCCTTATTATTAATTCAAGCCTCTTATACCACGAATCATCAAGCTGAAAAATTTATTACCACGAATCATCATGCCTTATGATTAAGTCAAGCCTCTTGTACCACGAATCATCAAGCTGAAAAATTTATTACCATTAGTGCATCTTAATCGTGACATCTTACTCATTGGCAAGTTCTTCATCTTTATCTTTTACCTTCATATAGCTTGTTTTCTTCCTTTATCTCATTTCCTTCTATTTGTGTCTCAATGGAGGTATATCATTACCTCATATATAGTAGGTTCCCAAATTGTTGATTCACAGTCTCAACAAGTTGATATACAATGAAAGAATATACTGAAAAAATTGACTAGATGCTCACCGTGGTCCAACTCATGAATATCTTGAGATATGTTTGGAGCAATGACCATATAAAGAAAGAAAGAAGAAGATATATCCATTTGCCGACTCCTAAAAGGTTCAAAACTGATCAAGTATTGACTTGTAGTGGTCGACTAATGTAAGAATAAGTTCACACCTATCCATTATTGTTGTGAATCCTATCTGGAAGCTTTGTTGGATGACAGTGATTCAATTTTCTGAGGGTTGCTCTCATTAGTCTAAGATAAAAATCTTTTAAACTGTTGATGCTTTCTTATAGGGTAAGAAACTTGCTTACAAAAAATAAAATTAAAGAAAGCGTAAGAAGCCCGCTTTCCTTTTACCCCTTACTGACGTGGTTTTGTCATTTATTCACAGTCTCTTTGTATTTTTTTTCTGAATTTAAAAGAATGAAATATTCGAGCAAGGACCTAAATTATACAATTTTATTATTTTGGGAAAATGGGGCAGTTTTCTGCAAGTTGAGAAGTATGGGTAAAGAATAAAGCCATATTAGATACATTACTTAAAATATGATGTTCCATGATGTGTTATTCTCCTTTGCTCAGATACGTTGAGAGCAATCTGTGCACATAACATTTAGTAAAACCTCGTCTAAATGTTCTTTTCCTGAAAAGTTCTCTTTTATTGTTATTTTTTTTATTACGGTGTAATCCTTAGATGGTTCTCTCATATTTTTGCTGCATATTAGCTCAAATTTTCTGATAAGTTTCTCACAACTAAATTATTACAGGAAGTTATAAGAATCAAGAATGAGCATCCCGATGATAGGCATTGTATTGTGAATAATAGAGTAAAAGGTCGTCTTAAGGTTACTCGTGCATTTGGGGCTGGATTCCTAAAACTAGTATGTTATTGTTGGTTGTCGCAATACCTTTCTTATGATTTTCTTAGGCAGTATGTAGATCTGTGCTTGTATTACTGGAATTGTATATACTATTTATTCATTTTTGAAGTAGATGCTTGCAAATATTGCATTATAATTTTCTATTTGCGTCACATGGATGTATTGAATTACAGGACATAGTGTCAACATTTTTTGATTATTGCAAACTGAGTTTGGTGAAGATAACTCTTCTTTATGTGATTGTATTTCATTGTGCTCTATTGTTTACTACATTACCCTTTAAAGTTGCTAGCAATCTTATAAGTATATTTTCTGAAATTAAAATATTGCCATTTATGTGTGTGCGTGTGAGCACGTATGTATAAATTTGTTTAAGAAATGTCCATTTTGTGTTGTGCTCACTGGTAAAATTCTATTAAGATATTCATTTGATAAGCAAAGAAGATTTTAATTGATGAATATTTCAATTACCAGTAGGAACATCTGTATTGGGACTGTCAGGATGTAATGAAGAAAGCTATTGGAACAAGTATGAGAGTTTTTCAGCTTCTGGATCATGTTTCATCCATACAAAAATCAGGAAATAAGTATGAGAGTTTTTCAGCTTCTGGATCGCCCTTATTTGTTGTAGAGATTCCCTGTATATATATATATAATGTGTAATATGGGTTTTGTAATATAGACACAGAGAATTCATCAATGAATACAAATTCAGTTCTCTCACGATTTCATGTTTTCATCATGCTCTTAGTTACTGCTTAATTTTCATTTTAGTTTGATAAATTTATCAAACTTAATATAGACACACGAGTAGTGTATATAAATGCCTTCTACATTGGTATGCCTTCGAATATAAGAGAACTGCTATATTTGACCACATCATTGAAGGAATTAATAGTCATTTTTAAAATATTATTACCAAAATATTTCCTCCAACCAATCATAGCCTAAGTGAATCACAATTTGCCAATGAATTGGCCACAAAATTTTGCAACGACATAAAATTTGTTAAGAAAAATGAAAACATTTCACAAACTGTAACGAATGATAATCGTTGGGATTTTCTTAATTTAGGACAACATTTTAATAGTCATTGCAAAAAGTTGTATAAAATATGCAACAACAAAAAATTTGTTGCCAATGAATCTGGTTCATATTAGGCAACAAAATATAGCAACAAAAACATTTTTGTTGCCCACGATGAGGAGAAATCAAGTGGCCACAAATTTTGCAACGAAATTCTAACGATTTTTTTTCCCACCAATGAATTGGCAACAAAATTTCGCAATGACTTCTAAATTTCGTTGCCAAAAATGAAGGTCTTTCATAATGTGCAACAAAGGACAAAATTCGTTGCTAAACATACACTTTTAGCAGCCCGAAAAATCGTTGCTAAAACCCCATTTTTTTGTAGTGTTAGTATCATATCTAGGTTCATATAACAACTTTTGTACATCTTAATTTACTAACCCTTAATCACATAATTTAATAGTTAAGGATATATCAAACACTTAGAAAATATTATCATTATTTCATTATATTTTAATCACATAAAACTTATATTAATCATTTAATATAGTTTAAGCTTCTATCTAATATTATTAACCATTTAATAATATTTTATTCATCTCATAATATTATTAATTATTTAATAATATTTTATTCATTTCTTAATATTATTAATTATTTAATAATATTTTATTCAATTTATAATATTATTAATCATTTAATAATATTTTATTTATTTCTTAATATTATTAATTATTTAATAATATATTATTCACTTTACAATATTATTAATTATTTAATAATATTTTTTTCACTTCTTAATATTATTACTCATTTAATAGTATTTTTTTCAATTAAAACTTGTTAAATAATAATGTTATATAAAATTACATTTTCTGACCCATTACATTTCCAAAAGATCCGATCCGACCAGTTTTATTTGGCCCGACCCGACCCGGTTGTAAAATATAATTTTACAAACAGACTGGTTCGCCGCTGCAGCGGTGACTTGCAGAGTGTTTCACCACTGCGATGGTGAGACCTACCGCTACAACAGTAGCTTTATTTTTTAATTTCAGAGTGTTTCGCCATTGTGGCGGTGAGACCTACCGCTGCGACGGTAGCTCTGATTTTCAAACCCTAAATTTTTCAACTTTAATTTCTTTAGTTCAATTTTTTATAAAATGAGATATACATGTCCAAAATACACTAAATCAGTTTCATTATCTTTATAACTTCTTATTTTTTAATATTTCATGGTTCGATCTCATTTTCGAAAATGTTTTTGACATAATATTCGAGATCGTTCATTCAAGGGTTTCAAAACGACATAGTTTGCGATAAAAGTCATAACTTCCTCATTTTCCCATTTTTTTGAGAGATTCAAGTTGGGTTATCTATATAACTCATAAATATAACTTTCTAGCCATCAAATCAAATAACCAACTTTTATATTTCAAACTACCACAATATATAGAACATAATTAGTTAGGGTTTTGTCGGTAAAGCTTTATATGCACATTTTTATTACATACATCTATACCAAGCATATAAATACCCACATTAAACACTCTAAAGCATGAATCTTCATATATATCCAAGATCTAGCATTATAGAACATCAAAATAGATTTTGAACCGTTAAAAACATATTTTGATCATTTAAAATATATATAGACCATAAAAATGAACTAAGGAGGTATAGAACACTCTTAAACCTTATTGACTTGGATGCTCTTCTTCTCTTTTGAAATAAACTTGGCTAGAGACTCCACCTTGATCAATTTTAACAACCTTCTTGGTGATTTCTCTAACTCACAAGAGTTCTCTCATTTTTCTCTCTTGGAAACTCTCTCTTTTCTCTCTTGGTGTTCTAGCAAAATGACTAACAAAATAGCCAATAGGTGATGCATTCTATTTATAGAACTCTAGGAACTCTCCATTAATTCCTTGATGAAATTATAAGCTAATTTATGCTTACTATTTGATGGATTGACTAATTGATTGATCATGTGATTGACTATAGTTGTTGAGCAACTAAAGCTTTGTGTGAAATTGAAGCAACTTTGATCAACAAGTCACCCCCATGTGGGGGCCCCTAGTTGTCGGCCAAATGGCCTTTTCTTGCCCCAATTTTGATTTATTTTTATCATATATATATATATATATATATATACATACAAACATACATTGACCAATCTTGATTTGAGCTCCACATTAGACTCTAGAATTTAATTTATTAGGCTCATTCATTTAATTTATTTGGGCTCAATTTATTCGTTCCATTGGGCTAACATTAACTAACACATGCTACATTTAATTAAAACAAGCATTAGGCTAGTTCAATTATAACATAGATTATTAAATTAACTATGTTCATGGACTACTAGGTTTATTTCCTTGAACCTACTTTAATAATTCATTTGGACTTAAAATATAATTCAATTAGATTTGCTTTAATTAATTCTTCTACCTTGCTATATTATTAGATTATATATATATATATATATATATATATATATATATATATATATATATATATATATATATATATATATATATATATATATATATATATATATATATATTCATTCAATCATTCATATGCACAATTAATTCGTACAAGAATTTTAATTCATTGATAATTATCTCTAATAATCATCATTACAATGGACTTAGAACTCGTGGTTATTACATTTAGCCTATCTTGGAGTCTCTCCCTGAAAAGCTCGTATGATTGAGACCTGATGACTTTGTCGTCAGGTTGCTGTACGTTGTACCTACATCTTCTTAAAAGCAAAGCCCTCCCAAATGCTGCACATTCGCTCCAACACCTCAGTCTCAATAAAATCTGGACGAACATCTCTTAGTGTCTGTCTGTCGGCCATCTTACTCTGTGCCTTCTTCTTCTAGTCGTGTACCTACTTATGTCAATTCGTCTCTAAATATCCCGAAGAACGGTCATATCATGGGCTTCTTCACTGTCCTCAAATCGATAGTATCGCTACACAAAACACATTACAATATTAGTAAACAACATAAACCGACATGTCAATGATAAATAATAACATGTAAATGACATAGATAAGTAACATATGAATAACATCTCGCCCGAAACTCATCTATAATAAGCTGGTTTGTGCACTCGTTCACATCCGTCCATCTCATCCAAACGCCTGAGAATCGGTTTCGCACGATCCCAGTGAATGTGTTCTGCGCGGTAGTGTTTATGATTCTGCAATTGAAATTAATACATTTGAAAATTTCAAACTATATATACATGCATTATTTTATGTAAAACAAATGTTAAATGCTACAAAATATAATATAAATAACCTGTTATTCCTGACACGACATAAATGAGGCGCCTGAGGGAGGGGGGATTCCTTACCAAGCCACATCCTATTCCCCTAACAGCAGACAACGATCACCTATACAGTGCAATATGTGAACAAATTTATATAAATGAATATCCTGATAATAATATAAAAATAATAATAAGATGTAAAAGTATTTAAACATGTTATTATACCTGAATCTCTGCCCTGCCCATCACCCCTATGACCTCCACGGTTTGTACGACCAGCATGACCACCACGGTCATCGTGTGGCTTACGGACTATATGTGTATAACTGTAAAAATATAAGCACGAAATTAGAAGACATTTTTAATCAGATGATTATGCACCTTAATTAATAGAGTAATATAAGTTACACCATCTTGGTTACTACTACAAACTATTGCATATGGATATAACTAAAAAGACATAAATAGTACATACTCCTAATCATTTATATCATCAAAGCCATCAATATCATAATTGTCATCCACGAGCAATAGCTCTTTATTCTCGCTATCATCACCATCTTCGTTATCCTCAATATTTTTTTTCATTTATATCTTCCTCCTCAACAACATTGTCTTCACTTTGACAGTGATGACATCATCCTCGTCTTCACTAGAGTCACTAATAACTGTCACATCAGCAAGTGTGACACTAGTAGACTCCAATTATAAATATTCATTGTCTGGATGAGGAGTTGTGCCTTGAAAACCGCGAGCTTTAGTTGTTATAACATCATACCATGAGCTAGCGAGAGTCTTAACACTCTATGCGTAGTACACCTACGTTGCTTGACTTGCTAAAACAAAAGGTCCGTCTGATTTTAGTTTGACTTAACATTTACTATCACTAGTTCTGAATTTTTTTTCACTCTAACCCCATTTTCAACATCAAACCAATGACAATTGAAGCAAACTAACTATTTTTTACCCCAATATTTGAGAATAACTACTTTTAGTAATCGTCCATACCAGTCATCCCAAAGATTATCATAGCAGCTACCTTTAACCACTCCACTTGAATCAGATGACGCGACTTTCCCAACATCGTAACACTTAAATTTGTAACAGTTGACAATGCAGCATGTATAAGTATCTACAGATCTTTTAGGGCCATTGGCTATAAGCTTTAGCCGAATGTCAGTTTTATTATCTGTGAACACCTAATGTATAGTTAAACACCATATTCTAAAGTTAATTACGCTAAAAGATTCATTAATAAGGATAAATGCATTTAGACATTAATTTAAGACGCTTACTACATCTTTAAGCATTACATAAAAAAAATCTCTATTTCTCAAATTTTGTAATTCCCCGTCTGATATAATCAGATTCGCTTCACGTACCTCAGCATCATATTGATTGCAGTACAGTTATAAACGACATTGTTAGGTGGAACATAGGAACTTAATGTGTATACAAAGAACTTTTAACAGCTACAAACAACATAATATCAACTACTTACTTAATGTATGGCGCTATTTCATTCATATTTACAAATGCATACAATGTGGCAGCTGCATGCTCACTATTGGTTAAGAATCACCTTTTTTTCTTGTCAAATGGTTGTACCAGATGACTAAAAACCGTTAATTCTCCATTGTCCTCGTGTGTAACAACTTCGTTCCGACATAAATGATTGTGGATTGTCTAAACATTAGGCTCAAAGTACAACGAGCAAAAATTAACAAGCTCCTCCATAACATAACTTTCAGCAATAGATCCTTCTACACGGACTTTATTTTTTACCTTTTTTCTTTAAATGTCGTATATACCTATATATGTTATATATGAATGTATACATTAATTACAAAATAGTAATGAACATTTTATCAAATTTGTTAAACATTAATATCATTACCTCTCAAATGGATAAATCCATCTATATTACATAGGATCACCAAGCTTGGCTTCGTGTGGAATGTGAATAGGAAAATGCTCAATTGAATAAAAAAACGATAGAGATAAGATCATTTCTAACTTGCTTAGTATTTCCACTATATGCCTTTCCATTTTTTCTATGTCCTTGAGTTGGAGTTCCGTCAAGTATAGATCTCTAAAGAAATTTGAAAGCCCTGTCAGTGCTTCAACCGCACGTTTTGGCACCAGGTCGATAAATGTCACGGGGATCAGCTTTTGTATGACAATCATGGATTTTAAGACCCCGAAACTTAAGCTCCTCGACTTTACAACACCTTGCTATAATTGAAGAATATCCATTGGGAGCTTCAGTCCACTGATCCAGTTACATAGCAAGATTAACTATTCTCTGGTCAAAGTACACTCAGCTTTAGGCATTACCATCTTACTACCCTCTTCATACATCCACAAATGTTCCCTAATGTTCATATCCTTTGTTCTACCACTGACATCTAGCACTGTAAAAAAATGTTATCAAATACATTCTTTTTAGTATGCATCAGATCTAAACAATAACGGGTGCAGAGTTATAAGGCAGCTCAAAGAACATACGACAATGTGTCTAGTTATGAAGCTTACCATACCTATAAGCTCGCTTTAATATGTGATTCTTCCCTAGAGGTGGACAATTCAAGTGATTAATCCAACTCAACATTGTTGTCCTAGAAAGATGGTCAAACACGTGACGTTTCTATGATTTTCGATTAAACTGTCTAATCATCCTTCTATAACGATGTTTAATAGGTAAAAACTGTCTAGAAGTTGTAAAGAAACTAATTTTCATCCATGTCGCAGCTGCATACCTTTAACCGACCCCATACACACGGGACATGACAAGCTCCTATGAGTCAAGCATCCATTGATCATTCCTAATGCCGAGAAATCATTTACGATCCACAATAAAGCTACCCTCATGTTAAAGTCCTCTTTAAGAGATATATAATAAGTTTGTACCCCTTTATCCCACAACATCTTTAATTCATCAACTAAGTGCTTGAGGTAGACAATTCAAATGATTAATCCAAATCAACATTGTTGTCCTAGAAAGATGGCCAGACACATGATGTTTCTATGATTTTCGATTGAACTGTCTAATCATCCTTTTATAACGATGTTTACTAGGCAAAAACTGTCTAGAAGTTGCAAAGAAACTAATTTTCCCCCATGTTGCTGCTGCATACCTTTAATCGACCCCATACACACGGGACATGACAAGCTCCTATTAGTCGAGCATCCATTGATCACTCTCAATGTCGGGAAATCATTTACGTTCCAAAATAAAGTTACCCTCATGTTAAAGTTCTCTTTAAGAGATACATAATAAGTTTGTACCCCTTTATCCCACAACATCTTTAATTCATCAACTAAGTGCCTGAGGTAGACATTGATGTCTTTACCTTGACTCTTTTCTCCTAGAATTAGTAAAGTCATGAACATGTAGAGATCTTTCATGCACATAAAAGGTAGGAGGTTACACATAACAATAATCACTGGTCAGGTTGAGTAGGGCTTAGTGTAAGGCATATTAAACGGATTAAAGCCATCTGTAGCAAGTCCAAGCCTAACATTACGAACCTCTTTAGAAAATGAGGGGTGCTTTCTGTTAAAATGTTTTCACTTAAGCCCATCTGCTGGGTGTGACAGTTGACCTTCGACTATGTCCCGTGTTGAGTGTCACCTCATATATTCGACGGTATGTGTTGACATGAACAGCCGCTGAAGGCTTGGCGCAATAGAAAAGTAAGTTAATATCTTTCTCGGCACGTCATTTCTCTTTTTCTTGCTATTTTCAAAGTATCTACTTTTATCGCAGATATCACATGACCTCTTATATTTATTCTCATCACCGTAATGCAATATACAATCATTTTCACAAGCATCAATCTTCTCATACCCTAGATTGAGCCTTTTGACCAGTTTCTTTACATCATAGTACGATTTCGGTAACTTATTTCCTACTGGTAATAACCTTTTCAAAATGTTGAGTAGCTCATTAAAACATGTTTCGCTATAAGCATGCTCGTTTTTGAAGTGTAAAAGCTTAGTCACTACGGATAAGACCGTGTGCTTTTCGTTTCCATCATACAGTGGCGTCGCTGATTCCTGCAATAATTGATAAAAACCCTTAGTCCCGTTGGTGTGATGTCGCAAGCACCCAAAAATAAAATCTTACTTTTGAAAAATATTAATGTAGTAGTGTAAGCAAGAGTCGAACCCACAGAGAATGATTAATTTAATTTTATATTTTTGCAAATAAAAATAGGGGGGTTTTGAATCAAAGAAATAATTAAAATAAAATTAATTAAAATAAATATGCAAGAAATAAATAAGAAAAGAAAAAGCATTGGTTTAAGTTAACATCCACCATCAAGAATTTACAACTGATCACTGATGCAAGAATAAATCAATTCATATTTTAAATATTCAACGTGGAATAATTACTCCCATTCGAATAATTTTCCTATCTCTCCTTAGTTTTAGTTAAGCAGAAACAAGCGATCTAAATAACCCTTACTACTAAATAATCTCAGACAAGCGTTAAAGATTTAACCTAGTAGCAGTATAAAGAAATAGAGAGATCGTTGAACTAAACAACATAATCTAAGCGTGTGCATTTAATCTAGATGAATATTTTTCCTAAGATATAACAATATTTTGATAAGCAAAATAATTATTAACCTTAGTTGCTTCTCAAATTAAAGTGACCAAACAATTACGAATTTGATATTTAATTTAGCAATAGATTTCAACGAATAATAAACTAGTATGCATCCTAGCAATTAAACAAATTAATCATAAAATTAAACACAGAAAAATATTCAATACTCAAAATATAAATTGAACAATTAAAATAAATTAGATCTCACAGTGTATAAATCTTGATGGCTTCAATCACTTAAACCAAGAAAAATAATTTAGCTACTCATAATTGTAAGGAATACTAAATAATAAAAGAGAGAATTTTTGTTCTAAGAAAAGTTGTATGTTACAATGTATCTCAAACCCTCTATTTATAGGCTCCATAAACCTCCTAACCTTAGTAGGAAGTACACTCTCCAAACCCTAATATGATTTAAAATATAAATAAAAATAAATGAAAAAGAAAAATAATTATTATCCTAACCCTAGTTGGAATTAAAATCCAATTTGGAATCAAAAAGTAGAAAAATTCGCGAATAATTCCGTTTTGGGCCATTTCCGCGCAGCCAAATGAGGCGCTCGCTACAGTAACCATCACCAGCCTCCACGCATTGCGCGGAAGCTTTCCTCGGGCGAAACGGCGTCGTTCCACTCCTCCATGTTTCTGTTGTTTGGCCGCGCATTGCGCGGACGTTTCGTTTGCCATAAAACGACGTCGTTTTAATCCTTGCAGCTGACTCCCCCGCGCCATGCGCGGACGCCAACTTTTTCGGAATTTACGGATTTGCCCCTAGCAGTTTGATATTTACCATTTTGCCATCCAAGCTTTAATTTTCCTACAAAAATAAATATAAATTAATTAAAAATAAATAAAAATAATATAAAAATACTAAAAATCCTAAAAACACATAATAATAAATAAAACACCTAAAATAAATAAAAAAACATAAATAAAAAGAAATATAAAAAAAACTATAAAATTACCTAAATTAACATAAATTAACTAAAATCCTATAAAACCTATTAAAATCAAAATAAGCTAAATAATTAAACATTTAAGCATACAATATATATAAAAACTAAGTATTAGGGAACAAAAATATCATATAATTCAACCCTATCAAATACCCCACACTTAGCTTTTTGCTCGTCCTCGGGCAAAACAAAAATAAAAACTATAAAAATAAAACTAATAACCAAACAACTTACTTGAGCAACAGAGCAATATAAATTTCAACATCAGGCTCAAAGATTTTTAAAATAATAACTCAAAGAAAATTTCAAAATTATGCAAAGTCCAAAATTCAACATATTTTTTAATCTTACTTACTCAAGACCCTTTTGTGTGTGTGTGAATCCAAATGTATCAAACTAGTAAAAAACTTAGATCTGCTCACATAATTAAATGTCTCATAAATGATATCAAAAATGGTTAGTTTAACAACAAAACTCTATAGTCTTATTTTTCACATCATTTTTCATTAATATAGACACATATAACTAGAAGATCAAAAGGTTTTTAACAATTATACACACGAGGATTATTAGTATGCATTATTCAAATATTTTTGAATTTTTTTTTAATGGGTGCATTTTATGCTCCATCCCATTTTCTTTTTTTCTTTTTCATTTTTTTTCACGGTGAGTGCATTTTATGCTCAATCTCACCAGCGAATGCGTTTTACGCTCCCTCTCGCTTTTCATGTGTTTATGAGTGAGTGCGTTTTACGTTCCATCTCAACCCACCACAAGATTTTTTTCTTTGTCAATAATAATCCTAGAAAAATACCTAAATCATCTCCTCCAAATTATATTTTGTCTTATATTTCACTTCAAATAATGATCAAATAAGATATAGAGTTCAAAAATATCTTTCATAAGCATTTAACCATATAAACTTTCTCTAAATTAAAACTAGCTCAAACAAATGGATATAAGTGCATAAAAATTTAAAGGATCTTAAACAAAGTAAATATCAATAAAAAGTTCAAAATTCAAACTAAGCAAAAAATTTATCCTTTTTTCAAGAGTTATTAAATAAAAACCAAATTTTTTTTATCATTGGCTAAAAATTTTAAATCCAATTAACTCATTGCTCAAGTGACTCATCCTAAAAAATAAAAAAATAAAAAACTACCCCATTTTCGTAGGAAACACGGTTACACTTAGCATGTGCAACAAGCCTTTAAACCCCAAGGTTACCCCAAGTGGACGAATTTTGTCTCGTGAGGGTTTGCAGTGAATTTACCCACAAAATTCAAAATTTCAAAATTTTTAAAATTTTCTAAAAATAAAACAATTTTTTTTTATTTTTTTTTTAAATATGACCTAAAAATTATAACCTAAAAATAACAAAAATCCTAAATCCCTTCTCCCACACTTAAAATTTACATTGTCTCCAATGTAAAATAAAATGCAAAGAAAAAGCAAAAATAACTATAAAAAGAAAAAGGAAAAGAAATGCAAATTTGATTTCTTGGGTTGCCTCCCAAGCAGTGCCTTTGTTTATCGTCATTGGCTCGACATCATGATAAATCATCACGTCACTCCAATTTCATGAATTTTGAGTACCCCATCCATCACGTTATTTTTCATTGGTAGATTCAGTCTCCCTTGTGCGTGACATGAACGTTTTTCTCCCTTTTCAACGAATAGATATTTAATATGATTGAAGAGAGTCTTTATATTCGGAATGAGATCCTGCAAAGTAAAAGATAAAAATTTATTATGAGTAACAGGCAGTGGAATGGAAATTATTGCATTATTATCAATAATCATTGGTAACGAATTTAATAGAGCTTCATCCTCCTTCAAATTTGATTTCAGCTCAATTATTTCTTCTTCCTTTAACTCCAAATTGTTGGTAATTGCCATCTCTAACTTTTTCTTGTTTATTTCCTCAACAACTTCCTCCACCTTAGGCATGCCATCATCAAAAATAACATCATTGTCTATATAAACACTGTCCGCTTCATTGATGTTGTTTGCTTTCTCTTGTTTCGGTGATGGAGGGACTTTTTTTTTGGATCTTCACTTCTTAACACTTGTGCACTTGTATTCTCCGTTGGATTATTCATCGTTTGAGAAGGTACTTGTTCAGAACTTTGCTCCTCCGATTGATCGATTGTGATTTGTCCCAATGGAGTACTCAAACGCTGAATAATTGCATTAGTTACTTGAATACGTGCATGCATGTCTTGTTGAAATTGCAAAGTATCCTGTTGAAATTGTAAAGTGTTAGCTTCAATTAATTTAAGCATATCCTTTAAAGACATATCAGAAGTATTTGTTTGACTCTGTTGTTGTTGGGGATATGGCTGCATGTATTGTTGATAGCTTGAAAAATTCTGATTTGCGGGCGGATTCATTTGTGGATTCCCATAGCCAAAATTATGATGATCCCTCCATCCCGAATTATATTCGTTCAAATATGGATCATATCTCCATTAGGGTTGACCAGAGAAACCACTTGCTACATTGACTTGCTCATAGGACCCCTCTCGAAGAATGGGACACATATTAGTGGGATGTCCTACCACCGCACAAATTCTACAAGCTTCCACTGGTTGCGCATTACCTGCAACCCATTGATAAACAAGAGAAGTTAGAGTATCAATTTGTTGCTCAAGAGAAGAAATAGTTACCTCATTGACATAATCATGCCTCACTTCCATCCTTAACCTGCACAACTCAATTAAATTATGAAAAAACTAAAATAATAAAATCTAACAAAAATTAATAAATTAAAATACAGTTTACAGAAGCACAAAATTAAATTTAAATCGTTCCCCGGCAACGGCGCCAAAATTTGGTGTGATGTCGCAAGCACCCAAAAATAAAATCTTACTTTTGAAAAATATTAATGTAGTAGTGTAAGCAAGAGTCGAACCCACAGGGAACGATTAATTTAATTTTATATTTTTGCAAATAAAAATAGGGGGGGTTTTGAATCAAAGAAATAATTTAAATAAAATTAATTAAAATAAATATGCAAGAAATAAATAAGAAGAAAAAGCCTTGGTTTAAGTCAACATCCACCATCAAGAATTTACAACTGATCACTGATGCAAGAATAAATCAATTCATATTTTAAATATTCAACGTGGAATAATTACTCCCATTCGAATAATTTTCCTATCTCTCTTTAATTTTAGTTAAGCAGAAACAAGCGATCTAAATAACCCTTACTACTAAATAATCTCAGACAAGCGTTAAAGATTTAACCTAGTAGCAGCATAAAGAAATAAAGAGATCGTTGAACTAAACAACACAATCCAAGCGCCTGCATTTAATCTAGATGAATATTTTTCCTAAGATATAACAATATTTTGATAAGCAAAATAATTATTAACCTTAGTTGCTTCGCAAATTAAAGTGACCAAACAATTACGAATTTGATATTTAATTTAGCAATAGATTTCAACGAATAATAAACTAGTATGCATCCTAGCAATTAAACGAATTAATCATAAAATTAAACACAGAAAAATATTCAATACTCAAAATATAAATTGAACAATTAAAATAAATTAGATCTCACAGTGTATAAATCTTGATGGCTTCAATCACTTAAACCAAGAAAAATAATTTAGCTACTCATAATTGTAAAGAATACTAAATAATAAACTAGAGAATTTTTATTCTAAGAAAAGTTGTATGTTACAATGTATCTCAAACCCTCTATTTATAGGCTCCATAAACCTCCTAACCCTAGTAGGAAGTACACTCTCCAAACCCTAATAGGATTTAAAATATAAATAAAAATAAAAGAAAAAGAAAAATAATTATTATCCTATAATTCAACCCTATCACCTGTCATTTGGATCTTTCTCGATGCTACCATTATCCCTATTTGCATTCCACTCGAAGAATGAACCAGCAGTTTCGATTATCATGTTAGTACAATCATAGGTTTCGTTAGCTCTGGATTTCGGTTTAGATTCACGTTTATCTAACCAGGTTTCTTCATGATAAATCCATATGTTATATCCCTACTTGAACCCTTACGCAAATAGGTTGCGCATGGCATCACATTTTTCCTTCCACACTTCATTCACACATCTCTTATAAGGACATCTAATCTTATCGCCGTTGACTTGCTCAAATGCAAAATTGAGAAACTGTTCAATCCTACTACGATACTTAGAGCTAAGCCTACTCTTATCAGTGGCTACCTTACGTTCCATCCAACTTCGATCAACAGTCATCTTCGACAACGGTCTGTTATATATATATATATATATATATATATATATATATATATATATATATATATATATATATATATGAAAAATCAAAAACGGAATCAAGTAGGAGGGTTAATGTATATGCGTGCATATGAGTTTCCTAACTTCATCTCCCACTCTAACGGGCCAGGCTTCTATCTCATTCCCGGATGCGTTGCCCCATTGATGCCAACAACTTGACCATATCTTTAAACTTTAAAAAAATTTGGCAGCAGCTCCCCATGGTCTTCAAGTAAATGAAATAAACTAACACATCGTAGTTTAAGGGGGGTGTATTCAATTAGGATTTGTAAAGACTTATAAAGACTTTAAAAGTTTAGTTGTATTCAATCAAGACATTTAAAGAGTTTATAAAAGTTTAGTGGTATTCAATTACAATTTTTCTAATGTCTTTAAAAGTTATGTGGTATTGAATTAAAACTTTTACAAAATCTATAAAAATATTTTGGTATTCAAAAAGTCATAGATTTTAAAGATTTCTATCAAATGGTGGAGTTTGATAGACTTTAAAACAAGATTTATTCATATTCAAAGTCTTCCAAAGTCTGGCCTTATACCCAAAGACTTCCAAATATTTGCCAAAAAATTTCAAATATTTGAGAAAGGGAGAAGATGAAAATAATATAAAATAAATACAAATAAAATTAATAAAAATATGTAATAATAAATAATTTTCCTAAAATAATAAAAATACTTAAAAACTAACAAATAAAAATAGTATAAAATAACATAAAATAATATAAATTAATTGAAAACTCACAAAATATATCAAAACCAAATTAAAATAAATATTAATACATTTAAGTACAAAATAATTACAAAAACTTAGCATTTAGGGAATAAAAATATAGCATAGTTCATCCTCATCAGCTGTGTAAGCTTATATGTTAGTGTTGATTTAATATATTTTGGGTGTCATTTATACTGGTGATTTAAAAATACCTCCTATAAAACTTTTGATAAATAATAATATACTAAGTAAACTGTCTAATAGAATTGTTCGCATTTTAGCAACTGTTTCTATGGAGAATTTTCATGAATAACCCCTAATTTCATTTGGTTGCGAATGCCATTTTATGTTGTTGAGTTAAAATTGTAATTACAATATTTAGGTACTAGCAGTAAAAAAATAATAGAAAATTTTAAAGTTCTATGTGGTTTATAAACTTTTTCCATTATAGGGCAGTGTGTAATTTTCTCTAAATCAGTTATCCCCTTAATTTTTTATCCATTTGTGATCATTGGGTTATGTGATACTCTATTATGTCAAAGGTGTAAAGATGGGGATGCTTCTAGACCAAACTAATCTATCCAGTTCATCATTTCTATAGTTTTCTTCAAAACATATTGTCCGACCTCTTCAACAAAATGCTTAATGATGTAAGCTACAAGATATATTAAAAGTATATAAAAATCTATCAAAGTCTTTAGTAAAAAGTCTATAAAAGTATGTCACTTATTTCATGGAGTCTTTAAAAGTCATTTTAAAAGTCTTTAAAGTCATTAAAAGTCAACAAACTCTACAAAAATTTGTCACTTTAAAAGTTTTTAAAAGTCTTAATTGAATACACTCACCTAAATATGCACTTGAAGGATATTAAGGGATATATACTGAACAAAAATTCTCGAAATTTAAATACGTGCTAAAGTTATTAACACTAGCCTAAGTGGGATTGAACCATTCAAGAACAATCCCAAAACGACGACTATTCGAGATTCACTCCTACTAAGTAAATCTTGAACGAGTTTTTAAGTTTCCTAAACTATACGAAAATATATAAATTCCTTGTTTCTTACAATATTTATACAACTAGCTACAATAGTGTGCGTGTATGTGTCGTAGTGTATTTTGTGTACGTTTGTTAGTCTTTACCTAAAAGGATTAAATAATTAGTAATTAAAGGCTGCAATCTGCTACTGTAACTTTAACATGAAAGTCTTAATGAATCATAGTTAATTACAAATGTACCCTACTTTATAACTAAATTTAAAGGTATAGAATGAAAATTTTGGCCTTAAGGGTTCAACTGTTCAATTTGGCTGGCCAGTAACACTAATAATACCTGCTGGCACAACTACTTGAATTTACAATTGCATAGAACAGTAAGCATTATAACAACTGTTCAACAATCCCTCATTTCAGGCCATTGTCCAACGTGTGTATAGAAATACTCCTATATTGAATGGTATTTTAGTTAGCAATCTATGGAAACTGCAAACTGAGTTCAAAATAAATTTTGATTGAAACATATAACTGCATTCTGCTCAACAAAGACACAACGAGTTTAACAAAGATACACCTGTGGGAGTTCCCGCTGACGGTGGGACGAAGATTCGTGACTTATTCAATATCTCAGCAACAACCCAGCACTTGTGCTTGCTCAGTGGTCTAGAAGGATCTAATCTAACCTACAATTACATACACTTTCACACAATCAACAAATAATTTCTTATAGTGATTAAATAGATAGGGTAGGATAGTAGCTTATTTTAGCATTGAGCCATTAAGTAGTATAAATAGAATGTCTAAGGATGCATGTACTAGAACCACAGTGTGTTCCGGTTTAATGCCCGCTTTTTTTGCTCCTTTTCAAAATATATTGACTTGGTTAAAGAGAAAATAGGATATGGCCCCCTGTTCAACATTTTACTATCAATTCAACAAATCAATCCCAATTAAGCTCATTTTAACCCCAATCAGCCCCAAATAAGGTCTAATACCAATTTAGGCCTGTCATACTACTTCCTAAATGAAGTTTGGACAAAAAATATAACAAATGCAAGGCACATACAAAAAGAATTAGAATAAGTTTAAGTACACTACATCCGGACACAACACCGGGCACAACATTGATTTCAACCATTAAAAAGTGGGACCTGACATGGATTTCCATATTAAGCCACACTTTTTAATGGTTGAGATTAATATTGTGTTCGGTTGTTGTATCCGAATGTAATATACGTATACTTGTCCAAAGAACTATTGATACTGAACACCTACATGTCTCCTTCCACATGTGTCAATGTCCAGAATAAGGGAAATATTATACCAAACATTTACAAGGAAAAAGGGTACCTGCAGCTGCCAAAATCTAATTTTTTCTTAGAATCCTAAGAATCTTTTCTATTTTTATTTTGGGTAAATAAATCCCAAGTATTTGTGTATACATTGCAAAGGGGCATTTTAAGACATGTTAACAAAGACTAATTTTAAGACAGTGTGTGTGTTCTGTGTTTGGTGGGTAGCAGGTTTGAACCTTACCAACAATAGCCTCCTCAGTTAATGAAAAATCCTCAATGAATCGATTCCTCAATCAATCCCCATTTGTAGCGGACAGTGGAGAGGAATTTGGAGAGGGAAGACGAAAATTAAAAGAAAGGGAACAGGGAAATTAACGGAATACAAAGTGGGAGAGTGAGAGGGAGAGGGAGAGGTCGCTAGAGAAGGAGAAGTCGTCGGTGAAGGAGATGTCGCTGGTGCAGTGGTGTGGGCTGAGAGGTGTGGAGTGCAACAAAAGAAGGGAAAAGGGGGAATTAACAATGCCTCTGCCGTTGAGACGAGGGTTTTTACATTAGAAAGTCAATCTCGATGACAATGCCGTCGAGAATGATCCCATCCGGAATAAATAATAAGTCATTGACGATAGCATATCTGTCAGCAATAATGTTTTTTTTGCCATCTCCGCTGTGTTAACCTCCCCCTGCGAAAAAAAAGTGCCTGAAATAAAATCACTGGTGATGACACTGCCGTCATTTATATGGTCATTAGCGATGGCTACAGGTTCGTCGCCAATAACCCCGTCGCCAATGACCCGTTTCCTTGTTGTGTCCAATTTGTTCACAATTCATTATATATGGGTGTATCCGATATTTATAATCAACCACAATTATACATATCAATCTCTCGTTGGTATGTATTCTTTTTTAATTAGTTAGCAAGGTATCACTGAAGAAAAAACGTTAAAATTATTGTTAAAATGTAGCTAAATATATATTTATTATGATTTTTATAGACAATATTAACAACCTACCAATTAGAGTCTTTAATTTTTTATTATCAATTTATTTTTCAAATACACATGTATTCATTATATAGTTTTTCAACATTATAGCGAGTTTTAAACAATCATTATTATGACACATTTAAAACCTAATATTTGAAACTAACCTAATATTTGAAACTCCTAGGCTATATTTGTATATAAAAAACATACTTTGGATTAAACTATTTATTTTAATTTAATATTACTTTATAATATTTAATTATTTGATGAGTGATCATTAGTCCCTTAATGTTGGACTATAAATCTCATAAAACCATTTAATATATTAAAATGAGGGGGGCTATTAGTTCTAAATTTTTTATGAAATTATATAATTCCACATTAATAGTTTTAGGAATAATAAAAAAAATAGTTCATATGACTATTAATCCCCCATTATGAGATAAAATAATCTAAAGTAGTATTATATTAATATAAATAATTTAATCTCAAGTATAATTTTTATAAACAAACATAACCCTAATATTAGTCAATTGTTTAGTAAATGCATATATTTTAGTTCAACTTACTTCTCAATAAACAAGCATCACTGTTCCTTTCACTATACTTGTATTTCAGCAATTGAATATGCATATAATTATTATTTTTTCCATTTCATTTGCTTGAAGGTTGAAAATCAGAATCACATCACACGTCTCTCACACATGAAAGTTGTAGTAACAAATACAGCATAATCCTTCTATTCTCGTGCGAAAAAGTAAATAAATTTCTTGTCACTTTATAAAAAAATATAGCGAATTGTATTTTACATAAATTATTTTTTGATATTTTTATAAATTTTTACTCACATAAATATGCATCTCATTTATTATTTATATAAATAGGGGTGCTCATCAGTAAAATATCGAACCAGTACCAAAAATATTGAACCAATACTGTTGCCGAATATCATACAAATCAAGAACTGATGTTGATACTGATATTGATAATGAAATACCGATTCGATATAATTTTGATGACGGTTTTTTGGCTCAACCTTTTTTATCACATTGATAATATATATCATAAATAAATAAATCTTGTGTTGCCTTACTCTTTTTTTATTCCGTGTTATGCTTCCTTAGGTTATAAAATTTATAATTTGATATTTTATGCATAAATTTGATATTAAAAAAGATAAAGATAATGTTCTAATATAATATAGTAATATATTTGTTAGATTTCTTGTAGTTTTATTTAGGAAAAAATAAGCTAATGTTAACACACACTTAATATTTCAGTACTGCTATTATATATATTATAATAATTAATGTATAATATATAAACAATACTAGAAACAATATAACACATTAATTAGTATACATATCAAAGAATACTTCAAAAATTACAGAAATTATAAGTTTAAGAAATTAAGGGTGGTTCAAGTTAGGATAGAACTAATAAATTAGAAAATTTAGAATTTTTCTTATTAATTGTGACATATATATAATATCAAATGTATTTTATTTTTTTAATTTTTTTCAATTTCTAAAAAAAAACACATACCAGTATTGATACTGAAAAATTTTAAAATACCAAAATATCGGTTCTAAAAATACCGATACCGAAAATAATTGGTACTATTCGTAGTAGTACCGATCGATTTAGAAAAAAAGCAAAAAAGAAAAGAAAAGAAAAACTAAAAATTTTGAGCACCCTACATTTAAGAAGAGTTTTGAAAAATTATCAAATTACTTATAAAAATATCAATTTTTAAAAGGGTCTATCTATAAATACATATATTTTATACTCTAATTTCTGAAACACAAGTTCAAAGTTCGTTAAATGAATAAAACAAAAAATTGAGTGTTAAAGGGAGAGAGATCCATATATTAATTTTATTCATCTAATTATCTTAAAATTTATATTTAAAAAAAAAAGATATATATATATAAAATAGATATATCTATAAATTTATTTTTTCTAAAAATTATTTCCACAAGATATCCTCACCTCACGCATGGTCCTAAAAGGTTTCTCTTCCCCTTTTTCATCCCCATGTTGCTTGTTTTTACATCAAAGCAACTAATAATTATTTCATTCTCCTTTGCTGTATTACCTTTACCTAACTCTATGTCTACATTTTGTCTAATTAGATTTGGATTCTCCACAGTACTGTTATTGGAAATTTAAATAGAAATTATAAAATGAAGTGTAAAATGTTGCTCCTATGTCCTTATGTTATATTTAAGTGACTAATTTTAAATATTCTTAAGAACAACTGAAGAAGAGTAAATGGCAAAATTTATACTCTTTCTTTTTCAAATTATATAATTATTATTGACTTTTCAAAAATTAATTTAAAATATTTTTAAATTTAAAATTAACTTAATTCTTTTAAAATTTTAAAATAATAAATCTGATAACAAATACGTTTTAAATAGTTTATAATATTCATAATTATATTAACATAAATTAAATAAATTTATCTCAATCTTGAGTTTGTAAATCTTTGAAATTAATTTCTCAAAAATCAATATTAATTTTTTAAAAATCAATATTAACTTTATAATTTAGAATAAATGGAGTATTTTCTATTGTATTGTTCACCTAAATAATGGACAAAATGTAGAATAAGGTAGAATTCCAAGATAATATTATTTATTTATTTATTTTAATACCAAGAGAGTACGTTAACTGAATAATAATATAATGTTCATCCTATTTGAAAATAATTCTTTCCATTTTAATTTTTAATTTGAGATGAAGAGATTAATAGTAGAAAAATAAAAAGCTAAAAATGATAAGTCATCCATTCCACAATTTAGTCTCCTTGCCACATTATTTCAAGACAATGAAAACAATAATCATTTCTATTTGATTTGATTTTTATATGTTATGAGTAATTAGACTGAAGTACTGAACAAGCTAGTACGATAATAAGATTTAAAATTGGGGTATATAATATTTAATATTTATAATTTGAGTATAAATAGTATAATATAAACGATAATAATATATTGTATATAAAAATAAAAAAATTTATATATATTAAAATTATTATATATATTATTTAATACATACATATATATTATTAAAATAATATAATAAAAGATAAAAAAAATTAATATAATTATGAATATTACATATAGTATAAGTGTCAGTAAAAATGATAAACTTAAGATTAATTCGATATTAACTTGAAATTAATTTGATAATTAATCAAAATAACTTAATTAATTTAAATAAAATTTTTAATTATTTTATTATATTTAAAAATAAATTTAAAAAAGAAAGAATTTCAAATTATCCTTTACTGCATCCCATCACAATCTTTTTTTTTCTTTCTCAAAAATAATGGGGAGATAATTCTTGGGAACATAATAAGTTAAAACCTTTGGGCCTAGAAGATATTTCTTTCTCTGTTAGGCAGGAGTAGACTAGTAGCTAGTAAATTAAATGCAATTTTTTTAAAAGATTTCCCACCTAAGCTGAGAAGACCAGGCACAGTTGGCAGTAGGAACAATTAATTAATTAATTACTGTAAAGTGAGCCAATCTGCACCACCAATCAAATAGCCAGCTGGCTACAAAATAATGGTACACCAAAAGCTGACAAATTCAACGACATCGTTAAACGTGGGTGGGGCCCACTACAAACCCTAATAACGGAGCCCACATCCCTGTTGTGCTCACCAATCGAGGAACGTCAGCACCATTATTAAGTCCAAGAAAAAGAACAAAATTTTGGTGATCCACACACAACCACCATGTCTTCCTCCCTTCCCACTCCAATTCACATGTCATCATCTTCTTTCCCATTCCAGCTGTCCCAATCCCAAATCTATACATAAATTTATATTCCCCCAATTATTTTTTATTTATATTTTAGAACTTGAAATATTATTTGCAAATTTTTAAAAAAATATAATTAATTTGATTTTTTATATCATCTCTATTATTAGTAATTTATTTTTCTATCATATATTCAATAAATTTTAAAAGAATGATATCGAGAATTTTTTTTATTTTAATTAGTCAAACAGAATATTAGTTATATTTTTTAAAATATTTGTGACAGTACGTTTAGACCTTTAAACGTAATACATCAAAAATTATACAATATATTTAAATTTTAAACATTATATTTATAAATTAAATAAATTATATTTAATTTTTTTATCTAAATAAATAAAATTTTAAATAATTTAAATATTTTTAAATTCTAAATACACTGAACGTTATAAATTCTATATAACTAAACAAACACAATACTTGTATTTACTTCTAAAATGTCAATTTAAAAAAACGGAGGGAGTACATACAAATATATCCTTCAAAAAAAACAAATAAAAAAAAACAACCACACATCATATACATATATGTGTATGTAATTATGTATGTATGTTTTTTAGACTGATATATGTATGTATATACGTAAGTATGTATATACATGTAAAGAGACACGTTTGGGGATGCTTTAAAAGCCGGCACTCCTCTCACAGACAAGCACTTTAAGAGAGAGAGTCGGAAAGAAAAGAGGAGAGAGAAATTAGAGGGAAATGGGGAGCTTAGGAATAGCATCTGAATCAAGATCTGAGGTAAATGGAAGCTCTTTCCTAGAGTTTAACCATTTCCCAGAAATTGAATCTACAGATTTTTCAGAGGAAAATTTTGAATACCCACAAACTGAATTGTTCAAGAATGATAATTCTTGGCCCAAAAACAAGATTCAGAAGAAGAAAAACCAAGTTTTTCTTGAAGGGTATGTGGAGACAGCTGATGATGATGAGCTCGGGAGAACAAAGAGCTTGACTGATGAGGATCTTGAGGAGCTAAAGGGTTGTTTGGATTTGGGTTTTGGGTTTAGTTATGAGGAAATTCCTGAGCTCTGCAATACACTGCCAGCTCTTGAGCTCTGTTATTCAATGAGCCAGAAGTTTCTTGATGAGCAACAGAAGTTGCCGGAGTCTTCTCAGTCTCCGGTGGGATTGCCGGAGACCTCTTCGCCGCCATCGGGGCCGATTGCCAACTGGAAGATCTCTAGTCCTGGTGAGTTTTATTCTCTTCAACATTTATTGAAATTTGGATTTTTCATGGGAAAAAAAATATGCAATCTTTTTGTTGTTTAGGATTATGGGGTTTGTTGATTTTGAATGTTTTGATGTGATTATGCAATGGTTTATTTGATTTTTAACTTTAAGATTTTGAATTAAAGTATCCCTTTTGCTGTGGTGGGTTCTGTTTAGGGAGATGTGTAAAGTATTGACAATATATAATGTCCATGACTTGTTAAGTTCTTGCAATTCAATATTTTAAATCAGCTGTACTCCATACAAAACCAATTGCATTTAGTGGAGTAATCCATTATAATTGAATTAAACTGCTTTTGCTTGTTCAAATGGGAGTTGCGTTAAATCCCCATATGTAGATGAATGGGCTTAATCGAAATTGTTCAAAATTAAAGAAAAGTTTGTGTAGATTGTGGAGTTCTGTAGAAGGAAATCTTAATCAAGTAGAATAGCATAGACTTCTGTAAGTTGATGAATAATCCAGATTAATCTGATCTTCTGAGATTACTATTTTCTGAAAGATGATTATTCAAGGAATCTCAAAGATCAAATGCACAATTTTTTTTCTTTCTTTTTTCATGTAGATTACCTTGTTTTGGCCTTGACCACGGTCCACGCGTAACTGCATTGAGTGTTCTTTATATTCACGTGTTTAATTATGTTAATCTTCGTTTCCTATCATTGAACCTAATTCTTTGTCAGATTTTCAGTAGTATAGGTTACCTTAATTTTAGTTCAACACGAATTGTGCATAAAACGTGTGGTTCTAACTTTCTGTTTACTTTAGGTGACCATCCGGAAGATGTCAAAGCAAGGCTTAAATTTTGGGCTCAAGCTGTAGCGTGTACCGTTAGACTATGCAGCTAGAAAGATCGAGATTCAAAGTTGATCAACTGAAGGAAAAAAGGATGGACATTTACTTCACCAAGGAATTTCATGGTGGGGATCCCCATGGAATGCAAGGGCTAGGATTGCCCGTGCCCAAAGGGACAAAAGTTCCTTAGATTCTTTACCCGGAGACAGACATGCCATGATCTGTCAATGATGGGTCTGCTTATATTTAGTATGTAGAAGAAGAACATGAAGAGAAGAAGAATGTTTCTGATCTGAGATTTAACCAATACCCTATAGAAGTCTGACTCAAAATCAATCACGGCTAAGATGTACTATGTGCTCATTGTTATCATGTAGTAACACAATAAATGATATAAATAAATTCCTTCTTCTTCGTCTTGTTTGTACTATTTCTATAGTTGTTCAAAATCTGTTGTTTCTGCTTGATAGGCATGGTATTGGTTGAAATGAAAACACGGACGGTAGAAAGGCTGTATTGTATTCACTAGAATCTGTGCGCCCCGCCAATAGCGACGATTAGGTTTCGTGATGATTAGGAAAATAATAGTGTAGGGGAAATTTGTTCCCTGATAGCGACGATTAGGTTTTGTTATGATTAAGAAATTAAGAGTTACCCGTGTCTTGTCTTTGTTATGATCAAGAAATTAAGAGTTACGAGCATGATACCCGTGCAAGACACGGGCAAGTGTTCAGAATAGCTGATAGGCATGGTATGGTTGAAATGAAAGCACAGCCAATAGAAAGGCTGTATTGTATTCACATGTATCTGTGCACGATTATGCGATTTCTATGTTCGTCTCATTCCACCCCTGATAGCGACGATTAAGTTTTGTTATGATTAAGAAATTATGACTTATCAGCATAATACCCGTGAACAAGTAAGTGTTCAGAATAGTAAATTCATTTGTTAACAGTTGAATATGAATATTTGCATATTTATATAATAATGATTGGAATAATTGGAAGTACTATTGTTTGAAGGAGTCAAAATTAATATTGATTTTAATTAATATAATATAAACAAATTACAAAGTATTACAGATTATAAAATTATAAGGGAAACAATCAATTAAAAATTTTACGAGAAAAAACAAAACTTTAAAATATAAATAATAATATTGAATTAACACTGCAAAGTGTATTTCATTATTTTTAACTGACAAATGGTAAAATTAGATTAAAAAAAAAGTTTTTATATCACAAAGTAAAGAGTTGTCCCCTAATTGGTCACGTGTTTGTAAAAAATCTGTAATAGCAAAATGTGAATCACTTACAAGACATTAAAGAATATGAGTGTTTTGCGTAGAGTAACAGTGTAATTATTCGGCTCTTCGATTTTACACTCTAAATTGGAGAGCAACCTTTTATTTATAACTCCTTATTTTTTTTATGTAATTGGAGTAAAATTAAAACAAACGCAGTTAGCTCAATTTAATTGGGATTCTAATTTTATTAACTTTGTAACCCAACCAGCAGCCC
The DNA here is from genome assembly GCA_947179155.2 of Hedera helix. NCBI lineage: Eukaryota > Viridiplantae > Streptophyta > Magnoliopsida > Apiales > Araliaceae > Hedera > Hedera helix. Next base: position 27,969,119 of record OX359277.1, on the reverse strand, counting down.
AACCAATAAGAAACTGGTATAATGCTAAAACTCGGTAACTTAATGCGGGAATTTAATACTAACTTGAATAAATCGAAAGCCAATTGACTCAATTACGGATTATTTCATGCGATGTTATATATTAGTATTAATTGGTTAATGATATTAGTTGGGGTTGGGGTTGGGGTTGGGATTGGGTTGGGGGAGAATTTGAGTACGAGCGAAGTGTATTTATTTTTTAATTTTTTGGCAAGTTGTTGAATGTACATAAAAACGAAGTAACAGCAAGGGCGGAGCTACGGAGGAGCGGAGCAGCCTATAGCCTGGCCCCCCTTTCAGAAAATAACATTAGGAGCTATAGTTGGCACGGGCTATAGCTCAGACAATAGAGAGAGAAAATAACAGAAGTTGCACACAATAGCTCAGCTAGCTAATGTGATTAGGTGCAGTTGCACACAATTAATGCTCCACTAATTACCATAACTGTATCATAATTAATTAACTTCTTTTTTATCCTTGTCCCGAATTGAATGACATATACAATTCATGTTACACATAATACTTTATAGATTGTAAGAGTAAATTAAATTTTAATTTTGCCTTTATTTTTTTGGACCAACATTAGAATTATATTATTATTATGCGTCTGTACACCGCCAATTTCTTAAAATGCGCACTATATTTTACCTCTCTTAAAACTCTTAACTTTCCTTTTGATTTATTTCCTCATTTTCATTATATGTCATTTTAAAAAGAATTTTTTTTTTTTAAATATAAGACGTTTTACATATATCTAGGAGAAAAAATTTAATCATTTCCTATTTTATCTTTAAAGATAGAATAATTGAGAGAGAGAGATGAGGAATAATTAATTAGCGCATTGTTAGTAATAAAATTTTAAACAAATATTAACTACCTAATATTAATATTAATAAAAAAAATTAAGGAGTTGCTTTAAGTTTTCCTATTTTCATAGTAGTCTTACTTCTATATCCTTCACTAGCATTCCTGTTTCAACTCCTTAGTTTAGAGAAAGGCCCTAACACTGAGTTCCCGTACTCAGTAATTGATCTTTGATTGGAGGATTTAATTGTCATGTTAGCACAGATAAGTTTGTTGCTTACCTTGCACATTTTCCTCTTGTTTTTATTTTTATTTTTTGGTTGTGCTAGTAAACATGATTTATAATTTTTGTACAAATCTATGTCATACTTGACTAGATATATGACATTTTATAAAGTCATACATTTTGTATACTTTTGAATATAGACTTAAAATGTCATACTGTGGATATAATTTTTTTTGTTTTTTGTTGCGTATATTTTTATAGTTCACTCAATGTTGATATTATAATATTTTTAGCCCGCCCCAATGAAAGTTCCTGACTCCGCCCCTGTAACAGTATATTTGATTGGACGTAATCGTTTTTGAGACGAAATAAAATGATAGTTATAACTAGAATCAGAATCAAAAATTTTATTTATGTGTTTGATAAATTACTTAAAAATTATATTAAAATAGAATAAAATAGATTATAATTACCAAAATATTCCTAAGTAACTAACCTACTATATATATATATATATATATATATATATATATATATATATATATATATATATAACTTGGGTGATGACATTTTGGTCTTAAATTTTTTTAATTCTTTTATTCATTGGAATCGCGATTTCAATTTACAAAGAAATCGTAATTCTGTCAAAATGGTTATTCCGACCAAACTTAGCATACTAAACGTTGGAATGAAATGCTTGACATTCTATTCCAACGCCTATTCCATCCAACCAAACGCCTCATAAAAGAGTGAAGAACGTTAGGAATTCTAAGTCCTGGAAATTAGAAAAGGCATTCCAATGTTGTCTAGATTATGCTCCCTACATCCCAAAATGAGGGTATCATTTGACTATCTATTGACACAAGCTAAGAATCTTATTGATGAGCTTTGTTTTTGAGTTCTGTGCTAGCCTGATAACAAAATGGCTATGTCATGGGTGAATATGAAATATTTGACCAGTAATTCAAAAGGTTCACATATGGCAAGGAAAATTATTCACATGGAATGCATGTACCAACTCCATACCGTGGGCTTGTAAGAATTCCCACCATACTTGGTTATGAGCAAAAGGCCAAATAACCTTTGGCAAAAGTTATCCAGTACGTTACAGGGGAGACTAAGAGATGAAATTGCAGATAGGGTGGGGACAAGGTTAAATTAAATGAAAGCAGATATTTAGTTAATGGTAGCAGAAGATAAGGTACAAGAAAGTGGAGTTAATGTGCCAGTTCTCCATTATTGATTCCACATTGTTTTGGTGCGAAAAGAAATGAGGAGGAGCTGGAAAAGTGACTCCTATGTATAAAATTTTGTAAGCATCGTGTTTAATGATTGTAGTCCAAACCATAATTACCCAGAACACTAAATGATTGAGTACAAAATTATGGTAGAATTTGCAATACATCTAGATTCTCGTGCCAATCAAAATGGTTGTACCCAAAACGCGAAATGCAGGACAATAAGAGTTCCATGGTAATACTAGTCCAAACATTCATATTAGACCAGATAATCGGAATTCATTCATGTCTAATGACTATCATACTCCGAAATTCAAAGAAATACTTGGAAACATTTATTTTGATAGCCCTCTAATCAATTAATTAGCAGTCCTCATATCATACATCAATTGTAGTTGAACAAAAGCTTGAAATAAACTCATCAATGTTCTTATCAGAACTTCCACCTTCACACACTGCCTCTCTTGCAAATTCCTTCAACTTCAAAGCATTCCTCTTGAGTTCCTCCCCTTTTTCCCCTTCCATCACTTCCTTCACACTAGCCTCAATTTCTTCCCTTTTAGCAACACCCTTTTCATCAACCTTAACTCTGCCCCCTGTCCGCCAAACATCCACTATAAACTTGGCGTTCGTCGTTTGATCTGTCCACTGAGGCATTGCCACCATTGGCACCCCCAAGCTTATTGCTTCGAGCGTCGAATTCCACCCACAATGACTCATAAAACACCCCACTGCCTTGTGAGCCAAAACTTCAAGTTGCGAGCACCAATTCACAACCAAGCCTTTTTCTAAAGTGTTTGATAAAAAATCTTCGGGAAGTTTACATTCTTCGGACGCTCTTACTACCCACAAGAAGTTGAATTTGTTGCTCAATAGGCTGCAAGCTACTTCTTCCATTTGTTCTTCTTTAATATTGGCTATGCTACCAAATGATACATAAACAACTGAGCCATTTTCTTTTGTGTCTAACCATTTTTTGTAGTAATCTTGATTTGGGTTGAAGAGATTGAGGCCATAATCTTTGTCATTTGTTAATGACTTGTCCAAGTACCCTGATGGAATAGTTGGTCCTATGGTCTTAATTGACCATTGGTTTGCCATCCACTTTGCCACCTATTGGAATTTTGCAAATTTATCAATGATTCTGATAGATTGAGTTTATAAAAATAAAGGGTTTTTTTTGGCATTCTTAAGATCATAGTTGAACAAAGTGCAATGTCTAACACTGGTGTTAAACAGTTCATATAAGATTTTTAGAAATCAAAATATTCGATGCGTTTCACAAAGATTACTATGCAAATTAAGGACGTAATATTTCGTTGGCAAAAAATTTAATATATGAAAGAAATGCAAATAATATTTCCCTGGATTAACTTCAACATAGACGGTGGCCTAGTTAGGAAGGGACGGCAGGCGTCAAGGCCCCACCTTAATAACCCTAATCCCACGAGAAGTTATTCCATGTTCATAGAGCATGGTTACTGTTTGCTTTATCCTCTCACATGAAGGTGAATTTTACACGGGTCCCACTACATGTGAACCCCGTTCTCATGTGAGAGAATAGAGCAAACTGTAGCTATACTCCAAGAACATAACATATTTTTTTCTACCCCCACCCTTATTCATTTATAATATAACATTTAAAATTTGTTAATATTGATATATATGGTCCCTTCTTTCATTGCTTAAATACTTTTAATAGAAGACTTTTACTTTGAAAATATAAATTGATATTTATATTATACCTAAAATAATATATTAAATTTATTTTCAAGTTTCAATAAATTTCAAGGTCTAATTATAATTTTTAAAGGTAGATAAACGAGACTAATAATAGAAAATTAACTTCGCTTTAAAGTTAAATAAATAAGACTAATATTATGGCTGATGTTAGGTGTCTAAAATTTGGTCTCTCAAATTATTTTAAATATATATCTTATCTTTGTATTGATATGTAATGAAATCTTAGGATCGACCATAAAAATAAAAATAATGATCACATGTATATTTGAAAAAATTTGAGACTCTTATCTTTACTATAATATTAAAATTTTCTGATATACTAGATGAATTTATATGTATTTTAAAACTAAAAATATATAAAAATTTATTTATGCTTATAAATTTTTTTAATACTATATTAATAATTTTTAGCACTAAAAATATCTTCAAAATTTTTGGATCCCATCCACTCAAATTCCTGATTATGCCCGAGCGTAGGCATGTGCTCGTACTGTTAGGTCCTCTCAAATTCTTTACACATCATATCATAATTAATGACAAAAAGAGTCTAATAGGATAAATATAAGTGCATAATATTTAAATATTATATTTATTTTAATTATTAAAAAGTGAGGTATTTCATTAAAATTTATGTCATATTTTACTTTTTAATATTTAAAATGGATATAATATTTAACTTTATATTTAAATTTTATATCCCTAAACTTATCGAGTCGGGTCTAATATAGGAAAATGATATTTTCAATACAAGAATTATCATTTCAATCAACAATATAGAATTGTATTTTGTGTATTAAATATTGTGCATCTGCGCGCTGGAGTAGTAATTTTTACGCAAGAATATCATATTCTATGGTATCAAAAAATTAAAGAAAATAAAATCCTACCAACTTAATTTTCATAGTTTTATAAATGAGAATTTTAATTACCTACCTCATTCTCCAACTTGTCAAAAGTGTTAAACAGCACCCAATCTACTTTCCATATATTGGAGAACTGATTAATAACATTCCTCGCAAGAGCCGGATTGGAATCAAAATCATAAATAAACGAAGGCAAATCTTTGACCTCAAGCTCAATCGACATCGAATCAACGGAAACCGTGGATCCACCACCCTCAGGAATCCTCAATGTACCTTCATGCATGTGATAATAAAGTACCGATACGCTACAAGATTGAGTGAAAAAAGCAGCTCCTTTAAGTCCTACACGGTGCGCCAATTCTAGAGCCCATGGCATGAGAGAATCATACACAAGCACTTTAAAAGGTTGGCCATAAGCACTTTTTTGCCTTTCAATAAGCTCAATTAAGTTCTTCGAAACAACATTTTTGAAACGATTAAAGTAGGCGTCTACGCCTGCTATATCGCCTTCTTGTGAGCCATCGGAGATGGTTTCGATTGTTATTGTGCTTGTTTTGGCTTGAACAGATTTGCTAATGGTGCTGGTGGCTACTAGGGTGACCTTTAAGCCCTTGGAAGCCAAGTGTTTGGAGAATTGTATCATGGGGTTTATGTGGCCTTGGACTGGAAAAGGGATGACTAGTACATGATTTTGGCATGCCATTTTATCCTCCCTTTATGAACAGAAATGGTTTTGATGTGATATAAATTTAGTGTAGGAGAAAGAATTTATAACAATGTGGTAGTTATAAGAAGTTAAAGTTGGAGAATAATATTCCTTACCTTTCTTTTTATCCGTCTTTTTAAGGAGACAAATTTATTCATTTTTATATGTTCATTATTAGATTTCAAGAAAAAATTAATGATTTTGTTTCACACGTGATCCTTAAATATAAATACTAATTTGTTTAATCTTTCATTTTTTTAATGAATTTAGAAGCACGATACTGAGATTTTAATATTTTAAACTCTATTTAATCGATTAGCTAAAACATTAATTATATTTTATAATTTGTGTTTTTCTCTTAAACGTTAATTGAAAAAGAACCGAAGAAATAAAATAATAGAGTAATAATTAAATTGTAGCATAGGGTTGAGAACAAGAAGGGTGTATCTGCCAGGTTTTGAGGAATATGGGCAGGACAAAAGAATTATATCCTTCAATTTATGTACTCGTAGACAAAGGGTGTAGCTTGATTCTATCGTACAACTATAGGATTAAGTAGGAATCATCGTCTTTAGTAATTTGTCATTTAGTCATGTTCACCTATTATTTAGTTCTTATATGGCTTAATTTATCATTTGTTCCCATCATGGTTTTCAAATTTAAATCGGTCATTGAATTAAAAAAAATGACTAAATAAATGAATCACTTATTTAATTAATAATCGAATTATTATTAAATAGATGATATCATAAATATATAATAAATATATTATTAATAATTAATAAAATTTTAAAATATTTAATTTTTAATAAACTAAAATATAGTAAAATTATGTTACAATAATATTAAAAATATTTAATTTTAAAAATATTTTTTATGTATAAAAAAATATTAAAAAATACTTTAAAATTAGTTCACTGAGTCAAATCAATCGGTTTTACCGGTTGAACCATTGGTTCGACTGGTGGTCAACTAGTTCAATCCGGGTTTTCACCAGTTCATTAAAAAATTGATTTTTTGGGTTAAATCGAACCGAAATATCGATCGATTCCGATTAAACCGCCGATCTGATCTAAGTTTAATAATAGTGGTTCACATTTTATATGGTTCTAATATGACTTAATTTGTCATCACTCTTAATAGTTCGATCAAAAACAGACTTTTTAATACGAATATTGAAACAATATATATAAACTCAAAAGATATTATTTTGTATAATTAACTTCCGCCTTCTATATAAATACAAAAAAAAATGTTACTCCCTTCACCTCTTTTTAATTAACGTTTTAAGGTTATGTACTTAAATTAATAAATATAATTAAAATTTTATCTGATTAACTAAATTGCGTATAAATTTTTAATATTAGCATTATAATATTTATTTAAAAGATGATAGAGAAATAAATTAATTTATAATCATAAAAGATAATATTAGATATTAAGTATTTAATACTTTTTTAAAATTTACAAATGACACAGAGAAAAAAAAATCTCCCTCTAAAAAAAACAAATAAAAAGAGACGACGGAGTAGATGTTATGAAAATACAAATAGTTGAGCCATGAAACTAATCAAGAAAACTCCATAACTCATACCTAAGCTTTTGGATCTCCTAGTACAAAAAATGATGTGTTTGACCGAGAAATATTAACCACCGTATGTTTAATTATGCACAAGTCTACATATGTAATATTTAAATATAAAATTAAATATTATATTTATTTTAATTATTAAAAAATAAGATATGATACGAATTTTAATATCATATCTTATTTTTTAATAATTAAAATAAATATAATATTTAAATATTATGTACTTATATTTATTTTTAATCTAGTGCTACCCTCTTTTTTTTTTGGTATGAGGTAAATAGTCTTGTTATAAAAAGATAATAAATTTATGTCGATTATAAATAATTATGTATATAGATTCAGGATATAAAAAATTAAGAATAATTTTAAATTGTAAGAAGCAACCCACTTTCCCATATTTAGCTAATTTTGATGCTATATTATGTCTAAATATATAAATTTAGACTTTAACTTTGACTCAAAAGTTTAATACAATTATTCTTAGACTCATAAGCATATTGTGTTCAAAATGTGTGATTTCATTATATTGATATATCTGTATTATAAAAGGAGAGGGGAAGGGAGACGGTTACATTTGGGTGAGCTATGTAATAGAAAATTACTTATTTTTAATTGATTCCTACTTTCTCTCCCTTCCTCCTACGTACAGTTATTTAAAATTATATTAATTGCTCAATGTCTATATTTTATTACACACCTATTATTTTTTCCATTAATTTGTATCAACTTTTAAATTTCGTTTTAGAGAAAAAGTTTTTATTTTTTTATTTTTTATTTATCCTTAGTAAATTTCAATGGATTTTAAGTACTTAGTTTACATATTATCCTTCAACTTAAAACACTCTCATTTTTTTATCATATTAGGAATAACCCGTGCATGAAGGTACGATGTAATTAATATAACTGTTGAGTAGTATTTAATATTTTTATATTAAAAAATCTAAAACTGTTGTGGACTCTTAGTTCCATAATAGAACTGAGAGTCCAACCATTAATATAAAAAGATTGATACTCAATACAGTTATAATTTTTTTTTAGACAAACATTAGTGTGCTACTCATTCCTAACTTAAAATTAGTTTTTGGCAGATTTGAGCAATTAATTGATTGACGATAGCTAGGAGTGATCATTCGGTTATAACCGAACCGAATAGGCAGTTCGGTTCGGTTATAACCGAAAATCGAATTTATTAAAAAATTATTATCCGAATTGCAAAAATAACCGAATTATCGAAAACCGAATAACCGAATTTTGTATTCGGTTATTACCCGAATTTAATTCTATTTTTTCAAAAAAAAAAATCATTTCAGTATATATATATATATATATATATATATATATATATATATATATTACAGGGAAATATGGGTTGGGTGTATATATATATATTTTACCTCTGATTTTCCATTACAGGGAAAAGGGGCATCTGGGAAAACTAGAACAAATTGAGGTCATTTTCCCATCTGGGTCTTGAAGATGTGGCCGCTAGTTTTGAACCCATGAAGGTAAAGAAATTTGGGTTTCCTTTTCTCCTCAACTGTTACTTCACTTCCCATTTTTTCCACATTTTTTTGCTCCTATTTTGTCAGTTCGTTTATTATGAATGGCGAGAACTTAGAGTGAGAGAGTGAGAGATGAGGATGAGAATGAGAGATGAGACTTGAGAGATGAGAATGAGAATGAGAGATGAGACTTGAGTTGGTAATGATGACTGTTGACCGAGTGAGATAAGACTTTAAGGCTTTGCCCCTTTTTTTTTATTTTTATTTCTCAGTGGTTCGGTTATTCGGTTAACCGAATAACAAAAAATGTAATACCGAACCCGAACCCGAAAATCGAAAATAAAAATGGATATAACCGAATTATAAAAAATACCCAAATAATCGAAAAAATTCGGTTAATTTTTTTTAATTCGGTTCGGTAATTCGGTTATATCCGTTTTTTACTCAGTTGTAACGATAGTGGGTTCAAATTTATGTAATATAGTATTTTCGGGTATACCACACACATTTCCTTTATTGACAAAACAAAATGAGAAGTTTGGCAGCATTTATTTACCTCCAGTATCTCTAACCATCGATCAATATGATCCATGAATAGTATTTCCTGTGAAAAAATTGTAGTATTGCAAGCCATTTAGTAGGATCTAATGAGAAAAAAAAAGATGTAAAAATTCAAAAGAAATATTTTTGCATATACCCAAAAGTATAAAATGAGCCCTCTAAATCCAAACAAAAAAATATTGTCATAATACTAACTAAATCGCATCATCATAACATTTTTTTCCTTTATATTTTTTTTTGAAATTGGACAAAAGATTATTATACCATGAGTCAGAGCCTACTACAATAGTTGCTCTCAATATAGTCTGTAAAAACACCAAAGAGATGACACGTAATTGTCCGTCCTTGAAGGCACGACGAAGATTAAAATTCCAAAAATACTCTATTACCTAAAGACTCTTTGCAACCTAAAATAACTTACAAATCAATTATAATGGTATAAAAAAATATTAAAATAATATTTTACTTACCTGTTAACATAGTTGGCGAGATAAAATATAAAAAAAATAAAATTAACATGCCGCCAAATAAGTTAGCGGGATAGTTTTATATTCTAACCTTTGGATATTTAATCCAAGAGTGAGAAAACAATTTGCTGAAACAATATCCCTAGTAAACATTTACTATGGATCATTCCCCTATATATATTTAAAAGACCGATTTGAGTTCCATTTTCGATTAATTAAAGGACCAACCAAGTTAAATCGACAATGATTTATATTATTCAACCGAGTTGACTTGATAATTATTAATATTATATTTAATTATTTGCTGCATTAATTTTTTAATTTTATTTTAATTATTGATGATAGATGTGAAAAGTTTAGCATTGATTGTCTATTCATTTTTCAAGATTCATAAATGCATCTAATCATAATCAAAATTAGTAAGAGCTGTTGTAATTTTATACACAAATCGCCTAAAAGAAAAGAAAAATGACAATAAGAGAGAAAGAAGTAAAAGAAAATTACAAATTTATCGAATATTTTGCTGATATTTCATGTAACTGAGAAACTGAAAATCTGAAACCTATTTTATAGGGAAAACACAAAAATTAATTGAGCATTCTATTTTTTCTTATTGAATTCAATCTAATGAGTTCAATATTTTATGTGGGTTGGACATATGCCTAATTTTGAAGGACTAAAGAAAAAAAATACTATATTACCAAATACCAAAATATAATAAAATAAACACCGAGTAGTTTTTGTTGGTTCTAATTTCTGAGTAGACTCAATGAAATTTTTTTAGTGACTTAGAATCCCATTTTTATTTTATTTTATTTTATTGTTTTGTGTGATTATATTCATTTATAATGACTTCTTAAATTTATAAATCAAATACATTGTATACTTTCTGTTAGTTCCCAGAGGCACACAAGTGATCTAGAAGGAGGGAGGGTTGAATAGATCTCTTAAAAACTTTTTCTTTAACTTCAAAAGTTTATTACCAATTAATTCATTTCATTGAGATTTGTTTACACAGCGGAATATTAGTTTGAAAACTCCCCTTAAAGATTTGTAAAGCAGCTTCATTGAGTTAAGACTATTTTGGAGAAAGTCACTTGTTAAATAAACCAATTAACAGTCATATGTGTATATATATATATATATATATATATATATATATATATATATATATATATATATATATATAAGACAGAATGTAAATAGCTGAATGTAAATGACACCAGAGAGTTTTAAGTGGTTCGGAGACTGAATAACTCCTACTCCACTCTTCTACTACAACGAGTAGGAAATCCACTAAGGATGGTTCATACAGAACCCTTCAAGCTCACTAGCCTGGAAACTCTGATTCACTAAGAACCGTTCAAACCCAGCAGGTTTGGCTAATTTAGTCACTTAGACAAGGACATTACTGCCCTCTTCAAGTCCAGCAGACTTGGCTCCTTTAGTCACTAAGACAAGGACAGTACTGCGCTCTTCAAGTCCAACAGACTTGGCCCCCTGCTTGTTGATAGATGTTGGAGTTGCTACTTAGTTTCTACTTTAAGTCCCATTGTCTTTAAACACTCAGTGGCAGGGTGTGATCATTCCTGGAATAATATTGAGTTCGGCAATGATACTTGACTTCTTTATATGATCAATATCTTCTTGTGATCACCCATTGTGCTGCTAGGCTTTTACACTTCAGCTCATGTGGTACTTGATAACTTTTCGAGACGAACTCCTGAGATGACTGTGAAGCTTCTTCTTTTTGGTACTCAGTTGTTCCTTCTTATCATAGACAGTTTATAGCTTCTCGAGATGGGCTTCTGAGATGACTGTGATGCTCCTTCATTTTGGTACTCAGTTGCTACCATGTATGTATCAAGTTGGCGTTTAAGTTTCTCTCTACCATGTGTCTAGCAGCTCTGAACACTTTTCTTGTAATAGAGTCATTTATCTGTATATCTCTCTCAATTTAGTGTTTGTGTTCTGATGGATCGTAGAGTCCTTCAGCATATTCATTTCCTTTTTTACTCTACGATCAGTTGTTGTCTACCACCATCTCACTTGTATTCTTTTTCAACAACAACTTCTGTGAGTTATTTTAGCCTTTATATCTCTGTGCATATTTTACCGTTGAAAGAAATCTCGTTGATTTCTTTTGGCTTTGTGCAGATCTTTAATATCTTCGATGTTGACTTTCTTGCTGCTTGTGTCAGTGCTTTTCCCTTTTCTGACATGTTCTGATATATTAACCTGTAGCTCAGCTTTCTCTGAATTTATAGCCGTTGCACTCCTAGAGTTGTTCAGCAAGGATTATTATTTCCTTTGTTAATTAATCTTCTGATTCATCAATAAATACCTTCCTTGACTTTTAGAACCAACTGTTCTGATGCATTCAGAGATGTCCCATTGGTCTGACTTTATTCACCATTTTCCTGAGCAGTGGGTCCTGACTTAGTTGTTTAGGCACAAAGTATTCTGTGACTCTGATATGCATCTTAATTTTCAAGAGCACTTACTCTTTCTTGAATCTGGGTGAGGAGTAGTCTCTTTTGTCTCACACTATATTGCAGTTATGATTCTTTGCTGTTTATTGATATCGTAGAGTGACTGTCTGCTCATCTGGACTCTACGAATTCAGCTCCACTCGTTATTTGAAGTATGTCGGGTAAATGGTTGAGTTTGAGCGAACTTCTCTTTTACTCTGCGATCTTGCTTTTGTGATCAGATCGTAGAGTTTGTCTGCAGTGCTTTGCTTTATGATTTTGTTCTACGATCTTGTCCCTTTGTTCAAATCGTAGAGTTTGTGAACTGCCGTGCTTCTTAGTGAAATCGTTGAGTTGTTGTCTATGTTGGCACATTCTTTAATTCTACTCAACAATTGTTCCATGTGTGGAGCACTTTTCTGTAATGTCTTGTCATCCTGTATTACTCCACGATTTCTTTTATTTGTGCAAATCGTATAGATCTCGTATGCTTGCTCTGTAAGTTTACTCTACGATCTTGCTAGAACGTGTATATCGTATAGTACATTTCTTCTCTGGTTCAGCGTTAACTGCAGGCTTGCTTAGCTGTCTGTTCGACAATCGTAGAGTTCAGCTCTACGATTTGTACTTGATCAGTTCTTTAATTTTGCTTGTAAATGCAGTAGACCTCTTGCATATCTGACTTTATTTTGATGATCGTAGAGTTATCCTGGTAAGGAGTCGTGTAGTTCACTCTACGATCTATACAGAATCGTTGAGTCTTCTTTGCAAGGAATCGTAGTGTCCGTTCTACGATCGTATAGACTGATCAGATCAATCATAAGATCAACCTAACAGATTTGATCTTTTCTAACTAAGTCCTTTCTTACATTGTTATATCATTATATTGAAAGGACTTTACAGACTCTGATATACATAAAATACAGCAATGATTCATTCTTATGCTACTCTACTTATATCATACATCTTTTATGCATAGTGACTCTTACTGAAAGATCAACCTAACATTTCTGATCTTTAAAATCTAAATCATTTGTACACAGATATCTTTTAAAAGGACTTTACAACATTTGAACCGGATAACTTTCATTTTCTTTTATAAGACAAGATAGTTTTCAGCAAGATCATATTTGTGTAAAACAAGTGTCTGGATTTACATTATTTAGACATAGGTAAAATATCATACACACATGATCATGTAGACACCTAATTTGATTAACATATAATCATTTTGTCATTTAAGCACATAAACACTTTCAGAGTATCTACGCACATAATCACTTAAGCACATAAGCACATTATCACATAAGCACTTTGTCAGATACACATTGACAATCAACCATGTAAGCACATTTACCACAATCATTTTTGCACAACAATTATCATCATCAAATCAAAACAACCTTCAACACTTTCTTTCCCTCCCTTATTTTTCATTAAGTCAGAAGTCTAAAGGTTTTTTTGGTTCTCTTTTTGAGTTTATCAGATTTATCACTTCTCAAATTTATAAACTAAATGTATTATTTTCTATTTTTCTTATTCTAATGAATGTGGTTTCTATTCTCATAGTATGTTTATATATACCCAACAAGTATTTCTTTCAGTTATTTATTCTCATAAAATGTTCATGTATACTCAGGTAATATTTAAGTTTTTTTTTTTCTTGGTATTATCATTTACCAACTAATACAGCTTATATGATTTGAACCAATATTAAAAAAAATTATACTTATTATTATTGTAGCCTAAATATGTCATTTTAAAATTTATTCATATTTTACACGGGTTATCAAGCTCAGATGTTTAAATATAAACCCTTGATTTATTATAAATTTTGTTATTTTATACATAAAAATTATTGAATTACCTAAAAAATTTATAAAGTAACAACAATAATAATATTCATACTTCGGGCCAACAAACTAGTAGATTTAATAATTGATTTCTTCCTATTTTTTAAATGGAGATAAACGACTAAACTCTTCAAAAAAAAAAAATCGAGTGACAAGTTATTAGTACTAAACAAATGCTAAATTAAAATAGTTTAATAATATTAAATAATAACATAATTAGGATAAAAATTAACATAATAACATTAAATGCCAAAACATGCGGGTACGTAACGTGTTTGAGACCAACATACCAACATATCTCCATGAATGATGGCTGTGGTCCTGTGCTACTTTAACTTTTTTCTATTTGCTTATTTTGTCCTCCAAATTTAATGTGATTCCTATTTTATCCTCCCGCTAATTAGACGATTAATCTTCCAGCTAATTAGATATGCAATGCGTGCCACGTGATGTTAGTTTATATATAATGTTTCTAGTATGTAGAAAATGGATTCGGTTAGCATAGAGTTAATTTTATAATAAATTATACAATGAATTAATACAGTACTGACACGCATGCCAAGATTGTTCTCATCTTCTGCGTGTGAGCACTGTATTAGTCCATTATTCAATTCATCGTGAAGTTAATTTCATATTAACCAGATCCGTAACAAATATTATTCATTCCAACTGAGAGGGAAAAAAGAAAGAGAGCATAAATGGAGTGTAAAGTTCATATTCTAGTCGTCCCTTTCTCAGTTCAAGGCCACATAAACCCAATGCTCCAATTCTCCAAACATTAAGCTTCCAGAGGCCCTAAAGTAACCCTACTCCTCACCACCACCATTACCAAGTCTATAAAATCTGAGATAAGCTCAATTCAGATTGAGCCCATCTCGGATGGTTACGAGAACGAAAAACCCGAGAGTATAGACGCATTCGTGGAGTGTATTGACTACGTCGTTTTGCAAACCTTGCCCGAAATAATTAAAAAACAGGGCAGCCCTGCTAATCTCCTTGTGTATGATGCAATGATGCCATGGGTTTTGGACATTGCAAAAGGGCTTGGACTAAGGGAAACTGTTTTTTTCACTCAGTCTTGTAGTGTTTGTGCAATTTATTACCATATGCACGAGGGGAAATTGAAGGTTCCTTTTAAGGGGAAAATGTGACTCTGCCAGCTATGCCATTGTTGGAGATCAATGAGTTGCCTGATATGAAATTGCATCAAAATATATGGAGTATTAATCTAAGCCAATTCTCAAATATTGAGGGACCAGATTGGTTCTTGTTTAATTCTTTTGATAAGCTAGAAGATGAGAGGTATGGTTCTCCTTTTCACTTTTATTTTTTGGTACCACTAGAAATATTTAGAAGTGAGATTTATCAAATGGATAAATGAACCCTTAGGAACCACCATACACACTTATTTTGATTATTCAGAAGAATGTTATTGTTAGGGATAATCTTATAGTTAATTCCCAAATTATAATTGTTTCCAAACTTTATAATTTTTACAATCTCAATTCACCCTCACAAAAACAGAGTAATTAGACGTTAACATTGTAAAGGATTATAGTTTGAGGACTAAATGTGAAACAAACTTAAATATAAAAATAAATATATTTTGAGGACTAACTTGAAAATTTTATATAGGCAAAGGACGATTAAAATAAGAAAAATTAATAAGCTGCTCTAAAGTCATACCGTAAAATATGTAGTCATTTAATAGATTTGTGAATAATGTTATTATCTTAATCCGATTATGATAATTTTTAGCTGCAATAAATGAGGTATAATTCAGACATAAATATTCCCCACTTCTTATATTTAAAAACTTCCAAAGCTTCAATATCTATGTGATAAAAAAAGAGGCGAGACATAGTATATAATTGATTAAATTATCGTACAAAAATATATTATTTTGCAAAATTATATATATAAAAATATATTTTTTCACATGATGTGTACAGAAAAATATTTTATAATTTTTCAACCTTGCCCTCTCTATATATATATATATTGAATTACTCACCATTAATGAGAGATTATTTTATATTTTTAGAGTAAGTGAATAGTATATTTTTCTTTCGTATATATTTGTGGATGTTTATAATAAGACCCACAAATATATAAAAGAAAAAAATATATTATTCAATTATTTTAAGGATATAAAATAATTTTTTCTATTAACAGTCAAGTTAATTTAAATATTATACATTTATATTTATTCGAAAAAAATAGGTGTAGCCCATAGTACAACAGATGGAAACAAATGGGCCCCCTCTTATCATCATTTGTCAAAAGTACTCGCTATAAGGTTCACATGTTAAGTCATACATTCTGGTCTTGATGGAACACGCATTCAGTGTATAATTATTATAAGAATATAATAATAATTTTAACAAATTTTGAGAATAAAATAAAAAAATTAAGAATGATAAAATTAAATTGATAAAATTAAAAAGAATAGGAGATTTGTGACACAAGAAAGCAGTTATTTTCTCCCTTCAAGGCTCTGTCCCGAAATGGAATTTCCAAACAAACCCCCCAAATTTAGACAATCTCCCTATTTTGCCATGTAAATGAATTTCTAATAAAGATTTCCAACTTTTCATAAATTTCGTGTGTGTGTGTGTGTGTGTGTGTATATATATATATATATATATATTAAAATCAATATTGTATGTCATCATTTGTAAGGTGTTCATGACTAATCGCGAATGTTCTTAAGATTATTCCCACTCTCAAAACTCAAAAGGACTATGAATATTTTGATATGTGCTTCTCCCGTGGTATGAGATCGGGTCGGATATATTTAATCGTATTGAGATTCAAGTTTTAAGAATTTTGATCAAATTCATGAGTATAATTTTTTTTGACGCGTTTATTTGTGTTCAATTTCTAGGTGCTAAGAATTTGATATCATAGGCTAATGAGCTGAACTCGACTAAAAGTTAAATAATTGAAGTCGTGTTGACTTTAAATGGGTCAGATTTTAATTTAGTGAATTGATAATATTCATGTAATTTTATATCTCATAAAAAATAACTAATTAATGATTTATATCCATCCACCAGGTAGTGAAGTGGATGGCAAACAAATGGCCAATCAAGACCATAGGATCAACTATTCCATCAATTTACTTGGACAAACATTTGGAGGATGACAAAGACAATGGCATCAGTCTCTTCGCGCTAAACGACAACGTTTGCATGAAATGGTTAGACACAGCCAAATAACTCGGTTGTGTATGTATCCTTTGGGAGCTTAGCCAACCTTGGAGCAGAGCAAATGGAAGAACTAGCCTTTGGCCTTTTGAGCAGCAAACACTACTTCCTATGGGTAGTTAGAGCATCCGAAAAGGGCAAAATTCCCAGCAATTTCGTGTCTGAGATACTGGGCAAAGGCTTGATTGTGAACTGGTACCCACAAGTCAAAGTTTTGGCACACGAGGCAATAGGGTGTCTTATGACACATTGTGGATGGAACTTGACGCCTGAGGTGCTATGCTCGGGGGTGCCGATGGTGGCAATGCCGCAATGGACGGATCAACCGACTAACTCGAAGTTTATAATGGAGGTTTGGCGAGCGGGTGTTCGAGTGAAGGTTAATGAAAGTGGTATCGTTACAAGGGATGAAATAGGGGTGTGTTTGAATTAAGTTTTGGAGGGGGAGAAAAGGGATGAGCTTAGAAGGAATGCTGTTAAGTGGAAGGAGTTGGCTACAGAGGCTGTTGATAAGGTGGAAGCTCAGATAAGAACATTGAGGACTTGATATCTAGGCTTATAAGCACTTAATCAGTTGGGCTTGTAAGGTGTAATAGAAGTTAGAATAATTCCTATTATGAGGTTCTGATTGAGATCTAGACATTGATCTAGTTGTTGAAGGGTTTGAATATCAAACAGCTTAGTGAAATTATTAACTAAATCTTTCTTAATGCTAAAGCTTCATCCTTGGCATATTGTAGAGATGCTTTTTTGTTTAGGCTGGCATTTCATCATATACACTGTTCTTAATGTTGTTTGAATGTTTGAATTACTCTACTTTGTCTTCCTTGTGCCATTTAATGAATGATATATAGAGCTTCAATGTTTAAAGTTTATTTTATAATATGTAATATATTTAGGTGATTTGCATAAGGAGAATGATCCACAGCTAACGTTAAATGCTAACGCACTTCTGGAGTGCAAAATATCTCCAGGAAATTCTACCCCCGAAACGCTAACATCTAACGTTAGTTATGGATCACTCCCTTTACACATTAACATGATTGTCTGTGGATTGATATCAGTCATTGGTTTCATTTTTTAAGGCTTCTTTTAATTAGTGTTAGCGTGTTAGGAGAGTACTTTTGGGATAGATGAGGAAGCAGCCCTTGTTCAAGTTTTTTGTCTGTTTTCTTTTCCTCTATTGCTTAAAGTCCTTTACTTAGAAGAACATATAGTTTAAACTACTGGAGTAATCACCAGATACAAGGGAAACTGGACTTAACAAATGCCCTCAAGGCATATACCTACCATTTTCTTGTCCAAATGCATAGCGATGAAAAACAAAGTGAAACACTGAAAGGGATGCAAGAAAGATCATATAAGAAACACTATTGCTGCCAATAAACTGAATTTCCAACCACCCACCATTGACCTAATTTCAAATTGATATTAATAGTGCAGCATTGTAGTTGTCCAAAGTACCAATTAAACATACAAGTGGGACTATGTTTTCAGCTGCTTATTACCAAGTACATGGAGGATAAAAACAAAAGATACCATAAAGGAAATACAACTAAGGTTATGGAGCCAGAATAACAGTTTGACCTTACAAGCATATATGAAAAAGCAAGCTTTAACTTTCTGCAACTTATAAAGCCCCCAGCTTGCTTTTGTATGTCCTGCAACGCCACCACAAAAATGGGACATCAGATTTTGAATTCTGTTGCTGCTTTAGTAACTGTACATTCTTTTAGAGATTTTTTTCTGCCGTAAAATTAGGAATATATAGTGCATGTTAATATTTTTCTGTACTGCATGGGAGAGAAAAATAATGCCATCATTTTGGGATATTAGTTTCATTTGTCAAAGAGTCAAATATATGTGTAAACTTTCTGAGTATCATTTATAATTCTAAAGTTGAGGCTAGTTTTGCATTTTATTCTATGACTTCCTTGTTTCTGCAAAGTTTTTCTTGCTCTCTTCTGTTTATCATTGTATTATCAATACCACTAAATAAAAGTAGAGGTGGATGCATAAGTAACTACAAGATAAAAGCAGGCATCAAACCTTGGTGCTCAGGAAGATCCCAACAGATTCTGTATGTCTTTCTGCAAGAAGAAAAGAGAAAAATAAACTAACATCTGCAATGTATACTGCTTTCAAGTTAAACATTAATGATATGAAAAATAATGCAAACCTCGATTTTAAGAGGAGATGTTGAAGGGGAATATCTCTCCAGAACCTTTCCTTCTTTATCCACCAAAAATTTTGTGAAGTTCCATTTAATGCCGTCAATCAATAACCCCCCTTTCTCGGTCTTTAAGAACTTGTAGAGGGGTGCTGCATTCTTCCCATTCACCTCAATCTATACAATTCCAATTATGAGACAATTGTCATGTAAGATTTTTGACTTGAATGTATAAAGAGTATATGTTAACATCATCCATGGAATTATTACAGAAAACTTTTTTGTAAGAACATTTTCATTAATTGTTTGCTAACAACAGACTTTGCACCATTTAAGATAAGGTAAAGGACTTTTTCTTTTTAATATATATGTTACTCTTCGTTTCTAATTCAAAAGTCACATTAAGCGTTCAAGAACAGTTACAACTTTATCCACTTTGTGTGATACTTGACAAACACAAAGATAGGCAAAAACTTAATGAATTGATTGATTGACTGTAATGGCCAACAGTCCAACCCCAACATAAAATTTTTATTTCTTTTAACACTTCACATTCATAACTCCTCAATCTACTGTGGGAAAAGAAAAAAGACTTCTCCATACTGATATAAGAAACTGATATCTTCATCTATGTAGTTTTCAAAACTGCAGATCTTAGCACGATATTTTAATCTTGATCTTTTATAATGTCATACTTACTATTCCAGTCATGAAGATTACCTTATCAAATATTGGGAACTCAGCTTTGAACATGGTGCATACTGTATCCTGAATTTCTTCATTAGTTCCGGGTTCTTGCCAACCAAATTGGTTGCAAGGAAATGCCAAAATTTCAAAACCTGCCAAAAATCAATGACATGGGGTTATGACATTTGACCTATTGGAAATAGATTTCAGTGAAATAGAGCACTTTTGAACAGGAATTTTTAACGGACCTTGGTCTTTGTATCTTTCATACAATATGTTCAATTCTTTGTAGTTTGATTGTGTAAAACCACTGCAAATGGTGAGCATAAAATATGGAGTAAACGTTACAAGTAATTTAAACAGCTCCCACTACTGCAATATTATAAGTTCCAAGAAGTCACAACGTACAAGTTACAAAAGGAAGCAACGAAGAAGGTGTGGGAACTAAAAAAACACAAGACTGTGATGCAACCATTAATAAAAAGGTTAGCTTCTATATAAGTTTCACTCTACCTGATAATTCCCATAAAGGACATTCACTTTGAGAGGAGGCTTCAGCAGGGAACTATACCAACTTTTAATTAGATTATACATACTTTGGGTTATCATCATTCTAATAGCTTTTTTGCTCTAAAATTTTTCTTAGACATATACTGTTCCAACATTTTCGTGCTACTCAAGGTGAAGAATATTTTATTTGGACTTTGTTACCACCATTATGATTGGGGGTGGGGGGAGACTAAATCTGCTGCCTCTGCTGCAATGCATAACTTGGAAAGGATAAGTAGCTGGTATGTGGATGATACTGGTCTATTGACATAATTAATATTCAAATTTCAGCATGTTAAAGATCTAGTCATACATATTATCTCTTAAAGAACCTTTATACAAATTTCACACTAAATCAGCTGGTTTCTCGAAACTCCTTGAGATCTTTAAGAATGACCTAATGTTCAGATCTTAAAGGTTTAGGAGGAAGCATAAAAGGACATCGGTGCATCAAGGAGCATAAAAGGACATCGGTGCATCAAGGAGAAAACACAAAAGAAAACTTCGGTTAATTTTTTGAAGAGATGCCATTTCAGATTTCCAGAACTTTCAGGTTGATTTTTAGTCTCTCTCTTAAGCTGTGGTTCTAGTGAATATTTTTGGACCTTGAAAAATTGCCAGGTAATTCAAGTATCCTTAAAACGCTTTCAACTACATACGTCATTCCATTCTCTACTGTTTAGTAAAACAAAAAAACAGATTAGTTATTTTCAATTCTAAGTTCTTAGAGGAAAATTTGAGCCTAAAAATTCTTAAAAGACTTTCAAACTTACACCTCTTTCCTATTTTTTGTCTTGTACACCAGTCACAATCTTTTCTTAGGTATCATAATGAATGGTTCCTGGCCAAGCATGGAAAAAAGAGAATGATCCATTCTGAAATTCCATTATTCCACATGGTTGCGCCAATAAACAAGGTCTATTGTCGCATTTAATAAGGGATTCACATTGAACTGTAACTAAAAGTTAAAGCTTATTGGGCATCTAGTCTTGTCAATGTCTTAGTAGATTTTAGAAATTTAAGATGAACACAGAAACTGCTGCCTTTCTGTGGAAATAATTCCGATAAGCACTAGACCACAAAGTCAATACTATTTCAAGGCAACTATTCATGGTTCACCCTAATAATGAAAATTGAAAAGAATGATAATTAATTTCATAGTTCATAGTTACTTTTTGTGAATCTCTACCGATAAGATTCTTCATCAAGATCAATATTGTTTTTAGCCATTACTATGTCTTTTTTATTTAACTCACAATAACATAGTAAAAACATTTTGAGATGGAATCCCAAAAATGTTAATTTTCCCTAATTTTCTATTAAATATTATACCCTGTTGCTTCACATTCATTCAATTATTATAATAAGTGAGAGGTTGTCAGATCCTCATCCACCAATGTTGACAACTATTAAATTCAATAAATGAGATGGATAGCAACATTAAATATGCACAGGTAAATTGAAATAATTATAAGACTAATTCTATTCCGTTCAACTAATCTCAATAAATTAGGAGATTTTATATATTAGGCGTGCATATATCTGTGTGTCTGTGTGTCTATTACAAGTCCGCAAATTGATGGTAAAAACAATATAGATATATTATGCCAAAAGATAAATCAAGTCAATTACCATTTCGAAGCGACATTTACAATCAGAAGAACTTTCCCCTTGTAATTACTCAGAGGTACATCATTTCCTCGAATATCCTGCACCTCAATTCAATTGAATCAAAAAACTTTAAAATTTTACAGAAAACGAATGTTTAAACTAAATCCCTACTAGGACCAAGTTTAGAAAACCATACATCTAAAAACTCATGGTAAGATCACCAGTCTCATGGCTATTAGGTGATTATACACATAAAACTATAGAATACACAGAAAAAATTATATTACCAATGAAACATCACCCAAAACAGGAGCAATATGTAACACAAGAAAAGATTAGGCAAAATTAAAAATCCAATTTCTTTTAAAACTAAAGATGAGAATCAAGAAAATTGTTCTATTATCCTTCTTTTTTGTGTTTTTCCCCTTTTGAAATGGGAGATTATATTTGGGAGTGCAGGGGGATTTCAAGAAAGCTAAAAACATTGACACCAAAACGGAAGCAAAGATAAGAAGCTAAGATTAACAGTAAAACAAGCAAGAAAAACAAAAGGGGTTAGTGAGCTAAGAATAGACTAAAATTGGAGGCAATAGAATCAAAATTCATGAAAAATTATGCTATATGATGATACCAAACAGTACCTTAACAGTGAAATCATAAACAGATTTGGAGGTTTCTTCAGCCATGTTTTGAGTTGAAGAAGAAAGAGATGAAGGGTATCTGTAAATAAAGAAGGCGGCAAAAACCAGAAAGAGGAGAGATGCCCAGTTGGTAAATTTCCTCAAAGGCATACTCTCTTTTATTCAGCATTCAAAACCCCCATACCATATGCATGTTTAGTCAATCTTGCAATATTTTTAGGTAAATGATTAATGCATTTGTTATAAGATTTGATTGCTACTCCCACTTCCCAAAATTAGAGGCTCAGTTTTGATTTTTTAAAATTAAATCGATTATTTTTAAAATTAATAATTTAACATATATAAATATATTTTTTTTAATTATAAAAATTATAGTTAGTAATAAAGGATATATACTTTTCAATCATAATCTCTTAAAGCAAAAATATAAAATTAAATTTAAAAATAATCAATATGACTCAAAAAAAAAAAAAACAAATTTGAACATTCAATGTATGACGCAGAGAGTACAGGGTAACATATATGGTGCACTATATATATATATACAGAGTCGTCCACAATATTATTGTGCGACTGAAGCAATTTGTCAACAAAAAAAATATTAAGCCTCCTAATGTAACATATTATTATGAATTTATGATAGGATAATGCATTTTATAATAGTTTATATGTGTGTGTATATATATATATAGAGTAAGGTTCAATGACATACCTTCTTAAAGGACATACCAAACTTACCCCATTTAGTGACGGATCCAGCGACGATTTGGTCCGTCGTCATAAGTTCGTCCGTCGCTAAATGTTTGTTCGTCGCTAAAACAATTAGCGACGGACGAACCTATAGCGATGAACCAAATCGTCGTCGGGTCCGTCGCTAAAGGGGATGAGTTTGGTATGTCCTTTAAGAGAGTATGTCATTGAACCAAGTCATATATATATATATAAAATGATACTATTTTCTTAAAAAAAGATGAACATATTGATTTTAATATATATATATATATATATATATATGAAATTTAAAAATATTAAAGATATATTTTGCTCTATATTTATTGCTAAAATTAATAAAATATTAATTTAATAATAATGACTTGATAATAAAAATGTGATTAAACTTTAATATATTGAGTTATTTTAAATTATTATCAGTAAAAAACAAACAATCTACGAAATAATTTTTTCTTACAAATAAGACCCTTCTAGTAAAATAAAGAGGATAATAAATAAAAAATAAAAAATACAGTCACCTGTTGTTGACATTTTTGGAACACATATTTTGACCTTTGACTGCAGGCAAGGACCGGACGAGCTCATCGAAAGATAGATTATTAAAAAGCCTATGTTTGCTGTTTTAGCCCGATGATTTTGACGGGGATTATGTAATTATTAACTTAATTAAATTATAGATTTAATTATTGTTATGTGGAATGTGAGTTATATTTAATAACGGATAACTATAGGTATATAATATAAAAATATTATATTTATTTTAATAATTAAAAAATTAAGTATAATATTAAAAAAAAATTATATTTTATTTTTTAATAATTAAAATAAATATAATATTTAATTTTATATTTAAATATTATGTATATAAATTCATCCTTTAATAAGAGATTCAGATATTAATGAGATTATTTGTAATTCATTGAACTTATAATTATATACTTTGAAAGTGAGTGCGTTGTTGAGTATTTAAAAACGAATATGTGGATGTTGAATTTGTACTTGTGTACTTTGAAAGTGAGTGCGGTGTTGATTATTGTTTATTGGTGTTCAGTTTCTACCCCCTCTCCTTTCATCCTACTCACACAAGTGTTAAATCCTTCCATTTCTCCATCAATTTCCCACACCCAAGCGATAATCCTTTCATTTTTCCTTATCTTAAAATCAAATAATCTTTACCTCCACAAACAAAAATGAGAATGAATATCGAAAAAGTGCAAAGTTCAATTCAAGTTTATAAAGATTTCAAGTACACGAAGATTCAACATCCACGATTACTTAATTTTCCCCTCTAAAAATTTGTACTTACTTTTACATGTATTAAAATTGATCAGTAAATAAATATTTTGTGTGTGCATATTAAAATTGTATGTTGGGATGTGATTATTTATGGATTGAACCGAGATAAAATTTAACTTATTATTGGATCGGGTTAAGGAGAAGTCTGATTCATGTATGGGTTTTGTAATGGGAGATTGGCCCATGTATGGGTTTTGTAATGGGGGATTGGCCCATGTATCTTTATTTGGGCGGATTGGCTTAGGAAATGGCTGTCCTAATTGGAGTAAGATTCCATTTCCTTATTTGATGGTGTGAGGGAGATCTAATTAGGAAGGGAATCTGTTGGTAATTGATTACAACAATGAAATATTTGGAAAGGAACTCCTACTTCTAGTTGGACTCGGGTAGGCATCAACTTATAAATACCTCCATGCACGAAGGGAACTGCCACCCAATTTTTTTTATCATCTAACAGAGTCCTAGTTTTCCAGCACACAAACCTTTCATTATTTTCTTTGATTAAGGAAGTTTGTAATCACAACAACATTATAGTGGATTTCTTACTTCTCTCTCCGTGGTTTTTTTTCAATTGGGTTTCCACGTAAAAAAATTCTTGTATTCTTGTTTTACATTCTTTCAATTACTTGTGTGTGACGTCTCTATTACTCGTTGTTTGGTGATTTAAATGGGTGGTACAAAATTTGACGTTAACATTGACGCTAGAGGAAGGGGCCTTAGGATTCTGTTCACAAATCACTTGGTATTACGATTCAAAATTCAGTTATAAAGCCATAAGGTGACCGGGTGGAGCGGACAGGTTCATCAGCACCATTAACTTCTCATACAGCGAGGGGTTCCATGAAGGATAGGTTAGGGCCCTCTGTTCAACAAGGCGGTTCTATGGTGTCACGTTTGAATTCAGTCAAGCGGAGGCTGTTTCTTGCCTCTAGCTCCCCAAACCCGATTCATGGGAAGGACACAAATGTTCAAACTTCTGCTTTCAGACGCCGATAGACGGAAGGCAGCTCGGATAACCAAAGGGAGGCTATCAAGAGACAGAAGATTCAAGAAGCAAAAGGTGCCTTACAATATCTACATTAGCAACAGGAAGAATGGGTCATACTACTAGTAGAATTGAAGAAAGATGAGGAGCTACATAATATA
Source organism: Hedera helix (assembly GCA_947179155.2). Taxonomy (NCBI): domain Eukaryota; kingdom Viridiplantae; phylum Streptophyta; class Magnoliopsida; order Apiales; family Araliaceae; genus Hedera; species Hedera helix. The sequence goes on along the minus strand of OX359277.1, from coordinate 27,943,035 downwards.
GTTCGAGCATCCAAGGAGCCCACACCATAAAGTCAGGCAGGTCGGGGACGAGTGAATGACCCCCCCCCCCCCCCCACCCCCATAATAATTAGAAGGACGAGCCGGAGGTTACTACGGACCATCAAGACCGAATCAGGAGCATCACGAAGATAGAAAACAGACTCCTCCTCGTGATAGGGAATCCATTCATTCGAACCGATGAAGGCACTCAAGATCCCCACATACGGGCTGTTGTAACCAAGAGGATGACGGCAAGAGACATGACCGAGGTCGGGTCAAGGGAGGCGGTGACACCAATTATAATCTTGACAAAACTACACGGGCCCGATCCAGGGGCGGAGATAGGGAGCAAGCGGACTGAAATCATAATGGTAGGAGGCTGACAAGGTTCGTAGGCCATGCTAAAGAGCATAACATTTAGGGAGAAGGTGGCCCAAGACAAACCCGACCCGTGGGAAACATTAACTAGGAGATACCGCACGGCAACTCAAATCCGATCATAAAAAAGATGGCCGATTTAGAACGACAGCTAGTCGAAGTAAAATTGGGGTCAAGGTAGACAAACTATAAGTCTCTTTTCTCGACGACAATTAACCTGGAGAAGGCTGATCCAAAGATGAAGTTGTCACCTTTGGAGTCTTTCGACGAGACCAAAGACCCTTATGATCACACAAATTCATACGAGATTGTTATGGGATATTATAATCGCTCTAACGTGGGGATGTGTAGGATTTTTGTTACGACACTAAAAAAAGCAGTAAAGCAGTGGATTATCTCCTTGCCATCGGGTAGTATCAACTCTTGGAATGAGCTGTGTGATAAATTTCACGATCGGTTTGGAAGCAATAGGAAGAGGGGGAATCTTACTGCATGCCTAATACAGATCAAACAGAAGAATACTGAAACTTTAAACCAGTATGTCCAGAGGTTTTGAAAAGCAACCAGAGAAGTAATCAACCTCGACATGACCCAGGCACTGAGATTCTTTGCTACAGGGTTGGATGTAACTCGATCGAAGAAGTTGATGAAGGACATCATGTTCAGACCCCTGAAGGATTTGGCCGATGCTTATGACTGACCAGAAAACTTTATTGCTATCAAGGAAACGACGATAACCTTGACACAAAATCATAAAGGGCCAGAGAATTTGAGGAGCAAAGAAGGAAAGTTGGATCGGCTGGGCCCGAAGGTTAATAATCAGACAAACAAACCCCCTTTTCGACCGAGGTTCGAACCGAAGGCATATACCGCATTGAATACTGATAGGGTGCAGATATTAGAAGATATCGAAGGAAAACCTTTCTGCGAACCACCTCAAGTGAAGGCTCAAGGGTTCAAGGGAAATAGCTTGTTTTGTACTTATCACCGAGTACCCGAACATCACACCGAAGCGTGTTATGAACTGAATGAGTTGATCGAGAAAAATGTTCAAAACAGGCACTTACTGCACTATGTGGCGGTACGAGAAGGCTCATCCAGGAAGCCCACGCAGGTAGAACATCAGGCTTAAACAAGGGCAGATCAACCCAGAAGGGTTATTGATGTCATCACGGGAGGGACACTTAAGAAACAGACCGAGAAACATTGGCGTTCAAATTCAAAATTTGTGATGGCATTGACAGAACAGACAGTAAAGCTGTAGTAACCTTTCCCTGGAATAATGATTTATTTTTATGACGAAGACTATCCCCCTGGTGTAGTGGAACCTCATGAAGGTGTTCTCGTAATAACAGCTCAAGTGGGACCGATTGATACGAAGAGAATAATGATAGACAACAGGTCATTTGTTGACGTGTTATATAGCCATGCTTACCAACGTATGGATTTGGAGGGAGTCCAGTTAGAAGTCGGCCAGGAATCGTCGCTTTATAGATTCGAGAATGAAGTAGTTCAAGTAGTCGGGACAGTAGAATTAACAATGTTATTCGGGATGGCTCTCAAGCAAGTTGAAGTTCATGTTAAATTTTTCGTCGTGCAAGTAAACTCTGCTTACAACGCCATCTAGGATCGTACTACTTTGTCAATGCTTCACGCCGTCACCTCCATTCCCCACTTTAAAATGAAGTTTCCTACTTCTAACGGTGTTGGTGAAGTAAAAGGGGATCTGAATATTGCCAGAAGGTGTTATCGGCATACAGTAACAGCGACATCAATTGGAGTTAGCAAACAGAAGTAGACTTTAATGGTAGATGTAGAGCCATTTATCGAGGGAGTGACAGAACCTTTGACACTTCCTGCTAAAGAAACCGAAGACGTGGAGCTGATACCGGGTAACAAAGAGAAATTAATAAAGATAGTTGTCGGGTTGCAAGATACTTTGAAGAAAGGATTATTGGATTTGCTAAGAACTTATGTAGATATCTTCGCCTGGACACCTCATGATATGTCGGGGATAGCTGAAGACGTGGTCGTCCATAGGCTATCAGTTGATCTTGAAAAGAAGCCTGTTTTCCAAAAGAGGCAAATCTTTGCCCAGAACGTCAAAAATTATAGATGAAGTAGTCGGGAAGTTAATAGACGCGGGAATAATTGAGGAAGTATAATACTTGGAATGGTTGGCTAATATTGTTTTGGTCCGGAAGCAGAATGAGAAATGAAGGGTATGCATGGACTATACCAATCTCAATAAAGCTTACCCGAAGGATTTTTATCCTCTCCCACATATTAATCAACTGATTGATGCCACGTCTGGAAATGCTATACCTAGTTTTCTTGACGCGTTCTCGGGTTATAACTAAATTTTAATGGAAAATGAAGACATCCCGAAGACTTCTTTCATTACGCATTGGGTCGTCTATGCTTACAACAGGATGTCGTTCAGACTCATTAACACTAGGGCAACATATCAAAGGATGATGAACAAAGTGTTTCGCAAGCAAATTGGCTAAAAAATGGAGGTGTACGTAGATGACATGATTGTTCGGAGTGCGAGGATACATGACCATTTGGAGGATTTGGACGAGTGCTTTCGGACAGTCCGCCATTACAAAATGAGACTCAATCCTACTAAGTGTACCTTTGGATTGGGATCGGGGAAGTTCTTGGGATACTTGGTTAGTAGAAGGGGCATTGAGGCAAATCCTGAAAAGATCAAGGCAATCATAGACATGAAATCTCTTCAAAATTTCAAGAATGTGCAAAGGTTGACAGGAAAGATAGCAACTATTCAGAGACTTATGTCACGATCAACAAAAAGATGTTTACCATTTTTTGACATACTAAAGGGCCCGAAAATGAAAAGACGTTTCAATGGACATCGGAATGTGAGGATGCGTTTCAAGGAATCAAGAGGTATTTGTCTTCGTCTCTATTATTACAGAGGCCGCTACTTAAGGAGGTGCTTTATATGTACTTAGCGATGAGTTCATTAGATGTGGAAGCAGCTTTGATTAGGGAAGATGGAGGTAAACAGTCCCCAATTTATTATGTCAGCCATGCTCTGAGAGATGCCGAGACAAGGTACCCTAATTTGGAGAAATGTGCTTATTCGTTGGTAATCGCAAGTAGGAAACTGAGGCATTATTTCCAAGATCGGGTAAAAGTCATTTATACTGATCAACCATTGAAGAAAACCTTGCATGAACCTGATTCATCGGGAAGAATGGTGGCATAGGCGGTCGAGTTAAGTCAATTTTTAATAGAGTATCGGCCTCATACGGCGATTAAAGGGCAAGCTTTGGCAGACTTTATGGTGGAGTTCATGTTTCCCGAAGATGATCTGAAGATACTCTCGAGATCCGAAGTGACATTAGTGGCTGGGGGCAGCCATTCCCTATTTATTCCTAGACTTTATATCTGGATGGGTCATCTACGGTGGACACAAGTGGTGCAAGGATCATTAAAATCAGTTCGGATGGATTTAAAGTGCAACAGGCCATCAGATTCAAGTTTAAATTGACCAATAATGAGGAAGAATATGAAGCCATCTTAGCCGGTTTGAGGTTGGCTCGGAGTTTGGAGGTAAAACACTTATTAATCTTTAGCGACTCACAGTTGGTGGTCAAACAGATTCTGTGATGACCCCAAATCCGGGTTCTTTAACCTCGGGTTTGGTTCTCACTGTACAATACTTAACAGCAATGACATACATAAACTGTATTCAAACTTCGCGGAATAATACAAAAGGTTCCTTAACAAAAGGCTACACTTCCCAAGGTCTATTACCTTAATCTTAAACATTACATATCTTAAGGGAAAATACAAAAGATTTACAACAGTAATTACATAACAGTAATTTAAACTAGCATGCAACTACTAAAATTAAGCATTCGCTTTCCCCTTGCCTTTGTCCGATTTAGAGCTTTCAGGATTGGCTGAAATATAGTCATGATATAGCAAGAATGAGCAACTAAATGGCTCAGAAAGTTTATAAACAACAATCATACGATATATCATGACGAAGGGAAATAACTTCAAGGTTTTCAACAATAACAATTGTGAAAGATATCAAGAATCAATGATCAATAAAAGAATGTATTGACTCTTTACTACTGAGTGGTCTTTAATGACCGTGAACTACTACTAAGGTAAAACAGACATACAATGTCTGACTCCTTATTAAAAATAACGGGACACTTGAGGGGATCAGTCCTCTCATGTCCTATGTATATGCATCACATTTAGATTTCTTGCACGCTGTCGGTTTTTCGACAAATAAAAATCCCCTTTAACTAGGGTTGTTATTTCTCAGTCTTACTGTAAGAATCCGCACCAGTCAATGGTTTGGATAAGCTTTTATAATATTCAATTCAATGAATTAACATACATTTGTCTAGCCGAAACAATTAGCTTAGACATCTTAAACAGTTGTAAAAGCACTATGTGCGAATACAATAACCAATAACGATGTGAAGTAATTTTCGATAATTAATTCACTCAAGGGTCTGTCAAATATCTACGAGTGTAGATATTTGCTCAACAATAAATGAATTGCTCAATATAATTAAGGTTGAATAATAATTGCAACAATAAGTACAAGTTAAGGGGTAGAAAACTTGCCTCGTGCGTCGTCTACGGCTAACCAACTTAATTTAACAATCCTTGAACGGACCTAATAATTAAATCAGTTTGATCTTAAATTAGTATCATATACTTGTAAGTATAATGACCTTTATAACCTTACGAACCACATAATTATTAATTATGGGTAATTTAAACACTTAAGAAATATTATCACTACTTGATAATATTTCAAACACAAAAAACCTATATTAACTATTTAATATAGTTCATGCAATTGTCTAATAGTATAAATAATTTAATAATATTTTATTAACTATCTAATATTATTAATCATTTAATAATATTTTATTTGACTTCTAATATTATTAACCATTTAATAATATTAATTATCTAATATTATTAATCATTGAATAATATTTTATTAAGTATCTAATATTATTAATCATTTATTAATATTTTAAATCATTATCTAATATTATTAATCATTTAATAATATTTTATTAATTATCTAATATTATTAATTATTTAATAATATTTTAATCATTATCTAATATTATTAATCATTTAATAATATTTTATTGACTTTATAATATTATTATACACTTAATAATATTTTAATAAATTTCTAATATTATTATTTATTTAATAATATTTTATTACCTTTATTATATTATTATTGAAATAATAATATTTATACACTTTTAAATCATTAAATCAATTATATATATATTTAAAAATATATTTATTAACTCCAAAAATACTAAAATGATTTTTGGAATATTTTTTATTTTTTGACCCGAACTTGACCCGACCCGACCCGGCCCGACCCGACCCAGTTCGGAGTTATTATTTTTTTCAAACAAAATGCTTCACCGCTGCGGCGGTAGCGCAAATTTTTTCGTTACAGTGTGTTTAACCGATGCGGCGGTGAGGACCACCGCTGCAGCGGTGACACTGATTTTTAAAACCCTAATTTTCTTATTTTGATCTCTTTGGTTCTAACATTTAAAAAAAATGATATGTACATATCCAAAAGACACCAAATCAGTGTTGATGTGTTCCTAACCTCTTTTTTTACAATATCACATGGTTTGATCGTCTTTTTGAAAACGTTAAACACGAAATTTACAGATCGAACCACTTAGAGTTTTAAAAACAACATCATTTGCGGTAAAATCCATAACTTCTTCGTTATTCCATATTTTTGTGAGATTCAAGTTTTGTTGGCTTTATAACTCACTCATAAAACTTTCTAGCCATATAAATCAAGTATTTAACTTGTACATTTCAAAATACAACATTAAACATAACATGTATCGTTAGGGTTTTACCGGTAAATCGTATTATGAACTTTTTCTATAACTTTTATACATTTCTCACATACCGAAACATGTTATAAACACATAGATCTATGAATATACATATATTACATAGTTAAATACTTCTAGATCATCAAAACGAGTTTTAATCGGTTAAAAATAGATTTTAACCGATCAAAAGCTTTCTAGACTACAAAAATAAAATGAGAAGGTGTTTAGAGCACTTTTAAACCTTTGGGTTTTGATTGCTCTTCTTCTCCTTCTACCGAAGTATGTTGTGTAGCTATTGGACATCCACCAAGGTCTTCCTCTAGCTTTTCCTCACACAAAACCCTAGTGTATCTTCCTTTTCTCTAGAAAATGCTCTCACTTTCTCTCTATTATGCTCTAGCAAATGAACCAACAAGCTTGGCTCAAGTGTGGAGTATCATATATATAGCCACCAACTAACTCCTCATTAGCTTGTTAATTCACTCATGTTGGTGAAATTAGTGCTTAATTATAATTACTATTGCATTGATTGACTATGTGATTGACTAGGGTAGTTGAGTAACTATAACATGGATTGATTTTCAAGCAACATGAAGCTCACAAGCCACCCCTCTTGGGCCCCACTTTGGTCGGCCATGTGGCCTTCATTTTGCTCTATTTTTGATTTATTTTAAATGCTAAATTGTGCATATATGCATATATATATATATATATATATATATATATATATATATATATATATATATATTGACCAAAGTTTTGACCTTAATTGGACTACACATTGGGCTTGGGAATAACTTCTATTGGGCTCATTCAATTATATTGTTTGGGCTCAATTTAAATAACACATTGGGCTTACATTAATTATTCTAGGTTACATTTAATTAAATCAAACATTGAGCTTGTTTAATTAATTACATGGACTAGTAATTAAATTAATTACATGAGCTACTAGGTTAATATCTTTAACCTAGTTTATCAACTTATTTGGATTTAAAATATAATTTAAATAGATTTGCTTTAATTAATTATACACATTGCTTTAATTCTTTAAATAAATATACAAGCACATAAGTACATTCATTTAATTATCTAATGCACAATTAATTAATGCAAAAAGTTTAAATTCATTGCTAAATATTTATTAATTATATTTACAATGACTAATGAAATTCGTGGTCATTACAGATTCAAGGGGAGTATAAAGCTCGGGGAGTAAGGATGAAAAAGTACTTATCTGAGGTTAAGATGATTCTACAACGTTTTGATTCTTATTCATTACAAAATATTGATCGGAATAACAACACTGTGGCCAATGCGCTTTCGAAACTTGTTACTACTCAGGCAGACTCCCTCTCGGGGTTGGTATACATGGAGGAGCTATTGGAGCCGAGCATCTCAAAGAATGAAGTTAGGTGTGTGGAAAGATCTAACTATTGGCTTACACCTTATCTGGATTATTAGGCTGATGGGAGGCTACCAACTGATAAGATTTTGGCAAATAAAATAAAATATCGAAGTGTTTACTTTTGTCTAATTGATGGCGATTTATTCAGACATTCCTATTCAGGACCTCTGGCGAAGTGCCTCATACCTTCTGAAGCTTTTTATGCTCTTCGAGAAGTACATGAAGGTATATGTAGAGATCATATGGGGGCAAAGTCATTGGCATACAAATTAATTCGACAGGGGTATTTTTGGCCGACAATGTTTCAAGAAGTAAATGAGTTTATGCGAAAATGCCCCCAAGTGCCAAATACACAATTATATCACTCATCGACCCCCCGAGGAGTTATCCTCTATTTTATCACTTGTTCTTTTCACTGTATGGGGAATAAACTTGGTGGGTCCAATGCCAAAAGTAAAGGGGCAGGTAGTTTATATGATTGTGGTGATAGATTACGTGACAAAGTGGGTAGAGACGAAGCCACTTCAACGGATCACCGAACAAGATTGTAGTCAGTTCCTAAAAAAGTAAGTTATTTTTAGGTTTGGGATTTCGATGGTGTTAGTATCGGACAATGGGTTGTAGTTCGTGGGTTCAGAATTTGAAAAATTCCTTTCTGGCTTAGGGATTCAGCATCGGAAGATGTCAGTAGCCCATTCTCAGGCTAATGGGCAAGTTGAAGTTACGAACAAAACATTACTTAATGGAATTAAAAGGAGGCTTGATGATACCAAAGGCAGATGGCCTGAGAAACTTCCTAGTGTTTTATGGGTTTATCGAACGACTCACAGGTCTATAACTAGGGACTCACCTTTTCGGTTGGCATTTGGTACCAAGGCTTTCATTCCAGTAGAGGTCGGATCACCGTCTTTTCGGGTAGTAAATTTCAATGAAGTGTATAATGATCAAGGGATTCGGCTTACTTTGGATTTAGTGGATGAAGTTCAGAATGAGGCAATGACAAAGTTGGCAATTTATTAGCAAAAGACTGCTAAGCACTATAATCGAATGGTTAAACAAAGAAGGTTTAATGTTCTTCGAGAAGCCGATGCGCCTACTCCTCAGAATACCGGGAAACTAATGCCGAATTGGGAAGGGCCTTACGAGATAATTGAAGTTGTTAAACCTGAAAAGTATCAACTTCAGGATGTATCTAGTTCGGAGTTAAGGAACTTTTGGCATGCGATTAGATTAACGAGGTATTATCAATAGTTTGTTACTAATAGGAAATTCATAGTACGCAATGAGATTTATTTATATACGAAAGAGAGACATTAATAAAAATGGGTTTTATTAATTTGAGGAAGTTTTACGTTTTGGAATTTGTACAATAACTAAATATATAAATTTCAAAGCAAAAAATAATCCATCAGGCATCAGGGGCATCATTATCAGTATAAAAAAAATAGAAGGATTCACGCCGACTTTTGTTTCTTTTCCCACAGTTGACAGAAATCCTTGGCTATACCGATCCACAATTTCTCCGAGGAGTTCAGGAGAGGCTCGAAATTCTTCAATTATGTAAGACCCCGAATTTTATATAAAATTTAATTTTCTTCTCATATATTTTTTTTTTCATGAAACAGTAAGTGGTTAAATTGGCAAAGTTAAAAGTTAAGGATGTTCCGTGCAAATTATAGTTTGTTGAATAATATTCTTTTTGTCGGGGAATATTCGTTTTGTCTGGGAATATTCGTTCTGCCCGTACGACGGCGCAATATAATATTCGTGTCGTACAACGGCGCCGAAATAACTAATTATTGGTGGACCCCACAACGGAATATTTGTCGGATATAGAAAACGACATAGGTAACCTTTTTAAATAAAAATAGTCAACGGAACTGTTAAAATACCGGTGATAAAAGAATAGTAGCATACGGTAGTTTATGGTATTTTCTGTAGCACACGGTACTCTACAGTAGCACACGGTATTGCACAATGTCTCATATTATTGGTCTGATAGTTGACACCATAACTGTTGCACATCATTTCATCAATAATTGTCACTGCATAATATTTTATATTATCAATTCAATAATTGTTATTACTCATTGTCTTATTAATAATTGTTGTGGCACAACATATTGGATTATTGAAACAATAATAATGCATATTATTGATCTAATAATTGACACAGTAGTTGTTGCATTATTATGAATTATTACTATGGTAGTATTATTTGGTAATTTGATTATTATAATATATTCATAAAGTTGTTTGTTTTATTAGACAATATAATAATAAAAGTTATTTGTTTTATTAGAAAAATATTATTATATTCAAAAGTTACTATGCAAGTTACTGTGCAAGTTACTGTGCCAAATTTGAATTCGTTGAATTCGTCTGCGCAGAGGCTGCGCAGCCTCTTCTGCCCGATTTCAACATTGGCGTGCTGCCAACAACCGCGTATAGTACCATTTTTCTCCTATAAATATCTTGTTCAGCTGAATAGAAAAATCACACCTAAAACATAAAATTTTTCTATAAGAATTTTATGAGTTTTCTCTGAGAATAGTGAGGTTATTTTAAGAGTTTGAAAGCCAAAAGGAGTGCAGAAATTTTTCAAGTAAGTCTTTTATTAAAAAGTAGTAATTTCATAAATTCCTATTTTTTTTACGGTATTCACAAATCTTCCTTTAGAAGACTCTTCTTTGAGAAAATTCATTTTTAAAAGCTTTCTTTGGAAGATTTATTTTAGAATATTATTTTAAAAATTATTTTAAAGTAGTTATATTATACTACAAAAATTATGTTAAATATATATAATTGTGATAGTTCATATTATACGAGTTATCATACACTTTGAAATTTATATATTGTAATTACTAATTTTATTATAAATATATAGGTTGATCAACCTCATTTAAATCAATATCCAGTCACGTGTTAAGGTAAGGGGTATCATTCTTTTCATCATCATAAATGGATATTATTTCTTTCTTACTGGAAGGGATTATCACTCTTTGATTCTCGAAAATAATATCGTTTCTTTCTTGTGCCATTTATTTCCATGTATTAAATTGTGGGAATAACCTTACGGCGCGGAATACCGCCTGTTGGTGAATAACCTTTTGTATTCATTCCTTATTAATCTCTGAGAATAACCTTACGGCGCGGATTACCGCCTGTTTGGTGAATAACTCTTCGTATTCAAATTGATGGGAATAACCTTACGGCACGGATTACCGCCTGTTGGTGAATAACCCTTTTTATTTGTCTCGTGTGGAAATAATTTGTTTACACGAATTATCACATGACACTTTTATTCCATATTCGTAAGTGATATCATTTTCCTTTATACTCATAAGGATACCATCTTTTTCATCTTCCATTATTCAAAATTACTATGGTAAGGGATATTAATTTCCTTCACCTTTTGTTAATCAAACCTGCTACGGTAAGTGATATTATTTTCTTTCATACACCTAAATCGAAACTTATTATGGAACTATTGCTTCTATAATTCCTGAAAATATTATATGTTCCATAATAGTTGAACTTCATTATTTCAACCGAACCTTCCTATTTTCTGAACCTTTCTATTGAACTGTAACCGTTGTGCTGAACTGTGGATCTTGGATATTATTTTTAAATTTCACTCCACATCATGTTGGCAATTTGGACATTATTTGAATCTGCACAAAGTAAACTTCCGATACTTATTGTTTATCCTGTTCTTCTGTTCATCATTTGTATCACTTTTATTTATATTAATCATCAAGAATCAAGCTGTTGTGAATATCTGTGGCCGGGGGCACAGATGTGATATAATTGTTGAACAGATGATAGGTTAAAGGCGATATACTAGGTTAAAGGCGATACATCTGTTCAGTGTCTTTTATGGCACGTGGTGAATGTTCTCTTTGGCCCGTAGTGCAAAGATGAACTGTTGGTTGGTATGATTATGACCAAAGGCCGAATCTGGTATAATCATGACCGTTGGTGTTATATTGAATGTCTTTGGCCCGTAGTGCAAAGATGAACTGTTGATCTGCATGATTATGACCAGGAACTGTGAAGTTGTATTATCTTGACTAATGGTATTTCAGATGATAAAAGTTGATGATATTTTTACTAAAAAGAGAAGCGAGTGGACATTATAGTCTACATTATTCTTCTAATAGATTGCTCATTCCGCTGCTATCATTGATCTGAACATTGTTCAAGAATTTAATTGCAGTTTTTGATATAAACCTTGTAGTCTATTGTATTATATCAAGAACTTAACTGTTGAAGGCTAATGATAATTTATTCGTCATTATCTTAGTCATGATATTTCTTACTGGGCTATTTGAGCTCACCCTTTCTTTTGTTCAATTGTTTTTCAACAGGAGATGAAAACGTAACGGGGTCTAGCCGGGGGATGGAGTGAGAGTCCGAGGAATAGCTATCCTAGTCTTCACGTGTTGTAAAATAGTGTGACAATAATAGTGAAGACTTAGTTGTGTATTATTATACACTGTATTGTTGTACGTTGTGCTTTGTTGTAATAATTTTGTTATAGTCTTTTGACGACTCAAGTTTGGGCTGTGTAGGCCTAAATTTGGGGGCGTCATAGTTGGTATCAGAGCTTAGGGATATGGTCTTTAATGGAGATCTGGGGTTAGAACTAGGAGGGGAGAGACGAATAGAATCAGTCACTAGTGCGTCCTACCTAAATTAGATTTTTATCTAATGAATTGATTTGAATATAGGGACATGAAGTGATGAGTCAATTTTTTTGAACTAACAATTATTTTGTGACCACAGTTAAGTATGGCATCTGGAAATCAAGAGGTTAACTATGGAATACCCGAAACAAATGTAGCCGAGAATCAGGAGGCCCCAAACAATCCTCCTGCCAACTCAGGAAATAATGTTCCTGATAACATGATGAATGATGGATTCTTTAGGAATTTCATGCAGTTCATACAGAATTAAGCAAGAGGAAATCCAGTAAATAATAACGGTAGAAACGCTGGTAATTTGAGGATGGTCACTGTCAAGCAATTTAAAGAATTGGGACCACCTGAATTCCACGGGAAGCCTGACCCACTCAAAGCGGAGGCATGACTAAAGCAGACGACAAAAATACTTGATGTCTTACAATGTGCTGATGATCAGAAGGTGCCATTTGCCACTTTTATGTTACGAGATGAGGCGGATCATTGGTGGGAAGCGGTAAAACGTATCCAACCTTCAGCACTCGAAATGTCTTGGACAGAATTCGAAGAACTGTTTAACGAGAAGTATTTTCCAGAAAGCATCCGCCATATGAAAGAGGTGGAATTCATTAAGCTGGAGCAGGGAAACATGACAGTCTCCCAATATGAAGCTAAGTTCGCTGAGTTATCTCGTTTTGCCACCCATCTAGTGGATTATGAAGCACGAATGAGTCGGATGTTCCTAAGAGGTTTGAGACTCAAAATTCGTCAACAACTTAGCTCTCATAAATTCAGTTTATATTCAGATGTTGTGGATAGGGCTCAAAGGGTGGAGCAGACAGATGAAACATTGCAGCCAAGAGTTAATGATCAGCATAGAGAAAGGAATGACAACAACCACAGGAATGAGAACCATCGATGAGGTAACCAACACTTCGGTGGTAATTCCACATCAAATAACAGAAGAGGAGAATCCAGTGGGAACAATTTCAAAAGAAAGAGATTCCATAATAATTATGGATGGGCACTAGCACCAGTACCAGCACCAGCACCGACCCCAGTTTTAAGGGAAGAAGATCGACCACCAGTGAGATGCTATAGGTGTGGTCAGGAAGGTCACATCAGCCCAAACTGTACACAGCAGTCCAAAAAGTGCTACAGTTGTGGGAAAGAGGGTCATCTTGCGCGGTTTTGTACTGCCACAAAATCAAGTCCAGCTGCAATGATGATACCAAAAGCTAGCGTGGATAAGGGAAAATCTGTAGTTCAAGGGAGAGCTTTTGTTGTGACATCCCAAATGGCACGAAACTCGAACGAGGTGATAACCGGTAAGCTATTCATAAATTCTCGTGAAGTCTACGCTTTGTTAGATACTAGCTCTACCCATTCTTTTATCTCACCTGCATGTGCTCAGCGTTTAAACTTAACTCCTGAAAATTTGGACTTTGACTTATCAGTTGAAACCCCATTAGGAGAAATGACCATTACATCTACTGTCTATAAATCTTGCCTAGTTCAAATCAACAACCTCACATTACCTGTTGACCTTATTTCTTTGGAAATGCATGAATTTGATGTGATTTTAGGAATTGATTGGTTGACTACCCATCATGCTAAAATTGATTGTTTTCATAAAATTATTAGTTTTCATATTCCTAATCAACCTGTCATGCAAATTCAAGTAACTAAACCATTGAAATCTATAACTGTTATTTCTAGCCATAAAGTCATTCGTTTATTGAAAAACGGATGTCAAGCCTTTTTAGCTCATGTCATTGATTTGAACAAAAATACGTCAAACTTGAATGATATTCCCATTATTAATGAGTTTCCTGACGTTTTTCCTGAAGAACTTCCTGGCTTACCCCCAAACCGTGAAATTGAATTTTGTATTGATCTTGAACCCGGTACCAAGCCCATTTCCAAAGCCCCATACCGAATGGCTCCCATTGAACTTCAAGAGTTAAAAGTACAACTACAGAAATTGTTGGATACCGGTTTCATTCGTCCGAGTGCATCACCTTGGGGTGCTCCTGTTCTATTTGTGAAGAAGAAAGACGGGAGTATGAGATTGTGCATTGACTACCGAGAATTGAACCATGTTACCATAAAAAACAGGTACCCGTTGCCTCGGATCGATGACATGTTTGATCAATTACAAGGTGCTCAATATTTCTCAAAGATTGATCTCCGTTCTGGATATCATCAGTTAAAGGTTAAAGCTGAGGACATTCCAAAGACTGCTTTCAGAACTCGTTATGGGCATTATGAGTTTTTAGTCATGCCTTTTGGACTAACCAATGCTCCTGCAGCTTTCATGGACATGATGAACCGAATATTCAAGGAATATTTGGATCATTTTGTGGTAGTCTTTATTGATGACATCCTCATATACTCCAAGAGTCGCGAGGATCATGAACAACACCTGAGATTGATACTCCAAAAGCTCCGTGAGAATAAATTATATGCCAAGTTGAAGAAATGTGAGTTCTGGCTTGAGGAGGTCACGTTTCTTGGGCATGTGATTTCTAGTCAAGGAATATCAGTCGATCCTGCGAAGATTGAAACGGTGCTAAATTGGGAACAACCCAAGACAGTAACCGAAATCCGAAGTTTTCTGGGCCTAGCTGGTTATTATCGGAGATTCGTAGAAGGATTTTCTTGAATCGCCACTCCATTAACTCAGCTTACTCGGAAAAGCACAAAATTCATATGGAGCGAGGAATGCAAGAAAAGTTTCCAAGAACTCAAGAGGAGACTGGTGTCAGCTCCTGTTCTGACCATTCTATCAGGATCAGGAGAATTCGTCATATATAGCGATGCTTCAGGCAAAGGTCTAGGCTGTGTCCTTATGCAACATGGAAATGTTATAGCTTATGCCTCTCGACAACTCAAAGATTATGAGAAAAATTATCCTACTCATGATCTAGAGTTGGCAGCAGTCGTTTTCACGTTGAAGATCTGGAGACACTACTTGTACGGAGAAAAAGTGGATATCTATACGGATCATAAAAGTCTCAAGTATTTCTTCACCCAGAAGGAACTCAACATGCGACAACGACGTTGGCTTGAGCTATTGAAGGATTACGACCACACAATCCAGTATCACCCAGGAAAGGCAAACGTTGTAGCTGACGCTTTGAGCAGAAGATCGTATGCGAGTACAAGTGCACTGCTGACAACACAAAAGTGTATTTTGTACGACTTGCAAAAGATGGAGATACAGCTAAAGACACCAGGGACCCACTCGAAGATTGCTCACGTGCGAGTAGAACCGGCTTTAATCGATAAAATTAAAGCTGCGCAAGCTACCGATCCGAAACTGATGAACATGATGAATAAAGTACAAGAAGGTGTCATTCCCGAAGCAAGAATCGACGAGAAAAGAATACTTCGAGTCAACTCTCGACTCTGTGTTCCTAACGATCCTGAATTAAAGCATAAAATCATGATGGAGGCACACAACACGCCATTTGCAATCCACCCAGGAGGTACTAAGATGTATCGAGATCTTCGACATACATTTTGGTGGAACAATATGAAAAGAGAGATTGCAGAGTTTATCTCAAGTTGCCTAACTTGTCAACGTGTCAAGGCAGAACATCAAGTACCTAAAGGTCCATTACAACCACTTGAAGTTCCCGAATGGAAGTGGGAACACATCAATATGGACTTCGTGACGGGTCTTCCAAAAGTTTCTCAAGGCTTAGATGCAATTTGGGTGATCGTAGATAGATTGACCAAATATGCTCATTTCTTGCCTATACGAGAAAACTTTTCACTTGAACGTCTTGCCGGTATGTACATAAATGAGATCGTGAGATTGCATGGCATGTCAGTTTCCATAGTTTCTGATCGAGATCCTAGATTCACTTCACGCTTTTGGATCAGTCTACAAAAAGCTATGGGCACTGAGCTACGATTCAGTTCTGCATACCATCCTCAAACGGACGGACAATCGGAAAGGACGATTCAGACCCTCGAAGATCTTTTAAAACTTTGCGTACTAGATTTCAAAGGAAGTTGGGATAAGTACTTGCCATTGGTGGAATTTTCCTACAACAACAGTTACCAAGCAAGTATAGGTATGGCTCCATTCGAGGCTTTATATGGACGCAAATGTCGCTCTCCAGTATGTTGGAATGAGGTAGGGGAAGCAAAACTGTTGGGACCCGAGTTGGTACGCTTGACAACAGAAAAGATCCAAATGATCCAACAACGAATACAGACCGCACAAGAACGACAAAAGAGTTATGCTGATCTTCATCGGAGAGACGAAAGTTTCAACGTCGGAGATCATGTATTCTTACATGTTTCTCCATGGAAAGGGGTTACGAGATTCGGAAAGAGAGGAAAGCTCAATCCTCGATTTATTGGTCTATTTGAAATCCTCGATCGAGTAGGAACCGTAGCCTACAGACTAGCCCTACCACCAAGTATGTCTCGCATCCATAACGTTTTTCACATATCTATGTTACGTAAATATGTGAAGGACCCAAACCACGTCATTGAGTTAGAACCAGACGTTATAGCAGAGGATTTAACATACGAGGAGGTACCTGTTAAGATCCTAGATAAGAAGGAGCAGATCCTACGCTCAAAGGTTATACCTCAAGATAAGGTTTTATGGAGGAACCAAGATATTGAGGAAATGACATGGGAGCTAGAATCTGAGATGAAATCTAAGTATCCTTACCTCTTCAAAATGTCAGGTACGTCAATTTCGGGGACGAAATTTCATAAGGAGGGGAGGTTGTAAGACCCCGAATTTTATATAAAATTTAATTTTCTTCTCATATACTTTTTTTTCATGAAACAGTAAGTGGTTAAATTGACAAAGTTAAAAGTTAAGGATGTTCCGTGCAAATTATACTTTGTTGAATAATATTCTTTTTGTCGGGGAATATTCGTTTTGTCGGGGAATATTCGTTCTGCCCGTACGACGGCGCAATATAATATTCGTGTCGTACGACGGCGCCGAAATAACTAATTATTGGTGGACCCCACAACGGAATATTTGTCGGATATAGAAAACGACATAGGTAACCTTTTTAAATAAAAATAGTCAACGGAACTTTTAAAATACCGGTGATAAAAGAATAGTAGCATACGGTAGTTTATGGTATTTTCTGTAGCACACGGTACTCTACAGTAGCACACGGTATTGCACAGTGTCTCATATTATTGGTCTGATAGTTGACACCGTAACTGTTGCGCATCATTTCATCAATAATTGTCACTGCATAATATTTTATATTATCAATTCAATAATTGTTATTACTCATTGTCTTATTAATAATTGTTGTGTCACAACATATTGGATTATTGAAACAATAATAATGCATATTATTGATCTAATAATTAACACAGTAGTTGTTGCATTATTATGAATTATTACTATGGTAGTATTATTTGGTAATTTGATTATTATAATATATTCATAAAGTTGTTTGTTTTATTAGACAATATAATAATAAAAGTTATTTGTTTTATTAGAAAAATATTATTATATTCAAAAGTTACTATGCAAGTTACTGTGCAAGTTACTGTGCCAAATTTGAATTCGTTGAATTCGTCTGCACAGAGGCTGCGCAGCCTCTTCTGCCCGATTTCAACATTGGCGTGCTGCCAACAACCGCGCATAGTACCATTTTTCTCCTATAAATAGCTTGTTCAGCTGAATAGAAAAATCACACCTAAAACATAAAATTTTTCTATAAGAATTCTATGAGTTTTCTCTGAGAATAGTGAGGTTATTTTGAGAGTTTGAAAGCCACAAGGAGTGCAGAAATTTTTCAAGTAAGTCTTTTATTAAAAAGTAATAATTTCATAAATTCCTATTATTTTTTACGGTATTCACAAATCTTCCTTTAGAAGACTCTTCTTTGAGAAGATTCATTTTTAAAAGCTTTCTTTGGAAGATTTATTTTAGAATATTATTTTAAAAATTATTTTAAAGTAGTTATATTATACTACAAAAATTATGTTAAATATATATAATTTTGATAGTTCATATTATACGAGTTATCATGCACTTTGAAATTTATATATTGTAATTACTAATTTTATTATAAATATATAGGTTGATCAACCTCATTTAAATCAATATTCAGTCACGTGTTAAGGTAAGGGGTATCATTCTTTTCATCATCATAAATGGATATTATTTCTTTCTTACTGGAAGGGATTATTACACTTTGATTCTCGAAAATAATATCGTTTCTTTCTTGTGCCATTTATTTCCATGTATTAAATTGTGGGAATAACCTTACGGCGCGGAATACCGTCTGTTGGTGAATAACCTTTTGTATTCATTCCTTATTAATCTCTGAGAATAACCTTACGGCGCGGATTACCGCCTGTTTGGTGAATAACTCTTCGTATTCAAATTGATGAGAATAACCTTACGGCACGGATTACCGCCTGTTGGTGAATAACCCTTTTTATTTGTCTCGTGTGGAAATAATTTGTCTACACGAATTATCACATGACACTTTTATTCCATATTCGTAAGTGATATCATTTTCCTTTATAGTCATAAGGATACCATCTTTTTCATCTTCCATTATTCAAAATTACTATGTAAGGGATATTAATTTCCTTCACCTTTTGTTAATCAAACCTGCTACGGTAAGGGATATTATTTTCTTTCATACACCTAAATCGAAACTTATTATGGAACTATTGCTTCTATAATTCCTGAAAATATTATATGTTCCATAATAGTTGAACTTCATTATTTCAACTGAACCTTCCTATTTTCTGAACCTTTCTATTGAACTGTAACTGTTATTCTGAACTGTGAATCTTGAATATCATTTTTAAATTTCACTCCACATCATGTTGGCAATTTGGACATTATTTGAATATGCACAAAGTAAACTTCCGATACTTATTGTTTATCCTGTTCTTCTGTTCATCATTTGTATCACTTTTATTTATATTAATCATCAAGAATCAAGCTGTTGTGAATATCTGTGGCCGGGGGCACATATGTGATATAATTGTTGAACAGATGATAGGTTAAAGGCGATATACTAGGTTAAAGGCGATACATCTGTTCAGTGTCTTTTATGGCACGTGGTGAATGTTCTCTTTGGCCCGTAGTGCAAAGATGAACTGTTGGTTGGTATGATTATGACCAAAGGCTGAATCTGGTATAATCATGACCGTTGGTGTTATATTGAATGTCTTTGGCCCGTAGTGCAAAAATGAACTGTTGATCTGCATGATTATGCCTAGGAACTGTGAAGTTGTATTATCTTGACTAATGGTATTTCAGATGATAAAAGTTGATGATATTTTTACTAAAAAGAGAAGCGAGTGGACATTATAGTCTGCATTATTTTTCTAATAGATTGCTCATTCCGCTGCTATCATTGATCTGAACATTGTTCAAGAATTTAATTGCAATTTTTGATATAAACCTTGTAGTTTATTGTATTCTATCAAGAACTTAACTGTTGAAGGCTAATGATAATTTATTCGTCATTATCTTAGTCATGATATTTCTTACTGGGCTATTTGAGCTCACCCTTTCTTTTGTTCAATTGTTTTTCAACAGGAGATGAAAACGTAACGGGGTCTAACCGGGGGATGGAGTGAGAGTCCGAGGAATAACTATCCTAGTCTTCACGTGTTGTAAAATAGTGTGGCAATAATAGTGAAGACTTAGTTGTGTATTATTATACACTGTATTGTTGTACGTTGTGCTTTGTTGTAATAATTTTGTTATAGTCTTTTGACGACTCAAGTTTGGGCTGTGTAGGCCTAAATTTGGGGGCGTCACAAATTATCTGTTGGCGGAGTTTAGGGGTTCCATGACAAGCTTGCTCCCTTGAAGTTTCATTGCCTTTTTTCATCTCAGAAGTGGTGGATAAAGAGTTTTCCATAGAGTTTTGTTGTCGTTTAACCTCAGCAATTAGATGATCATTTTGTTTCCTCACTTCTATAGCTTTGTCGGCCTTATGTTGGAGTTCTTTTGCTTTATCGGCGTTTTCTTGTTGGAGTCGTGCAACTTCTTTGGTTTTCTTCCGATCAACCTCGAATATAATGTCAAATTGTTACTGAAGATTTGTAAGACCCCAAATTTTATGAAATACAAAATTTAATTTTTCTTCATATATATTTTTCCTAAAACAGTAAGTGGTTAAATTGATAAAGTTAAAAGTTAAGGATGTTATGTGTAAATTATATTATGTCGGACAATATTCGTTTGGTCGAGAAATATTCGTTCTGTCAGAGAATATTCGTACGACGACGCCATACGAACCAATCATTGGTGGACCCCACAATGAAGAATAGTCGGATATAAAAAACGACATAAATAATTTTTAAATGGTCAATGGTACTATCACTTTTAATTGTTAAAATATTCGGTGGTAAAAGAATAGTAATATACGGTATTACAAGTAACACACGGTATTGCACAATAGCACACGGCATTGTACAGTATTTTGTATTATTAAACTGATAAAGTGGTTATCGTACAATATTTAACTTTATTGTCACATGCACAATAATTCATATTATTAAACTGATAATTGTCACAGTAGCATATGCACAGTAATTCACATTATTGAATTAATAATTGTCATTACACAGTAACGTATTCTTTCTTTTACATACTTTTTGCATTATTGTTATCTCTATTATGATATTAATTAAACAGTTGTATTTCATTATTAATTGACTTGATATCTAACTCAGAGAGCCAACTACACTGTATTTATAACAATTAGTCATAATAATGAATAAGTGTGAGTTATTGTTGAATAATTGAATTGATAAAGTTATTTGTTTTTATTATAATAAATGATATAAAGTTAGGTGATATAAAGACGAAATGAATGGTATATATTAAAGATAATATAATAATTACAGAATTTTAAATGAACGCTGTAGATTGAAGATGATATTTAAATGAATGGTTTAGATTAAGAAAATCTTAAAAGATTAAATGAATGGTATATATTAAAGATAATATAAAATTTAAAATGGATGGTGTAGATTAAAGATGATCTTTAAATGAATGGTTTAAATTAAAGAAATCTTAAAAGATGAAATGAGTGGTAAGGATTAAACATTATCTTGAAATGAACTGTTTGGATTAAATTAGAAAATCTTGGTTATTATAAGATTTTTGGCTATAAATAGAGGCCTTAACTTAAGGATTTTTCATAAACTTCCTTATTTGTTCTTTCTTTCACTCTCTAAATACTTCTTTGTGTAAGTTCTCTCTAAGTGTGCTTAAGTCATCTTGAGTATTTATGAAGATCTAGAAGTGTATGAGTACTGTTCAAGTTAATCAACCTCATTTAAATCAATATACAGTCACGTGTTAAGGTAAGGGATTATCATTCTTTGATTCTCGAAAATAATATCGTTTCTCTCTTACTCATAAGATGTGTCATTTATTTCCATGTATTAAATTGTGAGAATAACCTTACGGCGCGGATTATCGCATGTTGGTGAATAACCTTTCGTATTCATTCTTTATTAATCTCTGAGAATAACCTTACTACGCAGATTACCGCATGTTTGGTAAATAACTCTTCGTATTCAATTTTTATTAAATTGTGGGAAGAACCTTACGGTGCAGATTACCGCCTGTTGGTGAATAACTTTTCGTATTCATTCCTTATTAATCTCTGAGAATAACCTGACTACGCGGATTACCGCATGTTTGGTGAATTACTCTTTGTATTCATTTCTTATTTGTCTCTTGTGGAAATAATTTGTCTACACGAATTATCATATGACACTTTTATTCCATATTTGTTTGTAATATCATTTTCTTTCATATTCGTAAGTGATATTATTTTCCTTTATACTCGTAAGGGATTCTATCTTTTTCATCTTCCACTATTCAAACTTACTACGGTAAGGGATTATCATTCTTTGATTCTCGAAAATAATATCGTTTCTCTCTTACTCATAAGATGTGTCATTTATTTTCATGTATTAAACTGTGGGAATAACCTTACGGCGCGGATTACCGCCTGTTGGTGAATAACCTTTCGTATTCATTCTTTATTAATCTCTGAGAATAACCTTACTGCGCGGATTACCGCCTGTTTGGTGAATAACTCTTCGTATTCAATTTTTATTAAATTGTGGGAATAACCTTACGACGCGGATTACCGCTTGTTGGTGAATAACATTTTGTATTCATTCCTTATTAATCTCTAAGAATAACCTGACTACGCGGATTACCGCATGTTTGGTGAATTACTCTTTGTATTCATTTCTTATTTGTCTCTTGTGGAAATAATTTGTCTACATGAATTATCGCATGACACTTTTATTCCATATTCGTTTGTAATATCATTTTTTTTTCATATTCGTAAGTGATATTATTTTCCTTTATTCTCGTAAGGGATACCATCTTTTTCATCTTTCATTATTCAAACTTATTACGGTAAGGGGTATCATTCTTTTCATACTCTTAACTTACTATGGTAAGTACTATTTGGTATATGTTCCTTAATAGTTTGTGCTTCGTCTAAATTGAACCTTCCTATTTTTCTAAACATTTCTATTGAACTGTAACCGTTATTCTGAACTATGGATCTTGAATATCATTTTTGAATTTTACTCCACATCATGTTGACAATTTGGACATTATTTAAATCTGCACAAAGTAAACTTCCGATACTTATTGTTATCCTATTTCTTCTGTTCATCATTTGTATCATTGTTATTTGTACTAATCATCGAAAATCAAGCTGTTGTGAATATCTGTGGTCGGGGGCATAGATGCGATATAATTGTTGAACAGATGATAGGTTAAAGGCGATATAATAGGTTAAAAGCGATACATCTGTTCGGTGTCTTTTATGACATGTGGTGAAAGTTCTCTTTGGCCCGTAGTGCAAAGATGAACTGTTGTTTGGTATGATTATGACCAAAGGCTGAATACTGGTATAATCATGACCGTTGGTGTTATATTGAATATCTTTGGCCCGTAGTGCAAAGATGAACTGTTGATTTGCATGATTATGACCAGGAACTGTGAATTTGTATTATCATGACTAATGGTATTTCAGATGATAAAAGTTGATGATATTTTTCTGAAAAGAGAAGCGAGTGGATATTATAATCTGCATTATTATTCTAATAGATTGCTCATTCCGCTGCTATTATTGATCTGAACGTTGTTCAAGAATTTAACTGCAATTTTTGATATAAACCTTGTAGTCTATTGTATTCTATCAAGAACTCAATTGTTGAAGGCTAACGATAATTTATTCGTCATTATCTTAGTCATGATATTCTTTATTGGGCTATTTGAGCTCACCCTTTCTTTTTGTTCCATTATTTTTCAACAGGAGATGAGAACGTAGCTAGGTCTAGCCGGGGGATAGAGTAAGAGTTCGAGGGATAGCTATCGTAGTCTTCACGTGTTGTAAAATAGTGTGACAATAATAGTGAAGACTTAGTTGTGTATTATTATACACTGTATTGTTAAACGTTGTAATAATTTTGGTGTAGTCTTTTGACAACTCAAGTTTGGACTGTGTGGGCCCAGATTTGGGGGCGTCACAAGATTTATGTTAGATGTCTGAAGGCTGGTGTTTTCCTTGGAGAGTTATTTTTTCTCCCTATTTAAAGCCTTGTATTTAGCTAACAGTTTTTTCATTCTGGTGTCGTTGTTGTTTCCTTTGGTTTCCCGACCCATAAGTCGGCTGAAGGTCGCCAGAGCCTGATAAAGATAAAATTGTCAGAGGGGAGCACAAGAATAGGGGTTTAAATGTGAAATTCTTACTCGACTGTGGTGAATTGCGGTGGCCAGAATGAGTTCACAATCAGAGTAATCTTGGAATGCTTTATTGTCAATAGAAAAGTTGAAGCTGTTGTAAGCAAAAAAGGGGAGTAGGAGATTAGCGTCGTCCGGGAATAAGGTTGGGGGTGTTCGGGAAATAGTGGGTTTGGGCGAGTATGATTGAGGTCTTAGTGGATGGGAGGTTTTTGGCTTTTTGGCTTTCATATGTTTTTTGAGTTCTGTGTTTGATATTTCGAAGACACTCCTTTTCTTTGTTATTTCTGGGCCTTTTTCCTTTTGAAATTGATAAAGTTTATGGTGAAGGGTTTGCCGAAGAGGATGAAGGTTGATTCAGAGGAATGGGGTTCGTAATCTGGGGGGCAAATCTAACGAAAGGTGTGATTTATTCAGTTGCTTGTGTAGAGGTATAATTTTTGGGGGTCGGTTTGGAAGAGTGGACTTGAGTCTTTTCTGAGGTTGTAGAAGATGAGGAAGCTTTCAATCTTTGAATTAACGATTCGGTCGGCGGATCAGATTCTTCCAAGGAGGTTGGTGAGGGGATAAAGATTGGGCCTTCTTATGGTTGCCTTTGGGTGGCTGAAGGTTGGCCAGTTGGGTTCTCTTTCGAGTTTCGAAAGAGTACTACTGTATATGAGAGAGATAAAGTTAAGCAAAATGATTAAATCAAATCATTTTAGGACAGATCAGGTACTTACTTCTATAAAGAAACAACCAGTCAGGGTCGCTGAGGAGGTTGATCGACCAAGGTGTGATCAATATAGTGGACATAAGTTTTTCAAGATCGACCTTGCGTACGTCCTTGATATGGTCAAAGCCTAAAGAGCTTTTGCTTGGTTCTCCCCAAGGTTATAGGAGTCGAGTGTCGGTGGCTCGGAGAAAGAACCAGGATGAGTGTCATCCTTTGTTGCTTGAAGGAGTGGTTATTCATACTTTCCAATTGGCATATTGGGTCAGGACTTTAAACCCTTTTTCTTTTGAATTGATCAGCTTAAAGTAGTTCAAAAATAGATCCAAGGCTGGATCAACTTTCTAGTCTCTACAATGGGTGATGAAACAGATTAGATAGATATAGGAGTTGGGGACTAACTAGGAAAACCCGATTCCCATAAAGCTCAAAAATTCTGTTATAAAGGGATGAAGGGGGAATCAGACGCCGTGTTTTAGGGTCCAGGTGGGTACCCCTATCCAGCCTCCTTCAGGTTGCCAGTACATTCTTTCGTGGGGTTCGGGGGCTCGAAGGTCGTACTGCAAGGGAATTTGGTATTCATGGTGGATGGAGTTGAGTTGAGCGGAAGTGATTGAAGAATGAGTATTTGCTGCCGGTGAATCTTTGTATTTTTTCCAAATTGCATTTTCTTTCTCCATATCAAACGGAGAAGGAAGGTTATTTGGGGCTTGGGAAGAAAATGCTTGACCTTGGGTAGCCATGACTTGTGGGGGTTTAAAGGGATTTCAGGAGTTTCAGTAGAGATTGTGGGGACGGAGGAAATGACGAGTTGGGGAAATAGGAGAAGTATGATTTGGGAAAGGTGATTTAGATGGTTTTATTAAGAAAATGAGGCGCACGAAGTTCAAAAAATGGCGTGTTTTGGGGGGATGTGATGAAGTAATGATGGTCGTGTATCTGTAGTGGAGGCTGGGTGTTATTTAGATGTATTCAATGTACGAGAGAACTTGATTATTTGAATTACTCTCCTATTTAAGGCTCTTAAAAGTAGGAGAGTGGGGGCAATGTTGGGATGTGATTATTTATGGATTGAGTCGAGATAAGACTCGACTTATTGTTGGACTGGGTTTAGGAGAAGCCCGATTCATGTATGGGTTTTGTAATGGGGGATTGGCCCATGTATCTTTACTTGGGCGGATTGGCTTAAGAAAGGGGTGTCCTAATTGGAGTAAGATTCTATTTCCTTATTTGATGGTGTGAGGGAGATCTAATTAAGAAGGGATTTGTTGGTAATTAATTACAGCAATAGAAATATTTGGAAAGGGACTCTTACTTCTAGTTGGACTAGGGTAGGCGTCAACTTATAAATACCTCCATGCATGAAGGGAACTGACACCTAATTTTTTATCATCTAATAGAGTCCTAGTTTTCCAGCACACAAACCTTTCATTATTTTCTTCAATTAAGGAAGTCTGTAATCACAACAACATTATAGTGGATTTTTTACCTCTCTCTCCGATGTTTTTTCCTAATTGGGTTTTCACGTAAAAATTCTTATGGTCTTGTTTTACATTCTTTCGATTATTTGTGTTTGACGTCTCTTTTACTCGTTGTTTGGTGATTTAAACGGGTGGTACAAAATTTGGCATTAACATTGTGATTGTGAAAAATTAGGGCATTTTAAACCAGAATTGGTCCAAAAAATTAAGGGTTTGATCGCTTTATGAAGTTTAATTTAACTCTTTTGACTAATGTAGGGAGTACTAATTATCAGTCGCAATTTGCATTTTTTAAATTTTATTTTGTTCAACTTTTCCTACTGTTTGCTAATAGTTCCTTCTAGGGATAATTTGCGAAGCTATTTTCCGCTTAAAAGATTTTGACTATGAGTATTATTTATATTTCAATTATCTCAAACAAAATGCAAATTTGGGCTATGAAATCTGGAGACTTATATGGTAAGTTCTCTTTGATTGAGCCTTTTATTACTAAGTTGGGGAAGTTGGTTATACTTATATTCCGTCCGTTTCAAAAAAATGAGTGCTATTTTCAACAACAAAAAAAAAAGAAAAAAGAGAGAGAAAAATAGTGTTGTGTGTTGTATAAAATGATGAAAAGCTCTTAACTGTCTCGGAATTATTTATCTACTTCAATATTAAATAACTCTTTGTGGAATTAGGAAGTATTTTGAATGTGATCGGTGTACATTTGGATGCCTGCACATGCGTAATAGCTATCACTGTAAATATTAAAGAATTATTGAGGTGAAGGATTTTTAGTATTTAATCATTACTTTTTGGGGATTAGGCAATTTTTCATATCATATACTATGCACGTAAGTTCCTAGTATGCGTATAAGTTTTGTGAGATTTAAAAGTTGTAGGTCCATTATCTTCATATTACAAGATAAAGAGTTTTTTGTAGTGGTTGAAACTGCAGTTTTTGTTCAATAATCTGCTATACTCTTGAGTAATAAGGTAATTTTTGAAAGAATTTATGCTTAATATATGATTAATATATGCACAATGGCATTCCTTTGAAAACATGTGTAGATGTGTCATTGTTTTCCTTATTACTATTATTATTATTATTAATCTCATTTGCTTTGTAGTTCCTCTGCAAAATGAATTAGACATATATATATATATATATATATATATATATATATATATATATATCTCGCTCTCAGCATAAAAGGGAGGAAGAGTTCACGGGCATCAACAACTCTGGTGGGAGATTTCACTAAAAGTCTAAAACCGCAAAAAAGAAAAAAGAAATGAAATAATACTTTGCATATTGAAGACCTTTCCTGGAATGGGAGGTAATAGTATGTAACGAAATATAACATCTCTGCAGATCAAAAGGAGACGAAAATTTTTGAAAAGTTGAAATAAAAGTATTCTTTAGCAGTCACTGACGAAACTACATGTTAGAGTGTGGGCAATTGACCTCACTAATTTTTTTTTAAATATATATGATGTATTAGGATATTTTTTGGTGTAAGGCATAAGTTTAGCTCCACTTAAATTTGAAAAATTTATAGCTTATAGGGGTTAATTTAAAATATAAGAATTCTCTTAGTCTCTTAACACTTGAGTCAGTATTATACTCCCAATCTCCAAATTAAACTCTCCTGATTCAATCCCTTCATTTATTCTCTCTTCTCTCTGAATTTATCACTCAACTACCGTGATTCATTGGAGACTTGACACCATGAATTTCTTTAACATCATAACTTCAATCTTCGAAATCAAATATAGTTGTCAATTAATTTCATCAATTTATCAACGGAAGTATGAATATAAGAAAAGGTAAGTCAATTTCTTGAATTTCTTCACTTCTCCATGGCCTAGACTATTCAATTTTTGGTGGGTTTAAATTCTATTGACACTAATTTGACTTAAATTTCTGTTTATCAATTTTGAATGTTCTAATTTCAGTCTCAGTAGGTATGTTAAACTTTAAAGAGATACTAGGGCTCCACTCAATTCATTTCAAGGCAAATGCTTAAGGAAAAATGAGTCAATGACACAAAATCAGGTTAGCAGTTAACTTATGAGTTATGAAATTATACCCATTATAAGCTTTCGTTTTGTTGTTAAATTGGTCGGATAATTTAGTTAAGAATTATGATGTCTATGTTTAATTTATTGGCCTAGTACTTCTATATTTTAGGGATTTTATATTTTAGAATGGAGGTAGTAAATTTGTTTTTGGTTGTGATTTGTGTGTTTCTCCTATGCATAATTTGAACTTAATTAATAATTAGGTTCATAATATCTTTGAACAGCCAAGAAGTCAAGTATCTATAGACAAATTTATGTTTAAAAAAGCTTCTGCATTTGAAGAATCATGTTCTAATAATAAAAAAAGATGATGATAAAGTAGATTTGGGAAATCTCGAAGCGAAAGAAAATATCAAAGTATCATTCTAATATTCAAGATAAAGTAAGAAGAACATACATGCTAAAGGGTCTTTGCTGATCACAATGATAGTATAAATAATGTTATGTTGCTCCAAAAAAATTGAAATTGGTGTCGAGTGGTATTTAGAAAGATAATATAAATTGTGTTGCATTAGAAACTACCATTACTATCATTAGTGATATTGAAAATGATGTGTTTGTAATATTAGTTGACGAGTCTCGTGATATTTCAATCAAAGAACATATGGCAATGGTTTATGCTATGTGGATAGAAAGGGATTTGTTGTCAAACGTTTTATTGGTATAGTTCATGTTACTAGTACCACTGTTTCATTGCTTAAAGAAGCAATCGAGACCTTTTTCTCGAGTCACGGACTAAGTTTATCCAAAATATGTGGTCAAGGGTATGATGGAGCTAGTGATATGCGAGGTGAATTTAATGTCTCAAAACTTTAATCATTAATGAGAATCCTTTTGCATTTTATGTCCATTGTTTTGCTCATCAACTATACTATTGTAGCTGTTGCTAGTACGCATAAACATATATATTACTTGGCTTTTTAACAAGGTTTCTAAATTGTTAAATGTGGTTAGAGCATCATGCAAGCATCAAGATAGTCTTCAAAAGAAAGAAGTTGTTAGAATCAAGGAAGCATTGATGAATAATGAACTTCAAAGTTGGAAAGACTTACATCAAGAAACTAGTCTTAAATGGGTAGGTTATACACATTGGGGAACACATTATGAGACTCTTTTGAACTTGATTATTATATTTTCCTCAGTGATTGATGTACTTGAGGAGGTTTCAGATGATGGTTTGGTATACTAACAAAAAGTTACAGCTTTTGGTTTATTAGAGTCATTGCAATCATTTGGTTTTGTATTTGATCTAACATTGTTGAGAAAGATATTGAAAATTACAAATGAATTGTCACAAGCATTGCAAAGAAAGGATCAAGACATTGTAAATGCTATGAATTAGTTAAAGTGTCTAAGCAACTATTTAAGGCTATGAGAGATGAGGAATGAAAAAAACTACTTGAAGAACTTTGTTTATTTTGCAACAAGCACAAAATTGATTTCATGTGCAGTTTTGGATTTGTCAAGCCGCACATAAGCGATTTCATGTGCAGTTTGGGTTTTAAACCGCACTATACTCACCCCTATTTTGAGGTATGAAATTGTTTGTAAGTTCAACACTTGAGTAGCATTAGATGAATGTATATAATTTGCTAAAAAAAATCATTTAATATTAGGGGTGTTCATTAGTAAAAAATTGTACCAAATTGGTTTAAATCATATCAAACCGATTATCGAATATATAAAAAAAATGAGTACCGATATCATTACCAAAATATCGATATTCCATCTCGGTATAAGCAGTTCGGTATAGAGAAGGTACCGGTAATATCGGTTACGTACAGATTTTAATTTATTTTTATTTTTATTTTGTTAATTTTTAAAAAATAATTTTATTGTATTTATGTGGTCATAATGTGAGATAAATAGTAATATATGTATACAATGACATCATTGAAACATGAATTAGAGATATTAAGCTTCCTTTGTTTTTTATTTTGTTAAGCAACAGTAAACTCCATGGTGCTGCTATATGATTTTTTATTTTTTTAATATTTTTTTTGCCCTTTATGTTAAAGTTATTGCTAGTCATAAAATATCTTTTATTACTATTATAGGTTAGTTTGTAATTCTTATTTCACCAATTATCTCGTTTCATAATTCTTTTTATACTTTTTGATGAATAAATCTAAATATTTATAATATATATAATATAACTAGTATATAATGGTATGGTATGATATATACCGTTTGAAAAAAGAAATACCGATATCGATACCGATTAACCTGTATATAACAGTTATTTTTATCAATATTTGTATTAATTTTAAATTTTACCAAATTAATCATACCAAACCGATTATACCGATAAAATATCGATTGTATCGAATTTTTTGAACACCCTTATCTAATACTGTAAAGGGAGAGAGAGACTAGTAGATGAGGCTAAGGATGCATTGATCATTTAATATTTTAATATAAAAAATTTATTTTATCAATTCCTTTTTAATAATGAGTCCCCAAAGGCAAGTGCGGCCCACTGTTGTATTTTGAATTTTTTTTACATGTATAAGGTTAATATGGTAAAGTGGTGCTCCCCCTTAAAAAAAAGGCATCAAGTGACTTGTCAACAATTAAATATTTTTAATATCCTCTTTTAAATTAGAATTTCAATTTTTGTTTTCATGAGTCTATTTGATATTTTTCAAATTTTAGGGTTAAGGTTAAATATTATTTTTTATTTTTTATTTTTTCTTAATTATATATAAGTAGGTAATTATTTAGTTTTGATTCTAATTTATTTTAATTCATTCATGCTAATTATTATATCCATATGTACTCTTTAATTTTACAATATATATGTGTGTCATTTAATGTTGCATTTATATTAATAAATATATGAATTGTGAGCATATAATTTTGTTTTAGGACTATGATAGTGAGTATTTTATTTACTTATATCAGTAATTTTTTTATTATATTATGAATTTGTATTTGATATTTTTATTAAGATGAATAGATATATGAATAAATATTTTTTAAGATCTAGAGCTACAAAACATCATTGATCCAAAATAAAATTATTAATTAACCTACTCAAGAATCAATTAATTATGTCTCAATTCAAAAAATAAAATTTTATGTCTCAATTTAAAAAATAAAATATAAAAAAAAATTATATAATAATTTTTATATGATTTTAATTAAAATTTATATTTAATAATTTTTAAAAAAATTTATTTAATCATAAGGGGAAATGGTTCAAAATTGCCATCGATATTTTTGACAGGAGCCTACTTAACCCCTGATGTTTTTTTTTCTTCCAAAAATACCTTTAACGTTTAAAATCGTGTCCCAAATCAGCCCTATCGTTACAAAAACTTCAGGGATTACTAACGGCTGTTATATATAACACTACTAATAGTTTTTTTTTTCAAAAATGCCCCGATTTTTCTCAAAATTACTCCCTCTATTATTATTAACGTTAATATATATGTTATTTAATATAAAATTATATAATAACACACATAAAATTATATATATATATATATATATATATATATATATATATATATATTAACTTTAATTTAATATTTAATTTAATATTAAATATATAACATTAATATATATGTTATTTAATATAAAATTATATAATGATACATATAAAATTATATATGTGTTAATAACGTATTATATTATATATATGTTAATAATGTATAAGTATATACATACAAAATTAACCTACGTTATTATTAAAATATATATATGTATAACATCAATTAACATATATATATATATGCTAAATAAAATTAAAACATGAGTTCTTGTAAACATATATACATATATGTTAAAAATATTAACATATATAAATATAAAATTAGCATACGTTATTATTAAAATATATATATATGTTAACATTAGCCTACTCCATATGCTTCCGGTTACTGATCCAAACGGAATAGGTGTTTAATAATAATAATAATAATTAGTGTTGTACACTATAAAATTTTCCTTACAAGCCCATCTTTACATAATAATATTAGAGAAAATTATATTTAATGTGGTACACTAAATAAATTTTATAGACAATTAATCAAAATAACAAATTTTAAATTAATAAATGAATATTTTATACATTAGATGTTATATTCTCGTAATATTATCCTCATAAAGATATACATTAAAATATTATTATTATTCAATAAAGCAAATTTGTAATTGTTTTATTTATTTACTTTTATTTTTACTTATGATTTTTCAATTTTTTTAAAAAAAATCAATATATAAATGTAATCATTTTATTAAAAGAGATGAAAGCGGTTAATGGGTTATAATTTAGCTTAGAGATTTAAAGCAAATTAATTTAACTTTTAGCTTAGTTAAATAATATTTTAATGTAGTTTATTTGATAGTAAATTTTGATCATTATTTTCTAATTTTTTATTTATTTATTTTGCATAAATTAAATTTAATTAAATATAATTTTAATTTTAATGTTATAATGCAATTAGTAAGATTTAAATTACTAAGATTCATCAAGTTAATAATGTAATTATTAATAGTTAAATTACTAAGATGCAATTAATAAGATCCATAACGTTCTTATTTTATTAAATTATTAAATATTCTTCTTTATTTGATTAATTGTTCTTGATCGTTCGGTCCTCAAGTCGCGTAGTGGAATTCACCCATTGAGCCGTGTCTAGGCGTTTAGGGTCTTTGTCCGTGTAAATCGTTGACAACCGAGTCTTGAATAATTATTCAATTAAAGTTGAGAGTTGAATGCTGAGATCAATTGGATTAGGATCTAGTACTGATAATACTAGAGATGATTATATAAAAATTTTTGATGAAGTTGAGTATGAACAACTTGAACAGCATCTTAAAGATTGGTCCTTACCTAAGGTAAAACCAACACAGATTTATAAAATTGGAACTTTTGATTTAAAATCAAAAACTATAATTAAAACTGTTGAAAAAACAATTCCTATTTCTGAAACTTATGAAACTATACAATTACTTTCTAATGATATTAGAAAATATAAAACTGAATATAATTTTATTCACCTTGGCTGTGTCCAAATTGGTTTTAAACCATTAACCAGAGAAGGTTTAAATACTTCCATGTGTATTGCTCTTTGTGATTCTAGACATAATAAGTTTTCAGATTCTTTACTTGGTCTTGTTGAAACCAGTTTATGTAATGGTCCAGTTTATTTTAACTGTTTTCCTAATTTTGAAGTTTCTTTAACTGATAAAAGATTATTAGATGTTTTAACATTATATATTCAAACCAGTGGTTATGATATGAAAATGGGTGTTGAAAATACCGCTTTAATTTATAGAGTCAGTTTCAAAGTATTAAATACTTTGGCTCCTAAAGCAAAAAAATTTGATGTAAAAGGAAAAACTATTTTATTTGAGGCTAATATGTCTAAAAGTTTTGTTAATATTCCTAAAACTATTGCTTGGTCAGATATTAAATTACCTGAACAATGGATTTTACCTGGATTGTCTATATCTGCTCCTGAAAATATTGAAAATAGAGACATTGAACAAATAATAGAAACACCAGATGGTAATGTTGAAATTAGTTTTGGTCAAAGAGGTAGAGTTGCTAAATTTAATATAACTAATTTTGATCAATTAAGTCATACAGGTAGAGCGTCTACTTCTGTCGCTTCTACTTCTAATATAAAACCTTTTGAAAATCCTAGAATTGAAACAGAGAATATAGTAGGAATTAAAGAATCAGACAATAAAATACCTCATGCTGTTTTTAGAAGCAGATCTATGCATATAGGATCACCTACACCTAGTGATATGAATTTTTCTGTAAATGTTATTGATTGGTCTGATGAATCATCTGATTTTGTAATTGACAGAATTAAGATAAATGCTGAATTTCAAATGTCCAAATATAAAGATTTTAGAAGTTGATTTTTTAAATATTATTCTAAAAAACAGACTTTAGAATTTAAAGAAATGTTTTATAAACATTTGGAAGAACATAAACAAATTATTCCTTTTGTTGATTGGTTTTTTCAAACTCAAACCAATTTTCCTGAAATAAATGTTATTTCTGATTTTTGGAAAAATTGGCAAACTTCTAAAGGACCCATAATTAGGGCCATTCATCCCCCAATGGATGATCCATTGATTTTATCAACACAAAATAATAATCCTGTCAAGGCTTATGCTATTGTGGAAACTTTTGTTAATGATCTTGATTCTAATGTTTTAAATGAAAAACTTTTTGCTCAAAATAATTTTACAAATGTTCATCTACATACTATTGGTAATCAACTTTCTCGTGTCGAGGAAAAAATAGATAATATTTTAAAAAGAGTCGTTGAACAACCTATTGTTCAAACCGTTAGTAATACTATCTCTGATAAAAATATAAAACCTCCTGTTATACCTAGACCGATTTATTCAGATTTTAATTTAACTTCAAAAAAGAATAGTGATTTTATGAAAAAATTGCTAGAAGAAATACAGAAGATGCAAGATAAGGGCAAAGGTCCTTCTATTTCTGTTATTAATGAAGAAAATTATAGTGAAGAAGAAATTGATAATCTTACTTCTCAATTTAAAGCTTTGAGTAAAGAAAGTCATGATGGAATTAATAAAATCAATTTTAATACTAAAAAATCTCCTGAGAATAGAGTTCCTTATGGAAGATACTATTATCCTAGGCCTACCCCTATGGATGTATTATTTGAAGAAAATTTTATAAATATGGATAGAGTCAGTTTTTCACCTGATCAAATTTATGAATGGAATATTGATGGTTGTGGAGAACAACAAATTTTTCATGTTATGCATAGAATGTTAATGTATACTACTATTTGCAAAGCTAATAATAATACTGAAGCTCAAATTGTGAATTTTATAATTGCTGGTTTTACTGGTCAACTTAAAGGTTGGTGGGATAATGTTTTACATGATGCTCAACGTGCTGAAGTGTTAAATGCTAAGAAAATAATTCAAGTTCCTGTCCAGGTTCCTGTTGCTGTAGGTCCTATAATACAAACAGGTCCTAGCTCCACTGTTCAAGATATTCAAACAACAATACAATCTAAATCTGAAACTATAGATGATATGGCTTATACTTTAGTACAGACAATTATAAAACATTTTATTGGTATAGGGTTTCATTCCATGGATTGTAGTAGAGAATTATTAATCAATTTAAAGTGTCCTACACTTACTCATTTTAGATGGTATAAAGATGTTTTTATGTCTAAAATTATGCATAGACCAGATGCTAATTCAAGCTTCTGGAAAGAGAAATTTGTTTCTGGATTACCTAAATTATTTGCAGAAAGAATTAGAGCTAGGTTAAGAAACCAACAAGGAAGTTTTAATAGAATATTAGAAATTCCTTATGATGCTTATACCTATGGTGAGCTAATTAATGAAATGATTTCTGAAGGCTTAGCCTTATGTAATGATTTAAATTTAAAAACTCAATTGAAAAAACAAGGTCTTACTCATAGAAAAGAAATTGGAGAATTTTGTGACCAATTCAGTTATCCTTTAGTCTCTGCTTCCCCAGTTAAGCGCAGAAAAACTTACAAACCAGAAAGATCTTTTCGTCGCAGGAGAAAGAGAAAATATGAGGATAAAACTGAAAAATCAAAAAAAATTAATAAAAAAAGAAATTTTAAAAAGAGGTCTTTAAAAGATGTTACTTGTCATAAATGTGGTAAAAAAAAGGTCATTATGCTAATAAATGTACTTTAAAAAAGAAAATTAATTCTTTAGAAATTGAGGATTCTGTTAAAGAGAAAATTTATAATATTTTGTTTCAATCTGATGATTCTGATAATTCTGAAAATACTTCTGAATATGATAATACTAATGAAGTGTTCAATATACATGATTCTGATGTTTTTGATTCTACTGAAACTGAGAGTTCTTCTGATAATATATGTGCCTGTAAAACAGATGAAAATCATTATAATGCTACTTTAAAAATGAATGGTCTTAGTATAAATGTTTTGTCTAAACAAGAACAATTTATTCTTGATATTATTGATCAAATTAAAGACCCTATAGAGAAAAGAAAAATGATTGAAAAATATATAAATCAGTCTAAAGAACAACATATTGAGCATAATAAGAAACCTAAAATTCATACTCATTATTCTTTGCAAGAAGTAATTAATAGAATTCAAAATGCTCCTAAAGAAAAACCCCTTACTCTTAATGATTTAAAAGAAGAGTTAAACTCTCAGAAAAAAGAAATTAGTAATTTAAAAGACAGATTGGAATTTGTAGAAAGCTTAGCTTTAAGACAGTTTAAAAATACATCAGGAACTAAAGATGAAGATAATGAAGAAGTAGAAAAAGAAGAAGAAACTTCAGAACAATTTTTATGTCAATTTGAAAAAATTACTTTTCAAAAATGGTATATTGATGTTACTTTGGTTGTTGATGAAAATTTTATTGTCAATACTATTGCTTTAGTGGATAGTGGTGCAGATATGAACTGCATAAAAGAAGGTTTGATACCTATACATTATTTTGAAAAAACTAAACAAAGCTTAAGCACTGCTGATGGAACAAAGATGAATATTAATTTTAAATTATCCAATGCTTATATTTGTAATGAAGGTATGTGCGTTAAAACTCCTTTCATTCTTGTCCAGAACCTTACTCAATTCATGATTTTAGGAACACCATTTTTAAATATGATTCAACCTATTACTATAGATTCTGCAGGTATTCATACTACCTTAGATGGCGTTCAAATTACTTATAAATTTATTACTTCTCCTATTACAAAAGATTTAAATCAATTGAAGACAAGTTTAATTTTTAAACAAAATCAAATTAATTTTTTAAAAAAGGAAATTAATTTATTAACTATTGATAATAAACTTCATGATCCCTTAATTCAGAAAAGGATAAAAGAAATTACAGGGAAAATAACTAATGAAGTTTGTGCTGATTTGCCTAATGCTTTTTGGGATAGAAAGAAGCATATGATTAGATTACCTTATAAGGAAGATTTTTCTGAAGATTTTATACCTACCAAAGCTAGACCATCTCAGATGGATAAAAAAACTTTAGATTATTGTAAAACAGAAATTGATACTTTACTAAAGAAAGGATTAATATGTCCTAGTTCTTCCCCTTGGAGTTGTTCTGCTTTTTATGTCATGAAACATTCTGAAATAGAACGTGGAACTCCTAGATTAGTGATAAATTATAAACCTCTAAATAAAGCTTTAAAATGGATTAGATATCCTATTCCTAATAAAAAAGATTTGTTAAACAGGTTAGCAAGTGCCAATATCTTTTCCAAATTTGATTTAAAATCAGGATTTTGGCAAATTCAAATTGATCCTAAAGATAGATATAAAACTGCTTTTACAGTTCCCTTTGGTCAATATGAGTGGAATGTTATGCCTTTTGTATTAAAAAATGCTCCTTCTGAATTTCAGAAAATTATGAATGATATATTTTATTCATATTCTAGTTTTTGCATTGTTTATATTGATGATATATTGATATTTTCCGACAATATTGATCAACATTTTAAACATTTAAATATTTTTCTAAACATTGTTAAGAAAAATGGTTTAGTTGTATCAGCATCAAAAATGAGTTTATTTCAAATAAAGATAAGATTTTTAGGTCATAATATTCATCAAGGAACGATAATTCCTATTGATAGATCTATTGCTTTTGCTAAGAATTTTCCTAATGAAATTAAAGATAAACAAATGTTGCAAAGATTTCTTGGTAGTTTAAATTATATTGCTGAATTTTATAAAGATCTTGCTAAAGATACAAAGATTTTATATGAAAGATTAACTAAAAATCCCCCTGCTTGGCATAAAGGTCATACTGATGCTGTGAAAAAGATAAAATTAAAAGTAAAGTCTATTCCCTGTTTATGCTTACCTCATTTTGATTGGAAAAAAATTGTTGAAACTGATGCTTCCAATTTAGGTTATGGAGGAATATTAAAACAATTAAATCCTCATAAGAATAAAGAAGAATTAGTTAGATTTCATTCTGGTTATTGGAATCTTACTCAAAGTAAGTATTCTACTATTAAAAAAGAAATGTTAGCTGTAATTAAATGTTTATTTAAATTTCAAGAAGATTTATTAAATCAAGAATTTGTTTTACGAATTGATTGTTCTGCTATAAAAGAAGTCTTAGAAAAAGATGTTAAAAATTTAGTTGCTAAACAGCAATTTGCCCGATGGCAATCATTATTAGCAATATTTGATTTTGAAATTGAATATATTAAAGGAGAATTAAATTCTCTTCCTGATTATTTAACCCGTGAATTCTTACAGGGAAAACAGTCTCCTCTAAAAGAGGAGGAAGAGGTGGTTATACCACACGAGGTGCCTCCACATCAAGAGGTAAACTCATCTTAACTATGAAAGATGCCCTTCAAAAGGAAGAAATGGATAATATCCGCATTTCACAATTCTGTGAAGTGGTTTTAACTGTTGAAAACCAGGATGTAAAATGGTTTAAAGACCCTAATTACGTTGCCTCACGATATTTCGAACCCAACGTCAATTATCCTTTAAAAGGCTCTCAAAACATAAGATTGTTTTATGAAAATATTTTGAGTGAAACTCAATCTGTAGATTTTGAGCATTTTTACCGAGGTGGTGACACCGCGAATAAACATGCTCCTTACAGCTTTTCTAAAGCATATTTCAAAAAAATGCTTTCTCCCACTGATTGGGGTCTAGATCCTAATAGGAATAGACAAATGACCAGTTACCCCCATCAAAGTTATACTTATTGGGATTACAAGGATGCTTGGTACAATTGTTTTTATTATGAAAACCCTATGAGGAAACATACTTGGTTCCTCAGATTTAGTTCAGACTTCAGTAATACTGAATTACCTAATTGGTCATATAATTGGTGGCAAAGAATAGGTCCAGAACCGGAATTTTTGCCAAAAGACTTATATCCTGTCTTTCTTAAATTCGTAGAATTATACCCTCAATTTCAGGGAAAACATTTTATAAACCTCCAATATCCTTTGTTTAAATTCTTTCTAAATTATCAAATTCCGTGGATATGAGGATGGCAATTTGGTACAAAATTTCAAGAAAAGTTTAATTATGGCCTTCCCACTTTAATTCGCCAGTTTAAATACAAATGGTGGAATAAATTTGAATATTCAGATATTTTACATCTTGCTGTTGATCATATTCAACATTATGAAAATATGCAAAAGAAAGCTTCAAAAGCAAAAGAAAAGGAGGAAATAATTGATCCCATCAGATCTTTAAAAGAATCTTTAAAGAGGAAATATCCTAATGCGTCTCGAGCGGAGATTCAACAAAAGCTTCTTGAATTGACATCACTATCTGATAGTGATGATGACAAAGATGGTATCTCCATGGCTACAAGGACAGCGGCTTCTGATTCAGATAGCAAATCAGAAACACAGGAAGAAATATCTCCTGAAGAATTTTCTGAAAATGTTCAGAATCTCTTAAACACTGATGAATTTCCAGAAATTGATTCACAGACAGATTATTCTCAAAGAATAATGTTAATGGAAAAACAAGTAGAATTTCTTAAAGGACTCAGGAAGGTGGTCAATGACAGTACCGCAAGGATAATCAAGGAGGTTGATAATCCTTCAAAGGAAAAGGATAAAGACAAGATGAATGATGAGTAAAGAATACGCGTGAAGGAATCTGCTTTTCATAAAGCAGACTGTCGGTTACTTTAATAAAGTCTTACTTTAATTAAAGTTGTATAAAGTTTGTCGGCCAATTGTAATTATTAAAGTATTGTCGGCCAGCAATGATTCATTTGAATCATGCGTCATTGCTTACGTATGTAAATTTACTTTTCAATTGTATTTAAGCGTAGCCAATGTTCAATGTAAGGCACGCTTTTCTTTTGCCTCTTCTCCTTTCCCAGCCTTTGTAAATCTTTTCTTATCAATAAAGTTGGAAAGTTTGTGTATATTCCGGGAGTGCTTGCTTGGCTTCCATGGATTCCCCATGTAAGTCTTTTTAATTTTTTATTTTCTGTTTATGTATTTTTATTGTGAATTTGTTTGTAATTTAGTTTTTATTTATGTGATCCTGTTTGTACTTATATGGATATTTTATGTCTGTAAACTATTTAGTTAATTTGTTTAATATTTTAGATTGTAATAAAGATATTTTAACAAATCATTATTCTAATTATTATAATTCTACTGATAGTTTTAATAAAGAATATTTTCAAAATAAAATTATTGAAACTGAAAGGTTAATCAACCTTGTTAATTCTGAGATTAATAATCAGATCGTCCATTTAGTACAATAAGTAAGATATAAAATATAGCTTAAAATAGCAAGATTTTATTAATTTAAATATTTTATTAATTTTATTAATTTATTATTAAATATTATATTAAATTATTAAATATTTTATTAATTTAAAACATAGCTTAAAAGAAACAAATAAAATTAAACTAAATTTTAAACTGTAAGATTCAAATTAAAATGCAATACAGAAAATATAAGTTGTTTAATTTTTTGTAAAGGAAAAAAAAAGGTTTACCAAATTGAATTTTACATAGCCAATTTTAATATATATAATTAGTAGTCCAGCATATAGATTATTTGCATTTTTATTAAATTTATTATTTAGAAAATTTTCTTATTGTTTATTTATTAAATTATTTTCATCACGTTCTTATTTTATTAAATTATTAAATATTTTATGAATTTAAAACAGTAAGATTTAAAGCATAGCTTAAAACGGTAAGATTTTATTAATTTAAATATTTTATTAATTTATTATTAAATTATTAAATATTTTATTAATTTAAAACATAGCTTAAAACAACAAATTAATAATATTCATTTTTTTTTATTTTTTTTGCTGCAAATTTGGTTTTTGAACGAATGAAACATTGATACAGGCTGTTTTAATTATTTCTTAGGGCAAGGTGATGAAAATAATTTAATATTTAATAATTTAAATGTCCGAAGTTAACATCCCTCTAAATTTTATTAACGACAGGGGTATAATTGAAACAATTTTTTAAACGTTAAAAGTTTTTTTGAAAAAAAATAATTCAGAGACGAAGGTGAACTCTTGCAAAAAATATCAGGGATAATTTTAAACTTTTTCCCTAATTGTAAGAGTTTCTACCCCACCACTATTCATAACGTTGAGTGCAACTTTTTTCCACTATGCGATCGACTAATGGTCAAGAACGACTCTTGGATCAAAAATTTATTTCATATTATTAAAATATAGTGAATAATTTATTTCTTTTTTATATGTATATGAATTTTTTATGGATTTCATTACGAAAAATCTCATATATATGCGAGGAAATAAAATTATTTATTATATTTTAAGAACACAGAATAATATTTTTTTGAAATCTCTGTCGTTGCATTAAATACGCATAATTCTTAATCCGGATCCGTGTGGGTGCATTAAATTGTCAGAATGATCGAATCCGGATCGCTGTTGCTGCATTAAATGCTCAGACCGATTATACTAACGAGGGGAGTACTTACTTGATTAATTAAAACATTTTTTTTCTTCTTAGAAATTACTGTCTCCTTTTCATTATAGTATATAATATATAGTAACGTTTAACACATAATTATTTATATTAAAAAATTTTATTAATATTAATTTAAAATTTTATTATTATTTATGCAGTTATTAATTATTTTTTTTCTTTTCTCTTTCAATTATTTTATCTTAATAAAAAATTATTAGATTTTTTTTCTTATATATATATAAAACGTTTTATATTATAAAAAAAAATCTTCTAAAACGACATATATAATAAAAAAGAGGG
Source organism: Hedera helix (assembly GCA_947179155.2). NCBI lineage: Eukaryota > Viridiplantae > Streptophyta > Magnoliopsida > Apiales > Araliaceae > Hedera > Hedera helix. The sequence continues at coordinate 27,900,893 of OX359277.1, read as the reverse complement.
AGTATAAGATCATTATCGATTTTTAAAATTTTGATTTAATATATTTTTAAATTTTAAATTAAAATAATTTATTAAAAAATAATAAATTTTACATTAAATAATATTATTTAAAATTTAATATATATATATATATATATATATATATATATATATATATATATATATATATATATTAATTTTTAATTTAAAAATATTGATAATAGTTTTATACTCACTCATTTCCATTATATATGTCGTTTTTTAAAAAAAAAATCTTTTCAAAATATAATACGTTTCATATATATTTAGGAAAAAAAATCTAATTATATTTCAACTTTATTCTTAAAGATGGAGTAATTGAGTAAGAGAATAAGTAATTAATTAGTGCATGAGTATTAATTATATTTCAAACTAATATTAATTACCTAACATTAATATTAATGAGATTTCTTAATATGTGTAATTTGTCTTAAACGACTTATATAATTAAAAAAAAAATTGAGTATTTTAGAACAAAAAACAGTATATAAGATTTCTGTCTCATCCTGAATGACTCCAACGTGTTTGAGAAAAAATATGGTACAAAAAAGTCAGATATCTTGGAAAAGCATATTTTGATTTCTATCCATAATCATCTACCCAGGACACCAACATAAAAAAGATTATTATAATAATAATAATACGGCGTTTAATTTGAATAACTGAAATCAAAAACAACAACATTGACCCCCACTCCCACAACCATCTTGAGGTGCGCAAACTCCACCCTTGAAAGGAACATTGTTACCGTCAACATGTTGTTTGCAAAATGACTCACAATCATCCAACATTTTACAACACTGATTACTACATTCCGCTGATAACATTCTCCGATCTCCTACATAAAATGATTATAGTTCAGTATAAGTATTACGTATCGTCATAGAAATGTTATACTATTGATCAGTGACGACATACACATAAAAAATAGCACAACATATATTACCAGAAACGAAGGTCGCAGTTGCGAATGACGCTAAAAGAATAGTTAAGATCGTGACGGTTTTGCCGAAAGTCATTCTTCCTGCTACTTGAATTCTACCTCGACTACACAGACATTAGTGAGGTTAGCAATGTCTTATATATGTAGCTGGACCTCCCATACAAATTAGCAAATAATTAATATTTGATTTGATCTGGTCTCACTATCTTTAATGACATCAACAAAATCTTAAAGAATCCGCTAAAAATCAAGATTAATTTATTAAGGAGATATACGATATTAAATGGGGGTTTTTTCCTTCTAATTTTGTAAAACTAAGAAATATACTTAACGAAGGATTATAAGATTATCTAACATGACCTCTAAAAACTTTGACAATCTTAAAAATCTATAAAAAGAACCTATCCTAAAAATATCCATAATCACGTATTTTGACCCACTGAAAAAAAAATTACTTTATAATATAGGCAAATTTTAAAATATTCAAGTATTATATATAAATTGACTTTACTAAAATTTTATAAATTTTCTACTATACTTGGCCAAATTAAGAATTTAGAACTTTGTCAATCAAACTTTAACCACTCATATCCCCTCAATATACGTATCTCTCTATAATATTTTAAACTAAATAATAATTTAATTTATATTAGTTTTCAAAATAATTAATGAAATAATTATTATGAACAGTTATGATTAGAAAATTTTATTATAGGTCAATATAGTATTACAATCAAGTTTTTGTTTAAACAATTGGACGAGGCTGACTAGCCCTTAAAATGTTTCAATCCAACCAAACTCTATCTGTGTGCATTTAACAATTTATGTACTTAAGCAGGTGGTTGTAACCGCTGATAAAATTACTTGTGCAACATAATGATTGTGATTTTTTTTCCGATGACCTTTAAGAATCCGTTTTTTGTGTTTGATACTATTGGTTTAAGTTGTTTATTTTTATTAGCCAGGGTATTGTGTTTTCTTAGTCCTAGCAACTTGGTATTTTTCTGCAGATGGCTTCTTGGTTACCCGGTAGTGTATTTGTTTGGCAAGGAGCACATTTCAGATGCTATATATAACCTTTCAACCAAATTTCTTTATCTTTACAGAATTTTAGTCTTCAGGTTTGTGGTTCCTAATTTCAAAGTTATATTTGAAGAGAAAAATCTCTGTTTGTTCAGAATTTACTAATAATTTGATGACTTCTAAGGGATGGTAGTGTAATATAGTAGCCTACTTCAACCTAATGCATATTTTACTAATTCCTTTTATAATTCCTGAAGTTGGTAATTTTCCGTGCTCAACTTGTTTATGGTTTCCGTCATTATGTTAACCTGTAGATCTAATCCAAAAAGTTTACTTGCTTATAGTTGCAAAGTTCTTAGTTATAAACAATGTCATGGAATGCTTAATTCAAATGATACACAGTGATAAAGAATATGCATGCACTTCTAGTGCCAATATATTTCGGTGCCCTCATCGTTTAAATTTGCTCTCAACTTATGCCTGCCATCTTAACCAATTTTAGCCGGCAAAACATAGGATTACCCCACTGAAATTGTCATATTTTCAGTATTTGGCTACTAAACTTTTAAAAAATAGAATTAACACATTGAACTTGTTAAAAATTATGGATAACCCCATTCCGTCAAATTTTACTAACTGCCATCTAAATTTTTCCTTCGTGGCTTATTTAGATGATGTGGTTTATTAATTGGATCTGACACGGACATTGAGCAACCAAGCTGGGTATTTATATAATCCTTCCTCATTATTTGGGAAAAAATCGAAAAAATTAAATAAAAAAAGAGTATTATTTTCTTATGTGGCAACACAAAAAAATAAAGAAATAAAATCATTAATTATGTAGCAAAAAAAATAATTAAAATAATAATGAAATTAAAAATAATATTTTAATTCATTTTCTTTACAAATAGATAGAAATCTAAAAGTTTAACTGAAAATTAATATACAAAAAAACAGTAAAAAAATATTTTTTAAATCTAAATAATTCATATTTATAAAAATAATTAAAGTTTAAAAATTAACTATTATTTTTACAAAAATAATTTTTTAAATTTGAAAATATAGTGAAATCTCATAATAAATATATTCAAAAATTTTAATAAAATTAAGTAAAATAATTCAAATTTAAATAAAACAAAAAAATCAACAAACTTAATGAAAATTTTAACAATAATTATTATTTTTAATTTTTGAAAATTAATTTTTAATTTTTAACAACATTAATTTTTCCGAAAATTCCTCTCTTTTCTCCTTCTATTTCACCAAAATGTTTTGCTTTCTCATGAGATTGGTCCACAATTCTACTGAATACAATTTTTCAGATTTTTAGAAAAACAAAAATATAAAAAACGATATGTTGTTTAAAATGAAAAATTAATTTTCAAAATGAAAAATAATAATTATTGTTCAAATTTAAATTTGTTGATTTTTTTTGTTTTATTTAAATATTAATTATTTTACTTAATTTTATTAAATGTTTTGAATATATTTATTATGAGATTTCACTAAATTTTTAAATTTAAAAAATTATTTTTCTAGTTTTTTTAAAAAAAATAATAGTTAATTTTTAAACTTTAATTATTTTTAAAAATATGAATTATTTTTCTAAAAATTATCATTTTACTGTTTTTTGTATATTAATTTTCAGTCAAACTTTTAGATTTCTTTCTATTTATAAAGAAAATGAATTAAAATATTATTTTTAATTTTATTATTATTTTAATTATTTTTTTGCTACATAATGATTTTATTTCTTTATTTTTTTGTGTTGTCACATAGGAAAATAATACTTTTTATTTTTTTGGTTTTTTCCCCAAATAATGAGGAAGGATTATATAAATACCCAGCTTGGTTGCTCAAAGTCTATGTCAAATCCAATTGATAAACCACATCATTTAAATAAGCCACGTAGGAAAAATTTAGACGGCAGTTAGTAAAATTTGACGGAATGGGGTTATTCGTAATTTTTAACAAGTTCAATGTGCTAATTTCATTTTTTAAAAGTTTAGTGGTCAAATACTGAAAATAGGACAACTTCAGTGGGGTAATCCTATGTTTTGCCAATTTTAGCTTTATTGCAAATATGTTTTGCAATAGTAAGAACTAAGAAAGATAAATTTATATATTGCAATGTTTTCCTTTTTGTGTAGGGACAAGATGACTATAACATTGTAGTTACTGAAGTTCAATTTTAGAGGTACAAAGCATATTGTAGTATAATATTTCACAAGGTTGTTTTCATGATGATCTATTTTTTTCATGTATTATCTGGATAGTGTAACATAATATTTCATGATATATTTCAGCTACCTGTAAAATCTCTGGTGTAAATAATAGCATTACTCTTGTGCTTGTAACTATGTATTTCATAATATCGGTTTGTTTTTCCTTTGTGTATATTGACGAGTATTTTTCTATTAAAGTTATATTGTTGTGTTTTTTTTAATCCTTTGATGTATGTGACTTGGTTGTTGGGATTCACTGATTTGACATGTTGGGGTCTTGTGCTAATCTATATAGGTCCCTTCAATTATTTTTTCAGTGTGTTTGGTAGATTGAGTTAGAAAGAAAATGAAATGATTTGAACAGTTGCAAATTAAATTTATTTTTTTTAAAAAAATGTCATTGGTGACGAATAGGTATGTCGCCAATAACTTTTTATTTTTTTCTTATTAAACAAGTCATTAGCGACGGATTAGACTATCCGTCGCCATTGTCGTTGCCAATAAGATATTAGCGACAGACTGTCTGTCGCTAATGAGCTCGTCGCCATTGACATCAATACCGACAGCGATCATCGCTAGCACAAGGCGACGACCCCTGGGGAGACGACATTGTCAACAAACACGTCTGTCGCCTATGACTTCATTGTCGACGGTCAATGTGTCATTGGCGACAGATATATCCATCGGCCGGGCCTGTTTTCTCGTAAAGTTATCAGTCGCAATTTGGATTTTTAAAATTTTATTTTGTTCAACTTTTCTACTACCTACTAATAATCCATATGTTCCTTCTGGGGATAATTTGCGAAGCTATTTTCTACTTAAAAGATTTTGACAATGAGTATTTATATTTCAGTTATCTAAAAATACAGATTTGGGCTGTGAAATCTGGAGACTTATATTGTAAGTTCTCTTTGAGCCTTTTATTACTGAGTTTTGGAAGTTATGGAAGTTGGTTAAACTTATACTCCGTCTGTTTCAAAAAAAAATGAGTGCTATTTTCAACCAAAAATAAAGAAAGAAAAAGAAAAATAGTGTTGCACAAAAAAAATCGTCGTATAAAAAGACGAAAGACTCTCAATTGTATCGTAATTATTTATCTACTATATTAAACTACATACTATTTTAATGATAAACGCTGAACAAAACTACATCATTAAATAACTCTTTTTGGAACTGGGAAGTATTTTGAATTTGATTGGTGTACATTTGGATTTCTGTACATGGGTAATAACTATCATGCACGAATATTGAAGGATTATATATTGAGGTGAAGTATTTTTAGTATTTAATCATTACTTTTTGGGGATTAGGCAATTTTTCATATCATGTACTATGCACATAAGTTCATACTATGCATATAAGTTTTGTGAGATTCAAAAGTTGCAGGTCCTTTATCTTCATATTAGAAGATAAAAGAGTTTTTAGTAGTGGTTGAAACTGCAGTTTTTGTTCAATAATCTGTTATACTCTTAAGTAACAAGGCAATACTTCATTTGGGAAGATTTCTGGAATAATGTATGCTTTATTCCATATACAAATGATTAATATATGCACAATGGCATTCCTTTGAAAACATGTATAGAATATATCAAGAACTATGGTGGGAGATTTCACTAAAACTACAAAAAAGGAAAAATGAAATAATGCTTCGCAGTTTGAAGACCTTTGCTGGAATGGGAAGTAATATGCTACAACACCTCAACAGGTCAAAAGGAGACGAAAAAATTTGAAAAGTCGAAATAAAAGTATTCTTTTGCAGTGATTTATTTATTTTTGTATTTCTTAAATGTTCAATTTTCGGGAAGGGACTACAAACTGTCATAATTTTTTTTTGTGATATTTGGTAATTATATCCTCATCCAAGTATTTTTGGATTAAATATTAAGACATAAACTTAGCGTTTTAAGAAGAAGAAAAATTAATGCGGAACATTATTTCCGTATGTGTTTTTGATATTTTCACATGGTTACATGAAGGTTATGTTCATGTGAGAGAAAATTACATGAAAATATCAAAACATATGTGAAAATATCAGTTCCCAAAATAAAACCTGCTAATAACTTCATGTAGGCAAGGAATTTTGTACCTTACTAGGGTTTCGAGTTTCATGTTGATTGAGGATGCTAGAAATCCACGAAGAGTACGGGGTTGGTTGAAGACGAGAGAAGTATGGGTGAGCGATTACTAGAGCAACACAAGGTAGAAATCTTAGGGTCCTGACGTAATAACTAGTGTCTAAGAGTCTTTCGTGTGTTTAAGTTCTCAAGAGAATCCAAGTCCCGACTCTGAGGGTCCAAAAGTATGCTCGAGTGTCTCAGGTTGGGAGAGAATTCAAGGTGTCCAAAGTCCCTTTCTCATGAAATGAGGGGGCTATTTACAGAGTCTCTTGACAAGGGGTCATGTGCCAAGCATGTGACTTCAAGAGAAATTTCTGAAATACCCCTAGTTACGGGAAAATTTTCAAAATACCCTTAGTTATTCGGGTAATGCCCAAATCATCAATTCTCTCGTGTCATTGTTTTGGTGCTTATTTTAGACCATAAAGAGATTTAACTAATTTTCATACTTTAGCCTAATTACCAGGAACAACCAACCCTTAAGTTTACTCCATATATACTTCCTCATTCAAATTATAATTCAAAAATACTGTCTTAATATCCATTTGATGAATGAAAAGATCAAACAATAAAGCTAAGACAAAAGGAATTCGAATGGAAGTAACTCGTGCTAGTGGTGCATAAGTATCAAAATAGTCAATACATTTTACTTCTCTAAAATCTTTTGCTACTAATCTTGTTTTAAAAGCAAAAATAGTACCATTAGTGTTATATTTTGTTCTAAAAACTCATTTACACCAAATGGGTTTGGAACCTCTAGGTAAATTTGTCAATACCCAACTATTATTTTCCAAGATTGAATCCATTTCATCATTTACAGCTTCCTTTCAAAATATAGCATCCCTAGAAACTATAGCTTCTTTAAATAATTTAGGATCAATCTCAAGACTTTAAACGCAGGGTATTTCATTTACCACCTCATTATTTTAGCCCCCCTACACAAAAAAAATAATAAGGACTGAGATGAAATGAAATCATTGTTCAAATCTTTCTCTTTTCTAGCTCCAGTGCTCCTTCTAGGTTAACTTGGAACACTAAGTTCCCCAGCCTCAAGACCTTATAGGACTTTTAGGCTCAACTGATTTAGGCATGTCCACATTCTCAATATCTTTTGAGAATTTATTTCAAAATTTTCACATCTCTAGACTCAATTATCACATAAGACTTTAAATCAAGAAGTCTATAGGCTTTACTATTCGTAGAGTACCCAACAAAGATACCCATAATAGCTCTAGCCCCTTACTTAGTCCTCTTACGATCAGAAACTCGAAAATAAGTTATACACCCTCACACTTTAAAATAATCTATGTTAAGCTTTCTACATTTGTATATTTCATAAGGACTAGTATTCACACTATTACTAGAAATCCTATTTAAAATATGGCAGGCAATTAGAAGTGTCTCACCCCATAGATTATGTGGTAAACGAGCATGATTTAGCATATAATTAATAATATCATTAAATGTACGATTTTTTCTTTCTACTAAACCAATATGTTGCGGTGTAAAGGCAGTATTTGATATCATTTTCTTCATAAAATGCATCAAAACTATTCAAACAATATTCATCAGAACGTAGAATTTTAATATTCTTCTCAAGTTGATTTTCTACTTCTGATTTGTATTTTTTAAATGTGTTAAGTGTTTCATCTGTTGTTCTTAGCAAAAACACATAACAATATCTCCTAGCATCATCTATAAAAGTAATGAAATATTACTTTTCTTCTCTAGTCAATATTCTATTTACTTCGCAGATATCAATATGTATTAAATCTAACAATTGTGATTCTCTGTGCATATTTGAAAATGGCTTTCTCACAGTTTTTGATTTAACACATATCTCACATTTTTTAAGTTCACTTTTACCAATATCAATTAATCTCATAGCTCCCTTGGGGACTGCATACTATTGTAACAATCGTAGAGATGATCAGATAGTATGCTGAGGATATGTCCACGCACAAGCTCCTCATCTTCAATCCTCTTCTTTCTTTGTTCTTTTAGTGCCTCAATTGCATTAGTGTCTGGCTGTTGGTCCTCTACCAATTTGGGATCTTCAGGAACAGGCTGAAGATTGGGGTCCATCACATATGCAATTCTAAACACTATGAGTAGGAACTTCAGCTTCCTTGCCAGCAACTGAAGCTATTATCATTAAAGCGATTAAGCTTGACAAAATCCTGATTCATTATCTTGATTGACACTGAATTCATATCTAGATAAACACCTTAAGATTGTTAGAAAAGTTAGAACAATCAAAGGATATATGGATTAAAGTCTTGACACGAGTAGTCCATATCCTTAAGGTGTTTATTACCCATTTACCAATAAATTGGTTTGTTAAAATGTTACTAGCAATATACCTCCAAGATATATGTCATTGTATGTTTTTTCTTCATTATGATAGTAATTCACAAGTGAACTCTACGAACACTACTTTGTAAAGGTTAAAAGAACATGGAGTATGAGATTACAGAGAGTGATTAAAGGTTCAGTACTTTGAAACATAACTGAGCTTCACTATTTATTCAAAAATGTCAATTACAAAATTAATTCTGTAATAATGTTTCTTTAAATTAAATAACTGATCAGTTTTCCTCAATCATGTTATTTCTTTATAACTGATGATTTAACTTTGTTTACATTTAATTTCTCCAAGAATCGTAGAGCAGCACTACAACAGATCCGTAGATCAACACTACCACAAATTCGTAAAGCAATTATGAGAATAGTTTATCAACACTACAACTAATTTGTAGAGTAGTTCAGAACCATAGAGTAGCTCAGAATCGTAGAGTAACTACAATATTCTCTCTTCATCTCCTTATGATAGATTATCAAATGCACCTTTTAATTTTATCTAAATTCAATTAAATTAATGCGCCAAAATTAAACCCAAAAGGTATATCTCTAACAATTTGCTTTAAGTTGGGTATCAGAAATTATGTTTTCGAATTTTTTTATTAGTTTGGCTCAAGTTATCAATATTTTATGTATATAATATTGAAAAGTTACAACTTATGACTTGGTAAAATAAAATACAATAATACTTTAGTAATAAAAGATTGAATATAAAAAAAATACAAATTGATGTAATAGTAAATCGATATAATCTGTGGACCTATCTATATAGAGTGGAAGATTAATTAATTATTATCTGACACATTATTTTATAATTATCTTTTGTCACCATAGCACTAATCT